>OZ030008.1:54935000-55535000 GCA_964023405.1 Apodemus agrarius | reverse complement strand
GGGAGTTACCTAGTGCTTAGACTGGCTGCCTCAGAACGTCTGCTGAGATGGAAAAACCGAAAATTTAGAACCAGTAATGCCCACCAGTTTATCGATACAGTCCTTGCCTTGTAGATGAGTCCGGGGCATACAGGTAGCTGGTGCCCAAGGCAAAGGGGATACAGCTAGAAGCGTCCTGGTCACTAACCAGAATGAGAGACAGATGGGGACTCCGCTCACACCAGTTACTGCCTGTACTTTTAGTTTAGTGGTAAGCTTGTCTCTGCATGTCTGGAAGTCATTCCGAGGACAGAGGATCAAAAATGAGAGAATTTGTTCAAGTTGTAGAAACAGGAGACTTATTTATCTATTTACTTTTGAAAATCTTTTCCAATCAAGAGTAAGGTTGATTTTAATCAGATCCACAGTGCCCTCTGCTGGTCGAAAATCAGAATGCACATAGACCACCAGAGACTGGTCCACACTGGTTCACTATCAGGGGCAGGACCCAAACTGAAGCTTCGCTGGCTCCTGGTCTGGGGTGACGACAGCTCTAAAAGGACACTTTCTGACCTCCGAATAGTCCAGTTCTGCTGCCTTGTGCTGGTGTCTGTATCCCAAGGTTGAAATTCCACCTCGGTAATATAAGGATGACAGGAAAAACAAACACAATTTGTATCCCACACATTATGCAAAGCCTTATTTTTCGCACCAGGTTTTTTAAAAATTATTTGTTTTTAGTTTATGTGCTTGTGTGTGTGTGTGTGTGTGTGTGTGTGTGTGTGTGTCTGTGTGTGTGTGCACACGAATACATGTCAAAAGAGGACACTAGATGCCCTGGAGCTGGCGTGTCAGGAGTGTATAAGCTATCTGACATGGGCACATGGCTCCTGGGAACTAAACATCTCTCCTTTGGTCCTCAAACACTGAGCTGTCTCCACAGCGACTTCTCACTCACATTAAAACATCATTCCCCTCCCCAAATAGTGGCACACACCTTTAATCCCTGCACTCGAGAGGCAAAGGCAGGAAGATCTCTGTGAGTTCGAGGCCAGCATGGTCTACATAGTGAATTCCAGTATGTCTAGAGCTATGTAAAGAGACCCTGTCTTAATATGTACACACATGCACACACACGCACATGCACACACATGCACATATATAAGGGCCTCCGAGGTAGCTCAGCATGTTAGGGTGCCTACCACCAGGCCTGGCCACCTGTGTTTGATCCCTAGAACCCACATGGTGGACGGAGAAAAGCAATTCCCCCCAAGTGGTCCTCTGACTTCCATGCCAGGACACTTATATGTCACACATACACATGTGCAAAAATAAATAAGCACAGCCGGGCGGTGGTGGCACACGCCTGTAATCCCAGCACTTGGGAGGCAGAGGCAGGCGGATTTCTGAGTTCGAGGCCAGCCTGGTCTACAGAGTGAGTTCCAAGACAGCCAGGGCTACACAGAGAAACCCTGTCTCGGAAAAAAAAACCAAAATAAATAAATAAATAAATAAATAAATAAATAAACACTTAAAATTTGTAATTAGAATAAGCCTTTAAAAATTATTTCTTTTCCCATTGTTGTCTTATCTGTAATATTAATCTCTATTAAGTGACCCAGTCTAGAAAAGCAATGGAAAGCACAAAGTCCTCCGCTCTTTCCCATTGAGAGGGAGCACCAGCTTATTCGTCCTCCTCTCATTTTGATTGAAAGGGAGCACTGGCTTCATTCATCCTCCACTCATTCTGATTGAGAGGGAGCACGGGTGTCGATCATTTAAGCAAGTGTTCTAGCCCTCCATCACAGCACTTGTTTTAGTTAAAAGGTACTTTTTCTGAATGTCAACCTACCATGGTGTGCAGAAAAACAAAGTCATAATGCTGTGTACTTGAATGCCTCGGAGTTCAGACTCTGCTCTACAGGGGGCCTGCACCACCAGGGCTTGAGGTGGTGATAACTCTTTTGAGCTCTAGATCAAGCCCAAACCTGCAGGCTCTCCTAATGATTCCCCCGGACGCTTTGATTTGCATGGAAGTAAGGGCAGAGCTCAGTCCATTCTACAAATAAGTTTACTTTCTGTCTCAGAGGTCTTAAGGATATAAAAACAACCTGAGATACTTGCCTTAGAACTGACAGGCTCAAAACGTGGCGACCGAGGAGGACAGAGCAAAGCATCTTTAGAACCTGCTAGATCAGAGGGGAGCTCTGAAGAGGCTTTCTCAGAAGAGGCTTTCGGCGGTGCACTAAGCCCAATGCCAACACTGGCTCTTCGCATTAGAGCAGGAAATAACAATCCTCAAAGGCAAGGAAGCTAGAAATAATACGGACAGCATGCCAAAGAATACCCAGTGATGACGGTTAGGAAATAGGCCCGGTTCGCCTGGCACTCCTTCTCTGTATCATGTCAGAGTCAAAACCTTTTAAACATGGTGCTAGAGAGATGACTCTGTCCAAAAGCATTGCTATTTGTCCCGAGGGGCCAATTCCTGGCACCCACATGGCAGCACACAATTGTAAACTCCAGTTCCAGGAAAGGTAACGTCCTGTGCTGAACTCCAAGAATACACACATTAAAAACAAATAACTCTGGGATTGGAAAGATGGCTCAGGAGTTCTGGTCTTCCAGAGGAAGAGGACCTGGGTTCAAGTCCCCAATACCCACATCAGGTGGCTTAAAACCTGTAATTCCAGCTCCATGAAGATTCAATACATCTGACCTATGTAGGCACCTGTAGTCATGTGCATATAGTACACACACACACACACACACACACACACACACACACACACGAAAAATAAAAATAATCCTTAAACAATAAATATTTTAGAAAAATATTAATCACTTCTAAGTATCATATGTGCAGTCATCTTTAATTAAAACTAAAAGCTTTTTTTTTTTAACCTCCATGTGTCCTGGACTTTTTTATATCATTTACAAAAATTTATACAACTCAAGGGGTTTTGCTTCAGCTTCACAGAAGTCTTGAACAAGAAGCAGATGTGAGCTGAGCTAGCAAAGTAGAAGTCAAGGTGACTGTGGTCCCTGGAAATCCAGACTCCACGGGCTTATGACAAAACTGTTCTTAAGTAAAATCATCAATGAAAGGATACATTATCTGTGTTTGTGTCTGTGCACATGTATGTATGTATGTATGTATGTATGTATTATGTATGTGTGGAGGCACACATTGTGTGTGTGCAGAGGCCAGAGGACAACCTTGGCTGTCATCCTCAGGAAAGCCATCTATCCTGTTTGAGGAGGGCCTCACTGGCCTGGGATTCTCCAAGCAAGGCAGGTTGGTTGGCCAGTAAGCTCCAGGGATCCATCTCTCTGCTGCCCCGCCCCCACACCCAGGGCTGGGACTGCAAGTCATTTTTCACAAGGTTCCTTAGAGCCAGCACTTTGACAGCTGAGTGACCTCCCCGGCCCCCTCCTACCTATGTCTAGGAAAGCCAGTCACCACAGGTTCCAATTTAAAATCTCAGAAGGTTGGGCACCTGTTTAGCATTGTCACGTGCTGTACTCATAACTGGAACATAAACTGGGCTAAAATATGGCACGAGAAAGCTGCCTTTGTAGGTCGATTCTTCTGAAAAGAATCTTTTTACTAACATCCAGAATTAGGGTTCATTATAGTGTTTTTCAAGCCAGGCTTGGTTTTGTCATTTCTTTCCCCCTTTGTCCCTCTCCCCCCTTCGCGTATACCCCCCTCCCCCAGTAGCCTTCCTTCTACATTCAAGTCACATGTGACGCTGTTCTCCCCTCCCACCCATACTCATAGACACTGCTTATTCTTTCATGGTCTTCTGAACAAAACCGAAAACAGAATAAAAACCCCTGTAAAGGAGGAAAGAGTTACTTTGGCTCATGATTTCAAGACGAGCCGCCCTGGCGTGCTCATCACTGGCAGCGGAAGCCGAGGCAGAAGCTGTTCACGGGCAGACGGACAGCACACAGGCCCTACAAATCAGAGCCAAGCTGCAGTGTAAGGACCACCTCCCACTGAGCCGCTTCTCCAAAGGTGCTGAGCCTCCTAGAGGCTCCTCAACCGCCCACCCCATCCCCCAAACAGCACCATCAGCCAGGGTGGGGAAAACTCAAAATACAAGCTTCTTATATTTGGGGGCATCTTCGAAGTTTAAGCCACCACATACCTAAATTATAATTCCATTGTGAGCACAAAGAGCTAAAACCAGCCCACTGTTTCTGTCCTCAAAAGACAAATAGATGCTCCATGTGTCCTCCATTTCAGACGGCAACATCAGCACCAGCCAGTCCATGCACGTCGGGGAGTTCAATCAGAAACTGGTGGAAGCCAGCGCTCAGTTTAAGAAGAAGCAGGGCAAAGGCACGATCGACGTGTGGTGGCTGTTTGATGATGGAGGTAAGCGTCCTGACCGCGTTCACCGAGGGCGGAGCTCCTGCCCTGTTATTTGATGATGGCGTTCACCAAGGGGCGGAGCTCCTGCCGTGTTATTTTAACAAAGCTCATGGGTATGAGAAGGGTGTCAGCTCGAGAACCCCATTTCTGAGTTCCTAAAGACCACCAGTCATTTAACAGCTATAATAACGGGGATCGGTTTTTTCTCTCAATTCCTCTCATCTTTTCTGTGGTAATTTGCTCCTTATTCCAGGGTTAACACTGCTTATCCCATATATCTTGACTCTCAGAAAAAAATGGAAAGATTGTAAGTTAAGAATCTACGTTGGAGGAAAGATCAACCGCATCGAAGAGGAAAAAATTTCGTGAGTAATTTGTGACTCTGAGGACAGGCGGCTCTGTTGCTTTAAATGTCTTTGAGAGAGCTAGGCATGGCGGTCCCAAGGCACACCCTTAATTCTCAGCACCTGAGAGGCAGAAACAGGCAAATCATTCTGAGTTTGAGCCCAGCCTGGTCTACTACATAGGGGGTTCAAGGTCAACCCAGTCCACATGTTGAGTTCCCAGCAAGCCAGGACTATACAGTGAGACCCTGCCTCAGAAGGAAAGAAGGGAGGAAAGAAGGAAGAAAGGGAGGGAAGGAGGGACAGAGGGGAGAAAGGGAGGGAGGGAAGGAGAAAGAGACAGAGACATTGAAAGTAAAGCTGTGTCATATCTGTGTAGATGTTCACTAGTGCAGCCACTGCGAGCTGAAGTGTTCACGTGAGAACAACAAACATCCAAGCATGACTTACTCACACTGTCACAGGAAACCTGGGCGGACCCAGCAGCCCTAGGTCTTGCATGCAGACTTAAGTCCTGAAATCTGTGACTCCCAGAATCCCACAATAAAGACAGGATTCTCATTCCATCAGTTTTCATAGTATCTTCTCCCTCTGAGGAGAATGTAATAATGGCATATCCACATGTGCACTCACATTTTATAGCAAGAATACAATTGCATTTATATATTTACTTTCAATGGAAAATTATAATGCTCATATGATAATATTGCATATAGTGATTCCTCTTAAGAAGTGGATAGACAAATATAAAGAGAAACAAGGAAAATAACAAACCAAAACTGAAAATCATTCCAATGACAAGTCTTCTAGGGGTCTCACCTTTACAGGATTTCTGTAACTTTGAGTTAAAATTACCAATTTCCAGGTGGCAGCGGATGGAACAACATATAGCCATATACTATTAGTCTGTTGAACAGGTTATAAAAGCTTCCTCAACAGGAATTCCCGAGTTCTGGTGGCAAGGAGAGCTCCACATTCCCCCTCAGGAAGATGAACGCAGAGTCCTCTCTGCTCTCTCAGTTCTCTGTACTCCTGGGATCTCTCTATTTTTATCTCTTGGATTTTATTTTTATGACAAGGTGTCTGTGAGTATGTCACATTGGCCTGGAACTCACTGTACAGCCCAATGTAGCCTGACTCCCAGTCCTCCTAGCGCAGTACACTGACAGAGCAGGTGTGTTCCACTCAGCTGACCGCAGCAGGGGCTGCTTTAGGCCTTCAGTGTATGCCACTTAACATCTCTTAGGTTTTGTTTGTTTGTTTGTTTTGTTTTGTTTTGGTTTGGTTTTTGGTTTTTGGGTTTGTTTTGTTTTGTTTTTTCGAGACAGGGTTTCTCTGTGTAGCCCTGGCTGTCCTGGAACTCACTCTGGAGACCAGGCTGGCCTCGAACTCAGAAATCTGCCTGCCTCTGCCTCCCAAGTGCTGGGATTACAGGCGTGCGCCACCACCACCCAGCTTCCACTTAACATCTCTATCAAGTATGCTAATGCAAATCAAAACTGAGAGGCCTCTGTCTGAAAGCCACACTGATTGCTTTTGATACCTTAACTCAAACACAAAGGCACTTTTATAGAAAGTAATTACATAGGCACTAGTGATGTTTTTTCTCTCTCTCTCTCTCTCTTTTCAGAATGGCTTCTCTTCTCAGCAAATTTAGGATAAAATTTGCAGACATCCATATAATTGGAGACATCAACATTAAGCCAAACAAAGAGAGGTAGGAATCATTTCGCAAGCTTGGCTGACCCCTGCTTCTCTTTCTTGTGTTGCTTAACAAAGGGTGAAAATGTAATGCATTTACTATGATGACTTCTTGATGGATGTTAAAGAAATGCTTTTGCTAACTATGCACAGAACCACCCAGTCCGTTTTAATAGAGAGAAGAGGGTATTGGTGAGAAACTTGAGGAAAGGGTCCCCATCCCAGGCTGACTTTTGGCTCCAGGTACTAAGTGGCTCAGGGCTTAGGGCCTGTGAACTTTTAATAGAGCCTCTAAAACTATCTGGGACCTAAAAATGGTAATTTATAAACCCCACTTCCAGAAAACAGAAAGCGGGCAGAGTTGAGATAATCATTTTAATGTCTCCAAAGTGTGGCAGCATTTACCCCTACCAACTGTTGAGTTTCTCAGTCCCGTTACTGTCGTTGCCATTTATAAAATGCCATAGGCCAGGCAGCTTGGCCAACTGACGCTTGTATCTCAGTTCTGGAGGTGAAGGCGGGCTTTGGGATATGTATCTGTTGAGGATTCTCTTTCTAGCTTGAAGTTGGTCACTTCCAATGAAGAAAGAGTTCTGGTATCTCTTTCTCTTCTACTAGGGCACTAATTCTCTCATGGGACCACCATCGTTATGACTCTCTAAAACTAAGTGCCCCGTAAGTCTCCACCTCCAGACGTCATAACTTCGGTGGCTTAGGTTTCACCATGTGAACTTTGGCGGGCCGCAAACCTTGCAGTTCATAGCAATGGTATCTGAAAACCATTGGCATCACAGGTTGTGTGTTTGCAGGATATCTCAAAGTTGCAAGGATATTGCCTGGAATCGTGGTCAATTATAAATTACATGAACTGGGACTGGAAAGATAGCTCAGCAGTTAAGACTGCTCTTCCAAAGATCCTGAATTCAAATTTCAGCAACCACATGGTGGCCCACAACCATCCCTAATGTGATTTGATGCCCTCTTCTGGTGTGTCTGAAGACAGCACCGGTGTACTCATATACATAAAATAAATTAAGTAATTAAAAAATAAGCTAAATGAACTGCTTAGAGTTATAATTTAGCAACTACAGGAAGTTTTCAGTTGCTGAGAGTAAGTTATATTTATTGTATCTTATGGATATAACCTAATACATTTGATTTAGAATAGACTGGAGTCCACAAAGAAAACCACACAGTGGCACTTAAAGGCTTCTGAGTGCCCAGGGTCCTACAGTCCTCTTGGACCTTCTTGTTTCTATCTCCTCTGGTAATTCTTGACAAGCTGTCATCTCCAATCTCCAAGTTTTCTCACCTCTTCCTTTCTTGTAATGTAACGTTTCTCTTATGAACTTGATAACTATCTAAAAATATTAAGACTTACAGTGTATTTTATTGACCAGATAAACTTGAACTTTGTATTGTTTAGGGTGTCTATGAGCTCCCTAAGGCTACAGGTCAGGTATAATGCTTTATAAAGCACCTTGCTCATAGGAAAGTTGAAACGGATAGGGCTAGCCAGAGATGCTTTATAACATTTGCTTGTATCATACATACCTCAGACGCCTGGCATTCTTATGCTTCTGCGCTCACACGTATGTAAATGAAACAACATATTTATAATTCCCTCTGGTAAGTGGGAATACTGTTCTGATCAGAACTGGATTGTCATGTGAACTCTTTTCACTTGAAGAGTTGTAGGTCATTCATTGGGTCAATGCCTCGTGGCATTTTTCAGTCATGGGACTCGCCATGTGTGGCTCCAGTTGGTAGAGAGAATCCTTCATAACAGAACAAGCTGAAGAAGTTTTATCATGAAGCCCTTAGTGGCAGGGTTTAGAGATCATTGTACATCATGGTTGAGTGACTTTCCGATATCTCGGGAGTGAGGTAGCCACTGACTCTCTTTAAGCCCTTGTTCTATGCTGAGCACAAATTAGTCACTCAAATTAGTCCTATAGTAGTGGAATTTGTCTTCATTACTTATCTTCCTAAATGAGTAGCTATTTCCCTTGTCATTTACCCCTCAACCTGTTTTCTCTCCTCGGAGAGTCCTGTTTTCTTCCTTGTTGGCCATCCTAGCCTCGGTTCAGCTGCTGCAGCCACTGCCCTGTGTCCTTACACTTCCTGTTCTGTCACTGAGCATGTGACACGTTGCCTTTATGAACTAGCCTCTCCATTCTGGGAGTACCTACTTGTCACAGTACAGACACACTTTGTCTTACTATGATGACCCTTGCCCTGTGATGTCGTCTTCTCAGGGCATTTTCATTTTTTCCCTGTGTCTAAATTTTATTCCAGACCCCGTTGGTGTCCCTCACACAATGCTATCCTCCTCCTCAAAAAGAATCACTTCCCTTCTCTAAGAAACCAATAAATTAGGTTTTATAGTTTTACAGATTTTTCTCCCTGCTGTATCAAAATTGCAAAGAAGATAAATCTATCCTTACTAAGGTAAAATAATGGAAGTGCCTATTATATACTGTCCTGAGAAAAGAGGCCATCTGCCAGACGGAGGGTGCAGAAGAGCAGTCCCCTTCTCACCTGACTACCTCCCTTTGGCCATTGCTTTGTCAAATGCCATGGACCCTGCTGGAATCACACCCCAGACTTTGAAAGCGGCCCCAGGTTAGAACAGAAAGCAGGCGTTTGGCCCATGGCACCCATGGCCTCTGACAGCAAGTCGGGCAGTGTAGTCAGAGAAAGCTCTTCTGGATAGGTGCAGCCCCAGGCCACCAATCCAAGACATCAAGAGAATACTGACCCAGTGGCTGGAGAGATGGCTCAGCAGTTAAAAGTACTAGCTGCTCTCACAGAGGATCTAAGTTCAATTCCCAGCACCCACATGGTAGCTCACAACCATCTGTACGGGATTTGATTCCCTCTTTTGGTATTATTGGAGACAGAGCACTCATGTGCATAAAATAAGTGAATAAACAAATCTTAGAGGAGTGGGTGGGGAAGAACACTGTCCCACGGTGGTCTTCAAGGCTGAGCAGTCTTTGTCACCATTAACAATTATCCCCAGATCACTGTTTTCATCTTGCTCACCTGGGGTTATACAAAGTCAGTGATTCGCTTGTGGAGTTAGTGTTAAATTATCTTTCAGGAAATCTTTCAATGACTGTGAAATGCTGCCACCTCAGAGGCATTTGACAGAACAAAAGCCAACTAAGTGAGAAAAGAATTGAGCATGAGAAATGGGGGCTATATTGTGGTTACATTCCATTTTTATTGTATAAACTGAATTAAAAGTCATGGGCCAAAGGCAAAATCTTTATATGGAAATCAAGAAGAAACTGAAGGCAATTACTAGATAATTTAGCTTAAAGATACTAGAATTCAGAGTAATCCAAAGAAAAAGAAAAAGAAACACTCTTAAAAATTACTATGAAAGAAGAAATCTTATGTGGACCAAGGAGAAAATTTAAATTCATATCCTATTTGTGAAATGAAAATATATCATTTTCCTCCTTCCCTTTCCTCTCTCAGAGAGAAAGCTTTATACAGTTAAAATAATGCTAAACCTTGGTATGAAGAAAATGACGTAGAATGCAGGGCAGTTATTAGTTAATTTTAAAATCCTGAATTAAGCCTCATTTATATCTAACAGCAGATATAAAAGATATGTCTGAGAGTCAATTAAAAGGTCCTTTTTAGCCAGATGGTGGTGCAAGCTTTTAATCCCAGCACTTGGGAGGTGGAGGCAGGTAGATTTCTGAGTTCAAGGCCAGCCCTGGTCTACAGAGTGAGTTCCAGGACAGCCAGGGCTACACAAAGAAACCCTGTCTCGGAAGAAATAAAAAAATAAAAAAGAGTGCTTCTTAAAAAAATCACTTGGGAAGCCGGGCAGTTGTGGCACATGCCTGTAATCCCAGCACTTGAGAGGCAGAGGCAGGCGGATTTCTGAGTTCAAGACCATCCTGGTCTACAGAGTGAGTTCCAGGACAGCCATGGCTACACAGAGAAACCCTATCTCGGAAAAAAAAAAAAATCACTTGGGGCCTGGAGAGATGGCTCAGCATTAAGACCACTGGCTGTTCTTCCAGAAGACCAGGGTTAAATTCTTAAGACCTACAGGGGTGGTCCTAATAACCATCTATAACTGGTTCCAAAGACCTGTTCTGGTGTGCCTGGGCATCAGGCATATGTAATACATGGACATGCATGCAGGCAAAACACTTATACATATAAAATAAAAAATAAATAAATCTCTTTTTTTTTTTTCAAATTTAAGAAAGGAAAGAAATATCAGGTAAAGGAGAATAGAAATGCTGTACTGATTTAGGATCTCCTGGCTGGGACAAGAGGCCAGCTAGGGACAAGCAATCAGAGGAGGAGTGGGCAAGACACAATGCAGTGTCCCTTCGCCATGTCCCAAATGCAAGTGAGAGAAAACCTCATAGTGATTTAGATGACAGAAATGATTACCACATACAGTCAAGTACAAGTGTAGGCTGGCTTTCAATTAAACGACCTAGAAAATAAACTTTATAACAAAGGACTGATTCTTTTTCATTCCTCCTATTCTAGCTTCTTGAATAAAGCTGTCAATCAAAGTTTATTTAGCTTATCAAAGCAAGATGACTGACAATAGCAACTAGGGCTACATACTTGTTCCCTTGTGTTCGGTTGGAGAAAAGTCTCCCACTAGACTAAAAAGTCTCTTTCTAGTCATTGAAGTCAGGGCTTGTACTCCATTCAGGATACATTGTCTCCCTACACCACAGGGCCATCCACGATGGACGCCATAATCCTGGGTGTATATTGGTTCAAAACTGAGTTTTGCTTACTTAGCCCTTGCAGAAATGTGCCAGGATTAGTTGATGCTGTAAATGGAACAGCTCTTGCCAGGGATACCGTGGAAACAACTACAGATTTCCATTCCACCTCTGTTTCTTGGGAAATCATTTTTATGCTGTATTTTCAAGCCACCTCTAGATGAGGTGTAGAGAAAATCTAACTCTACAAAAGTACAAACATGTAGAATTTTAAATAGTGTTTTCCATATTAAAACCAAGCTGTGGAGCCGGTCAGCATGGTGCTGCCCCGCTTTCCCAAGGCACTCCTCCACACCATTGCTGCTCTCAGAAGACTCCCAGTGGCCATTGTCACCCCCTTCTATAGGCCAGGCTAGATATGCCGAGGACAGGAGTTGAAGCAATAATCCAGGGTCTGAGATCAGACCCTGCACCTTACTGACCATCTTCACAGCTCTCTAAAGGCTCTCACTGTTGGAAGTAGCAGCAAATGAAAGTATTGTTGAAAGAATAACAGGGTGACTTCCCTTCTCTTGCTCATCCATTGTCTCCCCTACTTTCTGTGAGTCAGCACAATAGAAATCTACCAGCACTCAGTATCTCTTCAGTCCTTAACAGAGGCTTACCGGCAGAGGCAATTTTACTCCTTTGTAATCTCTGCACTTTTATCTGCAAATCTAAATCAGGCCAACTGATGGGATAATTAAATTCATCACTTCGTATTTTAATGTCTTAACCCCAAAGCGTATGGATTCTAATTATCATTCATCCCAAAGTTACTAAATTGTAAGTAAGCTAAATTACATAAAACCAAAGAAAATTATTCATAGCCGAGACCTTCTCCAGCAGAGCTCTGAAGACAACTCCTTTCATAAATTATAAGCTTTACTTTGTGCTGTGGTTTGAAGAATAAATCTTAAGAGATTATCATGTAAGACAAGAATGAGATTCTCCTCGCGGTTTTTAAATGTTCCATAGCTCTCACACAGCTTCTTGCTTTCTCCTCAATGATTTATTTTTAGATGCCCTAAGATGGCCTCAGATTTTTAGCCATTAAATGTTATTGATTTTTGTCCTCTCGCTTAACACAAACATGAATAATAGTCATTTGAAAATCTCAGACAGCAACATCAAACAACAGGACAAGGACACCATTGTTTTTGGCAGACCTTTTTGCACAAGAAGTGTGAAGCCTGTGGGAGCCCAGGCTATTTTCCTATCTGCCCAAAGACTCCTTAACAGTGGGCATTGTTCCTTGACTGCTGGTAAGGAGGTCCCCCCCACAGCTCTCAATGGAAAGAGGTCATCTCTCTTCTACCCAAAGTGATAGTTTCCCATTGATCAGCATAACAAGCAAATGGAAACTAAGGTGTGTACTTAAGTGTGTACAGCATAAGTGTACCTTTAACCACATTATGCAGAAAACATATCTGTGCAGTAATTACTATCTACGTGTTCATGAATTAACAATACCAATGATCCTCACAAGTGAACAAGGCCTCAAACACACCACTGTGTGCTTTCACCATGGAAGGAGTGCTGTGTTCATGATTTCCCTCATTCAAAGTTTTCTGCAAAGATGACTCTTAAAAGATTTGCAGACTGCCAGGTGGTGGTGGTGCACGCCTGTAATCCCAGCACTCTAGGAGGCAGAGGCAGGCAGATTTCTGAGTTCAAGGCCAGCCTGGTCTACAGAGTGAGTTCCAGGACAGCCAGGGCTATACAGAGAAACCCTGTCTAGAAAAAAAAAAAAACAATTAAAAAAAAAACAATAACAAAAACAAAAAAAAACCAAAAACAAACAAACAAAAAAAAAACCAACAACAAAAAAGATTTGCAACTATTCAACTTTGATTCTATGCATCTGTGAAACAATGAGTCCAGTTCCCACTCTGAGACCTCCTTTACAATTCCAATTTCAGCTGGAAAGTCTTTGAAGAGATGATTGAACCTTATCGGCTCCATGAAAGCCACAAAGATTTGACTACTGCTGAGAAATTAAAAAGAGAAAGCCCATGGAAAATTACAGATGCGGAACTGGAAGGAGTCAAGGAAAAGGTAAAGACTTGTCTTCCCAAGTTTTCACTTTACTGTCTAATTAGATCAAGGGGTTGATTTCAAGAAATGAACCATCTGGTCAACCTGTCTTCCTGAGCACTCTGCATTTTTAGGCGCTTTTCAATCATATGACTAGATATAATCATTTAGAAAATCTTTTCATTTATTTCTAGAAAATAACCTATTTTTAAGTTAACAAAACAAATTATTGGTTCATATTGCAATGTCTCCTTTGAAATTTATTTTTAATAATCTAAAATAAGTCATTAATCATTCAATGTGGTAAAGGTAAGTTTCACACAATTTAAACAATATCAAAGACCTTCAACCTGTTAAACATAGGTCTGAAAAACTAACAAAAATATCTATAGAAATTTATGATGTATTGCTTAGAATAAAGAATACAGGTGTTGTACCTGGTACTAGCAAGATAGCTCATCAGATGTCCTGAGTTTAATCCCCAGGTCTCACTGTGCAAGCAGAAAATATATTCATTAAAAGTTGTCCTCTGACATCTACAAACAGTGCAATACACATACAGAAATAATAAAGTAATAGTGTGTGTGTGTGTGTGTGTGTGTGTGTGTGTGTGTGAGAGAGAGAGAGAGAGAGAGAGAGAGTTGAATCTGGCACACACCATAAGATGGATGAAAAAGAATGAGCTTTCCTAGATAGTCCTGATCACAAACCCCAGGCCAGCCTGAGGCAGACAGAGAACAACCAGAAGTTTCTCTCTGGCCTAAGCTTAAATTGAACTGGTGGGTAGTACTGATAATAAAAACAAAACAAAAACAAACAAACAAAAACCAAAAAAACAAAAACAAAAAAACAGGGACGCCAATCTAAGTACAAAACTCAACATCTTAATTGGACATTGAAGAACAAGGGTCACAGGAGCTTCAAAACTACAAACACAGATAAACTATATTAGGATCTAAGCTGGGAAACTTAGAGGAAGAAAATATTAACTCTTCCAGTATTAGTAAAACAGCCCTTGGATAGAGCAATAAATAATGCATGGAACTGCGTATCCAGTTTTTACAGAGACATAGTATATGTCTTAGTTAGGGTTTTACTGCTATGAACAGACACCATGACCAATGCAAGTTTATAAAAGACAACATTTAATTGAGGCTGGCTTACAGGCTCAGAGGTTCAGTCCATTGTCATCAAGGCAGAAACATGGCAGCATCCAGGCAGGCATGGTACAGGAGGAGCTGAGAGTTCTACATCTTCATCTGAAGGCTGCTAGTAGAAGACTGACTTCCAGGCGACTAGGGTGAAGGTCTTAGCCCCACACCCACAGTGACACACCTACTCCAACAAGGCCACACCTCCTAATAGTGCCACTCCCTGGGAAAAGCATATACAAACCATAACAGTATATAATTAAGCAATGCAGACACCTGAGGCTGGTTCTGAACCAGTGAAATACAAAAGTAAGTATTATTCTTATCACTGCAAAATAATTTTCCAATGAGTTTACTGGTGACTTATTACTTGAAACCAGTCCCATAGGAATATTGTCAGGGAGCTTAAAGAAAACAGAACAGAATAAAATCTATCTTCTTAGGCTATCAAAGCAATAGCAAGATCCAATTGGTTTTCTTCAATTGAAAGTCTATTTCCAAACCCTCTGTTCTAGTCTTTTATGTTTGTTTGTTTGTTTGTTTGTTTGCTCTACACCCCTAGAATCTAATAAGCTACCATATTACAGTGGCAAGACTCACTTTACATTTCTAAAATTTCTCATGAAACAACATTAAATCGTCGTTTTAAAAAGCACACCCTATTTATTTTTAGAAATGACTTTTTAAAATGGTATCTTCTGCTTATCTATGACTTGAGGTGAGACGATAAATTCTCATTCAGAGTTCTGGTAGACCTGTACTTAACTCAGTCTACATACTGTCCACAGAGTTACCGCCAAGTTCGACTGAACGAGCTCTTACAGGAGCACTCCAGAGCTGCCAACCTCATCGTGTTGTAAGTGTCGCCGGGCAGTTACATTGATTGGGTGGGAAGAAGGGATAGGTTGAGTGGGCCGATCAGACTAAAGATCCCCGACTCTCCCAGTGGGAAGATTTTTTTTTTTTTTAAGATAGGTTAGCCTGTGTAGGAGCGAAGGAAGACAGGATGACAGAATCCTGGGGACTTCAGCAGAACATGTTTGGTTTTCTAGCAGTCCAACAACACTCTTGGGGCTAGGAACATGTGTCCATGTTTGACTGATGCTACCCTTATAGGCCCATATGGACCAGGCTCCAGGAGCACGAACTCTGAAATTCCCTCCCGACAGCCCAAGTGGGCCATGGGGCTCCAGGCATCTTCCCTGGTGGGTGCTTCCTGAGCTGAGTGTGCCCATGGCTAACTCCCAGGGCTCTGGACAGTGTGGGAACAGGTCACCAAAGACAAAAGGCCGTGAGCTTTCCTATTGTCATTCTTTATCGCACGGCCCTACCAATGTTAGGAAAATGCCTACTGAAACTATTACTCAAGAAATGAAGTTTGGTGCTAAAAATGGGGAAATGTCCAACTATTTCATTTTTGCCTCATGAGCTGATCCAAGTATGAAGATGTATGTATCTTAAAGTATGGTGTGGTCTGGAGCACGGCTATGTCTAATGTCCCTCCAAACAACAGGAAATATTGAAGGCAAAAGTAACTGCCTCCATTCGATGGATGGAGATTCTTTGATTAGTTCTTTATTTAATGAAAAATCAGAAGTTAACAATTCTATTTTGTCTGTATAATGACTAGGCCACTTTTCTCATGCATAGATGGCTGTATTATCTGAAAAATGCATCAATTTAATTTCTGTACTCGGGTGTGATAAACCTTTCATTACTAATTCAGAAGTGCAGATAATGTCTCTGCTGGCTGTAACTTTCTCTTTGGTTTTAATTTTTCTTCCCTGTTGTCAGGAGCCTTCCAGTGGCAAGAAAAGGATCTATTTCGGATTTGTTGTACATGGCGTGGTTAGAAATCCTAACCAAGAACCTCCCTCCTGTGTTACTCGTTAGAGGAAATCACAAAAATGTCCTGACATTTTATTCTTAAAGCGTGAAGGATGAGAAATGTTGTGCCTTGGTGTCTGAATAATTATGAAACACATCTGGTTCTTTGTGTTTTAAAACCTCTTCTATGAATATACAAACCTCTGGAGACTAGCCTACCCGATTCTACACAAGTTTTGTCTTTTAAAAAAAGTTATTATCAATGAGAGATTTTTCCCCACTAGCTTAAAAGACATCGAAAGCCACGAGACTCCTAGAAAAGCACTTTTCCATCTTTGCTGGTAAATAAGAAATTAAGCTGGCTGGCATGCTTACAGGATATGCTAATCTAGATGTGAGCTCCAGGCAGACTTAATCTCCTGTTTCTGCGGAGTCTGCTGCATGGCCCTGGTGCAGGCCACAGGCCCACAGCAGGCTCTCCATAAATTCTTACTGACAGGCTGGAATGGTGAAGGCGGCTAGCCTAGGCAAAGACCCGCTGGGTCAATGGCCTGGCTCAGCGTGGCCTCCTGAGAAATTTGTGAAGATTTAAAAATCAATATCTGGAAACTGTAAGAAGGGCTGAAGCCTACAAAGTGTTCAAAGCAGTTACGTAAATAAGGATTCTTTAATGCAGCAGATAATAAGCTTAACCTCTGATCGCACGTAGCTCGCATTTGCTGCTAGCTGGAGGTCTATTAGGTAGGTGAGCAAAAGACCCAGGCTCCACTTAAATGAAACAGAGTCTTCACATACAAATATCAATTGGCTTCCTGGCTAAATATTTTGAAATTTTTACCTTAGTACTATTTATTTTTTCTCTCTAATTAAGTGGTTTGCATAGATGAAATAAAAATCTATGATCTCATTGAAAATTAATCTCATAGGTTTCCAATCTACTATTAAAAATGTATCCAGATCCTACATTTATTTACTTTCTAAATATACAGGTATATGGGCTTTACAGAATAACTAAGAAATAAATAGAGAAACGTGTAAAATTTAAAAATACAGGTGCTGATTTTTCTTGTTAGTGTGTGTATAATATTTAATCACAGAAAAAATGCTTATATGATAAATGGCTTGTTTGGGGGTTTGGTGTTGTCTTTTCTTGGCATATTTTGACTGTTCTGGGGATGTCATGGGGGCAAACTGAAATAAAAATCACTAAATTTTGTTTGCTTTGGCAAAGTAGTGCATTTTCCTTCTCTGTTACTGAAATCAACGGCACTGTGAAACAGTCCGCAGGTGTAAGCATGAGTCGTGCATCCGGCGGCCCCGCGCTGGTTAACGGTGTGGTTCAGGATGGGTGTTTCTAACCTTAGCTTTGCTCAGAGGTGGGCCGAACAGAGGCAAGGAGCAAGGGCCGAGCAGCCGGCTTCCCTAGTCCACTGCCCTGTGTGTACCTCAACCCCCTGGCCCTGTGGCTCTGAAACCTGACCATTGACTAGTGAAGAGGGCCCATACGCCTCTGAAATACTAGAGTGTGTCTCTAGGAAAGGCATGAAGTGTATCAGTGAGCAACACACCCCCTCGCCATGGACTTGTTGGAGTTGGGGGGAGTCTGGAAGTGAAGCAAGGAAACGGTGAGCAGAGATGGGGGCGGGGTAAGGCCTGGCTCGCCTGGCAATCTGGAGCGAGAATGTTCCTTCAGAGTAGTTCCAAGAAGGAAGAAGGGTGCCTGGGTCTTGTACTCCTGCATGATTAATATATTATAAAACAAAAGCCTTCTCCTCTCATGCTGTCCTGAGTTCAAGTCTCCGTTTATTAATGGGGCTCATTCCTTAGGCACTAAGTGATAGATTCAGCCCAGGTGTGTGTTTGAGGATGCTTGGTTGTTGCTGCTATTAGGCTTTTTTGTTTGTTTGTTTAGACAGGTAGGGTCATATAGTTCAGGTTAAATTCAAATGACCTTGAATGCTCCTCCTCCTGCATCTACCTCCCAAGGACTGGAATCTCAGCTATACATGACCTTGTCTAGTTTATGTGGTGCTGGGGTTGCACCTTAGGATTCATGAATGTCAGGCCAGCACTCTCCTGTAGCTGGTCTCTGCTACTTTGTGGATTCCTTTTTTTCCCACCCTTGATCCCAACCCCTGGCCTAACCCCCTAACACTGGATAGGAGAGAAAGGATAGAGGAGGGAGAGGGAGAAGGAGAGGGAGACAGAGAGAGAGACAGAGAGAGAGAGAGAGAGACAGAGACAGAGACAGAGACAGAGATCCTGGAATCTAATTTCTTTCCTTTTGTTTCTTCTTTGAGCACGCCTACTAACAAACTGCAACCAACACCCTGGAATGACCCACCACCACCACTGCAGGACACATGGGTGTTGGGCCTAGTCTTAGACAAAAGGCTCAGATTAGAAGATATTTACATTTGAGGAACCTCATACTATTCCCTTGCGGGACAGGTGGGTGTTGGACAGGTTAAATTTACATTTGAGTTAGTGCAAAGCTCAGAGCTTCCTCAATGGAAGCTTATGAGGAACTGCTTTTGTCTTGCAGACCCTACCTAGGGAGTTTCTGGCCAAAACAACTTTCTTGACTTATCCTGGTGTGGCTCAGGTTGCAGTTCTAACTTATGAAATATTAATGAGGCTATATGGAACTTAGGAAGGCATTGGAATTTGGCCTGCCTACTCCATAAAAAATTATTATAGATTTAAAGGGAACTTCAGGTTTTTACAGACGAAAGCCAGGTGTCAGGTAAAGTTTACTCACGGAGACTCATTTAGGCTAAGATTGATGTTGTCTGTGTGAGCTTCTAAATTTGTTACACAGGAAACACTTTACCTGTTTGATTTTACTCTTCCTTGTGCCAAATGGTAAGGCTAATTGTTCCCTGTGCCTGCTTTGCTGGGTACATCTTTTGATATGTAAATGTCAATCCCTCAAGCTCAAAAACTCCTGTTTGAGAGGTAAAATCCACACTCAGATCCTAAATCACCTCTGTGTCTGGTGTCTGTGTGTCATTTCACCAAACCCCTATCTTCTTGGACCAGAAGAACCCTGGTTTTCCCTCAACTACAATCCCTGGCTGGGTTTGGTCTGTGGCACAGATGCCCCCCCCCCATTTCTCTATTTAGTTCCTATACAAGGGTGACTTTCTGTTCCTATTGCATGTTTTCCTCCCTTCTCTCCTATTCTAATAAGTTCCAGGTTCTTGGATTCCAGGAAGGGCTTCTTAGCACAGACCTGATTTGTACTTTTTCCCATTGCCCCCAGCTGTAAGGAGTGACAAACCAACAGGTCCACACTCTGCTTGCTGTCTGTTATTTAATTCACCTGCCGGATCAGGCAACCAGGGAGGATGCTAAGGGCATTCTTGCCATACGTCCTCCTGCTTAGCTCTGGCTGCACAGCCACCTGGGCCTCGCTTGCCTCTCTTCTTACGCCTAACAGTGGCCAACACCCCCACAGCCTCTTGCCAACACCCCCAGCTCTTCCAGCCTACTTTAAAACACTGCAAAATTTGTCTATACAACTGTAGAAGATGAGAGGGAAATATACTGTCTTTTCTGTCACAGGTTACATAGGATAAGATTTGGCAAAAATCCCCCCTGAGTCAGCACTGTCCTGAAACTGAAATGTGTGCTTGAGGATGCTTTGTCTGCTCGAGGCTTCATCCTGCATGTCAACTGCCCGGCCTTGAGTTATCCAGTCTGATAGGACTGTGCAGCACCAGCCTGCTTTAGGAATAGACATCCAGTGGGATGCGCTCTTAAGCTTGGTTATGCACCCTTCTCTAGAAATTAAAACTTTTTCCTTTCCATAATTTTTGGTTTAGTTTGGTTTGGTTTTGGTCTTCAAAACAGGTTTGCTCTGTGTAGTCCTGGCTGTCCTGGAATTCTCTGTCTCTCTGTCTCTATCTCTGTCTCTGTCTCACTCTCTCTCTCTCTGTGTATGTCTCTGTCTCTCTCTGTCTCTGTCTCTCTCTCTCTCTCTCTCTCTCTCTCTCTCTCTCTGTGTGTGTGTGTGTGTGTGTGTGTGTGTGTGTAGACCAGACCCTTCTCCAACTCACAGAGGTCCACCTGCCTCTGTTTCCCATGTGCTGGAGTTAAAGACATGTGCCACCACCAGCAGCTCCTGTCCATAATTGTGTGGTTACTTTCTTGAGACCCCCCTACACCCAATCCTTATACTTTTAATTGTTCTCAGAGCATCCTGAACTCAAGTGGTAGACTCCACTCATTAAGTGGAGTACCACTTACATGCCAGTACACATTATAGAGGAAGACTGCCACTCTGGGACTTCCTGCATGGACACTCCAATTTATGATGGCACAGCCTTAGTTACACATCTCACTACTGATAGCAAGAACCATGAACCACTCCAAGAGCAAAAAGGTAATTATCTCACTCCACATAGTAAAGGACCACTATGTGGGAATTCCCTCCTAGAATGTTCCACCCCATAAACTGTTTAGCCTCAGTTGCATGGTGTGCTACCCATAGCCAGGACCATGCAACCATACCTCCCTGACTCATTCTTAGTGCCCTTGTTTGGGTACCAAGTGTTGTGTACAAGACTTCTCCCATAGAGATGAATCCCATGAATGCAAGAGCAGAATAGGAACCCAGGAAAAATCAAAACAACAATTAACCAAAGTACAACTATTCTGGGGTGCTTAGCAGGGGTAAGGATGAGAGCTTACTCAGAGCAACAGGGAAGGCTCAAAAACAGTTACAGCACTGAAAATCCCACCCAGCACAGGCCACAGCCCATGGCAGCTGCAACCTGAAGCTTTCTGCACAACGTGCAGGTGGCTCAACACATGTGAGGAAACTCTCAGCCTCTAAGGCAGAGCTCAGCCTGGCTGGTCAGAGTTCCCTCCACCCCTCCTGTCCCAGTGGTTGCTCACAGTTTCTCAAAGCTAGGAGGAGTCCTCAAGAATGTTCCAAGTTTCCAGTTTCCCAGGCACATGTTTTTTTGCTTTGTTTTGTTTGTGTGTTCATTTGCCTCTGCACAATGAAAACAGAAGTGTAGAATCTTCCTTGGCCCTCCCTCCCCTCAGGAATGCCTTCTCTCACCCGTAGGCCTCTTCCCACCAAGAAACCAAGACAACCTCCCCCATCTTTTCCTTACCGCACAAACTCCTCCTCTTCTTCCCTGGGAACCTGCCATTCCAGCACTACAGAGTATATCAAAGAAATCCTGGTTTCCAGAAACACCAACCACCCCATTACCCCACCACCCCAACACCCCAATACCCTACCACCCCACCACCCCACCACCCCACCACCCTACCACCCCATCATCCCATCACCCCACCACCCCATCACCCCACCACCCCACCACCCCACCACCCCATCACCCCATCACCCCCTCCTGTCACGGGCCCAGGATGCAGCTCCTGATTATTGGTGTGGATCCAGTGATATGCTCAGTTGAAATCAGAAAAGGTGTTATACTAATTCATGTTTGGTTTGGATTTTTATTTCCTTTTCATGGTGACAAACTATTTAAGAAAAACACCTTTAAAAGGGAATAGTTTGCTTTGATTCAATGTTTCTAGAGTTTTAGCCACTCTGGGGGACTCCATTGTTGTGGGGGAGGAGGCTGAAACATCTAGTAAATGGTGAAGAGAAGGTGCTGTTCCCTTTATGGAGGAAAGGACAGAGCTAGGGGAAGGAGCCCAGGACAAGAAACACCTCCAAGAATACTCCTTTAGTGACCTACTTCCTCTCAGAGTGTCTACCACCTCCCCCAAATGTCATTGAATTATGAATCAGTCAGTGGACTAATTACTAAATAGGTCAGATCCTCCATGAGTCAACCAGCTCTTGTTGGTTGGCTCCAGGAACTAGGATGCAAGTCTTCAACATAGGAGCCTTTTAGGGGAAACGGCATACCCTAACCACAACAAAGTGATCTTGGATATTCCTGAGGGAGAGTTAGGGGGACATAAATAACCAGGAAAGGGAAATGGGGCTCTCTGAGATGGCAACTTCTGGTTCCCAGAAAATCTTTGGAGGAGAAACCACGGAAGGGAGGGCTTCTGCTTCCTGGTCTGTACTGTGTGACCAACCAGTGACATGAGCTCCCGCCACCATGGACCAAACCTCTCTGCTTAGCCTTCACTACACTGCGGTGGACTGAAATCTGAAAGTGTGCCCTGAGTGAACCTCAGATTGCCTCTGTCAGGTATTTTGAATTTAGTAACAGAAAAGCAATAACTACTGTAGGGGGCAAAACAAAAGCCTTCAGTTCTGTACCACAGTCCTTCTTTCTGCTATTTCCCATCCTAGTGAGGAGACCAGTCCGTCTTTGTAAATAATACGGGTGTTGTCTTAGTTAGGATTTTATTGCTGTGAACAGACACCATGACCAATGCAAGTTTTATAAAAGACAACATTTAATTGGGGTTGGCTTACAGGCTCAGAGGTTCAGTCCATTGTCATCAAAGCAGAAACATGGCAGCATCCAGGCAGGCATGGTACAGGAGGAGCTGAGAGTTCTTCATCTTCACCTGAAGGCTGCTAGTAGAAGACTGATTACCAGGCAGCCAGGGGGAGGGTCTTAAGCCCACACCCACAGTGACACACCTACTCCAACAAGGCCATACCTCCTAATAGGTTCACTTCCTGGGCCAATCATATACAAACCATCACAGGTGTGTAGTGAGAATTTGGGTTTCTTTAAAATACCACAAAAATATTATAAGAATACGTTTTCATTTTATCCCAGGAGTTGGGATATTGGGCTGCCTCAGACTATTCACAGTAGCTGACTATGCTCTGCCTTCAGCTCTGGTGGGGGTATGATTTTGCTAGCTGGAGATGGTGTCTGTGATTGTGTGACATTTGGAATTCTGGGGATTTTTTACTGGGGAGATAAATGCTAGGGCTCCAAAAGAGATGGTGGATTGTTGGGGTGCTGCTGGTTGGTTGTGGTTGGTCGCAGTTTACTGAGTAGTCATGTGCAAAGAAGAGATAACAGGAAGAATTTAGATAATGCTGGCGACAAAGATCAAACAGGGAACCCTTACTCATCAGGAAGTAGTCTAACAGTATTGCCCCCTTTCTAATTCCTGACTTTATTCAGGGATCTCTTTCCTTTCCTTTCTATACTTTTTTCTCTCTTATGTAGTATTAGGGGGTTGAAAGGGTAGAAGAAAAAGAGTGAAAGAAACAAGGGTAGAAGAAAGAAGAACTCACAAAGTAGCAAAAGCCCAGCTACACAGGTGTGTGTATGGGGAAAACCTGGATAATCAAAACTGACGGTGCTTCAAAACTATTATTCATTTTACTTAAACTCAAGTTGTAAATTCAAGTAAATTATAAAAGGCTGCATGAAGACTCTCTAGGAAAGTTGTAAAAGAAAAGATAGTCGATGTGCTAGAATAAGATAAAGTCTGCCTCCATGGCCAGATAGAACCAAATAATGACGCTCTGACCAGGGACCAGTCTACAGAGACAGAGCTACATTATAAAGTGAACTGTGCAGTCCAATAATCATCTTTAAAGATGAGAAAGGAAGGCATGCTATGAAGAAGCACCATTGGCCAGGCAAGATGGAGAAAGGCCATGCTTCTGGAAGCTGTCCCCGTTCAGACCATGTGACCCTCCTCCATTTACAGTCCCCTCTGGCACTGACTTTCACCTCCTATTAGACAGGAAGTTTAACTTCAGCCTTTCAGTCCCACTCAATTGTGGCTGGAGCAACTTTTGTGACTAATGATCTCTGTTCAGCTTAATTAAGAAAGCAGCAGACATTCTGAATGCTGTCTGTTCTATAATTGTTAATAAAATTATACCACAAAATTAGTGCTAGGAACAAAGACTCTGGCCTTGCTAGGATATTTAAGGTGATGGTGTGTGATGGTGTTTAGCACAGCAGCTTTGGTAAAGCTGGAGGTAGTGATTAAATGTGAAGAAATTCTTTCTAGGGTGTGATGAACCCACAAAAATCCCTAAAAATAAATCCTCAAAGCAGCGATATCAACCAGGATGGGCAATCGAAGCATCCTAAGGTCTGGACATGGGCTTTAACCAAAGCTCTCTGGTGATTAAGTGCTATATCGCTGTTATACTATTTACTTCATAAGAGCTAAATGATGCCTTTAAGTGAGATAACAATAACTCATCTCAGAACTATAATTATGGAGATTGTGTCTCCTGACACATCTGCATGATCTAGAGCCAGCTTTTCATGATGGCTGCTGTCGTTTAGATTGAGCAGTGTCTTTAAGAGAATGTCACACTCTCAGACTTTATGTTAAGTATTCTGACCCCCACCAAACTGCAGCACAATGAGGCAATAATTTGTGTTAGTTGAAATAGTTTCACACTAAAAAATACTCATGTAGCAGTGCAGTAAGTCAGCTATACACCCAGCATCCAGCTAGGAAGAGGCAGCCTGCACAGGTGAGTCTGGCCCTGCAGAGTGAAGGATCCAGTCCGGAGGCCTCTGGCAAGAGCCTTCCAGGCTCTGCCTCTGGATCCTGAACACCCTCGGCCACAACACGAGATCTCCAAGCAGTGCAGGAAGCCAGATATACACCCAGCAGCCAGTGAGGAGGAGACAGCCTGCACAACCTAAATCCAGAGCTGATCAGGGCCACAGGGGTATATACCCAAATACAACTACAAGAGAGTGGGTCTCGGCCACCATCTTCATTTCTGTGACTGTGCAACAGATTGGTAGGCAGGTTTCACCAGTGTAGAGGATCACTTGGGACACACCACACTAGGACTCCACCCACACCCAGGAACTCTGCAACACCACAGCAATTTGTGCCAGGAGAAAGCAGCTCACCCAGGGTTGCTGAGATAGGCCTACAGGCAAGCTCCAGCCAGTGACAGCAGGCCCAACTAACACCAGAGATAACCAGATGGCAAAAGGCAAACGTGGGAATGTTGCTAACAGAAATCAAGGCAATATGGCACCATCCGAACCCAATTCTCCCACAACAGCAAGTCCTGGATACCCCAACACACCAGGAAAACAAGATTTGGATTTAAAATTACAGATCATGATACTGATGGAGGGCATCATGGAGGCTTCAAGAAGGACATAAATAACTCCCTTAAAGAAATACAAGTGAGCACAAGTAAACAACGAGAAGCCCTTGAAGAACTAATGGAAAACACAACAAAACAGGTGAAGGAATTAAACAAAGCCATCCAGGATCTAAAGAAGGAGGTAGAAACAGTAACAAAATCACAAAGGAAGACAGAAACGCGGGACATAGAAAACCTAGGAAAGAAGTCAGGAGTCATGGATCCAAGCATCAACAACAGAATACAAGAGATAAAAGAGAGAATCTCAGATGCTAAAGATACCATAGAAAGCATTGATATAATAGTCAGAGAAAATGAAAAATGCAAAAAGCTCCTGACCCAAAATATCCAGGAAATCCAGGACAAAATGAGAAAACCAAACCTAAGGATTATAGGCATAGAAGAGAGTGAAGATTTCCAACTTGAAGGGCCAGTAAATGTCTTCAACAAAATTATAGAAGAAAACTTCCCTAACCTAAAGAAAGAGATGCCTATGAACATACAAGAAGCCTACAGAACCCCAAGTAGATTTGACCAGAAAAGAAATTCATCCTGTCACATAATAATTAAAACACCAAATGTACTAAACAAAGAAAGAATATTAAAAGCTGTAAGGGAAAAAGGTCAAGTAACATATAAAGGTAGACCTATCCGAATTACACCTGATTTCTCACCAGAGACTATGAAAGCCAGAAGAGCCTGGGCAGACGTCATGCAGACCCTAAAGGAACACAAATGCCAACCCAAACTGCTATATCCAGCAAATTTCTCAATTACCATAAATGGAGAAACCAAGTTTTTTCATGACAAAAACAAATTTACACAGTATCTTTCCACAAATCCAGCCCTTCAAAGGATAATGAATGGAAAACACCAACAAAGGGAGGGAAACTACACACAAGAGAAAGCAAGAAAGTAATCTTCTTAGAATAAACCCAAAGGAAAATAATCACACAAACATAAAAATTACATCAAAAACAGCAGGAAACAACAATCACTATTCCTTAATATCTCTTAACATCAATGGACTCAATTCCCCAATACAAAGACATAGACTAACAGACTGGATTCGTAAACAAGACCCAACATTTTGCTGCATACAGGAAACGCATCTCATTGTCAAAGACAAACACTACCTAAGAGTAAAAGGCTAGAAAACAGTTATCCAAGCAAATGGTCCCAGGAAACAAGCTGGAGTAGCCTATCTAATATCAGATAAAATAGACTTTCAACCAAAAGTCATCAAAAAAGATACAGAAGGCCACTTTATACTCATCAAAGGAAAAATCTACCAGGAAGAACTCTCAATTTTGAACATCTATGCCCCAAATACAAGGGCACCTGCATTTGTAAGGGAAACTTTACTAAAGCTTAAAGCACACATCCCACCCCACACAATAATTGTGGGGGATTTAAACACCCCAGTCTCTTCAATTGACAGATTAGGGAAACGCAAACCAAATGGAGTCAGAGTGAAACTAACAGGAGTTTAGGACCAAATGGACTTAATAGATACCTATAGAACATTTCATCCTAAATCAAAAGAATATACCTTCTTCTCAGCACCTCATGGTACCTTCTCCAAAATTGACCATATAATTGGTCACAAAACAGACCTCAACAGATATAAGATGATCCGAACTAATTCCTTGCCTCCTATCAGATCACTATGGAATAAGGGTAGTCTTCAATAGCAACAAAAACAACAAAAGCCCACATACACATGGAAGTTGAGCAATTCCCCTCACAATGATACCTTGGTCAAGGAAGAAATAAGGAAAGAAATCAAAGACTTTTTAGAATTTAATGAAAATGAAGGCACAGCATACCCAAATTTATGGGACACAATGAAAGCAGTGCTAAGAGGAAAACTCATAGCTCTGAGTGCCTAAAAAAAGAAGCATAAACTAGCAGCTTAACAGCACACCTGCAAACTTTAGAACAAAAAGAAGCTAATACACCCAAGAGGAGTAGAAGGCAGGAAATTGTGAAACTCAGGGCTGAAATCAACCAAGTTGAAACAAAAAGAACTATACAAAGAATCAACAAAAGTAGGAGCTGGTTCTTTGAGAAAATCAACAAGATAGATAAACCTTTAGCCAGACTAACCAGAGGGCACAGAGACAGTACCCAAATGAACAAAATCAGAAATGAAAAGGGTGAAATAACAACAGAAACTGGGGAAATCCAAAAGATTATCATGTCCTACTACAAAAGCCTATACTCAACACAAATGGAAAATCTGGATGAAATGGACAATTTCCTAGACAGATACCAATTACCAAAATTTAATCAGGATCAGATAGACCATCTAAATGGTCCCATAACCCCTAAAGAAATACAAGTGGTCATTAACAGTCTCCCAACCAAAAAAAGCACAGGATGAGATGGCTTTAGAACAGAATTCTATCAGACATTCAAAGGAAATCTAATGCCAATACTCTTAAAACTATTCCACAAAATAGAAACAGAAGGAACATTACCCAGTTCATTGTATGAAGCCACAATTTTGCTGACACCAAAACCACACAAAGATCCAACAAAAAAAGAGAACCTTAGACCAATTTCCCTTATGAATATCAATGCAAAAATACTCAATAAAATTCTTGCCAACCGAATCCAAGAACACATCAAAACAATCAATCACTATGATCAAGTAGGCTTCATTCCAGAGATGGAGGGATGGTTCAATATAAGGAAATCCATCAATGTAATCCACTACATAAATAAACTCAAAGAAAAAAAAACCACATGGTCATTTCATTAGATGTTGAAAAAGCATTTGATAAAATTTAGCATCCTTTCATGTTAAAGGTCTTGGAAAGAACAGGAATTCAAGGCCCATGCCTAAACATAATAAAAGCAATGTACAGCAAACCAGTAGCCAACATCAAACTAAATGAAGAGAAACTTGAAGCAATCCCACTAAAATCAGAGACTAGACAAGGCTGCCCTCTCTCCCCATATTTATTCAATATAGTACTTGAAGTTCTAGCCAGAGCAATTAGACAACACAAGGAGGTCAAAGGGATACAAATTGAAAAGGAAGAAATCGAACTATCACTATTTGCAGATGACATGATAGTATACTTAAGCGACCCCCCCCCAAAAAAAAAAAAAACTCCACCAGCGAACTCCTACAGCTGATAAACAACTTCAGCAAAGTGGCTGGATATAAAATTAACTCAAGAAATCAGTAGCCTTCCTATACTCAAAGGACAGACTGAGAAAGAAATTAGGGAAATGACACCCTTCACAATAGCTACAAACAATATAAATATCTTGGTGTGACTCTAACCAAACAAGTGAAAGATCTGTATGACAGGAACTTCAAGTCTTTGAAGAAAGAAATCGAAGAAGACCTCAGAAGATAGAAAAATCTTCCACGCTCTTGGATTGGCAGGATTAATATAATAAAAATGGCCATCTTGCCCAAAGCAATCTACAGATTCAATGCAATCCCATCAAAATCCCAATTCAATTCTTCATAGATTTAGAAAGAGCAATTCTCAAATTCATCTGGAATAACAAAAACCCCAGGATAGCTAAAACTATTCTCAATTGGAAACTTCTGGGGGAATCAATATCCCAGACCACAGCAGTACTACAGAGCAATAATGTTAAAAACTGCATGGTATTGGTACAGTGACAGGCAAGTAGATCAATGGAATAGAATTGAAGACCCGGAAATGAACCCACAGAATTATGGTCACTTGATCTTTGATAAAGGAGCTACAACCATCCAGTGGGAAAAAGAGAGCCTTTTCAACAAATGGTGCTGGTTCAACTGGAGGTCAGCATGTAGAAGAATTCAAATTGATCCACTCTTATCTCCTCGTACTAAGCTCAACTCCAAGTGGACCAAGAACCTCCACATAAGCCAGGCGGTGGTGGCACATGCCTTTAATCCCAGCACTTGGGAGGCAGAGGCAGGCAGATTTCTGAGTTCGAGGGCAGCCTGGTCTAGAGTGAGTTCCAGGACAGCCAGGGCTACACAGAGAAACCCTGTCTCAAAAAAATAAATAAATAAATAAAAAATTAAAAAATAGAACTTCCACACAAAACCAGACACACTGAAACTAATAGAAAAGAAACTGGGGAAGACCCTTGAGGACATGGGCACAGGGGAAATTTTTCTCAACAGAACACCAATAGCTTATGCTCTAAGATCAAGAACTGACAAATGGGACCTCATAAAACTACAAAGTTTCTGTAAAGCAAAGAACATTGTTAAAAGGACAAAACAGCAACCAACAAATTGGGAAAAGATCTTTACCAACACCACATCAGACAGAGGGCTTATATCCAAGGTATACAAAGAACACAAGAAGGTAGACTCCAGAGAGCCAAATATCCCCCTTAAAAATGGGGTACAGTGCTAAACAAAAAATTTTCACCTGAGGAATATGGAATGGCTGAGAAGCACCTAAAGAAATGTTCAACATCCTTAGACATTAGGGAAATGCAAATCAAAACAACCCTGAGATTTCACCTCACACCAGTCAGAATGGCTAAGATCTAAAACTCATGTCCGTGCCGGGCGGTGGTGGCACGCGCCTTTAATCCCGGCACTTGGGAGGCACAGGCAGGTGGATTTCTGAGTTCAAGGCCATCCTGGTCTACAGAGTGAGTTCCAGGACAGCCAGGGCTACACAGAAAAAACCCTGTCTCAAAAAAACCAAACAACGCCGGGTGGTGGTGGCGGCGGCGGCGGCGGCGGCGGCGGCGCACGCCTTTAATCCCAGCACTTGGGAGGCAGAGGCAGGCGGATTTCTGAGTTCGAGGCCAGCCTGGTCTACAAAGTGAGTTCCAGGACAGCCCAGGGCTACACAGAGAAACCCTGTCTCGAAAAACCAAAACCAAAAACAAAAACAAAAAAACAAACAAACAACAACAACAAAACAAAAGCAAAACAACAAACAAACAAAAAACACCTCAGGAGAAAACAGGTGCTGGCGAGGATGTGGAGAAAGAGGAACACTCCTCCACTGCTGGTGGTATTGCAAGCCAGTACAACCACTCTGGAAATCAGTCTGGCAGTTCCTCAGAAAACTGGGAATGATACTTCTGAACAACCCTGCTATACCACTTCTGGGCATATACCCAGAGGATTCCCTAGCATGTAATAAGGACACATGCTCCACTATGTTCATAGCATCCCTATTTATAATAGCCAGAAGCTGGAAAGAACCCTCCTTCAACGGAGGAATGGATACAGAAAATGTGCTACATTTACACAATGGAGTACTATTCAGCCATTAGAAACAATGAATTCATGAAATTCTTAGACAAATGGATGGAGCTGGAGAACATCATCCTAAGTGAGGTAACCCAGTCTCACTATATATATATATATATATGTATATATATATATATATATACACACACACATACATACACTCATGGTATGCACTCACTGATAAACGGATATTTGCCTAGAAGTTTGGAATGCCCAAGACATAATTCACATATCAAATGATGCCCAAGAGGAAGGAAGGAGTGGCCCCTGGTCCTGGAAAGGCTCAGTGCAGCAGTGTAGGGGAATACCAGGACAGGGAAGTGGGAAGGGGTGGATTGGGGAACAGGGGGAAGGAAGAGGGCTTATGGGACTTTCGGGGAGGGGGATCCAGGAAAGGGAAAATCACTTGAAATGTAAATAAAGAATATATTGAATAAAAAAAAGTTGCAAAAAAAAAAAACAAAAGAAATACTCATGTAATTAGCTTCTAAGCCACTTAATTGTCAGCCCATTTTGTATCAATCTAGAGAGCCATTTCATTTTTATTTTTATTTTATAAGTATGAGTGTTTTTCCTGCACTTAGGTAAGTGCAGTTCATGTGTCCTTGATACCCAGGAAGGAAGGTCAGAGGAAGGTACCTGATGCCCTGGAGCTGGAGTTAAGATGATTGTGAACCTTTTTTGTATGTGCTGGCAACTGAACCCAGGACCTCTGCAAGATCAACCAGTGCTCTTAATCACCAAGCCTTCTCTCCAGCCCCTCCTATTGGTACAGTTAAGATCTCAGTGCTGATCCCATGAAATTAAAATCCTGCTTCTGTTCATTGTATTCTTCAGGAGAGCCTTGTAGACATAGTCATGTGTGGTTTCTAATTTACACACTGATAAAATATTTTCAAATATGTCTGCATACACTTCTGGGGGACACAAAGCATTCTGAAATAATTCCCAACGTCATTCTTTTCTAGGTGTGTGTGTGTGTGTGTGTGTGTGTGTGTACCCGCGGTCAACCTCCAGTATCATTTCTCAGGAGCCATTTTCATTGTTTTTATAGGCAGATGCCAGGGGCCAGCCCTGGTGGGGTCTTCTTTCTTGTTGGTTCTTTTTGAAACAGTGGCAGGGGAAGAGAGTTGGTAGAGGGTAACACTTTGTCCTATGACATATTTAGGGTTGCTGTATAATAATAAAACGTTTACATATAAAAGTTTAAGTTATCTTGCTACTGTAGCTGACCTGCTTTCTGTGTTCCTCAGAAGCCAAAAACTGCAGTCTCTGGCCTTAGCACCTCATCCTAAAACAGCAGGAGATTAAGTAAAAGATTCATTGCTAGAGCCTTTTCCCTTTAGTCCAGACTCCTCTCACCTGTCAGGCTAGGTGGAGGTTTGGAGCAAAGAACTTCTATTGAAGGAGAAGAGAATAACATAACGCTCACAAAAGGAAAAACTTTTACATAAGCAAATATGCATAAACACACAAATTCATATACATATTCATGCATGCACATACATATATTTTCATTCAAACCAGTTGGGCCCAGCTTGCATACATTCTCAAAATTACATACTTACACACACACACACACACACACACACACACACACGTATCCATATTTAAATATGCATTTGTAGTAAAAGACCAAGCACTAGTGCAGAAAGAACTCACTCATTCTGGGTGAAAAATGAGCTCCAATCTTTATTTCATAGAGAAAGATAAAGCTTCAACCTTTTTAATGCTAAATGAATTAAAACCAAGTTTATAAGAAGAAAGCTGTGTTCCTTTAATAAGACTCTTCCTGCCTTGTTATTAAGAAAAGACCTGTCCTGTCACCAGGCAAGGAGAAGCCTGCCTGCTCCTGCTCTCTCTGTGACTTCTTATTTCTTCTTTCCCTCTGCATTCTGCACATTGCTCTCTTAGATTATTTTTTATAACCTATAGTTCCCAAGTTACTCCTCTCTGCATTCTCCTTCTACTCCTGCTTGCTTCTCCTGCTCTGATGTCACGATACTGCTCTTACTCTCGGTCCCTTTTCTCCCAGTGCTATGCCTATACTTCTTGAGTTCAGTTCTGTCTAAAAAGTATCCTGTTAAAATGTTCTCCTCAGCTCAGTTCTGACTCTTCTCTTTGTCCTCAGCACTTATACATCTTTCAAAATACATGATCGCATGTTAAAAGTTCATCACAAGTTTACACAAATTCAAATCATAAATTGAACAAGAAGTTTACAACAGTGAATGTCTATATGCATATCCATTAGGAGTAATTATCTGGCTAAACACTTATCACCTGTTCCACAGGTTCATTGAAAGATAAAAAAAAAAAAAAAACCATAACTAAGTTATTAGTGAAGTTCTGTGTAGATAAACAATCAATATTTTATCTTCTGTCCTAGCACCTATAATAAATTGTTAGTTCTCTTTTTATGATCTTTGGTTAACGGTTTTACAACCTTTTGGAATGTGCTGTGAGTAGTAGAAAGTCTAATTACTATCTAGAAGCAGTTAACTGGTGACACATGGGAGATTGACGGAGTTCTCATTGCAGTTTTGACTATCAGAAAAGGACCTAATAGCAGTCTCACTATAAAAAAGCTTAATAAATACTGCTACAGTTTTAGAAATTCTTATAGGATCATCATTAAGAATTAGGAAATCATCTACTTGTCTTTATAGTACCACTACAAGACAGTACATCTTCATAGATCTGCAGAGGTCTACTCAAAAGGATGGTCTAATACCTAGTGATTGTCATATGTTTAATAATATCAGGAAAAGCATATTAATAGCAGGAATCTTCCCTAAAATGACCTCCTGGGCCTTGCCTCGTGGAGTTCCGTCGTAGATGTTAATCTAAGCCAGTCATCTCAGGAAGATCACCTTTAGTTATTAGCTTGTCCTATGATGGCTCCCGACAGCGTCTTCCATTGACCAGGGACATGAGAAGCAAACTTACTTTGGCCCATTTTTTGGCATGTCCTAAATTCAGATAGAGTTGGCTAGCTGAGACTAAGGGCTCTTTTCTACCACTGCCTGCATCTCTTCCAGTCCTGCATTATTGTCTGAGAAAATAGACTCCCGCTGAGAAGGAACGCAAGAGTTTTCAAGCCCCCAAATCTGAGAAAGCTCCTCTATGAAGGTCCTTCTTCACAGGATGGATTGGATAGAAAAACAGTGACACAAGTCAGAGGTCTGAGACATGGGAAGATAAGGGAGAAGTCAATGCTTGTGGTAAATGCGTTGGTTTGGAGGCATTAGTGATAAACTCCCAGCCACTAAGAGTGAGTGCTCCAGGCCCTATTAAGAAAAACAAATTTAAAATCCACTTGGTGTAATTTAACCGAGAGTGAAGGCAGATTTGAGTTCTTACCTTCTTTCTCTCTGTGTCTTTGTCACCTTTGTCTACTGCGTGAGTCTCAATCTGTGCCTAACTGTATGCTGTCTTGTGAATCTTACCCAGTGTTTGTGTGTCTGCATCCCCAACAAAGAACTTTGCTCTCTTTTTTGTTTTTTTTTTTTGTTTTTGCTTTTTGTTTTTCTTTCTTTTTTTTTTTTTTTTTCTGATACAGGGTTTTTTCTGTGTAGCCCTGACTGTCCTGGAACTCACTCTGTAGACCAGGCTGGCCTTGAACTCAGAAATCCGCCTGCCTCTGCCTCCCAAGTGCTGGGATTAAAGGCGTGCACCATCACCACCTGGCAGCTCTCTCTTTTATACAACAGCACAAGAGGCATCACATGGGGGAGGAGGGAGGGATACTTTACAGAAATCTTTAATAGTTTTACAAGGAATGAAATCATTGACTCCAACTGACCCAGATAACAAGCAAACAAATCGTATCAAGCAATATTCACATTTTGTCTTCAACATTTATGGAAAGATTCATTTTACAAGGTTGTCTTCAACCTATTTGCTGTTTCTAGCATTTATTACCATAGCACGCATTGCTCTCTGGGTCAGAAAAATGGAAGACCACATAACAAGATTACAACTATGCATTAGATAGGAGAAAAACCAGAGAGTGCAGCCCAGGGAAGGAACACTTCTGGAAGGACAAATTGACTCTGAAATGAAGGATCCTGATTCTTCTCCAGTCATCGTAGCAGACCCAAGGAGCATGGGCAGAGACAGACTATGACTTGTCATGGTCTCCCCGGGGCCCCTGGAGACTGGAGAGAATGGTAAAGGGACAGACATGGACTCTGACTCCAGGGTTGAACGGCAAAGCTCCCACTTCATCCTCAAGTTTCAAGCTGCCACAGGGCATGCAGTTTAATTAGTCAGCAGGAATGATGGCTGTATCTTGGTAGAATAAACCATGATTGGAGGATTTTCAGTTCTTAAGTCAGTGGTTTGGATTTCAGTCCAGTGTTTGTTTTGAGCTAATTTCCACTGTCTTTAATAATGCCCTGTCCTGTGTAACACCTCAGAATCCTGATACTCCTTTTTACTTAGCCCTTTCTCTGTTCAGCCTAAAATAATCCCAAATGAAAAAATGATTGGAAAAAACACTTTCTATACCCAAAGTAACAAAAGCTACTGCAAGATACAACCTAGCTTGGTGGTAAGTACTGTAAGGCAAGCAACATTTCTGTTTGACTAGAACACTCAGGTGAGCACTGGGAAGCATTCATGAAGTTATATGACTTTTGCTAATCTGGAAGATGAGATATGAGACCATATAACAAGGCTACGTGAGAAGAAATGACTCAGTAAGTGACACGGGAGATAAGACGGGGGCAGACGCCAGTCACTCCTGGATGTAAGTTTCTGGAGTGACGTGAAGTCTAAGACTAGGAAAAGGGACTCCTAGCAATTAGTACAGGATGAGAGAAGCAGGGATTCCAACAATTCCTCATGGGAACTCTCCTCAGGAACTACGAGAGAAAGAACCCCAGCAAAACGAAGGGACAAGTTAAGAGAGAGGCCCCTGAACCATGCTCCAGTGTGAGAGAAATGCAGCCAAGGTTTTCAGCACAGAAGTCACCACCACAGACAGAGCCAGAGCATGGAGATGGTTCTGGAAAAAACAAAACAAAACAAAAAGAATAGGCAAATGAGATGTATCCCCAATAACTCGAGTGGAAAAACAGCTCGAGATTGCTTTTTTTTAATCATAGAGGAAATATTTTTTATTAATTTTTTGTTATTTTGTTTTTTGTTTTTTGAGACAGGGTTTCTCTGTGTAGCCCTGACTGTACTGGAACTTACTCTGTAGACCAGGCTGGCCTCGAACTCAGAAATCCGCCTGCCTCTGCCTCCCAAGTGCTGGGATTACAGGCGTGCGCCACCACAACTGCTGTTTTTTTAAGTATGACATTATTTATGTCGGTAGAGAGTGCTAGAGTCACAATGAAAAGCATTCCAGGAATGATGTAAAAGTCCTTACTAAACTCCTCCTAGGTCTGGTGCTTAGGAAGTGTTTAAGGAATTATCCTAGTTCAGAAGGTGAGTTCTGTATCCTTTAAAAAGAAATATCAACATACAATCTAGAAACAGGGAAGTAAATCCCAGTACAAAAAGCCCGGAAGGTTGGGAGTAAAGTACTGCCCCTTAGGAGTGAGTCTTGCAGTGGGCGTGTGCAGAAGGTTGGGAGTACCGCCCCTCAGGAGCGAGGCTTGGAGTGGGGGTGTGCGGAAGTTTAGGGAAGTCGTCACGCCTGGTTCCTTATATTTGAATAACAATATAGGAAGGAAAAGTCTTTAATTAAAATTAGAGAAACAAGGGAGCAGGGGATATAGAGTAGCTGATAAAGTGCTTGCCTAGAACACATGATGCCCTGGGTTCCATCCCCAGGCCCTGACAAAATCAGGCATGGTGGCTATCTTAGTCAGGGTGGCAATCTTAGTCAGGGTTTCTATTCCTGCACAAACATCATGACCAAGAAGCAAGTTGGGAAGAAAAGGGTTTATTCAGCTTACACTTTTCACATTGCTGTTCATCACCAAAGGAAGTCAGAACTGGAACTCAAGCAGGTCAGGAAGCAGGAGCTGGTACAGAGGCCATGGAGGGATGTTACTTACTGGCTTGCTTCCCCTGGCTTGCTCAGCTTGCTCTCTTACAGAACCCAAGACTACCAACCCAGGGATGGTACCACCCATAAGGGGCTCTCCCCCCTTGATCACTAATTGAGAAAATGCCCCACAGCTGGATCTCATGGAGGCACTTCCTCACAGGAGGCTCCTTTCTTTGTGATAACTCCAGCCTGTGTCAAGTTGACACACAAAACCAGCCAGTACAGTGGCTCACATCTATAACCCAGCACTACAGAGGCTGAGGCAGGAGAATGAGAAGTCTGAAGTCATCCTTTTCAAGCCCGGTGTGGGTCGTGGGGGTATATGAGATCCTGTATGAAAGACATAATGAATTCAGAAAATAAAAACAAGGAGCAGAGTAGGCCCCACCGCTCCCTGAGAAGCTACAGACATAATGGTGGCACACCCAGCTTCAGGGAGGCAAGTCTAGGTAAATGCTGTGGGCTCAAAAGAGAGAAAAAAATCAAACAAATGTTTTTAACAAAATCCCAATCATTCAAGTTTACCAAAGAAGACTTGGGAGCCAGATGCTGGGGTGAAAGCCTGCTAGCTCAGAGAGGCAGAGGAAGCACCCAGCTGACCTTCTAATGCTAGAAGTCCCCAAAAGGAAGTCCTCTACCATCTCAAAACCATTCAAGCTGAATGTCCCTCCCTTAAATTCCTGTTTGTCTCTCCACCCCTCCTCCTGACTTCCTCTTACTCTGAATTTTTTCTCTGCTTACTTCCTGTCAACTTGTTGCGTGCTCTGCCTCTTGACCTATGGTTGACTTCATTTAATCCTGTTGACAATGAGCAGAAAGCTCTTGGATGAAAGGTCTGTGCTAGGCCTGAGCCACACCACAACTAGAAAAAAGTTTGTCCAGTAAATAACACAATCCGTGGGTTCATAGTGTGATCACATATCCTGCAATAAACAAAACAAAACACCAGGAGAGACACTTCATGGGAAGAAGAGGTTCAATGTCCAGAGAATGGGGCAAGAGGTTAAGGACTGGAGAACTGTGGTCAGAACATATACACAATTATATGCAAAACTGAAAAGAACATATTTTTATGTAGCTGTTCACATGGACCTGATTGTTTGCATACCACATGTGTAGAGGTGCCTTCCAAAGCCAGAAGACATAGTTGGGTCCCCTGGAGCTGGGGTTACAGGCAGTTGTGAATCACCAATGTGGGTGTTGCTAACCAAACTGGGTCTGATACAGGATACCAAGTGCTCTTAACAGCTGAACCATCTCTCCAGGCCCAACAATAATTTTGTTTTAAAGAATTGAACACAAATACTAAATTTATAAGAAGAAATAATACAGGGCTCCTACTTACTAAACAGTGAGGTCACCATCTGTCTTAGTGTTCTGTTGCTGTGAAGAGACACCATGACCAAGGCAATTCTATTTTATTTTGTTTTATTATTTTATTTTATTTTTGGTTTTTCAAGACAGGATTTCTCTGTGTAGCCCTGGCTGTCCTGGAACTAAATCTGCCTGCCTTTGCCTCCCAAGTGCTGGGATTAAAGGCATGTGCCAGCAATTCAATTTATAAGGAAAGCATTTAACTGGGGGCTTTCTTACAGTTTCAGAGTATTAGTCCATTATCATTATCATGGTGAGGAGTAAGCAAGCATGGTGCTGAAGCAGTAGCTGAGAGAGAGAGAGAGAGAGAGAGAGAGAGAGAGAGAGAGAGAGAGAGAAAATGAGAACCTGTATGGGCTTTTAAAACTCACAGACACCAGGAATACAAAGGCTGGATCAAGGCATAGATAGAGTCTTTCCCTCATGGACTTTGAATCTAACCAAGTAGACATTGGGCAAGAAAATACATGCACATGCAGACTGTAATGAGAAGAAATGTAAATAAAAACATTCTGAGAGTAAAGAGAGTGGTGACAGGACAGCCACTTCAGTTAAGATTTTCCAGAATGGCCTCTTAGAGATAAACTGAGTTTTGCTGCAGCTCAAGCCGGAAAATGGGCAGAGGTCTGATCGCATTGCTAGAAGTTCAGGAAGTTCTTGGCATAAAGGTAAACATTAAAGCCTGGGGGCCAGGGAGAAGGCTCCGTGGGAAAATGAGCTTGCTGCTCACGCCTGTCCACCAGCGGTCTACCCCTAAACCCACCTAAAGGTGGAAGGAACAAGAAGGTAACCGCGCATTGGCAAGACCTGCGAGACACACAGACACATCATGCGACGGCACAATAACAGATCCATTAAAAGAGGCTCAAGAAGTGTAGTGTATTGCACACCCATCAGGGGAACCAATCGGCCCAATGAGTTTAGTAGGCATTTCTATAAAAGCGCCTTGGTCCTTCTATTTATTTTGAAAATCAAAGTGCACCACAACTTGAGTTCCGCGTGTTTGTGGTATCGTCCAGATAAAACCAGAGACTCCAGAAAGTTAATTATCCTCTCTGAAAAAAAAAAAACCAAAGAATGTTTGACTCCCAGCCACGGGGTGGGGTGGGGTGGGAGTGGGGCTCCTTGATGCTTCGGCTGAGGTCAAGGGATTTTTAAAATGCCCCACAGGTCCCGTGGTGGAAGGCAAAAGGTCTCCTGTTTGTGCTTCAGAACCTCAGGGCGAGGATAGGCACGCGGGAGGGCCGCTAGGCGGAGCGCAGGGCGGGGCAGCGGCCTCAGGGCCTGCAGGGCCTCCAGCGCCATGCCTCTCCCGTGCGCGCTGCTGTACGGCCGCCTCCAGCCGGCCCTGCTCCGCTCGCGCGCGCTCGCGTCCGCACAAAGCCGGGGCTGTCAAGGAAGCAGAGGAGCCCCGGCCTGGAGCGCGCGGCCTGGGCCTGGAGCGCGCGCTGGTGAGGGGCGGGGGAGTACGCACGGGGGTGGGGAGGATTAGGGCAGTTCGAGGGCGCGCGTTGGTGGGGGAGGTGGGGCGGGAGCGCGCGCTAGAGGGGGAGTTTGGAGCGGGAGCGCGCTTGTAGGGAGCCCCCCGGGCTGAGCAGGTAACGGTGAACCTGGGCCAGGCCTGGAGCGCGGGGGCGAGTCCATTGGGAGCCCCGAGGAGGGGAGCCCGCCGCGGTCGGTGCCTCCTCTAGGCCGCGCTCGAGCTCTTTATCGAAGGCCGCGCCCCCGTCCTGCGGGGTGGGTTCGTCCAGGCGGGAGATTTTCGGCGGGCCCGCTCCCGCGCTCATCTTTCTGCTTTTCCACCCCCCACCCCCGCCGCCATGCCCTGCTCACAAGACGCTGCGACAGTCTCTGTCTCCAAGAGGGCTCGAGCGGAGGATGGCACTTCTCTGCGCTTCGTGCGGCTCTCGGAGCACGCCACGGCGCCCACCCGCGGCTCCGCGCGCGCTGCAGGCTACGACCTGTACAGGTGAGAGCCGCGGCTGGACGGCAGGAGGGCAAACACCGAGCCTTGGTGCAGTGGTGGCTCCGCCGGGTTCGCGCAGACTGGAAGAGTTCATCTTGAGCAAACTCAGTAGGGGTTTGGGCGAGCGGAAAGTAAAGGGTTATGACATTTCCAAAGCGTTACTGTGCAGCGTGTGCTGCACCCTTTCCAAGTGGAAGGTCTGGATGAGCAAGGCTTACTGTTGACCAAAGGGTGACCATCTGCGGCGTGCACGTTAAAGTCTAGGAAAAGGATCTACGGAAGCTGTGTACTTCTCTCATCCGGTCCAAGGACTGGGAGCTTAAGGAAGGGAGTCCAGGGCTAGCTAGTGAGGTGGCACAGTCAGTGTAAAGTAAAAGCACTTGCCATGGTCGCTAAGCCTGATGACCCGAATGTATGCATCCAGCATGACCAGTCTTGGGAGAAATTTTACATACTTTGGCCATTGTCTACATAAGCGGGTGTTTTATGTGTATTGGGAATGGCTAATATTAAACTGTAAATTCCCTGTGATGGGAATGGAGTTACCCGTACACCAGATGCCAGACCGCCTTCCAGCGTTGCTCTTTGTAAAGTCTCTGAGGTTTCTTTGTGTTTTAATCAGGAAGGGAGCTGCAGTTATAGAGTACAGCAGTATTTGGTAGATGGACTTTCTAAAATCGCTTGTGATCAGTGTCCATCCCCAAGAGCTGCTCAGGGAGACCAGCTATCTCCGCCGCTGAGGTTCACAGCCGTAGCACGGGAGGCAGAGGGAACGCAGCGCACCTCTGCCTCTCACCCGTGTCTTGACATTTTCTTCTGCAGGTTCACCGTCATCAAGAGAAGCGTTACAAAAGTAAAATAGGTTCATATGCGTTCACAGGTTGGAAGTGTGCCTAGCACGGGCCCAGGGAGTGTTAGATGTTTGCACTTTGGTTGGCCTTTTCATATTCTTTCCATAAAGTTGGTGAATTAAGTCTGCTCCTCATGCTAATTCGCCAGCCATCGCTTTCAGAGACAAAACCACAGAACACATAGCAGAGACAATGTTGACATCTCCCCGTTCCCCACTCCCACAGACAGTTTTGTGTTCTTGCTCTGCCTGGCCTGGAGGTCACAGAGCTCTCTGGCTGGGTGCTAGGTTTAAGGGCCTGAAGCTCTTTCTAAAGCTAAAATGCCTACTACCTTGTAATTAAGCTTTTTTTTTTAGGTGAGTTAGGAATCTGCCATAAGATTGTTTATAGGATCTAAGTTTATATGAAGTGATGACATGCATTTTATATGCATTATCATAGGAAAGAATGTTAAAAACAGTTTAAAATACTTATTTGTCTTTTAGTGCCTATGACTATACAATATCACCCATGGAGAAAGCCCTTGTGAAGACAGACATCCAGATAGCTGTTCCTTCTGGGTGCTATGGAAGAGTAGGTAAGTGGCTTAAGAAGCAGGTAACTATTTCTCATGCCTGACCTTGATGATAACGTCTGTCATCTTAGTGCTGCGTGGCCACAGAGTGAAGTTAATGCTTACACCCGTTTAAAAAAATGTGGATTCACATGTCTGCTTTTCCTATTTTGGCTTTTTATTTCAAATATGTTCTGGAGCTAATATGATCACATTGACCCAGTTGTTGCCTCTTACAACGTCACAGAAGAGTGCAAAGTTTTGGTGTGCTTCAGTTGGAGCCTTTCCAGTCTACATATGAGGTCACATTCTTTATATTTCTTTCTTCTTTTTTTTTTTTTTTGGTTTTGGTTTTTTTTCAAGACAGGGTTTCTCTGTATAGCCCTGGCTGTCCTGGAACTCACTCCGTAGACCAGGCTGTCCTGAAACTCAGAAATCTGCCTGCCTCTGCCTCCCAGAGTGCTGGGATTACAGGTGTGCGCCACCACCGCCCAGCATGAAGTCACATTCTTTGTAAATAAACTATTTGTATGAGAAAATGGGGTCTTAGAATGATGGGTCTTGCCATTTTATATTATGGGGGAGAAGCTGCCAGATTGTGTCACCCGCTGAACCTTGTCCTCTGCTTCCTAGAGATTAGAGGGAGGGGCATTCTGCTCTAGAGAAACCGTGTATCACTCACTGCTGAGGGAAATGGGCTGCAATCCATGGGTTTGGATTTTTCTAGGGCATGTCACTTGTCTAGAGCGTGAATTCAAAACGTGTTAAATATGCATTTTGTTACCTCAAAATAAATAAGAGGGAAAAAACTTAAACGTCTCTTCCTTGGATAAGAGACCATGACTAACACTGTCGTGTTATGCATCTGTAGATCCTCTAGTACTCTGCCCCCCCCTCCCAAAGCCCCAAAAATGGGTTTTCCTGGTCTCTAGCATTACTGAACTACACTTCTAAAGTCCCAGGCTAGAAAAGCAAAGAGTTGGGAAGAGGGTAACACCTCAAGAAGAGGTACAGTTACTGCGTTATTGACACGGCACAGGTTATTCTGAAGCATGGATTTAGATGCTAGGGTTATTGAGGTGGACCTGTTAGCCAGGCCGGCAAGTTAAAGCTATAAAATGTTTCCCAGTTTTAGAATTAAAAACGTACAAGAGAGTTTGGTTTTTGATGCTTAGCTATAGATACTTGGTTCACCAATGTGGGGGCTTTGGCCGTTCCGCATGTTTCCTGCATGCAGTCTCCTAACCTGGACAATGAGAGAAGTCCTAGGTTCCTGACCAAGCTCTTCCTTCCCATCTAGGATTTGCATGTTCAACTCTAGCCTTGAACCACAAGCTGGGCCAGAGAGATGGCTCCGTGAGAAAGACACTTGTCACAAAAGCCTTGACCCGAGTTCCATCCCAGGGACCCACCTGTAGGAGAGACCTGGGTTCGCAGAGTCCTCTTCTGATCTGCCCCAACACATCATATACACCTACGCAGTCATAATGACTACAAATAATTTAGACACTAGCCTGGGCTGGGTGTGCCTGCTCACTCTCCAGGTCATTCTGGCATTCTGTAGCTTGCAGATGCACTACCACCAGTCATGGGTTTGGGCTTTGAGATTGTTTTGAAGTAAAATCATTCAAATTTTTCTAAACTAGTCTCTCCAACTTTAGTGGTATAGTATGATAAATGTGCACTTTAAGAATGATCTGTTGAGCCGGGCAGTGGTGGCTCACGCCTGTAATCCCAGCACTTGGGAGGCAGAGGCAGGCGGATTTCTGAGTTCGAGGCCAGCCTGGTCTACAGACTGAGTTCCAGGACAGCCGGAGCTACACAGAGAAACCCTGTCTCAAAAAACCAAAAAAAAAAAAAAAAGAATGATCTGTTGAAACTAAGATGAATATATGAACATCAGAGGAGACCATGGAATTTAAATTATGTCAGAATTGATGTATCATTTCCCCTTTCCATTTAAAATAACCACTGTTTTCTGATTTTGTTTTTAGCTCCACGTTCTGGCTTGGCTGTAAAGCACTTCATAGATGTTGGAGGTAACAATTCTATGAAATTTATTAGTATTGTTTGACTTTGTAATTTTTAATGATCATACTATGTGAAAGGCATATTATTTCCTAGTAACAGGCACAGTGGGATGAAGAGCTTTGCCTCACTGTCCTGGTAATCCATACTTTAGTGCAAAATTGATTCTTAAAGTAGGAAAAACCTTCTGTGTGGTTATTAGGTTATAGTTTGCTGAACTAAAAAGCAAAAGGTTTTGGAAAGGCAGCTCCAGTTTATAAGAGTTTTCTTAGCTCTGGAAGAAGGAAAGGCCACACTTGTTTTTGCAAAGTGTAACAAGGTACTTTTCTCCCATGAGCTTTCCTGCACTTAAGTGTCTTCAGAGACACCTGTTCCCCGTTGCCTTTGTGACTGTGTTGTCTGGCGGCCATCTTTGCTGCGGGGTTTCTAACCATAATTTATATGTAAAGAATCTTCACTTTCCAGATAGGATTCTTCTTACATATGTGCTTATTTCCTGCATGCCAGTCTTTTGCCTGTGTTGTGTATACATGCATTGTGTGTATGCGAAATGGACCTGGGGTTACGGAAGGTTGTGAGCTGTTGTGTGTGTTGTGTTAAAGTTAGCCTAGGGCTGCTCTGTGAGACCAGCACGTGCTTTTAATCATCTTGTGAGCCATTTTTGTGGATGATAGACTTTTTTTTCCTCTACCACTAGTAAAATGAGCCAATTAAAGCCAGATTCGATTATATTAAAGGCAGGTTTATTGGGTGTTGCTCTGGGCAAGATCACTGGCCCCAAGGATTGAGGCCGTGGGGGTCTCCTTGGGGGTTGGGCAGAGGAAGAGAGAAAGGGTAAGTGCATAGAGAAGGAAAAGAGGAGAGAGACCAAAATGTCTGTATTATATAAGGATGCTGGGAGAGCCTGGAGGCGGGTCTGCTTTGATGTGTAAAATATGCACTTCAGTCCTTTGTCCCAGGGGTGGGAAACCCAGTTCAGGGCCTACGAAGGCTTGTTTGTTTCTGATCTCTGTTGGAGCGCATGGCGACACTGCTGTGCTGTCATCCAGCATTTCACTTCAGACCCATCAGCCCATCAGCCCTCACATACCGGTATGCTGGATTCTCTCGCAGCCATTTTTTACAGAACCATGCCCCCAAAATGGTGGTGTTTTTTAAGATAATTGGCTTAGAAATGTGTTTCTAACAGCACTTTGTCACCAGTGGGATTAAAAGCCACTGGTGATGGGCTTACTGTCCTGTGCCAGTGTAGGGTTAATTAAGTACCCAGGGAAGCTGCTGGGATCTCCTTACCCATTGGCCTACAGTTTTACAAAGTACCGGTGCCTCCCATGGGGTCACTAGGTGGTGCTGTGGAGCTAGGCAGATCCCCGAAAATAGTTTTCGGATCTATGTAGCCTCTAGGTTGATGTTTGTGTCCTCTCTTAGGTTGAGAATTCTCAGGGCTTAGTGAGTTACATTTAATTTTCAAAAAATACTTTTATAGGCCAGAAATGATTCAGCAGAGAAAAGCACAGGATGCTCTTCCAGGCGACCTGGTTCAATTCACAGCACCCTTGTGGAAACTCAGCCTGTGACTCTAGTGCTGGAGAATCCGACATCCTCTTATGACTTCCTCATGCACTGAATGCATGTGGTGAACAGACATCAGCGCAGGCAGAACATCCATGCACATAAAACAACAACAACAAAAAACAGCTTTTTACCAACTCAAATACAGTCGCTTGGGATATACTAATTACCCTCTGAGGGGTAGGAGAGCTAAGTACTGTGTGTGAAGCATCCAGCATTGCTTGGCACACACTAATTCAAGCTAACACTTCTGTCTCCTAAGGACATAGCAAGTTGTTTTTTTTTTTTAATGTGGAAACTTCTTTTCCCCCTCCAACTTTGTTTCTAAATTTTACTCTGCTTAAAACAACTATCTGGGGGAAAATTGTGTAGTTGGAAAATTAGTTTGCCTGTTGCTTGGTATGAGGTTATTTCATAAAATCACATTGTGGTATGTTCTTGGATACAGAATATCTAAAAGAATTTCTCTTAGGTACAAGTTTATCATAGTTGGCCACTGAAGGCAGAGAACTATTAGAAGCCCTGGGCTCTGAAGAAGGGTGGGAAGGGGAAGTTGACTGTGCAGGACTGTGTTCTGAATTCACATCTGGAAGGCGTGGAGCATTTTTACCAAAGAAGTTTCCAACAATGACATGCCAAAGTCTCGACACAGCAAAGCTTTCCTGAAGTCGGCTAACCACTGCCAGTCCCAGTACCTGATTTTTCCACTGATGGCTTTCCAAGCTACTCAGTGCATTCTCATGAAGAGAGGTGAGGACGCAGAGATTATACGCAGAGCTCATAATCACGCGGAGACGAGGGCAGTCCTGTGGCTTCGCTTGCTTGCTCGCCTCTTCTCTGTAATAGGATTGAACCCAAGAACTCAGACACTCGGGCAAGTGTTCTAACCTCCTTCTCTGGTCGTCTTTTCCCTTGTAGTCATCTTGTAGGTGCTGGGAACTGAACTCAAGTCCTGTAAGAACAGCCAGAGCTCTTAACTGCTGGCCATGCCTCTAGCCCGTCTTTTCACAACTCCAAGAGACAGAATCTTACTAAGTTACCAGGTGGGCCTTGAACGTGGCAGTCACCCTGTGTCAGCCTCCAGGTCATTGGAACTATAGACCTTTGCCACCAGAGCCAACTTTGTTTCAATTATTTATTTGATTGCTAGTTGAAGATTTTTACATTTTTCACGTGCCAAGCAAGCATATAAAATGACCTGGCACTATAGAATTCAAGACACCTAACTATTTAAATACTATCAACAGGAGAACTTGCAGATACTCAGTGGAGGGATATATATGCTAGAAAATTACTGTATTTGCAACTCATGACAAAGAACATGTTAAAAATAAACCATAGACAAAATGTAGGAACACATATGGACATGCAAGTGTCCATTATTCATATAGAAAGAGAAATGTCCAGCCACAGGGAGCAGGAAGTAGGGCCAGGGGATGTCTCTTTTATTATATTGGCCAGCAGTTAGACTGTTGCCATCTGTCCTGGCACAAATGGACACTCAAATATTATTGCTGGAAGTTGGAATGGTTGTGCTGCTTTTGGGGGTGATCTAGCAGTGGCCTCATGTGCATGTCTCCATCCTTTGACCCAGGGAAGTTTTTAATAACTTACTTGAGTTAGCACTGATGTGCAGGGATATACATGGAGGGCTGTTTTGTGTCTCCTAGCCAAAAAAAAAAAAAAAAAGAAAGCAACATGACTAGTGTTATTTAAGATAATAGTCATGTAAAAATATTGGCATATCTACACATGTATCTCAAAGGAATGAGTAGAGTTTATGCTATTTCAAAGGATAACTGCTTCTTTGGTGTAAATGTCACTTTAATCTGCTCAGATGGTAGATATGATGAAAGTCATACCCCAGCTGTATGAATACAGAGCTTGGGCTGAACTCAGAACGTTTCTCTCTTCTAACTCTCCCTAGGCCCAAGCCTGGAAGCTTCTAGCCTCTGTACAGTCTGAGCTGCCACGCTGACTGATTCAGCCCAGCTTCTCTTGGCTTCTGACTGGAGTGCTCTGCTTACCGGCCTCATCCTAACTTAGGCAGCACGGCCTGATCTCTCTGGCTTCTTGATCTCTGGCTCATTCTGTCTTCATCTGTGTTTAGCTTGTTCTCTCTGCAGTCTGTCTCTGTATAAAACTGCTGTAGACACATACCATACCACACCCAACCCCCTTAAGTCGCCCCTCTTTCCTGTGCTGTTATGTGAGTTGGGTGGATCCTACCCTGACTCTTTCAGTCAGATCTTTCTCTGACTCGTCACTTTGTCTGCTCCTCGGTTAGGTGTCGCTTTGAAACGTGGCTGCTTCCTTTTACAAACTAACCTCATCTTCACTCTTAGGGATTAAAGGTGTGTTCTAAGGGCGTGCCTGTATTCCCACTGGGTCATACAGACATAAAAGATCTTTGGATGTGATCCCTTGTCAGCAGCCATGGCACTGGGTTAAAATCCCTCTCCTCTTTGGGGTGGAGGAGTTAAAGTAATTATAAACTTTGTTACTATAATATTGGCTTTTACCCTGTGTGTGGAGATACTGTTTGAGTAACCAAAAGAATTTGGAAGTCAGTCCAGGTTATCTTTCACAGATTCACTTGTAATAGATAGGCCTATTAGACTGAACCTCAAAGGTCTTCCACGGTGGAAAATTTCCAGCCTTCTGTGGCCATTCATTCCAACGTGGAACAACGTGCAAAGGAGTGGCCTTGTTAAGTGCAAGCTCCATCATCCCGCAGTCAGCCTCTCCCCACAGTGGGAAAACAGCTGGCCCAATCTTCACGTCAGTTCTTCTCCTAAGTATTAAGGACTAAACTAATAGGCTGGTAAAAAGGAAACCTTATATAATATTTGGATTGGTGAAAGGTTTGTTGCTGTTCTACTAGAAAGAAAATAGATCCTCAGTCTAGACAGAGTGAACTGCCTTTGACACGTGAATTAGATCTCCGTGTTAAAAGCAGAACCGGAGGGCTGTTAGCCACATCATCTGTGCTTCTGCAAACACATCAAGTCCCTGACTCCAGGGCGGCTGAGGGCAAGTCTGGGGCATGAATCTTCTGGGCCATGGCAAGGTCTCCTGTAAAGATCTATTCAAACAGGTACTAACTGGACATTTAGAAACAATCTTGGGCCAGCAAAATGGCTCTCTGGATAAAGATGCCTGCTGCTGAGCCTAATAACGACCTGAGTTGAGACCCACGAGGTGGAGGGAGAGCCCTGACTCAGCGGTTGTCTTCTGACCTCTACACACTGCTGTTGCAACAGCAGAACTTTCAAGTGAACTCATCAAACTTACCAGCCGGTGTTTACTGACTGGTTGTACTTTAAGGAGAGGCTTGGAAATGAAATGAGGAATGTAAATGTGGCCCCACCCTGTTCTGATCTCTGCGAGACTGTGCTGAGCGCATGCATGGCTCTGGCCTCCCACTGCAGATCACCCACCGTGCTCTGTTTGTGATTCGGTCAGAGTAGCAGTGGAGCTGTTGGCGGAGATGTGAGGTCCTAGTCTTCCCAGTGCGTGGTCGTCATCTTGGAGGTTGGAGATGGGACGCGCTGGGCTCAGCCTGCAGTAGGAATGGGCATTCACACTGGAAAATCCAGACACGTTTTAAATTCTTGTATTTTATAGTAAAATTTGTTTTCAGACTCTGAAAACAAAGTGTGACTTTGTCAGTCGTAATCTCAGAAAATCTTTGGCACAGCGGTTTTGAGATCACTGTCTGACCCCTGCTGCTCTGACGGCATGCACGAAGCTAACATTTCTCTCTCCTCCAGCCGGTGTCATCGATGAAGATTATAGAGGAAACGTGGGCGTCGTGCTGTTTAATTTTGGAAAGGAGAAGTTTGAGGGTGAGTTCAGTGAATATGTTCATGTTCATAGGAAATTCTGAGCTGCCTGTGTCAGTTAAAACTAATTGTAGTTGTCCCTGAACAAGACAGGTTGCAGAAAATAGATCAGTGCACAGGGTGGTGATCTGGGTTCTGCTTTTTCTTTGAAGTGAAAAAAGGTGACCGGATTGCGCAGCTCATCTGTGAGCAGATTTGTTATCCAGACTTAGAGGAGGTGCAAGTGAGTATTGTAAACAGTGAGCGGGGAGGGAACGGGGTGTCGGTGTCGGGGGTGTGGGGGGTTGGGGGGTGGGGGTGGGGGTTCTGTGCTGCTGTCGCTGTTGAGTTAGTGACTGGTAATCTGTACGCAAGGCTAGTTTTTAGTTTGAGACTTAACTGTTTTTCATCTGAGTGGGTCCGTCCAGTGTGCAGAGTCCCTGACTCCACGCCCTCCCTCCCCCTCCTAATGTCTTTCAGACACTCGATGACACTGAGAGAGGCTCAGGAGGCTTCGGCTCCACGGGAAAGAATTAAAACTTTGCTCGGCATGTGTTGCTGTTTCAACACTGGACACGGGAGCTTTAACTCTCAGAGCATTTCGTGGTCTAGGATACGGAAAGGAGACCTATCACCTTGAACCTGTTCTGTCCTCTGGTCGATGGTCGCCTGTAAATCTGCATGGTGAGGATGGCATTGGCATGCAGACTCGGGAAAACCAAGGGTATAATTAGATATTTTTGTGTTCTCGAATTGCTGTATCATTTGTAATTTTTTTTATACAATAAAGTTGAAGTCTTTAGCAGATATGACTTTTACATCAGCTGACTGAAGAACCATAAAGAAGTGTGGCTCAGGCCTGTAACAGCGCTTGGAGGCTGAGTCAGGAGGATTGCAGTGAGTTAGGCTAGCCTAGGCTACTTTGAGATATTGTCTAAGGAAGGGGGGATCAGTGCTAAAAGCTACTCCTTGTTTTTTTCTGCACTGGTGCCGTGTAATACTGGAACTTAAAAAGTCTACTTACCAGATTTTGAATCCACAAAAGTACAATGTGACAAACTAGTGAGCTTAGGGTGCTGTGGGGGAGGGGCTGCAAACAGGAGCAGAAATGACTCAAAGGTGTCACCGAGAGCCCACCCACCCACCCAGCGTGGTGACTACTTTAAGCCTAGAGCACACTAAAGCCTGTGGTCAGCTCTGCGGTCTTAAGTGCCCCTTAGGTCCTCACGGTGTGTGTAAAGGTGAAGTGGCTTCTTCCCCGCGTGGCTTTTCCAGCAGTTTCCCGCCCTATAGGACCGTCTGCCACCCTGATTGCTTTCTCTCACAGTCCTACTATCTGTGAAGAGAAATCTTAAAGGCCAAACCAATGTTAGTGTTGGTAACAGATTCAGGAGTGTCTGGAGATAGAACTGCAGGCATGCAGTCCTTCCAATGACAGTGTGATCTGTGGCCGGACACCAGCATTTTCTGCTGGTGTAAACAAATCACCCCGCCCCCAGGTAATTGACCTGATCATTTTAGCTGAAAAATGCACTCTTTCATCCTAAGAAGAGGTTGAGGAGGCTATCTTCCCCAAACAGAAAATAAAGTAGCTCTGTGTTCTGCACTTCCCATTTGGAGGCTGGCTGTGAATACACGGGAGTCCTGTTGTTGCTTTTTCTAATAGAAAAGAAAACGGAAAAGGCATAAATTTAAAGTTTCAGAGGTTCCTTCAAGAAGTATGTATCTTTTAAAGGTGTCTATTTGAAACTACATGGGGTTATGGGGTTGGGAAAGAGCACGGTGGTTACTGCCTCATGATCTAACTCCTGCTGAGACCTCCACTGACCACATGGATGCATGCAAATACAGACTATACACAAATGTGTATATTTTAACTCTCTAGGAACAGACACCATTGGGCTTGGCAAATTCTTTCCCTTTTTGTATCTATAAACTGTTTAAAAACATGGTTCAGGAAAAAGATTACATTTTTATATGTATCTGTTTGTTTGTTTGAGACTTTCCCTGTAGCCCTGGCTGTCCTGGAATTTGGTCTGCAGACCAAGCTAACTGAACTCCTCCACCTCCAAAGTGCTCCAAAGATCTGCCTCCACCTCCAAAGTGCTTGAGTTAAAGACATGGGCCACTAACATCTGGTTTATATGTATCTTTTAAATTATATTTTACTATATTTTTAATGCAGAAAATATATGTAAGTTTTGAAGAAAACCAAAATATAGAAAATGAGTGGGGAAACTTTACATTAAAGGTTAAGTTAGGTTCTTGCTAAAATACTCAATAAACTTAACGGCTCTCCCAAGTTTTTTCATGGAAGGATCTGGGCGTGGGGGCTCAGCTCTTGTGAAGACCAGACTGGCCGTGGCAAAATGCTGCCACCTAGTGGCATTTTACTAAAATAAGGCTGAGCTGGGGATAAAAGCCCCATCATTCATCTCTAGCGAGTGAGTACTAACATTGCTTTCACTCAAACTGTTCTTTTATTAGATGATATAAATGGAACAACTAAGGTAATGAACTACTGCATGCTCCCCTCGTGTCCTAAAGGTCAATATTTCGTACACTGAGTGAAGAATAAAAGTTACAATACAAAAAAAAGAAGAAGTACAGATGATGGATCTAACGCGCACAGCAGAGAGCGCTGGCCAATGGCTGGCCAAAGACTGCGTGTCACCGTCACACCTGAAGTTCAGCACTTTGAAGATCCCAAGTTTAAGGCCAGCCTGGGCTGCACAGTGCGACATCAGCTCAACAGAGACAGTCATGCTATGAAAACAGAAGTGATGTAATCAGAAAACACAAGGGCGGAGTCCAAATAAACCAGATAATACCACTGGAGTGGTATTTTGGCAAATGAGAAAAAAATTAGGGTTAAGCGACAGGAAACTAAGAAAGTATATTTTGAGGGGGCAAATAAGATTCCCCCTGCTGCGTGCTGGGGAACGAGGGCAATAGTGTTAGGGAGAAAGGGATGCCACGCACACCATCCTGTCCTGTTGGAAGCATGTAGGATCCTGTAATAGTGAAAAAGCTGCCTGTGGGCTGAGTGAAATTTGCATATTTGTGTATGCACACACCCACGTACACAGCCAAAGCAAAGCTGGCCGATGCCAAGCTTCGGGAGGAGAGGTTCAGAGTCCTCATTGCCTTCAGTTAAATGATCCCAGTGCCCACACCACTCCCCCAGCTCTCCCCTGTAACCGTACCAGTCTCCGTGGGATGGAATGGAAACTCAGTCTCCCCGGGAAAGTCAGAGAGGAAATGGGGTGCACACCTTTTGGGGAATTTGGACAGTAGCTGAATCTTGCTCCAGATCTCTGACAAGACCCCATCTTTTCCCCAAGTAGACCAGCTGTTGAAGGAGCTGGGGCCAGCTGAAGCTCAGGAGTGGAGAGGCTGCCTCTCAGCTGCCTTCCAGGTTAGCCACCGCGGGGTCAGCTGTGGACGATGGGAAGAAGGGAGGGCTGAGAGGTGAACTCTTTTTTTTTTTTTTCTTCAAGACTTGTGTAGCGCTTATTTTTCCAACTGTTTTGCCCTAATACAGTCATCCATGCCCGCACCTTGGAAATGCAATCCTGGGCACTCGAATTAGAGAACACACAGGAAGAGCGGGCTCTTATAAAGTAACTTGAGAGCCACTTGCTGAACTATGTATATTACTTTTACCTGAAGGAGCTGTTCTGCACCCCTGGGTGGACTGCTAGCATGAGGGTGGAGTCAGTTCCTCTGGCTGCCTGAGTCAGAGCTCGAGAGCTTGCTTGGGCAAACCCGAGAAGATGCAGGAAGATAGAAGGGAGTCCTCAAATAATGAAGAGGGGACCTCCAGACCCGGCAGGGGACTGATGGAGAAAAGGCCAGTGAGAGGTGTCCTGCCTCGGGTATGGCCAAGAGACTTGCTTCTTTGAAAACGTTGTAGACGTTCCGAGCATGAGTAGAAGTGGTGCAGTAGGTCCCATGTCCTCCCATGGTTCTGACAGCGATGTGGGCCACGGTGTCCCCTGTGTCACCCTAATTTTCCCCCTCCCAATTCTTCCCTTCCCCAAATATTTTGAAACGACCCCCAGGCTTCCCAGCATCATGGGCAACACTTTAATCTGTTTGCTGGGCCATTAGCACTGTAGCTCCCTGTCCCCGTGCTTTAGAAGGGGATGAAAAGGAAAAAAAAATACATTCCGGTCAAAGTGGGGGAAGACCGGTGGCATTTCATACAGTGCTCTGGGTGTGTGGAGCACTTGAGAAGCTTGAAAAGCAGTTACATAGTGAGAATGTTTTTGTTTTAATCCCAGGTGTGGGCTATGAGCCTGCTTCAGGTTGTCCACAGCCACTAACTATGATTTGTGCTCTAGGTGGGGTATGATTTTCTCCAGCTGCAGATAGTTTACATTTGTAATCACAGGGGCTTGAGAGAATATACCTTTGAGAGTCCTGAGAAGGCCCAAGGCAGCAGCTGCTCCCGCCTCGGCTGGCCCTGCCGCTGCTGTGGCTGGGCCCTGCCGGTCCATTTGTGTTTTTGCTATTGTTGTGCTGCTGGTTCGCTGGATCGCTGGTTGGAGATATCCTGACTACGAAGATTGGACTCGCCCCTAGGAACTTAACGTCCCTAATCAGCTGTCCCCTTTTCCCCCCACTAACCTTTCTGTCCTACCCAGTGTTTCAGGGTTGTAAGGGATAAGAGAGGCAAAGGGTGGTAGAGATAAGAACCTAATAAAGTAGCCAAAAAGTAGGGTCACAGTGAATGGGAAGGTGGGGAGAGATCGAAGGAGTTTTGTGGGAAGTTTGAGAGTTTGCAGGTTATCAAAAAAGATTTCTGGAGACGTGGGGAGAGCAGACAGCTGGCGCTTAGCTGGATGCTTTCTTGGAAGCAGATACTGAGTCTCAGGTTGACAGTGACTGCTTTCCTATTCTGTCCCTTCCCCAAACCGTCTGTAGATGTCAGTGCGTGCACCCCCGGCACACTTCTGAAGCACAGAATGCTGAGGGAGCAGGCTTCAGCTCTCTTCATCCTAATGAAAGTCCCACTGTCTCCACCGATCACTTAGGAAACCAGCGAAGGTCCCTACCAGTGTGGAAGGCCTGCGTCTTCCCTGCAGTGGAGGGTGGGCACGTGTGGAGGAGGGGTAGATCTGTTTATATTCTTAAGGCGTGTCAGCTGGGACTGGTGGCTGGCTTCCTGCCGTGTCCTCACACCCGTAGACATCCATGGTTGGTGAACCCCAGTGCCCAGTAGCACCGCTTGGCTTCTCTAGCGCTTTATCTCCAAAGTTCTTGTTCATATTCTTTACTCTAAGGAACGAAGATGACAGTTTGCCATTCTTTTTGTTTGTTTGTTTTGGGATTCTTGAATTTATACAGGGTTTCTCTGTATAGCTCTGGCTGTCCTGGAACTCACTCTGTAGACCAGGCTGGCCTCGAACTCAGAAATCCGCCTGCCACCGGGCGGTGGTGACGCACACCTGTAATCCCAGCACTTGGGAGGCAGAGGCAGGCCGATTTCTGAGTTTGTGGCCAGCCTGGTCTACAGAGTGAGTTCCAGGACAGCCAGGGCTACACAGAAAAACCCTGTCTCGAAAAACAAAAACAAAAACAAAAACAAAAACAAAAGAAAGAAAAGAAATCCGCCTGCCTCTGCCTCTGCCTCCCAGAGTGCTGGGATTACAGGCGTGCGCCACCACGCCCAGCCAAGTTTGCCATTCTTAACAGTCTTTATCAAGTGTTTTTTTTCCATCTTAGGAAGATAAAAGACTATTTGAGAAGCAAAATATTTAAATATTTGTAAAATACAATATTGGAATTGTCGTCCAGAGAAGCGGTTCTCAAGCTGTGGGGCGCGACCCCGTGGGGTGTTGAATGACCCCACCCACAGGGCTTGCATATCCGAAATGCTGCGTGTCAGATATTTACATTATGATTCATAGCAGTCTCATTTTACGGTTGGCGGTCTCCACAACATGAAGAGCTGTCTTAAAGGACTGCAGCTCTAACCCGGATGCCCACTAGATGTCACTTTTGTCTGCTTTTTCTTTTTTTAGTTTTAAAAAAAAAATCGCAATTATAAATTGAAGACTCCCAGTGGACCCAGAGGCTGGCAGTAGATGGAATGAAGCAACATTTGAAAGCAAACGGGCAGGAGTCGTTTGAAAAGTGAGATTATGTCCTTAAAGAAGGTTTGGCTGCTTATGGACTTTGTCTAATCCCTCCTGGCATTCGGAAGCCTGCCCTCCTGCTGTGTTGAAACAAAAATGAAAATTATGCCAAGGGACTAGACTTTTTCCTCCATTTTCTCTTTTCTTCTCCCCATTTTAAGGAGAATGTGGTTTTTTTTTCAAGAATTACCCCTTAATGAAATCATATGCAACATTTTAAGATCAAGTCTTCTTTGCTTAAACTTTCCATAAAGTAAAACTGCCTTAATCTTCATTATCTGCGTGAAACGTATGTAGCACAAATAAGGAGAAGACTTCTAGAAGTTTCCCAGGAGTTATCCGAGGTTATCCACTTCTTGTATTTGCCAAAAATCTAATAACCGGCTTCAGTGGAGGCCATGTACCCAGTGGTTTTGTTTTGGGTAACAGCTGTTTGTTTATTTGTTTTAAGCTGTCATTGTATTTTGGCTTCTCAGTGGTTAAATGAGTCTCAGTATTAAGTAACCTTGGCTGACCTGCCTATTTCCCGTCCCATCAAGCCTCCCCTTGTAAGAATAACAGTGTTCTTTTATTTGGTAGTGCGCAGCGTGATGTTTTTGGCATACCCAACGTTTTTGACTTGCAAAATTGTGTGACCCCGAGTGTGAGAGAGCTGAATGCCTTCCTCAGTACCTCATAGGGTTCCAATCTTCAAACGTGTCCCCGTGCAGATGTGGGAGAGCCGGGAGAGAATTATCAGCCTGTTTTGTCATCACAAACAACAAATAGGAATAATTTTCAGTATGTTCCTGAAAGGATTGAGCCCCGAGTACTTGGATTGCTGCTGCTGCTGCTACTGCTGCTGCACTCTCCCGACTGGCCCCTCTGTACGAAATGTGGCACTTGTATTTGTGGACATTTTATACAGATCTTCAAAACATATTTTTTTTTCAAACCAATAGCCATGTTGAGGCTGAAGTTGCATTGCCACTCAAGTTGAAGGATAGAAAAAAATATCTTTATTGTGATCTTACATACCCAGCTCTGGTCGCTGTAGGGTGGGTTCTGGAAGGCCATCCATCACACCAAAGGCCTCAACCAAAAGTCACCAGTCGATCCATTTAAAATGCACTTTGTCTCTATACCTTTTGGGTTATCTTTTCTTCTTCAATAATGTGAGCATTGTGACAAGCATGTGGTGGACATCTCCTGCACTTAAAGAGCAATGGCTGCTGATTATTTACTCCCAGATGTTGGGAACTAATTCTATCCTGAAGAAAACAGATGGGGACAACTCAAAGGTGTCAGGGGATACAGTCTCACAGTCAGGCCTCAGCTGCTCTGGTAGTGTTTGTTCTCAAAGTCTCCACTGACCAAAATCTAAATAACAGAAACTGGCAGAACTTGGTGGTGAGAAAGGAACCTACCAGCAGTCCTTAAGCCTGGAAATAGTCCCAGCAGAGGCAGGCAGATCTCTGTGAGTTCGAGGCCACCTTGCTCTACAGAGTGAGTTCCGGGACAGCCAGGGCTACACAGAGAAACCCTATAAAAACAAACAAGGTAGCCTTCTACCAAAGACCTTGTGATCAGAGTAACAGACAGCAAACCTCGAGGACGACATGGCAGCCATCATGAAAGCCTTCAACAGCTGTTAAACTCAGTCCTCTTGTCACACTATCCTATGACTGTCCCTGTCACCAGGTATGTTTTCTTTCCTAGAACCAAGTCCCAGGAGATTTGAAATGTACTACCAGGATTTACCTCATTTGGACCAAAATCACACAGTCCCCACAGCAGAGGGGAAGCCCTGCTGAACTGTCCCTTTTATGAAAACCATGAAGTGTGCTAACACGAAGATACTGGTTGATACTTTGCAGTCTTTATATAAAGTTATAATGTGACACAATAAAATGCAAATCATGTTTTAAAGTAAAAGCCAACATACATTTAAAAAAATACAGCTTTCAAGTGAAAGATTGTGAAAATCCACTGTGATATTTGTCAGCCTGAGCTTTGTTGGAGAGTGGTAATGTGGCCAGGTCCAAGAGCTACTGCCTGTATCTGAATCCTGTCCTGCACCAGTGGCAGATTTTAGTGAGCTAATTAATCTCTCTGCCTATAGTGTACTTTCTTGGTAAAACGAAGGAAATTATACTGCTTATGATAGTATTTTTTTAAACCCAAATAAATTAATTTGCAAAATGCTTAGCCCAGGGCCTACTCTCCAGGAAGTGCTTGAGAGAATCCACTGTTCTTATCACTATGACGTTATACAGGTAAGTCCCTACAAAGCTTGTCCTATTGGAATTAAGAGTGTCTGTTATGTATTCTAATGAAAACTTAGGGAAGAACTGAGTGCTTGAAGTCCGACTTTCCATATCTCAGAAGGACCTGGAAATACATCGCTAATTTGTGTTGTCATCAGCCTTACCACCTTAATGCAAATGTAAGACTCAGGGACATTTTTGTTATAAAACCCTCATATTTGTAATGGGGTAGAAAATATCTTTAAATTGCTTTAAAACATTTTTACTCTACATGATTTTTTATAAAGACTTATTTTTATGGGTGTATAGTCCTATATTTCTGCCTGATGCCTAGGAGGTCAGAGAAAAAGGCATTGGTTATCCAGGAAATGGAGATAGAAATGTTTGTGAGCTCTGCTGTGGTGCTGGGAATTGAACCTGTTCTCTAGAAGGACAAGAGTTTTTAACTCTTCTCCAGCCCCCTACTGAGTTAAATAGTTGCCTACCTAAGAGGAAATAGGAAGAAATGCTGACCAATAGGAAGTATATGCTCACTTGCAACTTGTTCTCTATGTTTAAAGCATCCGAGTCTATCCACTTAGTCTGAAGTAGAATCAGTGTTTTGTAAAGCGCCAACCAGTCACCATGCAGCTCACACCCCCACACACCCTGCTCCATAGCACACTACAGTTGAGATAGTTTAGGATTCCACTAGCCCTGTCTGTCTTAGAATTTGCTCTATAGAGCTTAGGCTGGTCTTGAACTCAGAAATCCTTCTACCTACCTCTGCCTCTCCAGTGCTGGGATTAAAGGCATGCACCATCACCGCCTAGCTTTGTTTAGGAATCTTGTAAAGGTTTACTTTCATTTTTATGTATATGTGTATGTCTGTGAATGCTTGTCACCTGTGCAAGGGTGCTCACAAAGGTCAGAGGAGGGCAATCGCTCCTGTAGAGCTGGAGTTACAGGTGGTTTGTGAGCTGTCTGACCTGGGTGCTAGGAACTAAGTTGGGTCTTCTGGAAGAGCAGCAGAGTACTCTTAACTGCTGAACCATCTCTCCAGCCCCTGTTTAGCAATGTTCATTTTTGTAGGTCAAGAGGTGACCTGACTTATACAAACAATCTCGTTAGTGGCAGCGCTAACTAAGTACTGCACTTCTGCTGTGGCAGCATCTAGCCTAAACATGGAAGCTTACCCAGCACTTAGTTACTGTGTTCACAACAAACACATTGACCAAAGAAATACAAACAGAGTCAAAGTGACGAAGCATCTCTCTTGAACATTTAATGCCTGTCACGATAGTGTTTTTTGTTTTGCATGCAGGTCTGCCTCAGGCAAGGTCAAAGAAATCAAAGCTGTACAAATCACACAATTTCACTTGTTGAGTGTCTCATACTGACAACTAGGTATAAGCTTGAAACATTTCCTATTACAGCTTTAAAAATCTTCAACAGCTGTTGGTGTTCTCATACTGACACCTATTTTAATTCTCATAACTGCTGTACAGTGAGAGTTGTTGTTGTTGTTGCTGTTGTTTTTTAAAGACAGAGTTTCTCTATGTAGCCTCAACTGTCCTGGAACTTGCTTGGTAGACCAGGCTGGCCTGTAACTCAGGGATCAGCCTGTCTCTGCCTCCTGAGTCTGCGATTAAGAGCGTGTACCTCTCTATGCCCGGTATCAAACGTATATTTTAGAGTGTTTGTAAAACAGACACAGAAACCACGATGAGCTTACATGGCCAGTCCTTCAAGGTTTTGTGTTTATGTGTGTTTCAGTAACCACCACCACGCAGGGGGCAGGAAGGAGTATGAATAAGAACAAAGTATATATGCACACAACACCAGGAAACCCATGACTTTGCATGCTGATTTTTGGAAGGTTGTGCCAGGATTTAGAGTATTGAACATTTACATCCCCTACTCCAGCACGCTTAGCTGTCTCAGTCTATACCCGTCTCACCCTCCGCCCTACCCCAGGAGTGCATCTCCACCTCACTCTGCCATCAACAGCTGTGCCTGTTCTTGAGCGTCGTGCTGAAGGCTCAGACGGGATGCTCTCTTGTTCTTCTCTACACCCGCACCCTCTGTGTTGGAACCTGCCTCAGTAGTTAGCTCTTCCGCTTGTTTTTGGTTTTGTAGTTGTATTGTGAATACAAGCTGTTTGGGTACTTTCTGCATGACTGTTGTAGAGTCTTGTCTGTTTTAGGAACTATAACCTAGGCGCGGAACTGCTAAATTACACAATGGCCATGAGATTTCTGAGAAACAGTGTGGTTAGAAATCTTTTCTACAGATAGCATGTCAGGCTCTGATGGAACATGCTACCAAAATGAAGGCACCCCATTTCTCAGTGGCTTAAATATGTGATGTCTCTCTGGCTCGTGAGGGTCTGAAAGGGAGGAAACTGTTCAGGCAGTTGTCGTAGAGACTTAGTGATCCAAACTGCTTTAATGTGTGTGTGTGTGTGTGTGTGTTCTGCACACTATCCCTAAGCTACCCCTCAGCTCAAACTGTTTCCATCTTAAGCCTTCCATTTATTTCAGCATCAAGCCTCATCAGAAAGCATGGGGTTCATATCCCTGACTTCTGTGCTTTGACCAGGTCAAAGGTCAGGTCTACTCACATCCACTTGACCAGAACACTTGGGCTCGCCCAAATTGTAAGGAAGTGAAGGGTTCTGAGGAACTAAAAGAAAGGAGAAGCAGATGTTGGCCCGATCATATTTACACATCTGACAGAAACTTGCTTCTGATGTCACACTGCATTGAGTTTGGTGTTAAGGCTACAGCAAAGTAATTGTTTTCCTTGGAATCCTGATTGTTTTCTCATCTTTGGCTTCCTATCTACTGTTAAGCAGTCCAGTGCCAGTGTGATTCATTATGTGGGAACAGTTTTTCTCCTTGAAAAACAATTGTTCTTAGCATTTTTTCTTTATATCCTTACTTAGTTTTCTGACATTTCACAGTTTAGTATTTTACTTTTTTGATCATTGCTTTTCTGTGCTACACTCTAGATAATATTTTGTTTTGCTTTCCAATCATTTAGTTGATTTAAAATATTTTTATAGCCGGGCGTTGGTGGCGCACGCCTTTAATCCTAGCACTTGGGAGGCAGAGGCAGGCGGATTTCAGAGTTCAAGGCCAGCCTGGTCTACAGAGTGAGTTCCAGGACAGCCAGGACCACACAGAGAAACCCTGTCTCGAAAAACCAAAAAAAAAAAAAAAAAAAAAAAAAAATTTATATGAAAATATTTAAAAGATTTATTTTTTTGTATGTTATCATAGAGCACACTGCTATTTTATGAATAAACTCTATTTTGATTAATTAATGGCATTCAAGTTTTCCTCTCTTGGATCATCTCTCCTTTTTTTTTTTATTTTTTGGTGTTTATTTCTAATTGTTCATTTAAAATCAATCTCTCTCTTTTTTGGTTTTGTGTTTTGTTTTTGTTTTTTGTTTTTGTTTTTTTGGTTTTTTTGAGACAGGGTTTCTCTGTATAGCCCTGGCTATCCTGGAACTCACTCTGTATACCAGGCTGGCCTCGAACTCAGAAATCCACCTGCCTCTGCCTCCCAGAGTACTGGGATTACAGGTGTGCGCCACCACGCCCGGCTACTCTCTCTCTTTTTTAATTAAGGATTTTCTCATACACCTGAAATCTTTGCTTGCCTATCTTTACTCCTGTGCTGAGGATATTTAAAACGTGAGTGAAGCCCTGTATTTGTGGGTAGAACATGCAGATGGATGGCTTCCCTGTAGAGAGATGAGGGGACTCCCGTGTCAGGTTCACACTGGCCAGGCTCCCCACTGGTGGGTAAGCCTGGGTTTGCTGTTCATAGAGATAAGGAGGATATGGTGCTTTGAATATGTTTGGCTCAGGGAGTGGCACGATTAGGAGGTGTGGCCTTGTTGGAGGAAGTGTGTCACTGTGAGGATGGGCTTTGAGACCCTCCTCCTAGCTTCCGGGAAGTCAGTCTTCTCCTGGCTACCTGCAGATGAAGATAGAGAACTCTCAACATCTCCTCTAGTACTGTGTCTGCCTGGACACCGCCATGCTTCCTGCCAGGGTGGTAAGCCAGCCTCAATTAAGTGTGTGCCTTTTTAGAGCTGCCTCTGTCCTGGTGTCTCTTCTCAGCAACGGGAACCCTAGCTAAGACAGGGAGGTTTGGAAGACCCCTGTAGGATAGGATGGGTCCTTCACTTCCGCTTCCTGTTTCTATGCAGTCTCTCACTCTGCTATCTGGTATCACAGAGAGGGGAACACTGCTGGCCCAGCATCTCCAGAGAGCAAAAGGCTGCCTACTACCAGGGCAGTGAAAGATAGTCCTCTGGACAAGGAGGAGGGCCGCATCACTGAACTCGTGTAGACTTGAGTGCCCCTGCTCGTCTTTCTTACCATCCTTAAGAGCAGTGAGAAGCTTCACTCCTGACCTCTCCAAGTCCCTTAGAGTAATATACTATTGCTTAGTTGTATTAGACTTTCAAATTGCCAAAATTTCCCTACTCTGCTCAATTACTAGCTATGGTTTTTCTTCCTCCTTTCCTCTATCTTAGGGTTACTATTGTTTTAATGAAACACCATGACCAAAAAGCAAGTTGGGGAAGAAAGGCTTTATTTTATTTATTTATTTATTTATTTATTTGGTTTTTTGGGTTTGGTTTTTTTTCAAGACAGGGTTTCTCTGTATAGCTCTGGCTGTCCTGGAATTCACTCTGTAGACCAGGCTGACCTCGAACTCAGAAATCTGCCTGCCTCTGCCTCCCAGAGTGCTGGGATTACAGGCATGCACCACCCCTGCCTGGCAGGAAAGGCTTTATTTATCTTGCACTTCCATATTGCTGTTCATCAAATGAAGTCAAACATGGTAGGAATCCAGAGGCAGGAACTGATGCAGAGGCCATGGGGTCGGGGTACTGTTTACTGGCTTGTTTCCAATGGCTGGCTCAGAATGTTTTCTTTTTTTTTAATATTTTTTTTCATTTTTTTATTGGATATATTCTATATTTACATTTCATTTCCCTTTTCTGGTTCCCCGCCCCCCAAAGGTCCCACATGCCCTTTTCCCTCCCCCTGCTCCCTCATCCACTCCTTCCCACTTCCCTGTTCTGGTATTCCCCTACACTGATGCTTTGATCCTTTCCAGCACCAGTGTCCACTCCTTCCTTCTTGTCAGACATCATTTGGTATGTGGACTGTGTCTTTGGTGTCCCAAGATTCTAGGCTAATAGCTACTTATCAGTGAGTGCATACCATGGGTATTCTTTTGAGACTGGGTTACCTCACTTAGTATGATGTTCTCCAGCTCCATCCATTTCTCTAAGAATTTCATGAATTCATTGTTTCTAATGGCTGAATAGTATTCCATTGTGTATATATACCATATTTTTTTGTATCCATTCCTCCGTTGAGGGACATCTGGGTTCTTTCCAGCTTCTGGCTAGTCTAAATAATGCTGCTATGAACATAGTGGAGCATATATCCTTATTGCATGCTGGGGAATCTTCTGGGTATGTTCCCAGGAGTGGTATGGCTGGGTCCTCCAGAAGTTTCATGTCCAGTTTTCTGAGGAACCGCTAGACTGATTTCCAGAGTGGTTGTACCAGCTTGCAGTCCCACCAGCAGTGGAGGAGTGTTCCTCTTTCTCCACATCCTCGCCAACACCTGATGTCTCCTGAGTTTTTAATCTTAGCCATTCTGATTGGTGTGAGGTGAAATCTCAGGGTTGTTTTGATTTGCATTTCTCTAATGACTAATGATGTTGAACATTTTTTAAGGTGTTTCTCAGCCATCCGAATTCCTTCAGGTGAAAAGTCTTTGTTTAGCTCTGTACCCCATTTTTGGATAGGGTTATTTGGTTTTCTGGGGTCTAACTTCTTGAGTTCTTTGTATACATTAGATATTAGCCCTCTGTCAGATGTAGGGTTGGTGAAGATTTTTTCCCGATTTGTTGGTTGCCGATTTGTCCTTTTGACAGTGTCTTTTGCCTTACAGAAACTTTGTAATTTTATGAGGTCCCATTTGTCTATTCCTGATCTTAGAGCATAAGCAATTGGTGTTCTGTTCAGGAACTTTCCTCCTGAGCCAATGTCCTCAAGGGTCTTCCCTAGTTCAGAATGTTTTCTTATAGAATCTAGGACCACCAGCCCAGGGATGGAACCAACCACAATGGCTTGGCTCTTCCCCCATCAATCACTAAGTAAGGAAATGCCCATAGATGGATCTTATGGAGGCATCTGCTCAACTGAGGTGTCCTCCTTTCAGATAATTCTAAGCTTATATGTCAAGTTGACATAAGACTAGTCAGCACACCTTCCTCCTCCTCCTCCTCCTCCTCCTCCTCCTCCTCCTCCTCCTCCTCCTCCTCCCCCCCCCTCCTCTTTCTTTTCTCTTTGTCTTCAGAAATGCAATCATCAGCCCTTGACTAATGTCTGCTCTGCAGCCATCTTTGCCCTCATGGTCATTTTCAATAGATTCTTTTCAAAGAGTACTCATACATAAATGGTCACTCTTAAATTTCTATGCTTAATTTGAATAACAACTATATGTTTTTTAAGTTTAGAAGTTAGGATACATGTATCACTCCCCTCAGAGAAGCACAATGCATACAGCATTAATCTTTCTTACATTCATATATAGAAGTATTTACTATTTGATCTATGATATCTGGAATAAAAAAAAAAAAAAACTTGCCTTCTGGTTCCTAAACATGCCAGCTCCTCCCTGTCTCCTAGCTATATACATATACTGACCTTGCAGTACATGACCAGGACTACTTTTTTTCTTCCTAAAAAAAAAAACCATCCTGCCAGACAGTGGTGGCACACACCTGTAATCCCAGCACTTGGGAGGCAGAGGCAGGTGGATTTCTGAGTTCAAGGCCAGCCTGGTCTACAGAGTGAGTTCCAGGACAGCCAGGACTACACAGAGAAACCCTGTCTCGAAAAACCAAAAAAAAAAAAAAAATCCTATTTCCCCCTTTCCTGCATTCTTGGATTCTGCTAAATTAAAGTAGGCCTCTATATAAAAGCTATATTTTCCTACTCTTGTGGCAGAGAACTTAGACACAATGGTTTCTGTCTCCACAGTGAAGAACTGCTATGGAAAATACTGCCCCAGAGGACAGAGGCTGTTTTCTTAGTCTTCTTTCACTTCTCCTGAACTTAGCAAAGCATCCAGGAGACGTGTGAGTGAATCAAGAAGAGACTACCTGAGTTCCGCCTCTGTTGGGAACTAAGTGTGCCCAAAGGCAAAGGTCACTGGGAAGTCAGCTACACACAGGCCTCTGGCTCCGCCCAGCCAGAGCTTGACATATTATGCATTGCTCGCTCCCGTTTGTTTTCTGCTTTCAGAATTTTCTCATCCCCAGAGTAGGTACATCTTTCAGAACATCATTTTTGGAGAGTGGTTAAGAAAAAAGCTTTGGGTTCCAAAGCCTTTTGGCCAGCTGTCAAAAGAAGTTACAGACAGGCCCCAAACTCTGTAACTGTTTTCCTGAAGGGTAGTAAGTTCCTTGATCCTGAGTATTTTGACAGGAAGTCATCACTGTTAATGAAGGCCCCACACTTAGTTACAATAGCACTGTTGTCCTGTGCTTGACACTTCCTCCCTTTGGGAAATATCACTGGGGCTTTTTACAAGGTGCCCCCTTCTCGCCTAACCTCGTTTGCTTAACACTGACCTCAGATGAGGCTACAAACAAGTCCCACCCTACAGCTGCTGTCCCATTGTGTCATCATGTCTTGGGCTGGGATTTGTTTGTTAAAAAAAATAAAATAAAAAATCCATCTGTATGGAAAGTCCCAAAAATTGCAGTCAATAGAACATAATTCTTAGCTCTTGGTAGCTGAAACTCTCAGACAGGAGACCATGTGAAAGATCATCCCTCTCAAGGCGCTTCGTTCTCACCTGTGCGTCATTTCTGATAGTGTCCTAGGAGACCATTCAGACCACGCATTTCCTTTCAGAGCACCAGCATATATTTGAGCAGTTATGGTTTTGTTAGGTAGGGACATTAGCACTTCCCTAAGTGCTGGTTGTATGGGTCTGATGGCTGTTTCTTCAGTGACTGGCAATGATAGCCCCCTATTTGGTGTTTTAAAAAGCTAGCCACCGGCCATCACTTCTTAGCATCCTTGCCAGTCCTGTGGAACACTCTAGAAAAAGCATAATTTGGGCTTTCTGCATCTTCCTGGGTCTGCTTTTTCTGGCTAAAGTAGAATTGAAGAAATTGAAGAGAAAGTTTAATAGGGTTCCCAGCTTCAAACATAGCACTGCCCTAGATTTGACAGCAAATATAAATATGGAGATACTGAATCTAAATAAGAAATTTCAAAAATTAAAACAAAATGCAGCTAATATGTCAGCAGCAGACTTACAGCTCTGCAATACAAAGTGGGTTTTTTATCCTCAGATTTTTTTCTTTATAAAAATTTAGACACTTAAGTAATCTTTTCACTTTCCGTTGGAAATTTCCCTTATGTGAAAGCCATTTGCAACTAATTATAAAGTGACATCATCCAAGACTTTAAAAATCTTACCTCTGGAAACTCCCATGATAGGCTATCACTAGTTTTTTTCCCCTCTGGTTCATTTAAGAGGAAGTGACCCCATGTCTAAATGGCACATCCTCACAGTAAGGCAGCTCACCTGTTCATGGCGTTTGGTGAGTAATGGGCTTCTAATGTGTCACCCACACCTAGCCACACATAGGTGCCACCATGCTGGTTCTGGGTCTTCCAGGAGGTATTGGCCAGGAAAACGCCTGGCACTTATGCATCCTGGGACAAACCCAACAGTCTACACATGCACCATTGTCTGAAATTGTCTTTTCTTAGATTTGACATGTGTCTTCCAGATCATACGAGAATTCTCGTTCATGCATGTGGGGGTTGAATAGTAACACGGTAAGCTGTTCTGAGTTCTACCTCATTCTTCCGGCAATCCGTTCACTCTACATCCCGATCTGCTCCTCCTCTTCTCCTCCTCTTCGGCCTCCCACACCATCTTGCTCAGGAGGAAACTCATGCTCTCCAACTTCTCTAACATAACTTTAGGACTCGTAATTAGGGCTCTCTAATGAGGCTCACTTTGAGGATCTGGGAGAACAGCTTTCAAGTCTCAAAGTGACTCTGTTTCCAAAGGAAGGCCGAAGACAGGCACGCTGCAGTCTCCCTTTGCCTTCCTCTATCCATGCTCACCGCCTTCCTCATTGCTTTCACCGGGGACATGCAACCCACTGCCCACAGAGAACTTTTTCTTTAAAAAAAAAATCTATTTTATTTTCATTATGTTTGTGTATGTGTGACTCTTGTGGGTATTCCCACATAAGTTCAATTGCCCGAGAAGTCCAGAGACGTTTCATTCCCTGGTACTGGAGTTACATACAGGTGGTTGTGAGTCATTCAGTGTGGCGCAGGAAACCAAACTTGGGTTAGTTCACACTCTGAACTGTCAGCCCTGAGAATTCATTTCTTTTTATCTCTCTTTTTTTTTTATTTTATGTGTATGAGTGTTTTGCCTGTACTTATGTGCCTGGAGCTCTTGGAGACCAGAAGAGATATCATATCCCCTGGAACTGGAGTTACAGACAAATTTGAACTACCACATGGGTGCTAGGATTCAAACGTGGATCCTCTGGAAGAGAGCAACTGCTCCCAACTGCTGAGCCCAGAATTTGGCTCTTATCAAAAGCGTAAAATCTTATCACTTGCTATGCTCATTTTCAATAAATTCTAAATATTATAGTTACTATCTTTGTAACTGCAATGATTTTCTTAAGAAATAAACTTCGGACATCTGAGCCATTAGGAGTAGAGAGTTATTGTGTTACTTTCAAATTCGTAATTTAAGTTACCCAAGAGGAGAGTTTTCAAACCAGCCCGGGGACAAACATCAGATGGAGAAAGGAGTTGTCTATTGTTATCAGCAAGTTTTGTCATCTTTTTAACTGTTTGAAAAAAACAGATCAATTTCATGTCACTATTGAGAAATAGGGCCCAACAACGCTAGCTAGCACTGTAGTCTGTTTTTCCCATAAAGAGTGTTTTGTGAAAGACACACCCAAACAGTACAAGAGCAGAGCTTGGGAACCTCGCTCTGTTCCAGAAACCAGAGTTCCCACATAACTGCATAATGCGATGCTATCGAGTTTCCAGCTCCCCACAATGCCTGGTGCAGCAGCTGAGTTCATCACTGCCACAGGGAGGTGTGCGTACCGGGAGGGATGACCCAGACTGAGTGTTTGGAGTACTGGGGAGTACTGCGGAAAAAGCCATAGCAGCCTAGCCCTCTGTCTCGGCTTTCAGCCCCAGGCCAAGTTTATCCGGGATTAAGCGCTCAGCCATCTTTTCCTCCGCTCTGCGTTAACATTGTGGGGTTGGTGTTTCTGTGAAGGTCCGGGAAGCAAAGCGTTTATTCTGCTGATCTTGTTTTCATGCTCTGAAACACCACAATATTTCCAACAGCAGTTCTGATTATCCCTTTGCAGAACAAAAGGTTTGCTCATTGACTTTTGAAGATGAGTTCATGATGGTAAAGATAAGGGTGGTAGCTCATAGGTAAATGCCATTGTGGCTGTACTAGATTTTAACCTGTGCTCGCTCTTTCCTAAGTCGTCATCCAGCGCCAGAACCTGACCTGAAGTGAAACAGGCTTACCAGTGGAGTGGATGGGATTTATTGAATGTGGCTAGGAACCAGGGTTGAATGTGGACTTTGCACAGTTAATAAAGTGCCGAGATGACAAGCTCAAATTCTGTGTGATGTGATGGACATCAGGTCTTCCAGGAGTGACGCAAACCCAGATGACAAACAGAATTCTAGCAGAGGTGGAGATAAGTTCTGGAACACAGCCATCCACATTCATTCTCACTTCCCATTTGTACAGCACTCATCCCATGAAGAAGACCTGGTTGGTTCGGCTCTCCTCTGTCACAGCCTGGGTGGGCCACCTCCTGTGACCTGATGACCAAATCTCCATGACTTCTAATCCCATGTCTTAAGAATGATCATCACCCTGGCTTTCAGATCCTATGTCACTGTTTACCTTGCTAGTGGCAAATCCTTTGGCTTAAAATTATCCAGATGTCCCAGAGAGCTAAACATGGCCAGAGGTTAAACAGTCTTGTAGAGTGACTTCCAAAGATTTCCCCCAAGTAACAGAATGCTTTCTTCTTTGAATTAAATCCCATGCAGATGCCTGATATCTAAAACAGATGAACGTGGCATGGCGGACAATGTCCACGAGGTTTTCCTATTAACCCTAAGAAATCATTACAAACTTGAAGGGCTCCTCTTAGCATGGCTTAGAAGCCATTATCAGACAGGACTGCGGAAGGAAGGAGGGAACCAAAAGGTGTGTGTATCACGTCAGCAGCTGTTCATTCAGTAACTGCAACTTCTCTTCCATGACCTGTCCCTGAACCCAGGCTTCCTGGATCTCCCTCAGAACAGAGGATGAGGTCGGCAATGTCACTGCCTCCCCACTCCATTGCTTGATTTAGGTCCTTGTCACTTATTCCTCTCTCCGTCTGTGTAAGGGACTTATGAATGTCTACAGCCTTGCTTGCTGAAAATATTTGTGTGTGTGTGTGTGTGTGTGTGTATGTATACATATACATGGAAATAAGCTAGCTATATAGCTATATATATGTATTAAATTATTATGTATACTTTGAGATTCTTTAATAATATGCTAAAGTCATAAAAGTGAATTTTTTTTAAAGATTTATTTATTTATTTATTATATGTAAGTACATTGTAGCTGTCTTCAGACACCAGAAGAGGGCATCAGATCCCCTTACGGATGGTTGTAAGCCACCATGTGGGTGCTGGGATTTGAACTCATGACCTCTGGAAGAGCAGTTAGTGCCCTTACCCACTGAGCCATCTCTCCAGCCCCATAAAAGTGAATTTTTATTGAACTGCAATCACCACTAAAACCTAGTTGGCTCTAGAGACACACACAAACACTACAACACTGAAGAAAAAAAATCATCAGCTGCTTTCAGCATCCCTTAGTGCTATGACTACAGTTTATCAATGATCTATGTGCTATCAGAAACTTTTTTCTAACTTTTAAATTTTCAATTTAATTTTTTTTTTACTTCACTTTACATCCTGCCCACTGCCCCCTTTCCGGTTACCCCCCCTCACACAATCCCTCCCCTTCCCCTCCCCTTCTCATAAAGGTAGCCACCTTCTCTAGTAATGTTCTGAACAGCAGAGGCCGGTTGAGAAGCTCACATACTTGGCCTCACTTGGGAAATGGTGACTTTCTAACTAACCAGCACAGAGGGGTTGAGCAGCAGTGTGTGGGCTGTAGAGGAGCAAGCAAGTTTCAGCATTGCCCCTGTGTCGTTCACATGACAGGAGCCATAGACTTCACAGAGGCTTCAATGAGGTCAGAAAAGAAGCCATCAAGCTCCTAGAGAAATGGTGCTTAGCAATGTCAAAAAAAAAAAAAAGATGTGTGATTGGGCAGTAACTTAGGCAGATCCAAAAATGATCTCCAAAACCTATCAGAGCATTTGACAAGACAAAAATGGAGGCCCTTGGAGAGGACCTGGCAGGAAAGGTAGAAGCCTAGCATATCTCTAGCGTCTCTTATCTGCCCCGAGCCTATGACATACAAATGAAACAGGGCATCATGCAAGTCCTGATCCAAAGAATGGAGTTAATCACAAGTACACATACACCATCAAAGGCAGAGATTTTGACAGGACAGTCAAAGGATTTCCCCTCTTCCCATTAAGCCATTTAACATTTTCTTGGTTAGACTTGTAGTCTTAAAATCTCTTTCAACACAGCATTCTAAAAGGCCCTTCAAAGATTCTAGAAGAGACGTAAGGGCCATTACTGTGATTCCCACTTCACTCTCTCCTATCCTTCATCCACCACTGTGCTGTGAGTAAAGAATCAAGCTGAGCGAGAGGAAGGGGCTTCATCCTAAAGAGCCCCTCCAAAGTGAGACCCCCATCTTCAAAGATGTGGACTAGTCACGCTCTACCGTAATGATATTTGTCTCAGTAAAGTACTCAGAGAGAAACTGAGGAGGCTGCTCTCTGCTGAGCGTTAAAAGGAAACCACCAGGTTTTATATAAGAATAAACCGTGACTTATCCCGCTTGAGCTCTCAATGACAAGACGAGATTCCATAGGGCTGATATGGACTGTTTCAACATTAACTACATAAATTTGGCAACCACAGCTGTCCCTATCCTTAAGACTTTTAATAACCACCTAATTTGCCAAGCTTCCTGATGACTTCAAATAGTCGTCCAGCCCAGGGGCCCTCCTAAGTGGGACAGTGACTCACTGCCCCAAGACTCCCCATGCAAGCAGTCTGGACTGGGGCCACCCTCGCTTTCCTCCTCAGCTCTGTCTTCCTCCCATCCCTCCCCAGATGGATTGTTAAGTCCCCTTGTTTGGACCACTCACTGCCGGGCTCCACCCGGTGATTGCTTCACCCTCCCCTGGCTGGCCTGATCTGTCCTGACTGCCCTTTTAGCAACTCTCTTTCCCACCCTGTGGTGCTCTGGGCTGCATTCTCTGGCTGGCTTGCACCCACTCTTCCCCAGTTGCTGCTTTCCATCCTCCATGCTCCTCTGTTTCCTGAGTCCCCCTCCCTTTCTGGTCCATCTCAGTGTTCTTCAAGGTCTGTCCTTCTACATGGGTTAACTGTCCCCAGTTGAAATTCAGTGTTAAAGGTCATTCTCTTGTCAAGAGTTTGGCATTTGTCTTGGTGCTCTCTTCACAGGCTCTTCCTCCCATCTTTTCCACTGTTAGACTTTAGTCATTATCATGTGGGAATTGGAAATACAAGTTCAGTCTTTCTTTCCTCATGACTGCAGTTCGGGAGGATAAAGAACAGGGAGTCCTTGTATGAGTTACTCATGTTATTGTTGTGATAAAATACCAGTAAGAAGCATTTTAGGAAGAATGGAGGCAGGGATGGATGCCATCGGCCTTCCCAGTGTCCGAGTGAAGCAGGGCACTCTCTGTCCTGTAGCTCAGGCAGAAGGCTGTAGCAACCTTCACATCTGTCACTCAGGGGTTCAGAGGTTCAAGCCCGGCTGCTTATGATCCCTGGCTCCATAGGCAACGGTCAGATGTTAACTCCCCTATACCTGCTTCCAGCACCCCTTCCTCTGTCGTTTTTATTCTCCTGTGAAATACACACACACACACACACACACACACACACACACACAGCCCAATTGACTCATATAGACCTTTCACCTTTCACCTTTTTCCTCAATCTTTCTGTAATTCTGAAGTCACATAAATGCATGTTTTCAAAGACTTATTTTAATGTATGCACATGTGCATATTTCTGCTTGTGGTTATGTGCATACATGCAGGTGCCCGCGCAGGCATCAGATTCCCCTGAAACTGGAGTTGCAGGCCATTGTGAGCCATTCACTGTGGGGGCTGGGACCTGAACTTGGGCCCTCTGCAGACACAGTAAGTGTTCTTAACCCATGGGTAATCTCTCCAGTCGCTAAACATTTTATTTGAAGTCTTCTAAGTTGCCAAAAGAAGAAATAAATGTAGCAACACAATCATCAACAATAAGGAAGGCATTGGAGGACTTTTTCCCCCTGAGTATTCCCTTTCCCTTCATGTTTTAGGTTTCTCTCACCTCCCATTGGCTCTGGCTGGCCTGCCCACTCCTATTGGCTTTCAATGGACTGCCCACTCCCATGGGCTCTGGCTGGCCTGCCCACTCCCACGGGCTCTGGCTGGCCTGCCCACTCCCACGGGCTCTGGCTGGCCTGCCCACTCCCACGGGCTCTGGCTCGCCTGCCCACTCCCACAGACTCTGGCTGGCCTGCCCACTCCCACGGGCTCTGGCTGGCCTGCCCACTCCCACGGGCTCTGATTTTCTTTTCTATTCACTTTCATTCCAACAAAAGTGCTCAGTTCCCAAGCCTTGAAATCCCTGTGTTGGGGAGCCCTTCTGCCTTCACAGTGAAGGGAGCCAGTCTTAGGACAGTACCACCAAGGGCATCTCAGACTGACTAGATTCAAGAGAGAATGTTTCCAGGGGTTGCGGGTCAACAACAATCTTTGAAACTGTTCATTTTTTCATTTTCTTAGAAAAGTTTGAGGAAAGAAAAATGTTTGATGAGCACATCCTCATCCATCTATGGATTAACCTGTTTAGCAGTGGAGTGTGAGGCTGTGGATGTTGACTCCTAAATAAGTTAAACTAGCCAGGAACTGTGATACTTTTCTAGGAAAGTAAGGCTGTTCTTGCCTCAAGCTACTGAAAAATGTACTTCAGGAACAAATGAGAAAGAAAACAAGGGAAGGAGAAACATGAGCTCAGATCTCAGGGGCAGAACCCAAGAACAGAGCAGGGGAGTCTCAGAGGCCAATTATGAGACAGGGAACATGGAGCTTGGAGAGGGAGCTCGGCCTCCCACGCTGTGATGGACAGAGGAAGCTGGAGAAAAGCCACATCCTTCTTTCCTTAAGGAACAAGTAAAGGCAACCAGGTGGTGGGGGCCCACGCCTTTAATCCCAACACTCTGGAGGCAGAGGTGGGTGGATCTCTGAGTTCAAGGCCATCCTGGTCTACAGAGTGAGTTCCAGGACAGCCAGGGCTGCACAGAGAAACCTTGGTTTGAAAAAAAGAAAGAAAGAAAGGAAGGAAGGAAGGAAGGAAGGAAGGAAGGAAGGAAGGAAGGAAGAGAAGAGAAGAGAAGAGAAGAGAAGAGAAGAGAAGAGAAGAGAAGAGAAGAGAAGAGAAGAGAAGAGAAGAGAAGAGAAGAGAAGAGAAGAGAAGAGAAAACAAGTAAAGACAAGGGAACATGGCGCAGAGCGAGAAATGGGCTGAGGTCCACCCTGCATGGCTCCACTCCGCCACCAACCCGGTCCTTTTATTTTACAGTCTCATTTGTTCTCCAGGCTTGGGCTCAAGAGCTATGATCCTCACGCCTCTGCATCCCGAGTAGCAGGGACTCCCCGGCCCACTACAGAGCTTATGTCTCTCTTTTGCTCATTTCAAGAGTAACTGAAGATGCTATCTGGGATGCAGCTTCCCGAGGCAAAGGAGACTGGCTGGAGCAGCACAGGCTCTTTTTGTCCTCTCCAGCTCTGGATGTCGTAAGACTGTCCCACAGTAGCCTTAATTCTGGTGATTGCCACCAAAACCTTCACTTTCTCAACCTGGACCAATCGGCACATCTTTCTCCCCAGAGAGCAGCCAAGTCTTTGTTCTAGAGGAAACACCAGGACAGTCTGTCCATAGTGACCTTTTGCAAATATCCAGACACAAAAAAAACTATTGGTAGCTTTTTCTCTTTACGATGTGTTCAAGTTATATTCCATTGGCTGTCCCTCCCCAGTGACTGCTTGGGTACGGTCATCCTGGCTCCAGGTACTTTCAGTGCGGGCTTTACTGGGCTCTTCAGTTGCGGTACAAGTGTGACATCTGCCCTGGGCAGTGTTCTGTCTTACAACACCAGCTCACAGGGAGTCCTAGGCCTCTTCCCCATTGCTACCTACCTCACGTGCATCGCTTCCAGCTACCTAGTCTTTCTCACTGTCCTCAAGCACATTGGTAGGCACTACACAGTAATCTTGCAGAAATGAGAACAAAGCTCCGAACTCAAGACAAGTAAAGAGGAGTTAAGTTCTTTGAAGAATAATTTTTAAGCAATTGATGATGTAGAAGAAAAGGGAATCTTGTTTGTTCTCAATGCATACAAGAGAACTTTTGAAAAGAAAATGCAAGTTAGCATGCTACCAGGTTTAGAAGTGAGCACTGTGCACTCAGATAAAGCAATATAAAGACTGAATGTTGGTTCTTGGTTTAGGATTTTTTTTTTGTTGTTTACCTTTTGTTTATGCAGGGTCTCCAGACCCAGAATAGGTTGGTCTAGAGCTCCCTATATAGCTAAGAATAACTTTGAACTTCTGAACTTTTTCTTTCTAACTCCCAAGCTTGGAGATTATAGTGTGCAATAACATGCCTGGCTTGGTATGTTGACTTTTATTCTTTTAAACCAAGTCAACAGGCAAAGCATAGATGCTTGACATCTGAGCGTGAGTAAATGTTAGTTGATTTGGTTGTGCAAAAAAAAAAAAAATGTCTCTGGTTGTGGCTTGCTAGAGAAGGAAGTAGTAGAGATGAAAACGGAGTCAGCATCACTGCGTTTGTACCTGTCCAGGACAGTGTGAACTCGGCAGCCGCCAGGATCAGTCTTCTCTTTTCATTTTCCACGTGCTGTGTTCATTTCCCGTCTCCTTGCCCTGTAGCCCCCGGAATGCAGTGGTGAAACATCTGCAGGGGAAAGTTGTTCTTTAGAAAACAAACATCACTGTTTCTAGGCTGAGGTTTCACGATCAAGCAGAAGACAGTTTATTTACGGAGTCCCATGAATCTGGGGCAGGAGGGCAGGAACTCCCTAGTGCCCGCATACCTTCGCTTTCTGCTCTCGGATGACAGCGAGGACATTCTGTGTATGCAGGTGGCTTCTTGCTGAAATGTGAAAGGGGAATTGTCAACAGTGACTTACAACCTGTTTACCCATGTTTTTCTGACACACTTCTTAGCTCTGCTGCCTGCAAGGGAAACCTGGAGAAAGGGGTAAGATTCTCTCCAGTTGGCCACCAAGTACTAGCCTAACTCAAAAACACAGGGGCACCTCCGAGCCCAGTGATGCTCCCAGGCTACCCGAGGTCAGCTGTGGCCACATTGCATGACATCTGCCCTTGCAGATAGAAGCTGCTGGGTGAGCTGCCGGTGTGGTTATTAACGAGGGAGCTAGGGAACAGGCAGAGGGTTAGGACTTCCTACAACTCTAAATCAAGATTTATATTTTTGGGACCATAGGACATCTAAAGAATTAGCACAGTGTCTATGAATTCCACCTCCCTCTGAAGGGGTCCTTTCTACTCACATCTCAAAACTGTGGACTGTGACACCCAGGGTTCAACTGAACTTTACACTCCAGCCCTGATGACTTCTGAGTCACCTCCCCTTGACATACTCATTGACTCTCTAAATATCATAACATCAAATTTTGTATCCATTCAGTTCGAATCTTGACAGTGAAAGCCATCCTTAGAGAAGGGAATGAGAACCAAGATATTTGAAGCCGGTCTTTATAATTGTGAGAAAATGGCAAGTCATAAACAAAATAAGAGCTCAGTTTCTAAAAATTAAATGGAACTGGAGGTGTAAAACAAAATCTAACCATGGGAGGGATGTGGGGCAGGTCCTGGGGACCAAGAGGATTGCTGGGAAAAAAGTGGCCAAGCAAAAGGGCAGCCCCGACCCCAGCATGCCCCGCAGCAAGCATGCCCCGCGGTGGGAGAGCATCTCTGTCTAAGAGCTTCTTGCTAGCTGAAGAGCAGCCAGGCAGGGACCTTTGAGTCTTTCCCCACAGTTGAACCTGAATGTGTGACTCACCTGTCCCCAGAGAATGCCAGTCAAGGACGCCGTGGGATGATGCTTCACGAAGCATTCAGAGTCCAGAACTGTATCCCCAAGTACCACTGGGAAACCTTACGAATACAGTCACATCTAACAAGATTCTGCCATTTCTTGCTGGCTAGTTGCCAGGGCTTGGCCTCCAGCGTTGTCTCTCCCAGCACTGTAAGTGACGACTATACTACCATAATCTCTGCATGTAGTATAATGGCCATTGCTAAGACATCGGCGGAAATTATTTGTGCTCACGGATGCTGGAGCTGACACTGAATGTGGCCTTTTCATCTTGCCAACTGAGTACTATATTGGACAAGGCACACCATCGTGATCCTGCCCTTTTTGTGCTGTTTGATGGTACTGCCATCATATAACTGCTGCCCCCTCCTCCCCCCCCTCCTCCTCGTCCTCCCTGGTGGCATTTGTGATTTTGGGAAGTGAACCAGTACCTTGAACAGGTGGTAGGCCGGTGATCTACCGCTGAGTTTCATTCTTAGCTCTATCCCAGTTATGTTTTTTTCCTGAAGTTCCTTTGTATCTGTGTTAACTGGGATGCTTCAGCTGTACGGACCTTGCGTGCTGGACTCTGCCCTCTTTAAGAACGGTTCTGTCCAAAGAGTCACCCTGCTAAGTCATCAGCTGTCCCATGCCTATCGTCTGGTGATCAGATGTTCAGACAGCCCTGAATGTGATCTTCTCATACGTCTTGCTCTAAGACCAGAAGTCAGAGTCTACCTTCCCTGTGTTGCAAGCAAGCAAAAATAAAACAAACAAAAAACAAAAAACCTTCTGAGTTTACTGTTATGTGGGTAATCAGAGTTGTTAACCATGACCATTATCAGACCAATGGATGAATAAAAGAAGGTATAGTTCCTGCAGTCAGCCTTCAGAAGGCACCAATGGGCCACGAAATGGATTTCCAATGCCTGAATAAAATATTGTTTTAAAAAAGATTTATTTATATATTTTTCAGTTCCACCCATTTGCCTAAGAATTTCATGAATTCATTGTTTTTAATAGCTGAGTAGTATTCTATAGTGTAAACATACCACATTTTCTGTATCCATTAATCTGTTGAGGGACATCTGGGTTCTTTTCAGCTTCTGGCTATTATAAATAGGGCTGCTATTTCACCTGAGGAATATGGAATGGCTGAGAAGCACCTAAAGAAATGTTCAACATCCTTAGTCATCAGGGAAATGCAAATCAAAACAACCCTGAGATTTCACCTCACACCAATCAGAATGGCTAAGATCAAAAACTCAGGAGACAGCAGGTGCTGGCGAGGATGTGGAGAAAGAGGAACACTCCTCCACCACTGGTGGGAATGCAAACTGGTACAAACACTCTGGAAATCAGTCTGGCAGTTCCTCAGAAAACTGGGCATGATACTACCGGAGGACCCTGCTATACCACTCCTGGGCATATACTCAGAGGATTCCCCAGCATGCAATAAGGACACATGCTCCAGTATGTTGTGATGTAGCCCAAGCTGGCTACAAACTCCAAGTGTAGCTGAGGGTAACCTTGAACCTCTGATCCTCCGGGGTCTTTATCTCCTGAGTGCTGGAATTGCAGGTCTGGGCCACCATGGCCCGTTTTATACAGTGCTGCTGGATGAAACCCAGAGATTCACATGGGTTAGGTGAGCACTTTGCCTGTTGAGTCTCAGTTCTGACCCATGACCAAAACATGTTTGTTAGCATGTTTGGGTCTGCTTAGCTCGGAGATTGTGACAAGGAATATTACCACCTTCTCCACTCTGGCAGCTCCTGTTCCCACGACAGTTAATTAGGTCTGATTCACCACTTACATCATTTTAACAGATAAATTAACTTTGGGCTAAATGAGAAACCGGGACAACTAAATGGATTCAGAATTAAGGGGAGGCTAACTGGATTAGTGTCATTGCTTCAGGATTTTGGCACACTTAAGTACCCGTTCTCTACACCCCAATTCCACTGGGAACAAGAAGGCATCCATGTCATCCGTTAAGCCTAAACAGGGCTTTACATACAGAGCAGCACCATCTCAGGGCAGGAAGGCACCAGGAAGGCCTCACCGGGAAAGCCTTAACCGGAAAGCCTCAACCTTGCAAAACCATCTGGATGACTGTGGCTCGGAAGAGAGAACTCACCACCTCTTTGCTGTCTCCATTAACCTTTTTTGAAAGAACACACTAAGGATCGTGAGTCCTTGGCAAAAGCACTTCCCTTTTGGCGGAAGGGGAAATTAATACGAGGGAGGAGGAACAGAAGGGAACCGGAGGGGACAGGAGGGAACAGGAGGGCAGCCAGGTGATAAGTTCTCTGCAAATGGGAGAATTTCTCATTGAAAGCTGGCAACTCCAACAGCTTGAGTCGTGTGGGAAGGACACGGGAAGATGGGAAGCAGAGGCCTGAGGTAATGGCGTTCTGATTTACGTAGATCCTCTCCTGTGAGGAGATTGTCCTGGGAGCATCAGGCTATGTTCCTGATGAACTGCAGTGAGCAAAGGCAGACGTTTCACCTAAGAACTGTTCAGATGATTACAGCTCCTGAAGGCAGGAACACGGGGCTCATCCCCATTAATGTGACCTGTCTGTTCAGCAGGGGTCCCAGATCTCCGTCATGGAGAAGGTATGCACTGACCCTCACTGAACCCGGAGACGGAAGTCCTTCCCTGTGTACAACGTCGTCTTCTTCCAGAGACATTTGTTTTGTTTGTTTATTTGTTTGTCTGTATAAAACATAGTTTTAAATAAGATATATGAATTATTTTCCTGCTTTTCTAACAAATTGCCACTTGTTCCTGATTTTACCATGTGGGAGCAGACCCTTAGAGGTCTTAGAACACTTTTCAATCCAGAGCTTAAGAACCAAGTGCTTCCAGCAATTAATGGCCTCTTGCTTTGAGACAAACAGCTGAAAAATAGATCTATTTAAGGCTCTCCAAAATGTAGTAATAAATTTTTTAAATGAATTAGGAAGTTTAAGTTTGGGATTTTTGTCACAACCTTTAAATGTTTTGTTCTTGTTTCTGTTTAGTTCTAGGTTTAGAAAATTGAGCTGCAAAAATTCTACTGTTTGATTTTTTTTTTGCTTTTTTTCAAAAAATTTATTTTTTCATTATTAAATAAGTGTGTGTGTGTTTGTGTGTGTGCAGATGTATGCATGCTAGAGGGCAATTTTGAGGAGTCAGTTCGCTTTTTCCACCTTTTGTTGGTTCCTGAGATCAAACTCAGGTAGTGCTAGGTGGTGGTGGTGCACACCTGTAAACCCAGCACTCTGGGAGGCAGAGGCAGGCAGATTTATGAGTTCGAGGCCAGCCTAGTCTACATACAGAGTGAGTTCCAGGACAGCCAGGGCTATGCAGAGAAACCCTGTCTTGAAAAAACCAAATCCAAAAAAAAAAAAAAAAAAAAAAAGAAACAAAGAAACAAAGAAACAAAGAAACAAAGAAACTAGAAACTCAGGTAGCCAGATTCAGTTTACAGCAAATACACACTGAACCATCCTACCAGATCGAAGCTTGTATTTTCAGTGGGAAGACCACTCTTCTAATAATTCTGCAGACACTTTCAAGCACACACTTTCAGCTGCGGCATCCGGTCTGGACTCCTGGTCCTGACCTAGTGACTGATCCTCAGTGTGCCAGGGAGTTAGAAGAGACTTCAGCGATCCTCTGTTTCAAGTCATGCCCATGAAGGGACCTGTCCTCCATGCTCTCTGTCACAGTTGTTAGTGGCATCCCCCAGGACACCCATGCAGTGTCTACTCTCTGAGGCTCTTTCTTCCCTGGAGGAGATGGACTCATTTTCAAAGATGAACAAGGCGGGAAACCTGGATACATTCAAGTTCATTGGCCATTTCATTCTCTCTCTCTCTTTTTTATTGGATATCTTATTTATTTACATTTCCAATGTTATCCCCTTTCTTGACTTCCTTCCCTAAAAACCCCTTATCCCATGCCCCCCTGCCTCTATGAGGGTGTGCCCCCACACACCCACCCACTCCTGCCTCCTCACCCTCACATTCCCCTACACTGGGGTATTGAGCCTTCATGGTACTAAGGGCCTCTTTTCCCACTGATGCCTGACAAGACCATCCTTTGCTACACATATGGCTGGAGCCATGGGTCCTTCCATATGTACTCCTTGGTTGGTGGTTTAGACCCTGTGAGCTCTGGTTGGTTGATATTGTTGTTCTTCCTATGGGGTTGCAAACCCTTTCAGCTCCTTCTGTCCTTTCTCTAACTCCTCCATTGGAGACCCCATGCTCAGTCCAATGATTGGCTGTGAGCATCCACCTCTAGATTTGTCAGGCTCTAGCAGAGACTCTCAGGAGACAGCTATATCAGGCTCTTGTCAGCATGCATTTTTTGGCATCCACAATAGTGTCTGCATTTGGTGACTATATATGGGATGGATCCCCAGGTGAGGCAGTCTCTGGATGGCCTTTCCGTCAGTCTCTGTTCCACACTTTGTCTCTGTATTTGCTCCCGTGGGTATTTTGTTACCCCTTCTAAGAAGGACCGAAGCATCCACACTTTGGTCTTCCTTCTTCTTGAACTTCATGTGATCTGTGAATTGTATCGTGGGTATTCCAAACTTTTGGGCTAATATCCAATTATCAGTGAGTGCATACCATGTGTGTTCTTTTGTGATTGGGTTACCTCACTCAGGATGATATTTTCTAGTTTCATCCATTTGCCTAAGAATTTCATGAAGTCATTGTTTGTAATAGCTGAGTAGTAGTCCATTGTGTAAAAGTACCACATTTTCTGTATCCATTCCTTTGTTGAAGGACATCTGAGTTCTTTCCTTCTTCTGGCTATTATAAATAAGGCTGCTATGAACATAGTGGAACATGTGTCCTTGTTATATGTTGGAGTATCTTTTTGGTGTATGTCCAGGAGTGGTATAGCTGGGTCCTCAGGTAACACTATGTCCAATTTTCTGAGGAACCGCCAGACTGATTTCCAGAGTGGTTGTACCAGCTTGCAATCCTTTACTCTTTGGTGAGTATGTGCTGAGTACATCTGTGCTTTGTGCTGGCACCAAGGGTAGTGGTCACCAATAAGAGATGTGCTCTGCCTTAGAAGGGACCTCCAGTAGAGAACCAGGAGCCACCTTACTGTACAGTGTCCAGCTGTGATGGGTGCTTGAGGCAGAGCTGTAACAGTGATAGGGCTGACAGGGCCCAGGTGAGGAGTCGGTTGATAATTTTATCTAAGATTCAGTTTTCTCCTATCACCCCAAGGAATCCTGAGACATGCAAGCATAAGTAGAATTTCTTAAAATATTTATCAAAGATGGCATTACATTTCACAAATGACAAACAACAAAACCTAGATTTCCTTAACAAGTGAGCAGGCAAGTCTCTTAGATGCCAATCCTTAGGATGACAAAGAGATATCCTTAGAAACATGCAGTAGAAGATTTCACCCCTTGAAAAAGCCCAAAGTCAAGCGTCTGTACAAAGAAAACTTTGTTATATACACAACAGCTTTACACCGTAGAGATGACGCCTCTCTTTCAGCTCTTCTTGTCCTCGTTTGAATCTGCAGTGTTCCCCGACAGGCCCTATGTTGAGGACTGTGCTGGGTGCTTGAGGCAAGGCGTTAGAATGATTGGGCTGACTGTGGAGAGCTGGAACCTAGACTGAGGTCAGTTGGTACTTTTAACTAAGATTCATTTTTTTTCCTCCTATTACTCCAAGACATGAAAGTTGGTGGGATTGCAAAATGGTAAAACTGCTCTGGAAATCAGTTTGGCGGTTTCTCAGAAAATTGGGCATGTCACTTCCAGAGGACCCTGGCATACCACTTCTGGGCATATACCCAGAGGATTCCCCTGCATACAATAAAGACACATGCTCCACTATGTTCATAGCAGCCTTGTTTATAATAGCCAGAAGTTGGAAGGAACCCAGATATCCCTCAAAGGAGGAATGGATACAGAAAATGTGGTATATTTATACAATGGAATACTACTCAGCAATTAAAAATAATGAATTCATGCAATTTGTAGGCAAATGGTTAGATCTGGAAAATATCATCCTAAGCGAGTTAACCCAATCACAAAAGAATACACATGAAATGCAATCACTGATAAGTGGATATTAATGAGCCCAGAAGCCCTAAATACTCAAGGCACAATTAGCAAGTCAAATGATTCCCAAGAAGAAGAAAGGAGAGGACCCTGGGCCTGTAAAGATTGGATCCAGTTTTGTAGATCCAGAACAGAGAAATGGTGGGGGGGGTGATTGGGGGAATAGTTGGCAGGTAGAGAACTTACGGGACATATGGTGGGGGGTAACTGGGAAAGGGGAAAGCCTTTGGAATGTAAACAAAGAATCTAGAAAATAAAATTAAAAAAAATAACTACTCATGACAGTTGTGTCTCTACCCTTGTCAGTGGCCTGCTGAAGAAGTCATAATTAAATGGCAATATTGGGAGGTGTCAGAAGCTAAAACCTGGTCCCCACGGAGAGTAAGAAGGTCGTCAAGGGCATGGTCTGGATGTTGTGTATTGTCCAAGATCTTCACTCTTGCCTCATTGCTTCCTGCCATATGACATAAGCAGCTTTCTTGTACTTTGTACTTCTCCCATGAGGATCTACCTTCCTGCAGCCCCCAGAGACCCAGGAACAAGCAACTGACTAGGACTTTTAATTCCTAGTCAATGGACCTAACCAAATCCTTCCTCTTTTAAGCTAATTTCTCTCAGACATTTTTATAGCAATGCAAATACGATGAACACAATTCTTGTAACTAAAATCTTGGAAGTTCACTTTGGAAATAAAGAGGGTAGAGAACAGAGGCCCAAGGTGATTGTTGGGTTTTCTATGTGAGTCAACAGAGTGAATATCAAACCTAACTCATTGGAACGACGCTTGGGCACTAGAGAAGACTCAAATATAGGCCTTATGGATTCATAGACACTGGAGGAAGAATCTGCATGTTCACAGTGTGGTGGTCATGGTGAAAGATTCAGGCCTGCAGTGCCAGGTGTCAGGGACGAAGATGTTCCATTTGAATCACAAGGAAAAAGCAGGATGTGTTACCAGTACTGTCTCCCCAGGGTTTGGATGCTAAGCGAGTGGTCTTTAGGCTCTGCCCCCTGCTGTATGCCAGCCGCCGCCATAGCAAGCTTCCTGCGGATAAGCCATGGGGCAGCTTTGGATCCCACCTTTGGCATGGAGGCTTGCTGCTCAGCCCCTCTTAATACCTGTGCCACTATGTCTTTATTTGTGTCACCTGTTCCCATAGTTCTGGATCTATCATCTTAGTTCTGATTTCTTCATCTCTTGTTTGACTCTGGACTACAACTCAGATCTGATCTCTGTTCAAATAGTTTCCTTCCATATGTCTGGCTTGGAGCTGATACTGTTTCACTGAGATTGGCCTTTATTGGGACAGAAAAGGAGTGGCTGGGGATGGACCTGGAAAACTCAAGTTCACCTCTTGAAGTGCTTTAAAGGGAAACTTGAAAAAGCCTTCTTCCCATGAGTTTCTGTTCAAAAGGCAACAGCCCCATTGGAGAGGCAGTTATGTCCAAAGAGCCAAGAGGTGAACCAGGAACCCGAAAGCAACCTAGGGGTAGACAGAGGCTCCTGCTGATACACATGCCTAAGAGGCCTCTTCCCTTAACCTCAGCTCAGAAAGACAGTCCAAGTAAGAGCATGTGAGCAAGACAGGGCAGTGACTGTGGAGACTGTGTCCAGGGTGAGAGTTCGAATCCTATGTGCTTGGCTGTGTTGTAGCTATGTGACCTTAACACATTCTCTCAAGGTTCTACGGTGTCCTTCCTCATTGGCAAAATAAAGTAAATCATGCAAACAAGTGTGAGAGGGGAAAAAAATCACAAATACTAAGGTAGAGGAACTGAAAACCAGACATCTGTCCTGAGTGGGGAACGGGCCTGGTAGCATGTATGACGAGGACGGCGTCTCTGCGGCTGAGGCAATGCAGCCAGTGACGTAACGTGTGAAGGGCACCTGGCCGGTGAAACGGTCGCATCATCTAGCTATTGGGAAGACTGAAGCAGGGAGATTGCCAGTTTAAGGACTTTCTGGGTTACAGAAGGTGTTTAAGGCCAGTCTGAGCCAGGCTCATGAGGAAAAAAAATGGAGGGGCCTTTGGTATCTAGCTCAATAGCAGAGCGCTTGCCTAGCATGCATAAAACTCTGCACTCAATCTCTAGTACTGGAAAAAAAAAACAAACCAATATGGTGGGTAGCTGGGGATAGACCAGTTACTGTGGATCAGAGCTGGGCTGTTTATGAAGATCAGGACTGGCTCTAGTACTCAGTGTCTCAGGACTGAGGGGTCCTGAGATGAAGGGAGTCTATGGATGGACCCCAGGCACCGCACAGAAGGGGCACATTCTGCTACACACAGGGCTTTGGCCTTATCCCCACTGCTGCTTTAAGGACTCTGGCTCCTTGAATAAGCAAAGGCTGCCTTTGGGGCCAAGTCATGGGCTGCCTAGAGAGGAGAGGGGTGTCATCAAAGGGGGACACTGTGTTACTACCCAGTGGTAACTGTTCCAAAAAAAGAACAGTCAAGAAGCTAGCTAGCCCTTCTGTTCAGTGCTTTCCAGTGATATTCCTCGGGACTGGCCCGTTGGACTAAAGAAGCCTTGCTGGGGTCTTAGGGTTCTCACACGAACATAATGTGGTTGCTTAGGCATTTTGTACTCATATTTTGAGAGAATTTGACTGCATTTTGTGCCCCAGGCTAGTGAATCAGTTACATTTGTGAAGTGATTAGTGGGCTGCCTGGCCCATTTTTAAAGGCTCTATAAGAGGCGCCCCTTATTATCCAGCACACGTGCCTTAGCAGCCAACAGCACAGAACAGTACTTCTTGGCAGTCAGAGGTCCCTAAGGAGAGGGCGGGCCTTAGAAGCCAGAGAAGAGAATGGAATCATTTAGCTGACACATGCCCGGGTCCTCCTTGGAATCTTCCACCCACAGAAGTCTGACCCAATTTGTTGGGCTCTTCTCCTGAGACCCCCTGGTTTGAGCACCAAATCCAAGCCTCCATAATGGGCTGCGGCTAAGAAGAGGGGAACAGAACTTGCCCCACCTGCCTTAAACCTCACCTCATCTCCTCCCTGGGGCCAGGAGACCGCAGTTTTTGCCTGGTGGGCAGTAAAGACCTTCCCGTGGATGGAGAAGCAGCCGGGTCTTGGCCACCCTGCAATTTATTGTCTCAGTTAGAGGAGAAGAGGCCATAATGTCAGAGCTAGGCAGTGGAAAGTACCCATCAAGCAGACCCTGGGCTTGGTGTGTAGCTAGAAGACTTTTAGGACTTTCAAACATGGGGTCCTATGCCATTTCTTTCAAAGAGGGGGTTCACATGGATCATTTAAGTCAGGCCAGACGGAACCAACAATGGTTTGCAGCCTGGAGCTCCTTATCCTTCTGGAGACGCATCTGTGCCCTACAGGAATGGAAGACCAAGTGCTGAAGCCATCTTGGATGTGGATTTTCGTGTTATCGGAGAGCTGGGAGCATGAACTGGCTTCAGACAAAGTCCTGGGGCGGGGGTGGCAGGGCAGCGTTCATGGCCATCGCTCCCACTAAGTCCAGCTGGGGCACAGACGTTTTCTTCTCCCTGCCGCCAGGCCTGTGGCTCTAAAGCAGCTTCTCTGGAGCCGAGGATCCGTCTGTTCCCTCTGTTTAAGGGAAATTTAGTGATAAGATGTGCTTTTGCCCTGATGGGCGCAAAGGGGAACATGGAGGAATATAAACTCGCCAATGCTTGTTCAAGCTGAAGTAGGCAACAGGAAAAGGCCAAGTGCAGAGATGAGGCAGAGGTCCCGGGCAGGGAGGGTGGGCGGCTTTTGTGGGGCATAGACAGGTCCTGGGTAAGATATAGAAGCCGGGGCTTGTAAACCACAAGAATAAAGCGTCTACTGTGTGCATGGGGACCCTCTTCCTTTGTTATTAGCAAGATCCATGCAGCGCCTTGCTATGTCTAATCTTTCATAGGCCCCTCTATACCTCTACCTTCGCAATGTTTACACTTAGGGAACTGGGTAGATGTAGGAAACTTGGGTTCCAGAAAGAGGTGACTTTCCCAGGGATACCAGATGACATATTAGGGAAGGTTTTTCTTAATCAGTGTGTCCCTTTCTTCCACTTCCCAAATCACTACATTGATTAGATTCCTCCCTCACAGGATTATTCCTTTCCGCAAGGGATCAAAGTGAACATATTTCTGCCCTTCTGCCCTGCCATGCAGTGGTCATGTTGTGGCACAGCCAACAAGATTATTCCTAAGCAATGACCAGAGAGGAGCCAGGGCCTTCCCTGACTAACCCACCGTCTCAGTGGCTTCTCAGTTCAGACATAAGCCTGTCCACTCTACATAGTTTAACATTCCAAATGTTCCCAAAGCAACCCAGGTAGCCGAATTACTGCACAAGTCACGCTAACCCCACCCCTGTTACCCTATTCCCTTTCCACACCTAGCCTGCCAGCTGGCCAAAGACCACTCTGTCCTCGTCATTAGGGCATCCTCTTCATGTAAAAGCCCAGATGGGCTGCCATGCCCTCTGAAGGTCTCCGCATCATCTCGGATGGAAACGGCCTCTCACGGGTTACTATGTAACTTCATACCATAGTTTAAGACTTCTTTTGTGGGAAAGGCGCACCACACAACTTGAAGGGTTTACGGCTCATCTGGGCGACGAAAAGCACACTCGGAGACAGACTGAAGCTGGGAAGCCCCGGTCGGTCACCACTCGGCACATTTTTGTAAGCTCAGTCCAGTCAAGCATTCCCAATTCATCTTTTCTCTGTCGTCACTACGTCCAGGGTGCCACAGGGCAGACTCCAACCTGAAAAGCCAGGTCTGGAAATGTGCAAGTGGCTTAACATAAACCGCCTCTCTCAGTTGACATTTGGAAAAATTCCTAGAAAGTCTATGGAGTGTGTGTCAGCTGAAAAACATTTACTAAGCCCCGTTTCCCCCAACCTGATCCTCCCGGGGAACCCAGCCTGTAAGACGCATCACTTCTTGTGGTGTGTTTTACGCGTGGAAGTCACAGTATAGCTGTGTGCATGTCTCTCTGGCTCACCCCGCCCTCTTAGCCACTCGTCCCCACAGCCCCTTTCAGCACCGCACTCAAGTTCCTCTTTCTGCTTTAAGCGGATGATCTCCCACTCCTTACAAATGTTCTTAGTTCAGCGCCACACAGCTTAGCTCTGCCTCTAAAGTGACTTAGAAACACTGAGGTTGGCTTGACCTGGAGCAAGCTAGGATATCTGCTGCCCTCCTATAGGACAAGTTGCTTACGACCCAGTTCCCCGTGACAATCTATCACTTCTGACTAGAGGTCGTCACAGCATCTCGAGGTGCCGTGAACACTGGCTCTGTCTCTCCTCTTCATGGTCTTGGATGCCACACCCTGGGACTTTAAGTTCAAGAGCTCCAAGATGTAATAATACATACATGAGTTCTGAGACTTGAAAACACAAGGTTTAGTAAATGTTTTCATCCGGCTTTCTTGGTCACCACTTAGAGTGTTACCCCCCAAATAGCCTGCCAGCCAGGAATAGCTGCGCAGGACTTGACAAGAAACAACTCCCATTGCATTAAACCGCTGAGGTTTTTTGTTTTTTTTTTTTTTTCCTCTGCCCAACAGATGAATGAGACCGAGTCCCACATCTGCCACTGTTTTCTGTGTGTTGGAAAGGTCTCTCAACTTACCCAGGTTCAGATTCTCCATGGACAGAGAATCCCTGATCAAGAGAGCTCAACTCTGCAGGTCGGGTGTGAAGAGTGAACATGGCGCTTCTGAAGTGCTCACAGTATTGCAGAGGCCAAATATCTTCTCTGCGTGTCGTACGTGTCTGCGTGTTTCTATATGGTAGCCTCACACCTCACTGTGACTACTGCACGGCAAGTTCATTGAATAGTCATTCAGTGTTGTCCACCTTCTGTAAACACCCGAAATCCTGAGGTCCAATCCTCAGTTCCCATTACTGAGAAGAGAATCGTCATGACATCTCCCTACTGCAGCCCACCCAGCCCGCCACACAGCTTCTTTTGTTCTCTGTCACCTATGACCTTCTGCTGGCCTAATGCTTCCTTTGGCTTCCCACAGATCAACACCTTTAAAGAGCATTTTTGTGTATGGCTTCTTCCCAGAGGGTGAGTAGAGGGTGTGGTGTATCTACTTGGATGGAAGTGCCTTTGTGGTTTGTAACAAATGGATGGAAGCCAGGTGGCAGGGGGTGGGGGGGTGGGGGTGGAGTGGATGACTGAGTTCTTGGAGGACAGCATGCTAGAGATGACCTTGTTTTATATTTTTATAAACGAGCTGTAGACATGAATTGTATGATGAAATCTCTAAGTTGGAAGATGTCGCTGAGCCCTCCTGCCCAGAATAAAAAGATCAAATTGATGAGAATCAACCATCTCATCATCTTGGTATGTTGGAGTCTGAGGCATTTTTTTTTTTTTTTTAAGGAGAACACATATCCAAAGAATAAGAGCGAAGAAGGAATGAATGATGGGTTATTTTGTGTTGGCTTAAGCCAACACAATTCCGCTAATCTAAATGAAATCAGACCCTGTTCTCCACGGTTGGACAGGCCCCACACCGCCACCTCAGACTGGCAGCCTTGACAGGGCCTTTGCTTATGTCTCCTCGCCTCCTCTCTAGAGGCTCTGAGAAAAAGCAAGCATAAAGATGCTGTGCGCACTCTGCTGATGGATGGAGGATAAATATCCTCCTGATAAAAAATCTATGTGATTCAACTTTAAAAAGTGTTTTAAATATGTAGCCTTCATTTTAAAAGACTGTATGCGCACAAAACACAAGCATGAGCCGCCAGGGAATCGGGCAACTTCGGGGAGTAGAGTATTTAAAATTCATTGTTCTGGTCTAGGAGGATCTGCATTTAAGGAGAGCTAAATCTGAGAGAGAGAGAGAGAGAGAGAGAGAGAGAGAGAGAGAGAGAGAGAGAGAGAGAGAGAGAGCACTTTTATATCGTTGTGGTGCATTCCAGTACCCCCCTGCCATTTTGGGCCTTTGAACCTATTTTTTGTGACATGAGAGCGGTGAGGGGAGGCGGGTTGCGAGGCAGCTCTGATGATTTTGAGCATGAACTCTAAAGAGTCACCACATAAGACGCATAAACAAAGACTGCACTGTCTAAAGACAGGCCAGGGCACACCCGAACACTGGGTCAAGGTGCTTTAAATCGGGATTTAAGGTATGCAAATCATAGGCTCTGTGTTGTGGGCTGATTGGCAGTAGGTTCACTGGCACCGTTTCAGCATCTTGTGGGTGTTAGAAATTCAGACTCTCAGGCCTGTCTTTGCCCATTAAAATCTGCCCCAGGAACCTTGAACACAGACAGACAAATTGAGTTGTGAATGCTCCAGGATTTGGTGCCTCTAAGCAGATACACTTTAAACATTTACTCTTTATCACTGGCTTATTAAGGACACATACACAATTGAAAGTTGATCCCTCTTGGGAAGTTATTTCATGCATGTAACAGCATTTAAAGGTGCTTGAAATGATATTTCTGTATTGTGCCTTTTTAGTCATCTATAGCCATATGATTGAGTGCTCCTCCCTCAACGCATACACAAACGTTCCTTTCCTGACTCTCGGTTGGCAGTGGTAGCCTACTTTTCTGTACTTCTTGATTTGCTTTGTATTTTTATGTGTGGTTTGCTGAATCAGAAAACTTCCTGGGAGGCATATTAAAGTTTACATTTTATAATAGAATGCCTTGCCAGAGCATTCTGTAATTTATACATTTCAAAATGGAACCACTGGGGCCAGGATGGGTGATGGCCTGGCCTGTATCCCATCATGCAACTTGTACATTCTTGGTAGAAGCTGTTGGCTGCGAAAGAAAGCATTTGTTCTTTCTATAGAGAACTGCCCACTTTGAAGAGACTGGATGGTATTTCTGAGGTTCATATTTTAGAGCACTGACATTATTACTATGGACAGACTTCATGTTAGGCACGTTGGCTTCATGCAAATAAACCAGTATGGAGACAAGACTTTCTCACAGTGGCTAGCATGAGAGGAAGACTGTAGTTGGTTAGAGTCCAGACAAGTACCCAGCAATGTCTACAAGAACTGACTGCTGCCTGCGAGTTGTCAGCTGGTGCCACAAAACTCCCGTGAAGTTACAGTCAGCAGAGACAGGGGATGTCACATCTTACTGTGATGACATAAAGTCCTGTAGATTACAATGGTAGTGGGAAACAGGGGCGTGTGAGTTACCCAGAACAGGATACCCTTGACTGCCCGATTCTCGCAAAGGCTCTAAGTCTTCAGAGTAGTAGTAGTTTTTGGTCAGGGCTGTACACTTGAGTCACCTAGAGAACTCCTACGACTGATCATGGCTGGACCACAGACCTAGATTCTGAATTAATGGGTTAGGGATACAGCCTAGATCCAGGGATCTCTTTTAAAGGGCAATGGTGGTTCTCATGTGCAGCCAAGGTGGAAATCCATGTGTGTGTGGATTCTTCCTGGTGAAAAGGTAGAGATGTATGTATGTCTTTATTAGAATAATCAACAATATGTATCAGAATGTTTTCAGGTAAAATATGTATCAAATTCCAAGACTATCAGAGACTTAAGGCAATGAACTTGATATCTCGTGGGAAGGATTGTATGATTTTGTTCATTTTTTTCAGACAGACATGGAAAGAGTCTATGTTATTTCCTCTAAGATCCTCTTGGTAAGTGTCCTGGCACATAGCCCCAAACTTTCTGTTGACCTCTGATCTTTCTGTGGGTTTGGGAGAAAGAAGCAGAGTTGGTGACTGTCTACTTAGTTTCTGCTACAGATCAATGCTGTGGAAATATTTTAAACACTTTTCTTTTGTTATCTATAACCCCCTAAATTAAGGCCACATCTTAGTGTTTCAACATCAATGTTCAATATTAACCTTACATATCAATTTCACCCAATCCTTACAGAGGCGAAACTATTCTAAAGGACATTTTGGCTATAATTTTGCAGGAACTGACAGGATCTAATTTTACAAACAAACTCACAGCTTTCTGTGCAGATTACCACAGTATTATGTAGGGGAGATAGGGAAGAATGGGTTTGTGATTTTGGTGATATAGACCCTTACCAATGCGCAAAGTGAACATACTACAGTCTCTTGCATGTTGTCTCCTAGGGTCATGAAACTGAGGTTTATAACACAGACACTTTAGGTCTTAAGTGTTATGTGTAATTTCTACCTTGACAGATTTCTACATTGCCTTGACATACCTTGCTTTAGTCATGCATCCTTTGTCTCCAGCAGTGATTGGGTACATCTATGCTGTTGAAGATAAGGAAGGGTGTTTGAGTCTCATCTCAACCTCTGTATGGTCAGAGACCTTTGGTAACACTCTCAAGGCTTGTATACTGATGAATATCCAAGCAGAAATGAGTATCAGGGAAGCATAGATCACATGGCTTAAATCTAGGAAATAAATATGTAACGTGGGTAATAAATATGGTGGGATAATCCTTGTTATTGGTATAATGTGTAGGGTAAGATTTATGTTAGAAGAAATTGGCAAACCATGTATATTTTATTTAAAATGTTGGTTATTTATTACTCTACTCCTTAAAGCCCGTCTTTGGGTGAGGGCTATAAACTGAATAAATAAACTCCAGGTACTCCCCCCAAAAAATATGGTGGGATAATACAGAGAGGGTGATGCAATTACCATCAATTACCAGAAACAAAAAGGAGTTGCCCCCAGTTCCGCCAGAGGGTCAGATAACTCTCAGTGCACTTTCTTTGTAGGTTAAATATCATGATCTCTAGGGACAAAGTCTTGTCAATGATCAATGGAGAGCATTGACAATGGTGGGCATGGCTTCCTGGTTTTCCAGGAGGTGTGAGGTCTGTGTGGGTGGACAGTGGGCAGGACCTGGAGACACTGTTTCCTGGGATGTTGTAGCATAGACTTTGGCTCCATCTAGAAGTTCATGACGCCTACAGATGACCCCGGAGCAGCCATCCACAAGAACACAGGAAGCAACAGAGAGGGGCCTGTTCCCTGCTGGCATCTGCAGCCCTCGGGCTTGATCTTGGGATCACCTGAGAGAAGCACAGACCAAATCCAAACAGGATGGTCTCAATGTGGCAGAAAACAGAAAGATGGAGAAAAGCCCCTCGTGCTGGGTGTGCGTGGTTAGGAAAACACCCAGTTCTGACAAATTAAGATCCCATTAATCCTTTCTGACAGGTTTGGCTTTCTTCTCCAGGGTGCAGCTCTCAGTGTAGACACAACTTCACAAGTCTTTGACCCCTTTCTGTCAGTGTCTGGGAGGGTGGATGTTTTCAAATATCTCCATTTCCAGGCCCCAAAAGTTTAATCATTTGGGTTCAACTTAATTCTCCCCAAGCGAGTATTTTAGGGTGAAGAGGAAACGGATCTCTTCGTATTTCTGCAACTCCCGGCACAGCTGCAGGGATAGGTCAGGTGGGGATGGAAGTCAGGCAGGAACCGTGGAAAGAGGACTTCTCTGCCAAATGCCCCGCCTCTGTGCTACTTAACCTTGAGCCGGGGAGCTTGTCTGGATCGGAGAAACACTGAGAAGCCCTGGTGCCTTCTAGCTGACACTGTAACCAATCCCAGGTCACAGAGGAATACTTTTTTGAAATATGAATAGTCACAGGGGGTCAAAAATAATACTGTCTAACGAGTCAGCATGAATCACAACTTACCTGCTAGGACTGGATTCAACTGGCAAAGAGGCTACAACTTCCACTGCCAACAATCAAAAGTGACCTTTCCATGACTGTGCAAAGGTGAAGGATGCAGACAGCTCACTAACAGGATGGCATGACTTTTTTTTTTTTTTTAAGAAAAAGAAATGGGATTCGTTATCAATTCGTTGAAATAACAGATTTTGCAGTGTTTCCAGGTCCTGCAAGTGTCAAATGTCCCAAACACATGCCTACGAGGATGTGTGTCGGAAAGTCAATCTTTCTAGTGGTATTGCTCTCCTACCCTTTAAAAGCAATGTCCTTAAGCCCGTGAATAACTGGATTTCTAATATGTCTCTAAAAACTACAGTTGAAGCTAGAATAAAGTACATGGTGTGGACAAAGCAGACCTGTCATTTGAAAACCCCAGCCGTTTATAGGTATGGACTTATTTATATTATCAACCCAATTGTCCTTTGTTTTGGCCCATCTCATTTACAAGCATGATTTCTGAAGTGAAACGGTATTTGTCATGGCAGCATCCAAAGCAATTTTGGCTGAGCAAAGTACAATTTGTTGCACAAAAATGTAGCTGTTTATGCAAGTTCAAATATTTCACAAGGGCAGCTGAGTTCACTTCGATGCTACTTACAGAATGATTATTTGCAAATGAAACGGGCTGTGGGAGGGATGGGGTGTTTTCAAGCTTCTGCGTGGTTTACAGTGTAAATCCTTTGACCATCAAAAGTAAAATGGAAAGGTATAGGACGATTGAAAGGCACAGGTTGAAACCCCAGGAGAGGAAGGGGTTTCACAAGAGAATATCTACAGTGGAACAATGAGGCAAATGCGTGTTACCGTCAGAAACATGGAAAATGTGCTGTTCGACACTGCTGGCTCTGGAATAAATAAAATCCAGATTCAGACTATTAAAAATATTGATGCGGTCTACCACGTGCCAACTCCATTTTCTTCTGTTGTTTGTCATAAAGAAAATCTATTATTGAATGGAACACTGTTCTGGTTAAATTATCAAAGGCGTTTTCCTTATGAAATCCATAGTTTGCCAGATCGATCCTTCCCTGGCACGGCTCCTACACGTCTATCACCGGGCGGGAGGCACAGCAGTAAAAGAGAGTCTGGGTTTGTATTTTAACCTCCAGCCTAAGGCACCCATCCCGCACATCCTTGGGTCATCTCTGTTGAGCAACAACCATGAGCAAAGTCCTTCTGGATGGCAAAACCAGAGATTTAAAAAGAAAAAAAAAATATCCCAGAAATCAAAACCCAGAGAAACCAACCAACAAACAAAAACAACAGACTCTTTAAGAGATCCACGGGCATTAGACGGATACCAGTGCCCCTGCCTCACCGAGCTGGGCTAGGCGCACTAAAGCACATCCTCTGCAGGGGTAGCCTTCTCAGGAAGGTGTGTGCCAAACTGGGGCTCACAGCACTCGACACTGGTTGTGTCTCCTGGGAAAGCATAGCCTACTCCACTGGCTTACTTAGCATACGGCTTCCAAGAGTTTGAGAAGACTTTCCCACGTCTTGGAAAATTCCACTCTCGACTTCCCTTCATGTAACAAAATTAATTCATCTTATTTTCACTACCACAAACTGTTTTGCTGGCCTGGGGAATTTAAGTTGTTTTTTTTTTCTTCCCCCTTCTATTAACTAAATGAGCTTAACAGTTAAATATTGAATATTGTATTTAAAATAAACCACCATTTTTCAAGTTAGGACATTTGAAAACCAAGAGATGCAGTGTTCAGTTGGATTCAATTCAATCGGCTCTCTGTAATGAGTCTAGCACTGACCAACAACAGATGTTCAGGGGAAAGGACAGAACACCTTGCCAACACTGTGTATTTGAGGGGAAGGGGCATGAAGTTCAGCTGCTCGAAGGGAATGACTGAATTTTATATTTGCGAGTTCTTAAATCTGGGAGTTTAAAAGCCCCAGGACTAATTAGGTCACATTTTAGAAATGATGCTGTAATCTAAGTGTCTTCCTAGGAATGTCAGATAACGAACCAAGCATCAGCAACCGGTAATCGCCATCAAGGGACTAACTGAAGATGTAATTTCTTCTCCTAGTGCTCATGTTACACATACACAGAAGCCACAGATAACAAACCAAGGATACTTTGAACCCAGGAGACTTTATTTCACCTCCAGAAAGGCCCCTCCAGCCTCAATCCACACAAGAACACAAAACCAAGGTGTAAACTAAAATGGGGAGGGAGGGGAGGATCACTTTATTGTGACATCATGACATTAACCCCTTGTTGACAGGAATGACTGAGAGTGATTTTGGCATATTGCACATGCTGTGTGACGGAGGATGCGCTGGTGATCCTCTGGTGGCTGAGGCTGTTTCCTTGTCCTCCCCAACCTCAGGGCACAAGCGGGCCAGTCTCAGAGAATCCACTACCATTTGGTGTAGATGTTTAACAAGTCTTTGGTCTTAATAAGCACCATTACAAACCCTCACATTAAGGGCTTTATTATTGTAGTTTATAAATGTTTCAATGATAAAAATAGCACGTTACAGTGTACACACACTTAACTTACATGTACTGCACCATACTCCTAAGTGAGATAAGCTACTGAACTAACTTTGGTTGATTGAAATGAAGTATTTGAACTGAGTACTTGGCAATTTGGTTCCTAACTTGTGTCCTTATTACAGTGCATCAATAAATCTATTTTGAGACTTTACTAGCACCAAACAGACAACATAAACCTACTACTGGCACTCGGAGAAGCAAAGTTTTGAAATGTGATGACCGGCGTGGAACAGTCCATCAAATGGAAGCATGTTCCTGTGCGGTGGCTGGAAAGATAGCCCGTCAGCATGAATGGCCAACCTTGGATATTCATGTCCCAGTTTTCAGGAATCAATAAGCATGACAGGGTAGCTGAGCTACTCACAAGAAGCCCGAGGAAGTGGTTGTTTGAACTAGGATCATCCCTGTACCTTGATGTTGCCATTCAAGAATGGTGCTCATTTATACAGATTGACTAGGTGAACGGTTGTACCATGACGTGAAGGTTCTGGCTTGGGAAAAATATAATTCTACCTACCTAAAGTTGCTTTTTTTTTTTTCATTTAATTATTTGGTCTCTGGATGGTGAATTAATGCAGCAAGATCTGAATTTTCATCTTCAGGTTATCGCCCAGTTCACCGCTGAGGTAGTCTTTGTCATATCTGTCTTCTAACTGGTTAAGTTCTTTCTTTTTATAAAGTGGAGTACTGCTGATTTGTAAGGAGTAGGTTCCAGCCACTGGCTTCTTCTTCGTGAAGTGGAGGTAGCTGACCCCTTCTTTCTGGTTGATTTTAAAGAAGCCGTCTTCATTTCCAGATTCAATCAAGTATCTGTTGTGGTTCGTCAGGGTTGTAAGGGCCGGCAGGAGTTCTAGGATTCGGACCTTGTTATTGATATGGGAAATATTGAAAGCAAAGCTGGCTGGCTTCTCCACATCCCAGCTCGCGAGGCTCACGTTGGCTTCCATCTCAGACCCATCCTGGAAAAACACATGGCAACGGGTTAAATCCAACTCAAGATGTCCTTTAGGTCTCATATGAAAGAAAAAGCCATTCAAGTCTCAAGCCAAATATAGTTTTCTGCTCATGCAGAAATGTATGTTAAGCTGAAAAGCTTACCACACTTGTAGGTACTTTGTTTAAGACACAAATGTATTCTCAAAAATTTAAATAGATGGCAGGAAGCCAGGTTAAAATCATGTATTGGGGAAAGAGACTCGAAGTAGGTCTCCCTGAACCTTAGCAATGCCTGGAAACCATTAGACATGCAAATTCTTAGCACCTCCCAGACCCTTGAACTAGAATTCCTGGGGCCTTTCCCAGCACTACATTCTAACAAGCCTACCAGGTGACTCAGTGATTTTTTTTTTTTTTTAAACTTGCTTCAGAGTTTTCTTTTCAAAGACTTATCTCATTTCCCAAACCACAGCAAGTGGGTTGCAGGACAAATACTTCGACTCAGAACATGGCTATTTTAATTTTGCTTACTGACAGGAAACCAACTCTTTTAAAGGACACACCTATGAACCTACTTCCTGGCTGTGATGAGCTGTTAACCTTTGGTGCTTTTCACTTAGAGTTCTGCTTGCCTCTTAGGGACCACATGACTTAGATGCTCCCAGCCTGGAGCCAGGGATTTGGGTGAATGAATGCATTTCTGACTTTACATAGCATCCTGTGTTCCTGTCAGTCGAGTCCTCTCCCCGCCCCCACTCCCTCTGGCTCTTTTCCACAGAGGAGCCCTTTCTACACCTTGGCCTCCGCGTGGGAAGTACCGCGTGAGCATGCCAGTCTGCCCACTTACTCTCCTTGACTTCAGACCTTGTCCTGTCTGCAGACACCGGGTAGGCGTTTGACTTTCTTCTTGGTGAGACGGAGGAAATGAGCAAGTGTGTGAAACCTGTCAAACTGCCACTCCCAAGAGGCAGCCAAAATAAATAAATAAAATAAAAAAAACCCCCCAAGGTCCATGGCCTCTTGTAAAACACTGCTAGAACCAGGAGAATGACTGGGCTTTCCATCTGGGCAGACTGTTCACTCCTTGAGGTGTTCTTGGAGGAAAGTATAGGAGTCCCTGACGTACCTGGATGTCAGAGGCACCCGTTTCGTTTGTGCTTCTCCGTTTCCTGCCTCGTTTTGGGTAGCCATTGATCTTACACTCGTAGCAGGCCTCTGGGGACAGTGAGTTGTCGTCCATCTCACCGCTGGCAGGTGGCTCTGGGCCACCTCGGCCCATGCCCATTCCAGAAACACAATGCCTACCACAGAAAGGAGCACAAGGTAATTTCCGTCAGATCCAGCAGCTCTGGTATTCAGCCTCCCTACTGATAACAGATTGCCCACTGCACAGTCATCTGCTTCTAAAAGTCTTCCCAGCGCCTAGGTGTTTAGCTCCTAATGCCCAGTGCCCCAAGATAGAATTCTTTCTCTCAAGACACTGGTTTGCCGACTTCTTTGCCCCTCCATCTCCCAGTCAAACATTTGCAGGGAGGGGAGACACTGAAAACTGAAGATGAGGGGTGAGTGAGATCATGTGACTTAGTAGAAGTAGAAGACACGGAAACATGTCTTCTCTTTTATGAATCTTGTCCTGTGGGAGTACGGAAGGTCCCCTGCCAGCTGCACCTCTAGGAGTCAGCAGTAGGTGGGCAGGTGGGCCATAGCCTGGGGGCTCTTTCTTGGACAACGTATTTCTTCCTCTGCTGTGGCCTTGATTTTTATGTTTTTTTTTTTTTTTTTTTTCTACAAGATAGTTGTGAGCCATCATGTGGCTGCTGGGAATTGAACTCAGGACCTTTGGAAGATCAGTCAGTGCTCTTAACCACTGAGTCATTTCTCCAGCCTGATTTTTATGTTTTAAGTTTTAAGATCATCATATAGCTTGTTGATAGCATTATGGTCTAGTCGGACACAGTATGCTGTGGTGGCTTTCTTTCTCCCATGTCTCCCACCCTCCTGCTGCTGCCTCTGCTCCCCCCACCCTCCACCGCAGTCTTTCCTTTTGTATATCCTGATGTGTTTTGTTTTGTGTCCATAGCCTATCCATTGCCTTCTCCATCACTTCTGCCCCACTTCCTGCCTTAGGCCGCCGCCGCCGCCATCATCCCTCCCTAATCCTCATTCTCAGCAATCACTTCTATTTGACAGTTTACTCTTGCTGATGTTACTGTGGTAGGAAGAGAAGTCCACGCAGTGTCTGTGGGTTGATATGGGTCCGTGCTGTGAAGATGTACAATGTATTCTTATATACAGCATGGGTCAGAGCAGCGCTTGCCCAGCTGTGGGAAACAGTTTAACTTCAAGTCATTTCAAACCACTAAGGCCATTGGAGTTGACTCATCTGAAGGCGGATAAACAAACCCATGCCCTAGAGAGATCCAATCCTTGTTTTTTTGTTTTTCAGTTGTTGGAGCCAAGTTATGGGGTGAGCCCCACACGGTATCTGATTTGTTTTTGTCAGGCTTCCTTTCTAAATGCATCGAGAACCTAGAGATTATCCTAAAACAACCCTTATTTTGGGGGTAAAGTCCACCCAAGTGACATCACGGAGAGGCTAATGCTGTTATAAAAGGGTGGATTTCTACCACAAAATGTGCACCAAACCTTACTAAGCCGTGTCTCTATGGTAGCTGACTTGTCCCCCACAGCTCATTCCTGGGCTTGTCCATAGGATTCAAAATACAACACCAAGGAACAGCGTATCTCTGTGTCTCACTGTACTTGAGAGTTTCTTTCTAGTTCCTGGGGTCTTCTAAGTGCACACATTTGTTTCCCTCTTCACCTAGCAGCATGGAACATGGATGAACAAGGAAATGATGGGGGTTGGGGGGAATGCTCATGTGTGCATCTATGTATGATGGCTCCAGGACATAATCCCAAGTCTGCAGGCTTGGCTCCTTTCTCAGAACTTTCCTCCGGTATTTTCTTGTCCCAGGAGCACCACTTATAAGAAATGTGGCTACAAAATCCCACTGGCAAGAAGCCAGTTTGGAGTGTCACAATTTTTTTTTCTGGGAAAAATGGTTCTGGCATTAAACTGTAAGAAAATACTAAGTCAACTGAGAGCCAGACAGACATCTGGGAATTTGGGTCCTACTGCTGGCATTCCAAGAGCTTCCCACAAAGAATTCTTCTACCTTGAAGTTTATACAGACTGGAATAAGTCCCTGAAAGCCAGTGTGTCATAGACTCCAGGACCCACTGAGTTCATATTTGGGATAAGTGTGTGTGTGTGTGTGTGTGTGTGTGTGTGTGTGATTGTGTATGTGTATGTGTGTGACAGGCAGGGACAGAGAGAAACAGATAGAGAGACAGAGAAAGAAAGATAAAGTTCTAATTAAGAGAGAGTTCTAGTTAATAAATTAAGATTTATGAACTAGGCTGGATGTGGTGGCACATGCCTTTAACCCTGAGAGGCAGAAGCAGGCAGATCTCTGTAAATTCAAGACCATTCTGGTCTACAAAGTGAGTCCAGGACAGCCAGGGCTCTGTTATACAGAGAAACCCTGTCTCAAAAACAAAATCAAGAGCAAACAAAGACTCATAAACTAGATATACACCCAAGTCATTAGGTTAGAACTTAACTTTAAAAACCTTCTAAAATTTTAAGCCATTAACAAAAACAGTATTCCTTCTCTGCCCCAACTATCATAAACACATTCATATTCATACCATTCATAAATTTTTCTATTTGGAAAATACAGTTAATTATTCCAAATCATATTTAATGTGCTTTTGAAAATCATTTCTGATGTAAACTGAAGAGCAAAGGACAAGAGATGCCTTAAAAAATGTTAAGAAACATTCAGCAAAGGTTATCTACAACCTGATGGGAGCTAGGAAAGAAAGCATTGTAAGTCAAGGGAGAGCCCAGCATGCTCAGCTGGGTAGGGTGCCCCCAGCTCTCTGGGCTGACTCAGAGGGGCGTTCTTGGAGAAACCAATTACCTCTCAGCAAGATGTGAAAAACATGAGACAGAAGCTGTACAGTGAGATATGAACCACATGTCTGCATTATGTTGTTGGGTGTTCTATGAGTTTCTAGAAACCTGGATACCCCTTTACAGATACTTCTCTCAAACCTTCTCCAAGCTAACTGGAATGAACCTGAGGATTGTACAAAGTGCAGTTCTCTAGTAGCATATATATGTGTGTGTATATATATATATATATATATATACACACACACACACACACACACATATATATATATATATATATATATATATATATACCTCTTGAGTGCTGCTGGGATTATACATATACATATATACATACATATGTGTGTGTATGATGTATATATGAATATTTACAGAGTCATTAACTGAGGGCAGGAAGAATAATGCTTACCCTTGCCCTATGCGGAAGTATCCTGGAGGACAGCCACACAGGTAGCCACCCTCAGTGTTAGAGCAGCCATAACTGCAGGGGGCCTGGGCCGAGCCGCACTCATTGACGTCTTGGCAGCCTCCGCTGAACTGTTCGTACTGGAAGCCGGTGGGACACATGCACTTGTAACTCCCCAGGGTGTTGTGGCAGGAGGCTCCCCCGCAGACGTGTGCACTCAGGCACTCGTTTTCATCTGCAGAGAAAACCGGACAACACTGCACGTGTGATACTTGCCATAGAATTCTAAGGACGAATTTAGGTCACGGTCCTCATGACTGACCAGCTGGCCTATAGGTAGGTAAGTAAGTGCTCAGAAAAGACATCAGGCAGTATTGTCAGTTTGGAGAGTACAGGAGAGAGAGAGGGGAGAGAGGGGAGAGAGGGGAGAGGAGAGAGGGGAGAGGAGAGAGGAGAGAGGAGAGAGGAGAGAGGAGAGAGGAGAGAGGAGAGAGGAGAGGGGAGAGGGGAGAGAGGGAAGAGGGGAGAGGGGAGAGGGGAGAGGGGAGAGGGGAGAGGGGAGAGAGGGGAGAGGGGAGAGGGGAGAGGGGAGAGGGGAGAGGGGAGAGGGGAGGGGAGGGGAGAGGGGAGAGGGGAGAGAGGAGAGAGGAGAGAGGAGAGAGGAGAGAGGAGAGAGGAGAGGGGAGAGAGGCAGGTTGCCTCTTGCCATGCTGACTAAATGTGGCAGCAGAGCTTAGATGCTCCTAGCAAAATGCCCAGGATGGCGCTAAGGGGAGCCTCGGACTCCAGTTCTCACGGGAAGCCAGTGCTAGTCTGTTTTGCTCAGTGTAAGGCAGGATCACAATTATAATTTGGGGTTCAGAGGGGGTGGGAAGAGACCGTATAGTTAGCCATGTTCTTGGCTCACAATAGATGCCCCTGAAGCAGAGACCCACCACTTCTTCAGAAGCTCCTCTTGGGCCTTGAATGTGCAGGTCTGAGAATGGCCGATATCCTACAGGGGAGTCCACCCCATTTATCCGCCCCATTTGTACTTCCTTTTCAAAAACTCTGCAAGGGGCTGCAGGTGCCCAGTCTTAGGCTAGGTCATACCTCCCGGTATGTCTGCTTTCTCTCTGAATGCCTATCCAAACCAGCTGTGGCTCCAGTGTCTGGGCCATGATTAAAGCCTATGTGGCTGGGGGAGATTCCATGCATTCATTTCAGGCAGTGACATGGGGCAGGCTTTGCACTCATTTAAGTAAACCTTCTTAGCGTCCTGTGAGCATTAGGAGGCTTTTCTGGGCTCTCATGTGGAGCAGCAACTGTCTCTATGCACCCAGCTGATTCACCAGCCCTCCAATAACGATTTAGATTGGTGTATATTTGTTGTTCACAGTGATGAGTCTAATAAAGACATTGTCACCCAAGTGCGCTGTGAGCTTTGACCGTACGGCTCACCTCTACCCTCCCCTTCTCTGCCTCCGTCCTCTGTCTTTCCCCAGACAATCTCCCATCTACATTCATGCCATGCATTTGCAGTTAGTAAGTAGGTGGGAAAAGTGGAAGGTCTAGGGGTCTTACTGTTAAATTAAAAAACTTTGTATCATGTGTGTGTGTGTGTATGTCTAGTATTATCCCCTTCCATCCAATCATTAGCCTGACTTTGCCTATTTGAAGATTCTCTAAACCCAAAGACCTCAAGTCTCCCTCCAAGGTCCCTTAGGTTACAGGGATCCTAAAATAGAAAAAAAAAGATAATATCGTCTACATTATTTTCTCTATTTTAAATAAGCATACTGAAGTGTGCTATAGATACCATCTTTGATTATAGTAGGGCCAAATGGGTCCCACTCCAGCTGAAAGTTGAAATCTGCTATTTGCTTCTAGAAAGGGACAGAGTTAACTCTAACTCAACTCAACCGCCTGACCTCTAACTCAACCACCTGACCTCTAACTCAACCACCTGACCTCTAACTCAACCGCCTGACCTCTAACTCAACCACCAGGAAGGGTGAACCTCTGACAAGCCGAGAGTGGGCACCCGGGTGAGGCTGGTCCAAGAAATCGGCTCTGCATAGCACCATGCAGAGTGGTTTCAGTCCGTAGCAGTGATCGTTCTAGATAACTTTATTTCTTGAGCTTTCTGAGACCTGTTTGGGATTTTGGGGCAACGGGAACGCTGAACCTTAATTGACTTATTCTGATCTGGCATGATCCTTTTGGAACTAAAGTAAATCTTCAAGGAGCTAGATATCATAGAGAGATCCCCAGTGTGGGCTGATGACTAAGAGTGCAATGGAAGAGGAAGATATGATGGTGTCAAGGAGTCGAAGGGCATCTCATTCCCATTATGTCCGAAAGTCACTCGCTCTATTACATGCTGTCAGATTATCACCTCCCTTTGGTTTCAAGTGGGATAGAGAAACTTTTAGGGGGCTGTTGTTGGCTCAGTAACTTTACTTCAGAAGGAAGTTCAGACTCTGCGAGGGGCCAGAACCAGGCTTGTTTAAGGACGAGGAGCTACTTGCCTACACACTGGTTCCATTGGTAGTGCTGGAGGTAGCCCTGGGGGCAGCTACACCTGTAGCCTCCGATGATGTTCTGGCAGCCATGCTGACAGCGGTGGTTACCCTCACACTCGTCCACATCTGTAAAAGAAGCAGAGGCTCTCGTGAGTTCCACCAGCAGCTGTCTCTCAGGCTCTCCGAAGCCTCGTCCATCTGTCTGTGAAGCTCAAAGGCAACTCTAGAAATAAACCTTTCTTCTAAAAATGTATTCTCTCAAAACATCAAGAATATCTACACTAATATGCAGATTCCCCCAAAAAGTCTACAGATAAAAATGTTGTAAGTCACAGAGCACCGTGGAATGGCTCTGGAAACTATCTCTGTTTATTTGTACTGGAATTAGGAACCAAGGAATATCAATAAGAAAATAAAATCATAAGAATTAAACTTTCCACGTGAATTATACATTTGTGGAAGAATTACTTCCTACATGTATTGTCCATGTTGGAGAAATCTAAGGGCTCTGGCCCCAAATGTCAGACATCGAGATGTTTTGCTGAGTTATTCCTACTAAGTTAAATTGTTAACCTAAACAAAGCAACTTTGATCTACATAGAAGAGGTGCGTGTTGTTGGTACAAGCGAGTGCATCTCTGAAACACGGGGCCCGTGCGAGCAGTCTGGACTTAGCTGGATGCTCTCCTTGCTTAGAGATGTTTTTCTTTTACTTAAGTTTTGCCTCTTTGTTTGCTTACTTATTTTTTTATTTTTGGCTGACCTTCAACTTGTGGCAATCCTCCTGCCTCCTGCCTCTCAAGTGCTTGGATTACAGATGTATGCCAGCACATCCAGAAGAGCTATTAATTCCTATAACTCAGGGAAGTTGACAGCCTCATATGCCATCTGTACAAGGAGCTTCTAGCTGGACCCAGCTGAGGCCCGTACCTACCTTCACAGCTGGCACCGCTCTGATCCAGTGAGAATCCCCTCTGGCATTCACAGGTGAAGCTCCCTGGAGTGTTCTGGCAAACGCCCTTGGACCCACACAGGTTGATATCAGATGTGCACTCATTGTTATCTGGGAGAAGCCATGGGAGAAAGAGGAGAGTGACGCACCCCCCAAAGCTTGAAAGGGAGAAGGTTGACCCAGAGAAGTCCAAAAGTAGGATCAATAACTTGCTATTGTCTGTGCATGGTCCAACAGGTGCACCCCCACACGCTGAACGTGATGTACTGTTATCCAATAGCAAAGGGATTAGAAAAGAGTCTCTTACAGGACCATCTGTGTCCTATCCACGGCTTTCCTTCCTACTTACCGATGCAGGCAGTGTGGTGCTGGGTAAACCCAGGAGGGCATTTGCATGTGAAGCCACCGATGGTGTTAACGCATAGGAACTGACAGTTATGCTGCTTGGTGGCACACTCATCAAGATCTGCAAGAAAGTGCAAGGTGGAATTCAAGTTGTGCCCAACAGACTCGGGTAGGAAGCATCTCCGGGTCCTGGAGGGCCCTGGCGCAGCCTAGAGCCACAGCAAGGCCCTGGCAAGGAGGCAGGTGGTGGGCTGAGAAGGGAAGGGGAGAGGGGCTCTCCAAGGTCTAGCAGTTAGTTCCCTTTAGCTAAAGAAATGTAGGGATTTGTCAACAAATTTATGTGTAAAATATTCCAAATGCTTAAATTAACCATAAAACGAAGTAAAAACTCATTCTGAACATTCTCCATAGCAGTGAAAAGATCTAAGTGAAGATATCAAAAGAGATGTACTTGTTCCTTTAATCTGGTTGATCTAAACCTGTGGGTTGAGAACCCTTTCACAGGGGTTGCCTATGATCATTGGAAAACACGGATGTTTACATTACGACTCATAACAGTAACAAAATTGCAGTTATGAAGTAGCACTAAAAATAATGTTATGGTTTGGGGTCACCCCACCATGGGGAATGGTATTAGGAAGGCTGAGGAAGGCCGAGGTAAAGGTGAGGGAGGACTGAGAACCACTGCCTTCCTTCCTTTCTGTTGCATCTAGAACAAACTTAATGAGGCCATCAGTTTCTTTGGCCTCATTTAAGTTTCTCTTTGAATGAAATAAAATTGAACAACCAGGAAAGATGAATAAATAAATAAATAAATAAATAAATAAATCTAGCTAATTTTGATGAACCAAATAAAACAAACAAGCAAACAAACAAACAAAAAAAATCCTTTCCCTACATTATAGACCCAAAGTTATTTTTCATCTTATCACAATCTCCCACCTTCACAGAGTCCATATGCACAGCCTTAGCTTCTGGACTCACTTCGAGTTCCAAAGGCATTTAAAGAGAGATTCAGAGCTACCAAGTACGTTGGACTTGAGGGATGGCTTTTAAATGCCTGGGAATTCAAGAGTGCCGAGTTTATCACAAACTTAGCCCCTGCACAGAGGCACAGGTGGTGTGAGGTTTGCTGGCGGCTACCTCTGTTCCCCAGTGGCCTTCCGGCCTGGGAGGGCACCTGTCCTAGCCCGAGAGGCCCTCCCGGTGCCCATCCGCAGATGGCGCCTTCCTTGAGCTCTCTGCTGCTGAGAGGCGACTTCTCTCACCTGCCGCTGGTGAGCCGACAGTGCCGTGGTCCTTCAGAGCTGTCCAATCCGCTAACAGGAACCTTCCAGCAGCAACTTGCTGTTCGCCACCTCAAGACTATCTCCCCCTGTCTCCTCCCCCTCATTTCCTTTTATATTCTAATCAATAGCATTCCTGAACTGTACAAATTAATGTGGGTTTCACTGTGTTATATCCATACTTGCATGAGTCTTACCCTGATCTTTTCTCTTCCCTGCCCACGCCCTTTCTCCAGTGAGGGGAAGGTACTGGTCCCACCCCCCACCCCCCATCCCAGAGCCTCTCTTCTATCTGTTTTCATCTCAGAGTGAGTGGGACATACACACTTCCACAGGTCAGGCGTGGACGAACTTGGACTTTATGAGAATAAGCAGAGAGAAGGGCACGTGAACTAAGGACTCTGAGCCCAACAGCGTGGTCACTGTCCTCCTCAGAGCGGCTGATGCTCCTTGCAAGCAGCCCTCACAGTCAGGCCTGAAGAGGTTCCCTCACAGAAGCAGAGGTCAGGATAGGGTCACTAGGCCCTCCCCTGAGACGCCAGTCATTCTCTCCTATGCCTCGTTCTGCTCAAGTTGCATGTTGATTCCAGAGTTACAGAGAATGGGCAGGGTTCACTGAGGTGGGTGGTTCACTGAGGTGGGTGGTGACTACAGAGGTGTATCTTTGGGAAAGTCATTGCCTACACCGAGGTGAGCATCTGCAGTGGCCCAGTGCCACGGATTACAAAAATGTAAGTTTGTTTCCTTACAAACTGCAGAGAGAAGAGATGTTTCCCCTAAACACGCTTCTTTGCTTACATGAATTAACTCTTGCTCCAAGTCCTCACACTTGTCAGAGCTCACGGTGACCCCATGTGAAGCTCACATTTTAAGCAATTCCTGGGATCAGGGACTTCTGCAGCTACAGAATGACCTAGGACCTAGGACCAGGTCTGCATAGAAGAACCTCTGAGGGTTTTATTTAGTACGATGCTTAGGGCTGAATATCTAGTTAACAGATTTTATAAAAGGTAATTTCTAGTTGAGGAGAGATTTCTGCACAGAGTTTGAATGTTTCTCAATTCCACAACTCCCTCTGTTAAGTTCTTAGAAGGCATGGTGGCTTTATTTTGCAAACTTAAAATCTAGATAGATGACAGATAGATTAGATAGATAGATAGATAGATAGATAGATAGATAGATAGACAGACAAATAGATGATAGAAACACTAGTCTAATTAATCAGACACATTTCTAAGATCATGGTATGAAGACTTCCTAGACCACACCGTTGTTGAACAGAGAGTGAATAAATGAGGCAAATGGGAAAAGATGGGGGATTAACTGGGAATTAGCCTCACCAGAGCCTTGGAGAGTTGGTACAAATAAGCCCTTCATGGATGGCTTTAAGCAGCCTCCCTGGCCTCAGCTCAATCCTCAGAGACCCCCCCCCCCATACACAGGCACTAAGTCCAAGGAAGTAGGCCTTGCAGCTTGTCTCCTGACTATTCCCAGGCATAACCAGAGGCAGGTGAGCGGCTAAAGCCAATGACTGCTTACCTTTGCAGCTCCTTCCATCCTCCTGCAGAATGTAGCCCTTCGGACAGGAACACTGGTAACTCCCTTCTGTATTCTTGCATATGAAATTGCAGGGTTTGGGCGCCTGGTTGCACTCATTCAGATCTGTGATCAAAGAAAGATCATGTATAAGTCCTCTTGAAAGATTTTCTGAATGCTCCCTATCTACACCCATAAACTCTGTCAAGCGTCATAATTTTCTATTAAAGTAGAGGTGCATTTTAGATTTTTGGTGTGGGGTTTTCTTTCCTATAATCTGAAATTTCTACTTGGGAATAAAGCATTAGAAATGAAGTATACCTACCTACGCAGGCAGTCCCTGTTATATCCGGAGTGTAGCCAGTTTTACAGATGCAGTGATACGACCCTCTGTCATTGACACACTCCCCATTTCGGCAAACATCGTGAATAACCTTGCACTCATCAATATCTAGAATAGATATAAATCACAATAATAAATACATTAAATATACAATGGGCAACATGGATACACAGGGGTCAGTTGAGTAAAATTTTATATACCATGTTACTATGGTGAGGACCAAAGTATTAAACCAAAAGGAGACAGAGAGAGAGGATTTCATATGCAATTGGCTACACATTGAACAGCCAGTGAGCGACTCTATGAGGTGATAATGAGAAGCTGTTCAATCGAGAGGAAAGCCTTGAAATAACTGCTCATCTGAAGTTGTGTTATTTTTCACTTCCGGATTCATAAAATAATGTCACACGGAGACGTGTTTGGTCCTCTGCTCCATCTTGGCATCACTCTTGCCTTCCATGGGCATCACATGAACTAGTCATAGCAGACTTTGGACAAGGAAAGTCTAGTTTTCCTTTCTGGTGTTGCATGCTCAAAATAAGAAGGAAACTTTAACATTTTCCTTGTCCTATTTGAAGTTAACCCTGAAAAATATCAAATTACCTAACGTGGGGTAAGAGAATGGAATTGACTTCCCTCTTCTGTATGGAAATTAACCAGGCCTCTCAGGTAGATGATTGGGCTAGATTTATGAAGCTTGCTAGAAAAATACATCCTTATTCATGTCTCCATCACAGACAGAAAGGCTTGGAGAATGTGCACTGGTGGCCAGTAAGGCTAGGCACCAACGCAAGCAATTTGCATTCTGAGGTACAGGTAAGCACTTTTCTCTGGTCTCAGGAAATGAGTCCTCTATTGTCTCATTTCAACATCCTTCCAGTGATCGGATGTTTCCTGTCCCTTCCCCTCCATCTATCCACAGCCTTTATTCTGTCATTAGTCACATTTTCCCAACAGGGAATTTTCTACTAATTCTCCTATATGGTTTTGCTTTTATCCTCCTCCAATCCCCTCCCACCCTCCAGGAGGACAATGGAACACCAACAGGACCCTCTTTCTCAGCCCTTCTATGAACTAACCCCCAACTGTGTTGATAAAAGTGGAATCGCATGAGGCTTGCAGGTCTTCACAGTTGCCTCAGACGCCTCCGTCAACCCTCACACACATCTAGATGTCTAGCTGAAAGCAGTTTATGCATTTCAGAGACAATTGTGCAGATTCCTAGCACACCAGCAGTCTTTGTCCTTCTTCGATACAATATATCTTGGCTAACTTTGAGTTAAAATGAGTATTGGAGAGTAGAACTAGATGATTGTTTATTTCACGGCTCGTAAACTATCTTCTAGCTGATTTCTGCCAGACCCGTATAAGGCAGAGGCAAGGACCCAAGCACCCGGAACATAAGCAACTCGACCAAGGACTGTTGGCAAATGGCCTTGAATGTTTGCAGCACTGTCTGTCCATCTCAGTCAGACAGGGCGAGCCTACATTGTCAGTTCTACATTTCCATCATTTTCCATAGTGAAACACATACATTCCTTGCAAACTATTTTTGTCTAATAATGAAAAACTAATAATGAAGAGCGAGCTCCCACCTTTTGTCAACAACAGAACAAAGAGAAGTACCTGCTCCGTTGGTCATGAATCCTCGGCCATGGGGACACAGCTTCTTGTAAGCCACTGTGCCCTCGAAAGGGCAGATCTCACACTGGGGTCCCCAGCCTCTCCCTCCATCGCAGCAGCACTCGGACTTGGTGACGGGGTTCCTGTTGCTTGAGCCAATCTGGCACATGTTTTGCAGGACCTCCGAAAAGCAGTAGCCTTCCCGGTTGTCTGCAAGAGACATCCCGAGGCAAAGGGGCATTAGGACTGTTCTGTGTGCATGGGGCATTAGGAATTTGGTCAGATATAAAAACCAAAAGGATGTAACACTTTACCCTGGGTGAGGAGGAGCAAGAAGCGAAAGCTGGAAACAGCAGGGAGAGAGAAAGGAGGCGTCTGATGGAAACAAGACAAGAAATCCGTGAGTTGGCAGGAAGGCATCGGTGCAGACAAGCTTGAACTCTTTGTGCCCCAGACATATGGAAGGACAGTTGCAATAGCCATGCTATAGAAAAGGGGGCAAAAACCATATGGAAGTGGACCGGGTCACAAAGGCTTTAAAGAACAGCAAGAAGGAAACCCCAAGCTAGCAATTCCGTGTACAATTAGCAAAGAAAGGATTTCGCTGTAAGGAGGTCCTGAGCCCAAGGTACGATTGGTCCCTAAGCCATCTCCCAGGGATAAGTGTTTTCAGCTCCTTTGCAATTTCTGACATCTTCTCTTATTTCAAACCAGAAACAATGCTTTGGAGTGTGAGGGAAGGCAGCAGCCAGCTTCAGATACTCACCCAAGCACTCATCCTGAGTGGGGCTGGCGGTGAAGCCATCGTTACACTCACAGGTGTAGCTCCCCAGGGTGTTGAGACAACGCCCGTTCTCACAGATCCCGGGCTTGGTCTGACACTCATTCTCATCTGTGTAGACAGCGAACAGGAGTCATGAGACATTTATAGGAAGATTGACATTTTTTCCTTGATCCCTCCCTCCCTCCCTCCTTCACTCAGTCACTCACTCTGTCACTCACTCACTCACTCACTCACTCACTCACTCACTCACTCTCTCAGTGTACTTTGTAAACAAGTAATCTATCCACATGGTCAGTAGCTGGAAATCCAGGAAAGGCCAGGAATTAAAAAATCAAGGTCTCCCTTTCATCCGTATTCCTCAGCCACCAAAATCCTCTTCCAGACTGCCAATTTTTGATGTCCCCTTCCAGAGATGGATTATGCAATAAAAGTCATCTCTCCCTTCCACTCTGTTTCTTTGTTCCTTTAAGGCATTCTTGAGCATATTTTGATATATCTAAATGCAAATGGAAGCATTTAGAGCATGCATAATTTTTTACTTAAATCTTGTCCCATCTGAACATAAAGAAGATTCCTGAAAGTTGAGTTCGCACACTGGAGGGAGGACTGAAGGTTGACTGTCATTTATTTATTTATTTATTTATTTATTTGTTTGTTTTTGTTTTTGAGACAGGGTTTCTCTGTATAGCCCTGGCTGTCCTGGAACTCACTCTGTAGACCAGGCTGGCCTCGAACTCAGAAATCTGCCTGCCTCTGCCTCCCAGAGTGCTGGGATTAAAGGCGTGCGCTACCACTGCCCGTCGACTGTCATTTTAAAGAGACATATTACTTCACCAGAATGATGCCAGTAAGCTGTGTTGACACAGGAACATTAGTCTGAACTGAACTAACCTTCAGAGTCAACATGGCTTTTTTGTAACACTTTAGCAATATTATTGAGAAATAATAAACCATGATTTAACAGGTTTTTAAAACATCAAAACAGCGGGATTATTTTTGGATTATCTGGTGACTGTTTAGATCTGAGTATCATGAACCAACTTCCCCAGTGCCTCTCTTACTTGAGAATAGCTTTGAGTCTCCAGAACACAGAGCTCCCGAGAGAGGCAGAGAATGGGGAAACCCCACTCAGAGCGATGCGAGGACTGCTTAAAACCCCACTGCGCAGCCACGCCTGATGGTCCAGGCCAGGGACTCCAGCTGCCTGGGAGGCTGAGGAGCATGAGGTGTTTAATAAAACTTCATTCACAAAAAGAGTTGAACTTGGCTGGAAGCTGCAGTTTGCCGTTCCCTGGTCTAGGACTGTGGTTTTCAATATTTGATACACATTGGAATCACCTGGGGCCACATTCAAAATACCAGTGCTGGGACCCACCTCAAGGTAAATGGGGCTTCTTGAAGTTAGAGCCCTGGCTTAGAAATAGTCCTAGCACAGGATGTTAGCAAGACAACCGGGTTAACAGAATGGTGAGAGAAATCAGTGTGAAGAACTACCTTCTGGATGGTTACATGAACAAAAGGGCAAGGGTCAAAGGTGGGTGACCATGGCAGCAATACAGGGCAAGAGAATAGGGACAAGTCAGCCCAGGGGAGAGAACGGCAAGGCCTCTCCACCATGATCTGTGACATTTGATTAACAGGAAGGAGCACATCACCAACCTGACGCAGAGCCCAGGTCTCTTCTGCCCTCTGCCACTTCAGTGCTGAGCAACCTTTATCAGAGACAGTCTTACCTACGCAGCCCTCTCCGTCAGGTCTGCGCTGGTACCCAGGGCCGCAGATGCACATGTAGGTACCGATGAGGTTCTTGCACTCCATTTGCTTTTCCGTACAGTCGTGTTTTCCCTCTGCACACTCATCCTCATCTGGAAAGATGCATAATCACAACTTAAAAACAAGCTGCACTGCACGCTTGCCCTTTAAACACAAGACTGTCATCTCTGTCATTTTCTTGTTGAGCTTATTTCCTTTTGTATGTATTGGGAATTGATATATTAAACATGGAAGGGAATCTTGTAACCACCTTTAGACTTGGTGAGGAAACTGCTTTCCACCAAACCAATGACCTTATCAGAAGCAAGATGCTATGTGAGCCCATCCTGGACGCCTTTGCTTTGTGATTCATACTTGCTTGTTGAAGCATTTATAATTCTTAGGACTAAATGGACTAGAGTGGGCCCTCACCTTTACACATCCTCCTGTCTTCTCGCAGAACGTATCCAACAGGGCACTTGCATTCATAGGACCCATAGGTATTTACGCAGCGGAAGGCGCAGAGCAGAGGATTCTGGGCACATTCATTTATATCTGCAGTAAGAGAATGTAAAAAGAATGAGCCAATATCATCAAGAATGTCAAAAAGAGAGAAATGTGCTTTTGCTAAAAGTCAAAAGTCTTCCTTATCAAAGGCATGGATAGATCTGAAAGTCATAAAAATGAGTTGATTGTTTTATAGCTGGTATAAACATGGCGGCTGTATGTTCTGATCTCCCAGCACGGCCCTCAAGCTTGCTGTCCTGGTGCAATTATGGATTTACATGAATGAGGAACAATAGGTCCACTTTGCATGCTTGGAAGACTCAGGTTGACCAGTTGCTGCTTCCTTTGTACACGGACTATAGATCATCTTTGCTTCCTTCAACTAAAGCAGCTGTGGTCAAAAGAGAAGCCAAACTCTCTAATACTCTTAGTAACTTCTCCTTCCCCAAACAAAGAGGTTCCTGTGTGACCACGGGGATTCTCTGTTCAAACAGAGTGTTCTGGTCATTTTATATTTAGAGAAACTCAGTTTACACAGATGCCCTCTACTGGGCAAAATGACTTTTCCATAGTGCATGATTTAGAAATATCAGGACATGTTTTCAAAAGCAAGAGGGTGAAACCAAACCTCTTCGATGATCATGTTGCTCCCCAAGAACAACAATGTGTGTGGAGGACAGGAGCACAGTGTGTGTGAGCACGCAGGCCAGGCTTTAGTCACAGCCGAGAAGCTCGCAACACTCTGAATGTGCCAACAGTCCATATCTCTGATGGAGGGATCCCTTCAATACCACCATTTCCCTTCCCCTCCCCCATTCTTTTCCTACACCAGTGAACCTCCTCATGAAGAGCTTGTAGATCATCTGGACAGCTCCTGGGCTCTGCTTTTAGAGTTTGTGATTTAGCGATCTAGGATGAGGCCAGAAAGCTTGCATCCCTAACAATGTCTCAGGGGAATAAGAGTCAAGCCGTCTAGGGACCGACCACTCTTGGCACTCCCAAGCTTTTCTTTCTTTTCCGTACTTCCTTCCAGGCAGTCATACTGACAAATACTTTTCAGATGCCTCTATGGGTTAGGCAACCTCTCCTCTGGGATTGCCTCCAGATGACCACAGGATGTCAGTGGTTATCTAGCTCTGTGAGCAGATGTTTCTAAGAGGAGAGCAGGAGACCATAAAAGAGGTGGGGGAGGGGGAGGGGGAGGGGGGACGAGAGCCTTGGAAACAACAACAACAACAACAACAAAGAAAATAGAGAGTAAGACAGGAGGCAGTAAATGAGACAAGAGTTGTCTTGAGAGGAAGCAGGAAGACACACTAGTGAGTACTCTGATATATACAATATAACTAAAGCCACCTATATTGTTTTCTTTATATTTCCTGACCATATGAGGCCGCAGAGAAGAATGAAGCAGCAGCCTGACATGCTTAGATGTTCTTAACTCTCCATGCCCTGAAAGGTATTTAATATTAAGAACTACAATCAAGCAGCTGCTCCCGTGGTCAGTATAAGCAACTGTCTCTTCTGTATCCGAGACCCTTACCTTCACATGTCATCATTGGACCAGGCTCGAATCCCTCCTCACAGGTACACTCAAAACCTCCAATCACATTCTTGCAGGTCCCATTTCCACAAGGATTGCCCACGGAGCACTCATCAGTATCTGCCAGTGACCCAAAGTGGAGGTAAAATGAGTGGAGATAAAATGGGGCTCAGGCTCCGATATCGCTTTCCATTCTGTATGAGTTCTTGGATCTGCGCTGTCCTGCTTAGTTCTCCCGTTCTTGCAAGGAGGGAAACCTTCTGATCACTGGTTTATAGCTGGAGTTTGCGCTTGCTCAAAGGCAGAGACAGCGAGAGATAAGACTGTCTAGCCCTTACACCGCCCATGTGGACTTCTGCAGCCTGTCCTTAAGGAGGAGTGCAGCTTTCCCTGGGAGTAGATGTTCTAATGGCTAAAATAAGGCTCCTCTGTGCAGCCAGGGGTTTCTGCTGGCTTGGAGACAAAGTCTCCAATTGGCCCCACTTCACATCACTGCACAGGAAGGCTTATGTATGATGGAGTCTAGCCAGATATAAAATAGAAGACTACCTAAGATTAAATAAAATATACTGGATAAAAACCAACATTCAAGTAGATTTTGTTGATTTTTGTTAAAACCAGGTGGTTTACATTAGGCAGAAAAAGACTAGAAAAAAAAAGAGAAAACCTGTTTAGGATATGGTCTTTCTAAACAACTGTGGAGAGAGAAAATATTTTACCAAAAAATCCCTAAAAAATCTAGATGCCTCCTTACTCATCCATCTGGAACACCCACTGTTCTGATTTCTGGCCTAGGCCTTAGGGAGAATATTTTCCCTTGGGAAGGAACGAGCCCTATTTTTAGAAATAACATTGCTATTTTAGATCTCTGAAGCCCAGGAACACAGTGGGCTCTCCTGAAGGGTCACTCCTTGTGGGAGAGGAGGATCCTTTTGCACATATACAGCAACAAACTGAAGATTCCAAAAAACTAACATTGATAAAATTTGTTTCTGTTTGGTTATTAAACCTCACTCTAGAGTCCAGAACACTGTATCTTCTTTGATTTAATAAAAACAATATCATTGTAGTTTAGAGCCGCCAGGGTAATTAGACACAAACCATTTCATTTGCATAGTAGTACACCCACGGTGGGAGAGGTTAGATAGACTTATGCCCAACCCTTAGCGTGTGCTGCAGTCCTCAGACCCCGCTCTTTGTATGAAGACAGTACTTTTTAATCTGCACGCACAGACATTCATTGCTGATCACACTGTCACAGGAATACTTTGTTAGAGTTCTTGGACATATTTGAACCTAGCATACAGTGAATGGAATTAAGAGTAAGTGGTTCACACAGGAGCCATCCTTGGACATTTTAATGAAAAGGCTAAAATAGGACGTTGAATGGGGTGGTTGGCCTTCCACATTGCCAACTATACAAGACGCATAGGAAATGTTGTGTTTTTACATACTGAAAGTATAAACTATGGGCACTAATAGTATAGTTTAAGTTTCACTCTGACTTCTGTTCTCTGTTGTCCTTTTCAGTATCTCTTAGAACATGTCCAGTATCTGCCCTCCAGGTTAGACTACAAGGGCCATGCAAGGAAGGACTGTCCTTGCTTGGCTGACTGCAGTAGCTCCCTACCAAGCACAGGGTGGGGACCAGCCAGCAGTCTAAATGAAGACGCCCTCAATGGAGGAACAGAATTTGGCTCATACCTTGGTTCGGGAAAAGCCGAATCACTCAATTTTTGCATAAAACAATTTCAAAGGAAAGGACTGAATCACTACTCACCCACACACTCATTCCCTTCCAGAATATAACCAAAGGGACACTCGCAGCGGTAGGAGCCGTCTGTGTTGATGCACTGCCCATGTTTACAGACATCAGGTTCTTTACATTCATCCATATCTTAAGTGAAAAAAGAAAAAAAAAACAATAAAAAACCCAAGATATTTTTCGTAAACTATTGTCACATCAGTGTTCAGTAAGTGAATATCTAATATCACAATACAACCACCACGCAAGTGATAAGACATCAAATAGAAGAGATTACCTCCCCCAGACAGATAAGGAGAAATTAGACCCAGAGGAAGGACAAAGAAGAGGCAGGGAGGACCTGGCTTGGGCACTCACCAACTGCAGAGTCGTCAGGGCCCACGATGATCCCACTTCCAAAGGGGCAGATCTGGCGGAAAGCCTCTGTGGTGCAGAGATATACTCATTAGTGGGCAAACCAGAGACAGCGATGGGCTTCCCACGCGCCCATCCTTTTATGTGGTTGTGGCCACATGCTGAACACAGAGACATGAACAAGATGCCCAGAAACAAGGAGACTTCAAGATTTTCAACAACATGCTTATTCTTTGGATGAGTATTATTTATAACATTATTAAAATAATAACTACCATGTCCGTCGGTAAAATACGTTTACGTGATATTCCAGTTACACTCAGAATTTGATTATCCTATTGGCTGTAAGGCTTACACTGTTACTAATTCTATGGTCATATGTACATGAGATCACGTGATGAGGAACAAAGGTGTTAGACTTACCATCTGGCTCCGTGGGGCACAACTCACAAGGGTCTCCCCAGCCTTCTCCCTTCAAAGCACAGCAGCACTCCTGCTTGGAATGGTTTCTGGATTTGGGCGATGAACACTTCCCACCTTCAAACTTCGCATAGCAGTAGCTCATTCGCAAATCTATAACATAAACCCATAGGACATTTTAGTCGCTTTCCTACTGAATCTTCATTGCATGATAGTAGATCGACTCATTCTCTCATTCGCTATAGCAACATTCCAAAAGGGATTGGAAGCATGAAAGAGCTGAGACTGCTGAAGTCACAGACAGCCCACAATAAGATAGGATGAACAGATTCATGTTGCCTTATCTTTTTCCTTCAGTTTACCTGCTACTTCAAAGCAACCTGGTGTGAATAGTAAACTCCAAACCTTAACGATGCCTGGACTGGAACATCCCCAGACAGAGTTATTCATGAAGAAGCCCCTGCATGATGACTTCTCTTGTGTGGGTTTTATACAACTTTCAGCAAGCAGACTAAGGCCGGGAGAGCTTCCTGGGTCTAAGACACACCGTCATTCTGTGTCCTATATACTCTGGGGCCAAATAGAAGCCTGATTCAATCTGACACCCTATAGGAAAAATCTCTGTCTCAAAATTTCAGGCTCCAGCACTCAACAGGAGATTTGCTTTCAGTCATGTTGTTCCTCTAGGTGAGCTTGTCACTCAAAAGCGCCCCACACTGTCAAACAGCTCAGTGCTCACGTACACCTCAGCCAGACTTCGTTAGGATGCCTGCTTACCAGCCCCTCTGCGAACGGCCCTTCCTGACCTCCGAAACGTCTGTCTCTGGAACTATGAAAGTCACTTTCCCTGCTTGCATTCCTCAGCTCTGGCTGAGGATGTGGCAGGGTTCTCACAGCTGGGCTGCTTCTCCCTACAGTGTCAGCTTGCCCTGTGACAGGCCTGTGCAAATTGAATTAATAGCCTCGGAATTTCCTCTGGCTTGCCACATGGGCAGATTCGCACCTGGCTTCTCACTGCTTTCTTTCCGAATGCAGGTCAAGCAAGCCAAAGACACAGATGAAGTCAGGCTCTACGGGCTGGCCTGGAGCACACAGGCAGACTAGCTACTTGAATCCAGCTGTGCCTCAATCAGGACTCAGAAACCCTTGTGGTTATCTGATAGTCCCCGACAAGATCAAACCAACCAGAGAATTTGCAACCTTTTCCTTCATACATCTGCACTGATCAACTGATAAAATAAAACTATAGCCGGACAGAATAATAGTAACAAGAGCTCACAGGAGACTCAGAGACAATAGAACTGTGTTATGCAGTTGCCCGGGTGGGCATTGGTGTGGTTTGGGTGAGCAAACTGGATTTCTACACCAATACATGACTTCTCTGGCCTAAAACTTGGCAAGCCTAGATTCCAAAGCCATGTTTTAGAATCTTAAATTATAATCTATACCTATTATTTGGTAATAGGAAGCAAATCACCCACTCAAAGTAAACAAAGAACTAAAAGCACAAAGCAACAAATAGACCCGGACATAAATTCTAAACAAGTGTTTATGGGCCTTTGCCGCCCTGTAATTCATTAAACTCATTTGTTTAAGTATAGCCAAATAACAATTGTACTGCTTGGGAATGTCTAAACAAGTTTCTGGGTCTTATCCAAACACTGTTTTGTGTTTACTTTCTGAGTCTTTTGAAGTTTTTTCTTTTATTTTAAAGTTAACCTGGCAAGCCCTTGAATATTTTCACCATTGACAGGTATTATTTGGTTTCCCCAAAGGATATGCAAGGTTTAAAGATGGGGCGGGGCAGAAGATGATCAGTTTACATATTCTCTGTCTGAGGATCTTGGTTTGCACCCACATTCATTTAAGCTGCAGCTTCTGAGGCAGGAACCTAGAGCTGGTCTCCTCCATGTTCTGCAGTATGAGTGACTCCAGGGATGCCGCCCTCCCAAGAGCCTTTCAGCATCACAGGGGTAGAGGCGTAAGTGCCAAGAAAGTTGTATAAGCAACTAAAACTTGATGGATGAGTTTTTAACCTCAAAAGTAAAAATGAACCTTCAGGCATATGGTAATCATTAGACCTGTGGGTGAATGAAACATCTTCCCGTTCACAAAGACTCAGAGCTTTGCCATGTTTAAAACATGACCATAACAAATAAACACAGAATAATGAAAGCCCAAAGCTCTCAGAGTCATTTACCTTGGCACCTTCTTCCAGTAGAGGACAGGGAGAACCCTTCCGGGCACAGACATTTGAAGCTGCCCTCAGTGTTGCTGCAGGTCCCCAAAGCACAGATTTCCGGCTCTTCAACACACTCATCAATATCTAAAAGAATCACACAATCAGAGTCAGAATGTCACCAAGACAGCATTAGGCACATCACCGAGACATGCAGGTTCAGTGTGGGAGTTGTTTCAATAGCTTGGCAACAGGGAAGTGACTGCCTGTGATAGAATTTTGAAGTGAGGTTTTAAAGGTGACTTTTAACAAGTCTCAGTGTAAAAATGGAATCTGTAAGAACCTCCCAAGAGTGATAATGATGAACCTCTTACACACGGAGGTGCAGGGCAGTCACACAAATGAGCTCCTTCCTTGTGAAGGTACAGGGCCAATCAGAGAAGTTGTATTAACTCCACACCACACTGAGCTGGGAGAGAGGCCGGAACTATAGTGCCCCACCTCACCATCACACAAGCCACGTCCAGTGCTGACCTCAGTGAAAGGTGATCTCCCTCCACTCGCTGGTGGAGCCTTCCCAGCACCCCTGCAGGAGCATTTCCAATACCTACTGCTGCAGCCTTACAGACATTACTAAGCACAATCCCATCCCAGAAGATGAGTCTGATCTGCAAGTTAGTTTTTCTGAAGATATGAAAATCCCTCTCTTGTATAGACCAGATCTTCACTTTCACCACAGAGCTAATAGGAACTGGATACATGTGATTTAAGGCCTGTTGTCTTCAGACATCAACACATCATATTGCCTACAAGGACTGACCTATTGAGAATTCAGAGTAGTTTCGTTAACCAATGTGTTGTGTCATCACAGTTTTTTCCTAGATTCCCAGCTTGTGTATGTTGGCCTGACTGTGTAATTAAGTATTCCCTTTCTCTTTCCAAAGTATCTGTTAAGGGAATAAAACATGATTGTTCTACTTTTGTGAAAAAGAGCCACTTGACTGTAACAAACTCATCCATTTCCCGTGACTTTCAGCTACAATTTATAGTGAGGAAAGGCCTTTACAGTCTTAAATCTGGGCTGTACTGTCTTAGTTAAAATGTTTAAAATTATATACTATCTCTTGGGTCATGTAACTCTTTTGCTTCACACTTGTGTAGTTCTGCCTACAAAGGACATTTACATGACTTTTGGAGGTTGCTTTTATTGTTATTATGAATCTTTTGTTATTTCATATATATACTTGCATGTGTATGTGTATATGATACGTGTGTGTGTGTGTGTGTGTGTGTGTGTGTGTGTATTGAGGTCAGTGGTTAACAGTGGATGGGTTCCTTGATTATTTTCCATCTTGTTTATTGAGCCAGGTTCTCTCAGTTGAACTTAAAGCATGCTGGTTTGGCTACTCTAGCTGGCCAACTCGTTCCAAGGATCCCGTGTCTCTACCTCCCAAGTGCTGGAGTTCTAGGAGGGCCACTACACTCACCTGGTGTTGATGTGGGTGCTAGAGATCTCAACTCAGGTCCATACACTTGTACCAATCGAGCCATCTCCCAGCCCCATTTCTTTTTCTTCTATTAAAATTTAGCCTCTAGGTGCCATATTCTTAATAATAGGTACAGATTCTTACAACAGGCACATTTTATTAATCATCTGTGGAGTTATTTTTATTTCTTTGTAATTTCTATTCTATCTATTTGGGAAGTTCTATAGTAATCATGAAGTGAGTTGAATCAGTCATGAAGGAGAGCAAACAAGTGCTTGTGAGATGGCTCAGAGGTCAGTGCCTCGCCGTCATGATCAGAAGCTGATCCCTAAGCCCCGCATGATGGAAGGATAATACTAACTCCCAGGAGTCGGACTCTGATGCCCAACTCATACACATAAGCAGGCGTATGTGAACATGTATGCGTGCGCATACACACACACATAGAAACAGATAAAAGAAAGACATGTTTAAAAAAAAACCCAAAAGAGTGTCTTGAGAGACAAGCCCACAGTTAAGACCACTGGCTGCTCTTCCAAGCCAGCCCTGGTTTGATTTCTAGCTCCCACATGGTGGCACAGAGTTATCTCCATTATAGGAGAGCTGATGCCCTCCTCTGTCCTCCGTGGGCAGCAGTCATGTGCACGGTGTACACACATGCATACAGGCCAAACACCCATGCACATAAGACAAACATAAAAAAAAAACAAGAAAAGAAAACATCCAATAACTCCTTTAGACTTAAATTTTGATAAAATGTTTCTACTTAAAATAGCTCCTCTGAAGCCAGGCGTGGTGGCACACGCCTGTAATCCCAGCACTTGGGAGGCAGAGGCAGGCAGATTTCTGAGTTCGAGGCCAGCCTGGTCTACAGAGTGAGTTCCAGGACAGCCAGAGCTACACAGAGAAACCCTGTCTCAAAAAAACAATATATATATATATATATATATATATATATATATATATATATACACACATATATATATATATATCCTCTGAAATGTGGTATGAATTGGATTTGTAATAAGGTTTCTCATTGGCAGTATTAAAAAGGAGAGAAAACTCAAGTCTACCGTGATGAATGAGAGACCTGTTTAAAGGCATCGGTATGAACTACATGAGTTCTTGGGAATCTATCGACTCTAATTGTTTATGGAGTCCTTGCAATGGCTATCCTTCTACTAGAAATAGAGGAGGAATCTGTGCTGACATTAAAGGAATGGGATGCTCTCTAACTCACAGCACACCTCTGCCTCTATTGCTGAGGACGTCACAGACAAGCTACACAGCCTCCTTCACCCGACCTTGAGCGTGGGCACTTCAAGAGCTTAAGTGGACATGGGAGCTGTTATCAGCTGTCAACAATGGACATTTAAAACCATGTGGTTCAGGAAGACCATCAGTGGGACCGGACATTGTGCTGAATCAGAGCGCAGTGGGAAGAGCTAGGGCCAGCAGAGAAAACCAAAGCCCCTAGTGATCAAGACAGGAATTGGCTTTTCCTGTCTTGACAGAGTATGAGGTCATAAGCCATATTCTGTGAGTTAGTTTTGAACAAACAAACAAACAAAGTATTCCAAACTGAAAATGCCATCAGAAAAATTTCTGATTTCAGACATTCTCGTCAACGCTCAGCCCCACTGGCAGCTGTTACCTTCGCATTTGTCATTCTGCAGACTATACCCAGGTGGGCAGATGCATCTGTAGGAGCCATCCAAGTTCTGACATGTTCCAGGTGCACATTTCCCAGGGTCCAGAGCACATTCATTAATATCTGCAGAGAAAAGGAATCCAGAGAGAGGTCCCTGCTGGTGTGGTCTCCATCGAGCAGTGCAAATCCATCCAAAGGCACCAGAATCAAACCAAGGAAGCACACAGAGCTCACTAAAAGCCACAAGTCTCCCAAAGAGGAAAGCAAAGCCATTACTTTAAAAGCTTCCCAAAGGACGCAATACAGCCGCGTCTTAGTCCACCTGCCACAAATACGGTATTCCTGAAAAGTGTACTGCATGACAGGGGTTTTAAAGACACTTAAAAGATTAAGCAAAGTAACCTCTGGAGGGGTATTTTGAGCAAAATATAATAAATCAGAGCTATTAAGCTTAACATTAAATAGTTAAAATGTTTTCTATGAGTATAACCTAATTTTTAAACTAAGAAGGAAAATGACTATCTGTATGCATTAAAAAACATTAACAGTGAGGTTAGAACAGAGACTGTGTGATTCTGTGCTGGGCGTCTGGAGACATTTTCTCCGGGCCCGTCTTCTTTACTTTCTCTTTAAATTCGAGGAGTTTCATAAGTACACTGCATTTGCATACATTTCACCACTCTCCCTCCAACTTCTCCCCATGTTCCCCTAACACTCCTCTTGAATTCATGACTTCTATATTTATTTTTGCGCTGCACAAACACACACACCTATGCTGATTAACATTTCCCTTATTTGCGCGCGTTACAGCAGACCCCTTAGGACTGGCCTGTCCTTCTCAAACCCTCAGGGTCTTTCTGAGCTCCTCGCTTACCCACGCAGGTCCTGCCATCGGGGGCCACCTCATAGCCTTCATTGCATCTGCACTGAAAGGACCCCACCGTGTTGACACACTGGCCGTTTCTGCAAAGGTTCCCGTTTCCAGTTGCACATTCATCAACATCTGAAAAAAAAAAAATCTTCATTATGTTCTGAAGAAAATGTCAAACTCCCAGCCTTCCTTCTAATCTTTGGTGGCCTTTGTGGCCTTGGCCAAATATAAGAAATTACAATGACGGTCTGGTTTCAGCCACAGACCCAGCTGGAGGCACCCATCCAAATATAATGAAAAGATTACATTATCTTATTAAAGCTGGTAATTTACATGATAAATTTGTAGCAGTTTTGCTTAGACTTTGTATATTTTTTGCCCCTTTGCATTTTTTATTAAACAACTTAATTAATATGCACAGGATAGATCATGGAATTTTCAAACAAAAGCGATCTTATGTAGATTTTCTGCTCTGCCTCCTGGGTGCCCTAGTCTCTGTTCACCCCCCACCCCAGCCCCGAGCAAATGGTTGCTTTCATTGCTAATGCGTCCCTCCACTATCTCCATGCTTTCTCAGCCCCGCCCACCTTCTGGTCTCTTTATTTTAGATTTGATTTTTAAAAGAAAAGTGATTTACTGGATACATAATTCAGATGAAGTCATACTATAGTATTGCGACTAGAAGTATTTAAAATTAGCTTCTAACTCTATATGGTATTTGATTCATTATTGCTTCTTCATATTCCTTCCCTGTATTATTTTTTAGTTAGTTTAAAATGATGGGTTTTCACGCATACACCCTTGCGTCTGACCACATTCACATTCCTAGTATATAAAGCATGTACATATGTTTTATACATACATACATAAAGCTAATGTAGATTCTGCACCTGAGAGAAATTGTCTATCATGTCTTATAAGGGGGGTGTTATACACTCGATAACATGTTTATCTGAAGAGAGAGTTCAGGGAAGGCTCGAAGCAAGGCTTCCACAGTCCTCCGTGATCGGATGATTTACAAAGACTTGCTTTTGTATATTTTAACCTAAGGCATTTATCTTGAAATTTATTTAAAGTAGATGTAGAAATCATAGCTGCTGACACACAGATCAATAAAGGTAACAGAGTTACTAAATTTGACTTCTAATGAACACGTTATATTCGATCGTCACATGACCCACGGTTAGGCAGACGAGTGCATGCGGTCTATGATACCGAGGCGTGACGTGGAGACCTCCCGCATCCTCACCTATGCAGTCATTGTTGTGAGACAGTATGAAGCCATGGTTGCAGCGGCAGTTGAAGGAGCCAATCGTGTTTCTGCACGTGCCGTTCCCACAGGCGTCTCTCTCACACTCATTTATGTCTAGGAGGGAGGAAGGCCAGAGAGGGAGACACAGTGAGTAAACAGGAAAGAGGTTCTGAGGTCATTGGTGCTGCAGAGCAGGCTCTGTCCCGGGAGGCTGGACCGCTCGGCCCGATGGCATCGGCCCGGAGAAGCTGAGGTGAGGGCCTACATCTTGAAAGTCCCGAGTTTCCTCAGCTGCCGTGGGAGAGGAGGACACAAGGACTGGACAAGACGTATTCTATTTACTTCTCAAATTCTCCACCCTTGCCACTTTTCGCAAATATTTTCAATCGAAAATGTTAAAACTTCGGTGCGCATCTGGACCTTCCTTTGCCAAACGCTGGCAACGCCCTCAGGATTCAGGCTCCTTGTTACCCCCAGGTCGTGAGTCAGCAGGCTTTGCTCTGCAATCAGCAACAGAACTCCCCTCCCCAGCTAAGCTGCCACCTTGGACGCGGCTCCTTTCACCCACCAGTGATAACTCAGCTATTCCGAACTCAGCTAAGGGGTAAGATGGAGCTCGACCTGGCTTGGTTCAGAAGCTCTGGCACTGAATCTCTTTGGTGCATTATGATGCTTATTCTAGAAACTTACATATTTTTGCATTTTACCAAAGCAGCTAGCATCTTAAGGGGGAGTAGAAATGGGAACACTGGTACCATTGGCTTGAAGAGGGAGGCCAGATGGGCCAAGAATAAGGGGAGAGAATGAATGGAAAGAGACACCTGGGGAGGATGTTGGGGATGGAAAAGCTATTGCTAGCTCCCCAGGGCCTTGAATATGGAGTGAGCGTCACATCCAAATAATGTGCCACTGTCACTCTTCAGCCACCAGAGACTTAGGAGGGCACAGCAAGAGTCTGTCTGTGCTTACCCACAGCCAAGAGAGGGAGAGTGAGAAACAGGGGGGCAGACCTGTGGAGATGCAAGGAAGGCCAAACCACCCTGGGGTGAGCAGCATGATTAAGGGGTAGGTTAACATCGTTCTTGGGTGGACCTATCATAGCCAAAGACAAGAGATTTAAGCAGGGCTCTGCAGGCTATTCTGATACAAGTTTGATTCATGGGTTTAAAGACCCTCAAAGGTCTAATGGATGTAACCTTAAGTCAGAAAAGACTGTTAGATGTCTGTGAAGCACTCCAACAGGAGCAAAAAGTGGAAAAGATTGAAACCCTGAGTTCTTCTTCCTCTTTTTTCCCATAGGAAAATTATTCCTGTCCCCACTTTGTAACAATTTTCAATTTGCCTTTGAAGATTTGGTACAAACTGGACACATCCTTCTCATAAAATGTGTTCGTACATTCAAAGACTGAAGTCTGGTCAGGCAAATGAGCCCACATAAATACTACCCAAAGCCACACACTCACCCATGGACTGATGTGCACACCTTTATCCACGGACCAATGTGCACACTCTCAAGCATGGACTGACTGATGCACATCCACCCGCCCATGGACCGATATACGCCCACCCACCCTTGGATTGATTCACACCCACCCACCCATGGATCAATGCACACACACTCACCCATGGACTGATGTGCACACTCTTCCCCATGGCCTGATGCACACCCACCCACCCATGGACTGCTGCACACACACTCACCCATGGACTGTGGACCACATACTCACCCAAGCACATGGTCTGATCTGCATTTGTTTTGAAGCCGGTGTGACAAAGGCAGTAGAAGCTTCCCACAGTGTCGATGCACTGGCCATGACTGCATATGTTCGGGATTTCTTGGCACTCGTTTCGATCTGTAAACCAGAAGCATCTTAGGTGGGACACCGTACACATTCGCACGTTTTCTTAGATGGAGACTTAGAACATAAAACGACTGAACAAATTATCTCCAGTTATTGCTCTCACAGAGAATCCTAACTTGAAACTGAGGTAGTGAAGCAGACACTGGCATTCTCTCTAGTTTTTACTTTGAAATTGGCCAGATCTTACTTTCAGAGCAATAGTACCAGGTGATCCAAAAGGAAACAGCTTCCTCTACCAACCAAAGGTATCTTGAAAGAGAAAAGTAAAGCTCAGAATAGGGAGCCGTGCTTTCTACAGAGCCTAAACTGCATCGCGTGGAATTGATATCTCTTGGTTTTGGTACCAAAGATCATGGGCAAAGACTTTGGGGCTTCTTTGGAAAACTTATAGTAAAGTCAACCTTCTCAAGTGCATACTGAAATGGGACCCCACCGCAGTTGCACGGATGCTCACGGCGAGCCTCATTCCTTGAGATCACTCCTTCAGCTTTCATTCTACCCATTTCAGTTGAAAGTTCAGGCTGCTTATCTTCTGTGTCTACAGAACTGTTACCTCAGAGCAACACAGCCGAACTGTGACAGAGATCATGGCCATCTCCAGGCAGAAGCCATCAATCGAGACACTGTTTAGAATGGGGGTTACACTGCCCCCAAACTGTGGCTAGTCTACATAGAAAAGTTAACAAATATCACTATTCTTATCTGAGAAAATATTTAAAATGAAGAAGGGGTGGACAAAGAAAAGGGATTTTTATTTTCATGATCAGAAAAGGGAGCTTCCCTTGAGAAAGGTCCGTCACCATCTAGCTTCTTAATTCCCAGGCGAGCATGGGAATTCCCAAGGTTTCCTGGGAGGTTTGGAGTAGGGACAGGATCCCAAAGAGAAATATGAGAGATCATGAGACAGTGGCTGGGATGTAGCTGGGAAAGGCATTTCTACAGGGGTAGGATTTGCTACTGAGGTCAGACTGGCAACTTGAGCACTCCCACCACCAGTGATGTGGAGCTAGGACCACTGTGATTTGGAGTTTTAAACAATGCACGTATGAGTTCATATTCAAATCTAATAGGAAGATATTTTCATTTTAAATACAAGCAGAGAGGATTGCTTGGCAATCTGTCTGAAAACCACTAGGATAAGACAAGTGCTTAAAAATGGTTTAAAATAGTTTTAAGGTAGGATGGTAGCCCGGCATGGTAGTCACGAACTGTAATCCCAGCACTCTGGAGGTAGGACGGGGGGGGGGGGGGAACTTGAGCCAGCCTGAGTTCTAGTAAAAATCAACAAGAAAAGCAAGATGGGAATGAAGCGATTTCTAGGATAAAATCTTCAGCCCGCTCAGCCAGCTTTTCCTGACAGTACCAGAGGCAGTTTAGATTAACAGTCTGTAAGAAAACAATAGGCTATAGCTGATTGTCTTTTGCTGATCTATAAATGGCCCAACTTAATGGCCAGAGTAAATGGTCTCCAATGGCGCACTCAGGGTGACCAGCCAGTCTTTATTTTAACTGGCCGCCTTTCACTCAGCTCCAAAGAAACATAAATTGAAAGTAAAATGCAGGGCAGTGGAGTTCAAGCCGATGCCATGGGGGATTGTGCTTCCTATCGGCCGGGGACTCGTTTTTTCCTTTCTCTATCTTGACTTTTGGGATAATCTCAGCTCTGTTGCTGGGATGCTAACTACTTACACAAGCTCCCTCAAACAAAACAAATCTTGGTTGGCAAAGCGATTTTTTTTTGTTCTGTTCTTACACCCTCTTCCTACCAAGGTTTCATTAAACAATGGAAAATATCCCTCAGAGAGCAGCACGCTTCCTACCACTTCATCACACTCAGCCAAGGAAAACCTGAGCACGGTTCCTCTCGTGTCATTTCATTCACAAGTGCACAAAACCCAGGAAACTCCCTTGGACGTGAGCCCTGAGCGGGGCGACCCGCTCTTAAAAGTACAATGGAACTGTACTGTAGCGTGGATGAGGGCCCGTCCAAAGTATTAGTTTGCCTCTGCGCTCTGACACAGGCACTGAGCTTTCATGCCACTAGCTAGAGAAACCCTCAGAAAATTGACCACATGTATGGCCAATGTAAGTGGACAACATACTCTCCTCTTGTTCATACCACATCCTGACAGAGTGGGTGCAGACATGCCTAACCTCTGCTTACTGTGGGTACTGCAGAGGTAATGAGGCGGGTAAGATTTGCTTATTTGCTGTCTTCAGGGAGTGATTTTCGTCAGTGAGATGTTTGGGATGATAAGGGTGTGCGGGTATGTGTGTGTGTGTGTGTGTGTATGTAGAAGATATGATGAAAACCGTCTCTGTCTATATTATGTAGACACTAATAATAATGATAATGATAATCATCATCATCATCATCAACACCGATTAGAGGACTGTGGGCTTGAGTATGTGGGTGGTGGGTATTTCTGGGTAGGGTAGGGATATAGGGAGTCACTTGTGTAAATGACCTCTTTTTTTTTTCTCTGTGAATATTTCATTTTTAAGGAGGGCAAAAAGCTAAGTGTTTAGCTATTATAACAACTCTCCTATGTTTTCCTCTTTAGGTTCTTTGAGTTTTTCAACCTATATCCTCGCTTCTATTCCTTAGCTTTAGAATCTCCAAAGAAGTGTAGATTCGGGAGCATGACGGTGATGGCCTCTGAGCGGGTGCTACGTACCATTGCATTGGCCGGTGGAGGTGAGGCGGTAGCCGGGCTTGCAGTCGCAGCGGTAGCTGCCTGCAGTGTTGATGCATTCCGCGTTGCGCTGGCACACGGGCCCGTTCTGACACTCATCGATATCTGCAAGCAGAAGAGAGTTTATTTCAAGAGAGACTAGACTCTGGGGTTGAGTTGGCGATGATTTTTTTTTTTTAATGATGGCTCAATCTTCTGAAGAGACAGTGATGGGTATTTACAGCAGATTCATTCATAGTGGCAAGACCTTGAAAGCAGCCAAGATAACCTTCAATAGGTGAATGCATTACAAATACACTGTGGTATATTAAGATGGTAGAATATCAGTCAATATTCTAGTGAGCTGGCTAGCTACAGGAAGACATGAGAGAAACCCACATGATGTGGATTAATAAATGAGAGAAGCCATCTGAAAAGGCTCTGTTTTATATATATATATATATATATATATATATATTCTGATTTCAATATCTGAATTTCTGGAACAGGAAAAACTATGGGACCAGTAAAGAGATTCATGGTCTCCAGGTCTGGGGATGGTGGGAAAGGGCAGGTAGATAAACCCAGAGAATCAGGCAGAGAAACTATGATACGATCATAGTAGATATATATCACCATGACATCATAGTATATATATTTTTCACCATGAATTTGTTCCATCACCAGGAAGTACTTTACCAATGGTGGACCTGTTCCCTAGGAGATGCGACACAGAAGGCTCAGGAAGAGAAAAGAGCTCGAGGACTCAGGAAGCTCCAAGGTAGAAGGCACAGGTGAAGAGGAGACTCTGGCTGATAGCCAGCCACACTGCCTGCAAGTTCTTCAGGAAGCAGCCTTCATGAACTGTCCGCCATGTTGGGGTATGGTAGGCTTTTGGTGATGTAGCTGCCTATGGCCATTCATGCTCCTGTATGGAACCACTCACCCACACTCCTATACATAACTCAGGAGACTTACTGGTCCACTAAACAGGACTATGGAAGAATTGCTTCTTTTGTCTGATGTCAGTACCCTACCTGGAGTGAAGAGATGTTTGTTCAGAGTTCCCCAGGGAAAGCCACAACAGAAATATATCAGGCCTGTGCTTGTATGATGGGAAAACCTGAACGTGGCTGGTGGAGCTTCCGCGACTGGGAGTGTCTGTCTGAGGTGGTGTGGATTGCACCTTTCTGTGCAGTAAGCCCACAAGCAGCATGCCAGTGTTGTGATGGACACAGCATCACCTCACCCACTAGTTCTGCCCTGCCTGTAAACTGTTAAGAAACAGAGTCAACCATGCCACATTAGAAGCCAAGTGGTGTGACAGGCAGGCGCTTCTGTGACACGAGAAACTAACATCTGCTCATGCACTTCCTTGTGGAAAGTATAAATATGGAAGTCCCCCAAAACATTCCTGGAATCCACTCCAATTTCAGGAGAGTTGAGACATGCATGAAGTCAACCTTCATTTTCTGATTTATTTTGACAGCTAAGAATGTGTTGGGAAGCAGCTGAGTATATTTAAACACTCACCTCGAAGACAAATAACTTGTGAAATGGAAACCAAAAATTGGAGCACTTAATCCTCTTAATGTTCTCTGAATGTGACTGTTTCTTGACACCTTTATAAACAGATAGAGTGGGCGGAGCATGCTGGGTCTCCCTGACAGCAGGGCACCTTGCCCTGCCCAGCAGGTTTTCACTCCCAGGTATGTTGCAAGGTCTGGGTTGACTTTGCTCATGGGTGGCCTTGTCTATGTATCCTGGCCAAGGGGCAGCACTTTTGGCAAATATAAGTGGCAAAGGGGCATTTCGATAAGTATCCAAGGGGCTAACAAATAGAAGAGAAAATACAAGGAAAAAAAAAGTAGCAGGCATTCTGAGACATGTGCTAGAAGGGGAAGAGAACAGCCATGAGGAAGTCAGCCACCTCTAGATAAGTTCTGCTGGTCCCTGTTCTTCCTAGAGCAGTGCCTTCTCTGCAGGAACCGATTCTTGATGGTTCCTGGAAACCCCACAGCTGGGCTGTGGTCTGAACTGGCTATCTCTGTAAAGAGTCTTGGACTGGCTATCACCCCTGCCCACAACCCACACAACAAGCAGGGCAAGGGATGCGTGCCCAGTTGGCCACAGTGGTTGAAAGTTGGCAAGAGAGCCCAACAAGAGCGTGGTTACCAATGGAACACGACTCTACATGTAGATTGTAATCGGTCCCTAAGTTAGCAAAAAAGGTTTGTTCATGTCAAAATATTGACATGTGTGCCATAACCCATGCTCCAAGAGGTGGCAGCCCTTTCTATAATGTTTAAAATTTGGCTAGAGGCTCACCGCTCAAGCCTTAAGCAGAAACTGGCTCCAGTTGTTCTAGAGAACATGCCATATTTAGTGTGCAGCAGCAATGCCTCCTCCACTAACATGTAAAAGAATGCTTTCTTCCCCATGGAGGAAAAATACGAAGTGTTACAGCAAACGCTGCGACTCTCGGGCTGTACACAGGGCAAAGGGAGGCAACCAGAAGTCCGTGTGAATTCCAGCCAACATTTTCCATATCAAATCTGATTTTTTTCTTGCCATTTAGAATTCTCTCGAGCATCGGAATATTGGTTTCTACCATTGTTTCCATTGGGGAGAAGCAGAATCCCTGGGAGAGAACACTGACTTTGACATTTAGGTAAAGATGACTATCCTCTTGCTTGTTTTGAAGAGAGTGAGGCAAAGAAGCAAAAGATACACCCAGGAACTCAAAGCTCTTCCATATCAGCTGGAAATCGGATATATTTTGTATTGGGGAAGAGGTTCTAGAATGAACAGCTTGGTTTTTACACTGAGAGTCGATGAAAAGAAAAAAAAAACCCTCATGTGAGTCTCTACCATGTGCTTTTCTTAATTAGTTAATTTTTAAAATGATTTTTTTTTTTTGTCAATTCTAGTAGACAGTCTTACGGTGTATTTTTCTGTTCCAACTCTTGAGCTGAACAATTGTAGAATTGTGGCAGAATTTGGCAAGGGTGTTAAGCAGCTTGGGAGTTGCTTCGTTTGTAGATGGAGTACAATCATACTCACCTTCGCAGACCAGTAACTTGTCGTTATAGAAGAATCCCACCGGACACTCACACCGGAAGCTGCCAACCATGTTGATGCACACTCCATTTTCACAGACCCCAGGGATCTCCCGGCATTCATCAATATCTAGAAACAGAGAAGCCCCTTGTGAGCAGGAGTGTGGTCCACGATCCTGTGCAGGCTGAGACAGGATTAGAAAGATAGGCACTCTTGTGTCTATATGGAGTCCATATCTTTTGGGTTGAGTTTTGTTGCAAAACATCCAATTTGTAAGGTAGGGACCACTTTTGAATCTATGGAGCAACATATACGCCAGATGAGGAGGAGCTGATTGAAGACGTGGTCTGCTCAGAGGAAGGCTGTCGTGACAGACGGTGTTTTCTAGGGCCAGAGGGTTGGGCGTGCTGGCTTCTCCTGGGTGGCCCCTCTGCCTGCTTGCCAGAGTTCAACAGACCATGTCTATTGGGTAGGCATGTACAGGATGGGCTACACTCATGAGCATCTAGCCCTGAGGCTTCTGCCTTTCCACAGAAGCACTTGTTTGCTTATAATCAGGAAGCTCTCCAGGATATTTTCTTGCCTGAGATGAAGGGGACAGCTGCGGGTTAAGGTAGACTTTATAAGAACAGCAGAAACGTCAGAAGAACACATCCTGAAACAACAACCTGTCTGTCCAAGGCCCATTTCCAAGAGTTGGATTTTGTTTGAAAGCAAGCTGACCTCGTTAATGGAAAACACAGCTTAGTTTCTCCAAGGGAGATACAGGCTGTGAAACTAGAAGGGGGATCACGGGAGAGAAGGATGTCAAGGGAGGCAGAAGGAGAGTAATGAGATACATAGAGCAGGAAATCAGGGTGAGCGGACTGGAGGGAGGCAGGGGCAGCAGGGTGGGGCGTAGAGAAGAGGAACGGGCAAGAACCACAACCATCCTTGTGCATGGAAAATATGACAAAGCCCAGCGTTTTACATGTTAATCTAAAAAACCAATTAAAAAATCTCTAAGGGTATAATTTCAAAACGTCGCTATCGTGAATACAGGTAATTTTGATTTTTGGCACCAATGTTAAATAGTCACGCAAGGTAATATCACAATTACATTTAATCTGCAAACGAAAATCAATTTAGAATCCACTATTCTAGTATAGATTAAGCCATGAAATAGGGCCACACACATCCGTTAGTTCTAAATAGAAATGGTGTGTTATTACCCAGCTTAGCAAAAAACAGACCGAGTCAAATCTCCAGTCATGGTTAGGCACAAAACAACAAAGGGATATTATTAAATGTTTTAATTTTATTTTCCTGTCTGGATTTTATTTCCACTTGGAGAAGTTTGTATTTTAGGATAAGATAAATAAACATGGTATAAGGTTTTAGACGCACAGGAATGGGCTCTATATGCCGACAGTTCTAAGGCCTTTTAGAGCAAGGCTATAAGCTCAAACAGAAGAAGGCTTTATTTTATCATGGCAGGATTTGGTAACACTAAGTACACTGCCAAATACCATGTTTCTAGTTGCCCAGAGCTGGGAGCCAAGAAGGTTGTGAGTCAGGACTGGGTTCTGGTCCCAGCTCTGGTACTGATTAGCTAGGTGGCCTTGGGTGAGTCCCTTCCCTTTTCTGGGCCTCTATCTCCTCCACTGGAAAGCAAGGAAGTTGGACGGGGTGGCTGGAGGTCTTCCCAGGTCTGCTAGTGGATGGCGCTAATGCCATTTCAAGTCTCTGCTGATTGCCAACTGTGGGGGCCAGGCCTTGCTGGGTTACATGCCTGGACTGCCCATGGAGACCCATTACCATTAGAGGCCACTTAACTCCCAATCACAGATTCTAGACAGATTAAAAGATGTTTGGGAAGGAGAAAAACAGAACAGCTGAGGCCAGGTGTTCCATGCCAATGTCATTCAGCAGTTTTTCTTTCCAGACCATGAAGTGTCTTTGGAGGTTGACTGGCCTGTGGAGCCGTATGGATCTGGCACTGCGAGATCCTGCTGATTGCTGGACCAGGCTCGTGTTTTCTTAAACAAGGTCACTGGAAAGGCTGATGTGGATTTCAGTTTTACTTACTAGGAATAAAACAAGACAAAGGAAGCCATGGTGTCTGCTACCAGACGCAGTCGCAGAGGCTTAGGGGGCATCTGAGGATGGCTATAAATCACACCGCGAGGAGGATGCTTTGAGACCACATCAGCTTCCACTGGCTTTGGTGGTATTTGCTTCTAAACCACAAGGGCACTGTCTATGCTGGCTAACCTCTGTGCAGCGCCTGCTTCTCAATCCACGGCATTTCTGAATCTAGTACAAGCTACTATCCCACTACAGGGTCTGCTTCAGCTCCCACAGGGGACCTCACACTGAACAGACTTTCATATTCATGAAATTCTCTAAGCAAGGAACCCGAAGAGAGGGAGAGAGAGAGAGAGAGAGAGAGAGAGAGAGAGAGGGGGGGGGGGGGGGGTTGATAAGCAAGGGTGCTTTGTATAGCTAACCCTCAAATAAGAAAAAAGTCTTATTACACTGAAAAGTCAGGTAATTAGAGTCAAATCCAGTGTCAGCTGGCCCTGTCCTCTGTCTGTGGACACCTAGGTCTGGATTCACTAAGCTGGATGGTTTCTTCGGAAAAAGCTTCCCAGACCCCTTAGTCAGGAGAGCAGTAAAGGCATCTGTTCTTTAGGTGGTGTTGCTAAGGGCTTGAAAACAGCGTGAGGCCTCATTTAACATTCTTTCCTTCTCAGAAAAGGGGGGGAAAGCCAGCCTAGGAAAACAATGGTGTATATGCACCCCACTTTTAACACAGGGGCAGAAGCAGAGGCCCCACCCCACCCCCATCCCAAACCACTCTCACAAGGATGCAGGCTACAACTCACCCACAGGTAAACCGGTGTAAATGTCAATCACAAATCCTGGCCTCTGGCTTCCACAGAGGGTAGCAAATTCATCTGCAAGAGTCAATTGAGAAGGCACAGAGATCAGGAACGAGCAAGAACTCACACACGAAGAAAAAAAAAAAACAAACAACCAAAACATTTACGAAAATGCATCCATCAGAAAACACTACAGATGCAACATTGCCTGTAACACAGGCACTGAAGGAAAAAACGGCCTCCCAGCTGACCACGAGGGAGAGACAGGGTTCCCTGTCCTCCATCCTGGTTGCCTGGTCTGGCTTTGATGTGGATTCTCAACGTGCTCACTCAGGTCTTCCCACCTACGTGGTGTGCAAGTGATTTGGAGACAGAGCCTTCTCCCTGGCCCAAGACTAGATTTAAATAAAAAAAAATAAAGTTCATCTCTTTATCATGCTCATTTCCCTGATGTTTCCAGTGTTTTAATTATGTGGTGGGAACTCTGAAGTAATGTTAGCAATGTTTTTTTTGTTTTTTTGTTTTTTGACATGCTGAATTTACTGGTCTGGGTACAAGTTTGGATATAAATTAGGAAATGTAGTCTGTCACTTGACTTTCTAGCAGGAAGGACCAAAGGCAACTGAAAGGGAAATGCTCACCTTGACTGGTCAAGTTTTCTCTCTGAAAATAAAGAACACACCTTTTCTCTCTTTACTAGGACTGATTTTCTTTTCTCTAGCAATTTCTACCTGATTTATCTACCACAGCAGGCAGGAAGGTAACTGTCACCTGTGCTTGGGATGGGACACTGTTCGCAGGGCTTGTTCCAGGCTCTGCCAATGTTGTAGGAGCAACAGCACATCTTCTTGGTCATGTTGAACAGGAGTTCTCCGTCGCAAGTCTGGTTGTCAGCGTAATAGTTTCTGTAGCATAGACTTCTTCTCATGTCTAGAACAAAGGAGAGCAAAAGACCTGGTGATCCCGTGGGATCTCCACAGCCCAGCAGAGCACAACAGGAGACTCAAAAGGCAAGGGTATGTGGTAATCTGGCGATGATAAGAGTAGAAAACAGTCATGCACCCAACTTCTCAGGCACCCATGCAGCTACAAATGGCATACAGGCGAGGCACTTGGAGAAATGCTCTCCCGCTGGTCTGTGCCACAGAATGAGGTCATTACGAAGTGCAGCATTAGCAAACTTTATACAGCCCTCCACCCGCTCTCCTTGTAACAACCCTCCACTGCTATTTGGCAGGGAGTCTCTTATTTCCAATTCAGGATGTTTTAACGCTGTAGGTCAGTGCTGTAATATGATTGTATAAAGACACACCTATAAGTCAAACGAAGGAAGTACTATTAAACTGTTTGGCATCTTCCAACCTCACATTTTAAAGAAAACCCTCAACCACCCCTGCCACACACACAGCGGTGAAAAATGCCAAACGTAAGGGCTACAGGGAGCGTGTTGGAGGCGGGGCGTAGCTCACTACAGCAGTTCAAAGGAGGCAAGCACTCCAGCTAGCAGAACAGCAGACACCAGTGGTTTGACTGGCCTTTGCAGGTGAGAGCCAAGCCCGCATGCTGAGATACACCTGGACTCACCCATGCAATTGTTTCCCCCATTCACTTGCATGTAGTCTGGAGGACAAATGCAGGTGTAGTTGCCAACGGTGTTGTAACATGTCCCCGGACCACAGATTCCAGGAGTCTCACATTCATTCACATCTATAATCCAAGAGAGAAAGTGTTATATGACCATGAAAACAGCGTTCTGGAATGAGCAGACATTCAGTGTCAGTGTGAATGTTGACAGGAAGGAGCAAAGCTTCTTCCAGAGGACCTAAAACCCAGGTATGAACAGCAGGTCCTCAGCCTCTGGGCGCCTCTTCTCTGTGTCAAACTTTCAGTCAAGAAGGTTTACAAAGGAGCTCGTGCCTTCTGATGTGGATGCTTAATAAACCAGTTCCCAGTGTTCCCCAAAGCACTGAGAGGTGGAAATGGGGTACAATCATAGCTGTCAAATATACCTCAGAAAGATAATGACATATTTCACGTGTTCATAGATATAATCTAGACTAAAACTATCAGCAACTGGCAATGAGGCAGATCACAGGAATATTTGCTAACCGTGAGTCTGAGGGCTAAGTCTTATGCACCATGATGTTCAAATAATTCTTAAGGAGGAAGTCTCTTCCCTTACTGGTCCTGTGGATCCTAGATGGAGATGGGGTCTCCTCACTCCCCAGCCCCCAGCACAGTCCTTGGGCTAAGTGTTCTCAAATTGAAAAATGGTCAAAATTCTCCATCTTTAAAAAGGCAAGTGAAGCCATTGGCTGTATCATAAAGCCAAAGGGAGGCTCTAAGGATGCTCATCCGAACACACGTGTACCGGTGACAAGTGGCTAAGGACAAGAGGAAAAGCCTGGAACTACCCTGAACACAGAGACAGGATGCACGCGAGTCCAGCAAAAATGGATTTTGCTGAAGAACATGGTTTAGCTTGTTTGGCCTACGAAGCCATGCTGTTGAGCTCAGTGGGTAACTGTATCCTGGGTTGGGGGTCTGCCCAGTCCTCAGCATGTGAGGTAACACATCTTGCATGCAGCCTCTTACCGTCACACACTCGCGTGTCTTCGTTCAGGTAGTAACCAGTTGGACAGCGACACTGGAAGCTGCCGAAGGTGTTGATGCACTTTCCCCCTTGGCACAGCCCCGGGAGCTCCTGGCACTCGTCGATGTCTGTAAGAACGGGAACAACGCATGCCTTCAGGACTTGAATGAAACCGAGAGTATCCAGCAGGTGCTCGTGCTAAGCCAAAGGAGAAACACTTACCTTCCAATATTACGGTGATGGGATTTGGACGAAAACCTTCTCCTCCAGGGCAAAGAATTTTATACTCAGCTATTGAAACAAGAAGTTCCAGGTGAGTCCCTCTGAATCTAGAACTTCTAAAATAACATCTTCAGGAGAAATGCTGACACGTGGGACTGAAAACGTTACCCTTCCAGAGTCTTAAGCTCTTATTTACCCATTTAAAGCAAGCGACCATCTGTCTTAGCATGCATGGACCATTCCCCAGACATAAGGCTTGGAAACCCACAGTTAATCTGGTCATGTGTTCTTCTGAGATGTTTTATTCGCTATATCTATCACCGCTTTTTAAGAAAGAGTTCCTCTCCATTTTTGCTTCCTGCCAACTTCACTCCATTTTGATTGTATTTAGTATTCTCTCCTGGGTGTCCCCATCTCCCCTCATAAAGACCATCAGTTTGTCTGTAAAACCCTTTCCAAACAGAGTGCAGGAGCTTCTTGGATCCTGTTTTCAACCTGCCGCCATTCTTGATGTCTAGATAGTTCTCTTACTCCTCTGTGTCACACATGTGACACTAAAATCTTGATTACCCCCAATCTATTTTTTCCAGCATCTTATAACTTCTCCATCAAGCCATAGGATTTACATAATTATTTCTTCCAGTGTCACGCCTCAGAATGGGAATAAAGTGACACAGCCCTTAATATCATCCTGAAGAACATGAGACTTGCCTTTTCATAATCATCCAAGTCTTCCTTTGCCTGGCCCTTTCCCTGGCTTTTAAAACTACATGGATTCAGATATGTTCAAGTTCCCATTCTAATTTGAGCTGGTAACTTTTTGCTAATCATTATTATTCTATAAAGCTGAATTCCAAATTTCCAAATCCTAATCTGGGGTTGCCCTCTTGCTATCGATGGCATTGGGGGTCTTCTTCCTTGCCTTTCTTCTGCTGCTTCTTAGGGTATCTCCTTACTTATATCATGTTCTTCTTCAATGCATAGCTCAAAAGTTCACAATGTGGTCAGCACCCACTTTTGAACCACTGTAACTAAACCTTCTCTCTCTGAAGAGGAAAGAGATGGTTGTGCCAGCCAGGCTGTGCTGGGTGAAATATTCTAAGACGCTAGTCTGGCCAAGGTCACACAGCCACCACTCTAAGAGTCCCAGCTTGAACCTGGTGTGTATTTTCTGTCAAATGTAACTCCGCATCTCCTCCTCTTCCTGTGTGGTTGAGGTCTATGCTGAATTAGAGCTCTTATATTTATGTCCTATTCTACCTAACAGATATGCATTCCCAGAGGGCAGAACGCCAGCTTGCTACTCCTAACCTATTTGATGAGTATTTTGAGAAGTAAATAAATGACCATTCTTCAAGAAATGAACCAACATTCATCCCAATATGCCCTAAAAGCAGCAGGCACTGACTTCGGCCAGACTGGCCACTCCTGGTTGAAATCAAAGTGTACAAGACAGAAGCCCTCCTTTAAAGGAGGTGTATTCTTTACATCCTTCAAGTTGAATTCTGAAGCTTCCATTCACATACACTTGAAAACCTAGCCATGGAAATATTAAAGTAATTCTAACTTCTTACTAGGACAGGAGACACTACTTGCCCTATAAAAGCTTTTAGGGCAAGCCAGAGAGCTTTTTGGATTGCCACATACTGGACTGATGGGACTAATCTGCCTTTTCTCTCCTAAGACATCCTAAGACTAGTGTCATAGGACATTGGTGGTTTCTCCTTTATGGATCTAGCGAGAACTGGCCTGAGATGGACAGTAGATGTAGTAGTAGTAGTAGTAGTAAGGTGTAGGCTGTCCACTTACATGTGTTCACAGCAGGGCACAGCTCACATGGGGTTCCCCAAGCTTTACCCAGTGAACAACAACAGGAAGCCTTAGAAACACCAACTCCGATTTCGTTGCTGCAGGCTGTATCTCCATTGTCTCCACGGGGCCGGATATCCAGGTAGCAGTTTCCAGAGCGAGTATCTGTCATATACAAATAAAAAGGTGTCAGGAAAATTCTTCCTATTGGATGGATAAGAGGGGTTAAGAGTCATACTCGTTTCTAAAAGTATTTAAAATTTTTCATTTAAATTTTCCTAAGAAGCTGAATGCACAAGAATATATATCGGTCATTTTCCTTCAGAAAAGAAAGCTCAAAGCATACAATATGTTTAAGAAATATTTATACTCTTATGCTATTACTTTTGAAAACATATGAAATGGAATATTCAGTGATGGTTTTAAAATAATAAACAGTAGCTGTCTGGGGAAAGTTTTAAGGATCTTACCAACACAGCCGACTCGCGTTGGATTCAGCTCAAAATCCGGAGGACAGTCACACGTGTAACTACCCGGCGTATTGACGCAGTTCCCACTGATGCAGGTGGTTGGGTCCAGACACTCATTAACATCTATAGCCAGACAAATGGGCAGAGTTACCCGGCATCCCGTGCGGACTGATGTCACCAATGGCAGGGACACCTAGTCCAGGGCTCCTGACAAGAACTAACCAATTCCTTGATTATGCCCTGTGATGTAACCTCCCACCTCTGAAAGGCACCTCCCCAGCAGGGAACTGTGTCACAGCCTTTGATCCAACCCCCACCCTCTGAACACATTTACTCTTTGAATGTGTCATCAGAATAGAATCTAACTTTGAAGCTAAGAAAAACATTCCAGTCCAGGTTAACTAATGGCAAAACATTGTTTTGACCCTGGTCAACCAAAATTTCAGCTTTTATAAGAACGGCATATTTAATGTGTGTGGTGTGTTATTTTGTCAAATTAGAGCAAGATGTCCCACGGAACGCTTGGGAGCAGGTGATCTCTGCTGTCTTTTCTGCACTCACATGGTGGAGGCTTAGTGTGTTTCCTCAGGCTCAGACAGAGCCCCTCCCCGCCCAGACGCTGGGCGGAGCATCTACTTCCCCTTTGGCATCGATTCCAAAACTATGTACAACAGTCCAGAGATTTTGGACATGGATTTTCTTTTGATAAATTCTAACCCTGTGCAACCCTCTTCTCCTTTTTTTAATGCTTAAGAAATACCCCAACCTGGATAGATGGCTTTGGAGCAGACAGCCTGGGGAACCAGGATGCTTGCCCTGGGGTGCTTCCTGTGGCCTGAAAACACTGAGATCCTCCAGCGGGAGACCTACTTTCTCTGATCTTGAGCAGGAGGGCGGTCTAAGAGAGAAACTTGCCATGACTGTCAGCCTTTGCTTGGTACTAAAGAGAGCTATGCGGCAGTCTGGTGGGAGCAATAATTTTTTTAATTTTTTTTCTTGTGTCCCTGGGAGTCCTTTTCTCTAAAAAAAAATATGACTCATGTATTAAATGGAACTAAGAAGGTGGGTCAGTGGGCAAAGTGTTTGCTACCATGAGAACAAAACTTGAGATCTTCTGCACCCATATAATCCTAGGAGTAGGAGGAAGACGAAACAGGAAGGGCTCAGAACTGGTGCCAGCCAGCCCAGCCAGTCAGTGAGTTCCAGGTTCAACGAGACACCAAGTCTCAGCAAACAAAGTGAAGGACCATAAAGGAAGACACTTGAGGCCTGACTCTTGGCCTCCACATACATTTGCACAGACACCTAACCATCTACATGTACCCCTGACCACCATGACATGCAAAACGCATGCATGGGCAGCCCCTATGTATCAGGCACTCTGATACTCAGGTCAGAACCCGAGCGTGGGTGGGAAGGCGTGGGTGCTACATCGGAAGAGTCCAAGGAGCAAACTGGAGGTTCCGGGGCATGGCCTTTGACAGGAGGTTCTGGAGATGTATTTAAGGAGGGAAGGAACTGGAAGGAAGCCATATGGCTAGAGCACTCCAGACACTTCTCTCTGGAGCCACCAGCTCAAGTCCAAACATACAGACATGTCCCCTGCCTTCCTATACTCATTCCTCACCAGTTCCAGGCCTGAGAAATGTACCCTTGACTCTTAACGCCTTACGCTTCCTGTGTTTTCCTCTGTAGCTTGCGTGATCCTGGTGATGCCCGAGCAACAGCATCCCTGGGGAGACCTGGGAGCCCATCTCACTTAACATACGTGATACCTTACCTGTGCAGTTCCCACCACTTCGGTCCAGTTCGTAGCCAATCTCACACTCGCAACGGAAGAGGCCCGGGAGGTTGTGGCAAGTTCCAAAAACACAGATGTTTGGAAGGGAGCACTCATCGATATCTTGGGGAAGGATTAAAAAAAGAGGCAGATTTTTCTTTCTTTCTTTTTTTTAATTTCTACTGAATAGGCCACCCAATAAAGTAGGCAATAGATATTAGCATTAAGAAAAATGCAGTCTGCCTGACATCAATGTAGGCAATTTTCTAGACATTCAGGGGATTTGTCTGTACACAGAAGCCTTACTGGTGACAGGCTCTGTTTCCTGGGGCCCATCACATACTAAGCCATAGGCTGAACATTTTCTAGACAGCCAGCAATCTTCTCTGTGGCATTTGATATAGGGCTACCTTCCTGTTGTAATCAAGAGCCAAACAGAACAAGGTAGGCTAAATTCTTGGGTTGTTCTCATCTATATATTCTCCGTTTTTGGTGGAGAACTAAAACGTGAAGATCCTTTGGGAGCAGCCTTAAAGCTCACTTTTCTCTTCTGCCCTAGTTCTAAGCTGCATGCTTCCCGAGGTCCCCAGGAGACCTCCGTACTGCAGATGCCTGTCCCAGGCCTCCCCCACCGCTTCAGCAGAGTGTTCTGCTTGTGGGATGAATGGACACATTCTCAGGCTGGAGACTGCTTTAACCAGGCATGACCACTCTGCTGGCGATAATTTATACTAAGAACAAACAAACAAACAAAAGCTTCCTGGACCTTCTAAGAGAAGCAACATTTGCCCCCTGACTGTCACAGTACCTGCTTCCCCTGAGTTTAGGGGTACAGAAGCAAACACAGCGTCAGGCTCAGGAGCAATGCCTCAGAGGTTATGTGTCAATGAACAGGATAAAGAACCCCAAGGGCTCCATAAACGAGGAAGACACAGAAATGAGTGTGTCCGGCACAGCTGAAGAGTGAGTCTGAGCTCATACCCATTTAATAAGGAACAGCTATTAGCTGATGCATGAATCGGGGCCCTGCCTAAACTTCTGTCAGTCCTTATCATTTGTTTATTTCTCCAGAAATCATCTCAGCTCGCTGTAATCCCCAATTACTTTCAATGAAGACAATGTCCTCGGATTTGACAAGTGTGAGTAAGGAAAAGAATCTGTCTTTTCCTAACTGGATCCATCCTGAGTCAACAGGTTCCCAGGACTCTTCCTGTCTCACCAAAACTTCCCAGAAAGACAGACCTTGAAGCTGAGAGAGCAAAGCAAGTGGCACCATTCCAGGGAATTCTCCTCCAGGGACATGTCAAATCCCGTTCTGTGTCTACATGTGTGAGATATTTAGAGAATGTTCTGAGATATATTTAGGACATTACTCCACACACGGAGCAAACTCTCTGCTGTTATTATCTGGAATCCTTGACTTCTAGAAACCAAAGCCTGGCAGAGACTAGCAGCCACGCTTCTGTATTTATAGACAACCCTCAAACAGAACACCAGGGGATCTGTGCTTTGAGAGCTCCACGCCCCGCCCCCCTCCAGAAGTAGGAGTAACCGAATTGTTCTTGGTCTCTTGTGTCCAATGGTGTTACACTGTAAGTCACTCAGCCCAGGTTTTCGCTGCATAAACAGAAGTGGTGTGTCTGAAGGCATCATAGCCTTATACTAGTTTCTTGTCTTGGTGTGACAAAAATACCCCCCAAAGTGGCAAAGTCAAGAGTGTCTAGTTCAGATCATGCATGCTAATGGCAGGAAAGCCCTTCCGGGCTGCGGCAGGAGCATGAGGCAGCTTCATGTCCACAGTCGGGAAGCAGAGAGCCATGAGTGTTAACGTTCAGTTTGATTTCTCTTATTTTATCTAATCCAGGACCCCAGCATATAATATGGTGCTATGCAGAGTTAGGGTGGCTCTCAGCTCAGTTAGACTACTCTAGATACTCCCTCACAGGCACGCACGGAGGCTTGACTCTTGCTGTTTCTAGATCCTCTGCAGTCGACAATACCATCATACCTCTCTGCCAACTAAACTGACCAGCTTAAATGTGAAGATCAAGGTACTACATACACTTCAGGTTTAAAATAGAAAAAAGGCAGAGATGTGTGAACAGCCAAGTCGCCCAGCTTCCTTCCCCATGCTTACCTTCACAGGCCTTCCCGTCAGCACTGGGCACGAAGCCCATGTCACAGTCACAACGGTACCCGCCAGGGGCGTTGAGGCACTGGCCATTGCCACAGAGGTTCAGGTTCTCAGAGCACTCATCCAGGTCTGCAGACAGAAACACAGGCTATGCTTTGGCAGTCAAGCGATTTCCAATGCCTCGGGTGCTGTAATTTTTTCTAACTGCCAAGTTCCAACTGCACTTCATCATAATTCCTGCTTGATAAATTTAAACCCACTGGTTTTCTTTTTTGAATGCCAATATTGAACATGCAGCAGGATTGGGTACAGACTCTGAATGCTACATAATTTCTCATGCTGCAATGGTAATATTAAGTCAAACTCATTATTCAGACAGGTCTTTCCACACACCGAGGGGACATATCTGAGACTCGAAAGAACATGTCACAGGGCATGCCCATATCTCAGGCTTCAGGCTCAGCTCAAAGGGACAACAGAGGAAATGGAGCACTAAGTTCACAAGCATTAAATTCCAAGCATATGAAGCATTGATGCCTAATGAGTGTAATTTAAATATTTTTTCCAAGATAATAAGACAAAACACCCCTGGATTGAACAGAGATGATTTGAGTGGCGATAAAACTTTCAGTGAATTTCAGTAAACTACTCAGTTGTCCTTGGCTTCTTTTGTACTTACTTGACACCTTATTATTAATTTCATAATTCCAGATAGAATTAGTGCTTGTTGATTTATTTAATTAATTTAGGTTGATGTTCCAAGTCACATGGGTGACTTAAAAGTATGGGTGACATAGTCATACTACTTTATGGCCAATGTCCTTGACACAAGAAGTACTGTCTCTGTGGACATGCACAATGCAATCGCATAGTCATGCAATCATGCACTTTTAAATTCACATTGCAAGTTTATGCTAATTCTGGGGCTTTTAATTAAAGGTCAGAGAAAAGATGATTTCCTGAGTCTATCATAAAGTGAGAGACAGCCTTACAGAGCAGTTCTGAACTGTTGTTATACAGTGATGCTAATGATGTGGTGAAAGCCTGTATTGTTTCCTTATACAGATCACCACATGGCTGCCCTCATGTATCTGCCTAGAGCAAGCTTATCCTTGGGTTTGTTTGATAGAGATGGCAAGGTACCAGTGAGAAACAGGTATGAACACACCAAGGTGAACACATACAAAAGTAGTATGATCTGCTTTAGAAGTGATACCACTATATGGATTGATATATGTGCACATAAATGTATATGTGTAGATGTGTGTATGTACATGTGTGTATATATGCATATATGCACATATGTATATATATGTATGTACATACACACACACTGTGCTAGCTTTTGAGGTCTCCTTGGTAACTTGCCTCCAAGGTTTCATTTCATGGGGATCTAAATTCAGATAAGTAATATTTTCTGTTACTTGAGCAGCATGCCCCAGTCTTCAAGAAGAATTGTTGGTCTGATATGGGATATTGTGCTTTTCCAACAAGAGTTACATAGTTGTTTCCAAAATAAACATACCTGTGCATGTGAAGCCATCCCCTGTATAGCCATCCTTACAGAGACAGCGATATGACCCCATGGTGTTCTTACAGTCTGCGTGTTGGCTGCACATGTGGGTTCCATTAGAGCATTCATCCAGATCTTAAAGAACAAAGTTTACATCGTTATCAGTATCATGACATTTACACTGAGTAATGTAAACATTACATTTTACTTTCTAATGCACACTTTTGTGTTTCTGATCCGTGTAGTTCATGAATATAGCTAGTGCTCTTTTCCCAGTTTACCTGTGCACTTAATGCCATCTCCAATCCATCCGGGACTGCAGCTGCACTTGAAGCTCCCCGCTGTGTTTGTGCATACAGCGTGTCTGCCGCAGTTGTGTGCCCCGATCTCACATTCATTGATATCTGAAAAATAACCAGCGCTTTAGGAAACGTTCTGCACAAAAGCTTTTGGGGGCTTTTTTTGTGTGTGTGTCTTAGCAATATTCAAAAGTGGATTCTCTCTCATCTCCATCATGGCGTAATGCAGACAACTTAGTGCCTACACAGATGCTGAGATCTCTACTGAACAACTTTGCCTTTTAATTTGCAAAGGCAGAACAACGTGGCCATTGCATTTGTCATTAGTAGTGACCATCCTTCTGTATCTTTCTAATGTGAGCACCCAGTCACATCTCAGAAAAGTGACCCTCTCTCCAACTGACAAAGTGAGTCACCCAACACCCTTCTGGTTAGTATTCATGGTCATGTTTTTATTGGTAATATATTTTATTAAGACAACTATAGATAATACACATCATATCTTTATAGACAAATGAATATGTTGACGTATCAGAAAACTCTGGAATGATATATTTTTATTCTTAAATTTAAAGTATTTCTGTTTCATCATGCTTTACTTTTATAAGATTCTTATTCTAGGTATTATCTCTTCAATCATATGCAGAACATGATGCGTAAGTCGTGTCCCCCCCACCCCACCCCACCCCACCCCACCCCCGGCTTCCCGAGAATCCGCAGCACACTGCAGCCTTGCATATTTCACGTAAAACTCAGGTCAACCTAGAGAGAACGTTCATCAGAATTAAGAACTACCAGATTAGGTCAAGTTAGTAAAAGGTCAAAAACAATCTCAAAATTCTTCATTCTCTGAAATTGCATTTCAAATTTATCCAACATAGACTACATAAACATGTTATGGTGACTTTGCGGTTTCCTCAAACTAACTCAATGTGTAGGAGGTTATCTTCATAATTAACTCTGCTATTTACTAGAAATGAGTATGTATGGCTATGATATTATGATTTTTAAGCATATACTAATATTCCACACAGCACTTGGGTCAAGAAGACTAAGACAGGCACAGGAAATGTTGCGAGAATCTCCAGGGATCACTCAAGAGAAGACTTGAAAAAGAACCAGGCGAGCAACAGCCCTGTTGTCCACCTGTGAAGCTTAGTGAAATGACTTGAAACTGTAGAGACACGAGCGGCTTCCAAATGTTCCATCGTAAGCCTAGAATGGTCTTAGGAGCAAGCACAAAATACGACGACGGCGGGTTTCTCTTATACAACTCTTTGTGATGCCACTGGTAATCGTGACGTGAAAATACATAGCAAAGAATTATTTTTAAGGATCATAGCAAGTTGTTTAGGTAAATTTTAATGCGGTCTCAACAGTCATGTGAACTGACAGAGGTCATAGGTCAGGCCAACAGAGACTCATAGCTCTGAACTCATGACTGGGAGCCTTAAGTACATGGACAACAGATCCCATTACATCTACAGAAGTAAAGAAGGCCGGCGTAGGGATAATTGTGCTGAATGTCATATAGGTGTTTAGAAGCAAGCCTCTCTAGGCTGGTCTAATAGACTCCACAGAGCCAACACAGATGTCCCTAGGCATGGTAGACCCACACCCCAGAAGGTAATACACTAACTATAACTTTTGTGGAGTTCTGTTTTAATTTCCTTCTTTCATTTTTCATAATATTTGGCAAACAATTTTCGGTGCAAAGAAGGAGCTACTCCAGCTACTCCAGAACTGCTAGGGCCTGAGTGTAGGCTGCCATGTGGACACCCCTGCCGTGTGGACGCCCGGCTCCCCAGCTGTGGTGCTGTTTGGGAAGGCTGAAAGGCTTTGGTACCATGGCATAGGTAGCAGGTGTGAGCACTCAAGCCAGGCTTGAGGACGACACCTGCTTCCTGGCCACTGAAGACATGCTGTCCTACAAACCACTGCCACAGGCAGCGCTGCTCAGCTGGTGTCCCTCCCCATTATGATAGAATGTCCCTTGAAGTCACGAGGCAAAATAAATTCTCTTCCTCCTCAGTTGTTTCTATCGGGTGTTCCATCCCCACAAGAAAAGTAATGGATATTCAGAACTAAGACAGACTTTAAGGGGAAAGAATCAGAATTCTGTGTTGGGATTTTTAAATTCTCAGAGAAGGCAGAGATTAGACCCCACAGCCAACAAGAGGCAAAGCTAGGTTTACCCTGGACTTGGTTTCCCTGGCTACTGACACTTCCCTTGGGACACAGATGTGTAACTAAGATCATTAGTTTAGTAACTTCAGTTTTGTTTTGAACTTTATTTTAAAGACTTAAATGTTTATGGCACTCAGAGAAACATCCACAAGCCTCTTCTCCTAAGTATAATTTCATAGTAAACCAGAGGCTATCAATCTGCAATACTGTCCTTTCCAGTCTCTCTTCTTCTTAGCATACACTCACTGTATAAAATGGATATGGCTCTAGCTTAGGACATGTATATCATGTCCTTGGACCACGTTCAACCCCTAATTATCTCCTTTGTCTAGTTGTATAATGGTCAAAGAAAACACTATTCTCACATGCTTTTCTCTTTTCCCTTAATCTTGCATTTAAAAAAAGGGGGGGCACTTCTTTTGATAGAGGAATCTCCTTTAATCACTATTACTAAAATTTAATATAAAATTCTAATCTAAGAAGATATTTTTAAATTTTGCCATGCTTTCGAGGTGAAAGAAATTCTATTTGTAAGAGGCTGTGTGTTGTGAGCTTTGGGATACCTGGAACCAGTGATTCAAGGGTCATATTCAAGTCTCATGTTGTGAATATAACGCATCATATTAACTAGCTTATGTTCTTAGTGTGCAAGAAGCAGATGAAATGGAGAGCAGGTCATACGGTGCAAGCACATTCCTGAGTTAACAGAGTCAGCGTAAGTATGGATGTGTGCATGCATGTGCATGCACACACAGACACACACACACTCACAAACACACACACACACACTCACACACACACACATACACACACACACACACTCACACACACACACACATACACACACACCGACTCTTACTAATTAACTGGTTCCATGGCAGACTTGGGCAAGTGGAGGGGAAACTGAGCCATAAGGAAAACAAGCAAACAAAAGCACCACACTGAAATGCTCTTCAATAGCACGAAGGAAACGGCCCAAGTCTGCCAAGAACGTCTCTTTCTGTACAAATGTTCTCTTTTCTCCACAAGTTTGCTCCAGACAGAAAATTCATTTTTCAGAATAAGTGGAAGCCAAGCAAAGCAAAGAAATTCAAATTCAGGCTGACACTGCAACCTCCTTAACCCTACGGGTCCTCGTCACAAAGGCTCACACAGGTCCTCTGACAGGGCCCCCCTGAAGGGTAAGGGTGAGCGACCTACAGACTCCACAGCAGGACTTTGCCTATGCCCACAGATCCGTCGCACAGGCATGAGATGCATATAGAATCTCTGTAGCCTCCACAGCCACCATACAGAGAGAGCATGCCACCTACACACGCCTGTCTTTCTGCCCCTAGATAGCATCCGTCCCGTGGATCCTGAGCCCGTGGTGCTGGCACATAGGGGATCTCTAGAATTAGGGGCTGAGGGAGAGGGCATGACAGCTTAAATGCAAGTGCTACTTGGATTTCTCAATTTAGGTCAAAATTTGAGCCAAGACTATTAGCCGAAGAGAACACCCATGGAGTTTCCACAGGCTGACAGCCAGCGGAGGAAATTTAGTGGTGATAAGAAAAGCAGGAGGAACTGACGGGCTGTGGTGCGGAAGAGTAGGACTCTGAGACCCGCCAGAAACAGTTCTCATGTGAGAGGAAATCTCGCTGTTTCAACAGTTGTGACTTTATCCACTGGTTAAATGAGCATGCGATGCCAGGTAGGTTCTAAAACTTAGCTTGTGAAAGTGAAGACCCACTTGGGTGGCACCCTGAAATGACTTTATCTCCTTCCCGTTACAGTTACTTAGAATGAGCAGCAGAGGTCACAGGAAAGCTGTGACCCCACCCACTCAAGCCAAAGACAGAGGAGCTGCGTCCTAGGTTCCAGGCAAAGGCACATTCTCTCTCCATTAAATCAACCATTCCCTTCAGCAGTATCCACAATTTGGACAAAGCTTAAGAAGAAAAAAAATGAACTGCTTAGCATCTGTGTGGGCCGGGAATGTGAGTCAGTGGGTGGATTCTTAACACTGCTGATGTGATTGGGAGAAGAAAACATGTTTATTTGTTAAAATGGAAACAATCAGTAATGACAAGGGAGCTGAAATATTTAGATGGAGCTGTAATGGAGCCCAGAGGGTGATTTTAGTTCTCATGAAACAAAGTCACTCCTTAGGAAACAGCATATGTGTTCTTAATAATTGCTTCCCAGGGTACTCATTTTAAAAAATCTATCCAAATAAGCAGGGTGTGCATGTATGTGGTGTGTGTGTGTGTATGCACGTATGTGGTGTTTGTGTGCATGTGTGTGTGAGTGTATGTACATGTATGTGATATGTGTGCATGGGAGTGTGTACATGTGTCTGTGAGCATGTGTATGTGGTGTGTGTGTGGGCATGTGTGAGTGTGTATGTGTGTGTGCATGTATGCAGTGTGTGTGCATGTGTGAGTGTGTGAGCATATGAGTGTGTGTGTATGTGAAAGTGTGTGTACTCTGATGCAGTTGCAACATTATTTTTTGCTATTATTTGTAGTGTGTCTTGCTTATCTGATTAGGCAAGATAAGTATATCAGTTTATACTAGTTGTCTGGGACATTATAAACACTTGTCCTTGACGGGACCATCACCAAGGTGACCTGACGGTGCTCGAAGCTATGAGTAATACTGACTTGAAACCAGCCTGAAAGAGACCTAGTTACGGGGAACTAAAAAGACATTTTGGCTGATTTTTAAAAATGTGTTTTCAAGTATGTGAGGCTTGCCAGTTCCTGTCTGTGTAAGTCATTTCCGGTCCAGTGTGATACCTTTGGCTGCTACTAACAGGATTACTCCCAGGGGATCTTTTCTTCTCACCCTAATACAGTCCCTTCTCTCAAGGGGGGTGTCTGGAAAGTCAGATGACTCTGATTTGTTTGTGATCACAGACCAGAGGGAGAACCCAGAACAAAATCAAGGAGTCTTCTCTTTCAGACATGAATTTCATAAACTATTCTACTGTGATATTGGTCACAAAATTCGGGGCCTCTTCCTACAGTACTTGATGGATATTGTCAAACTGAAAAGTCATTAGATTGCAGTTGAAAAAAGAGAGGGGTGTTAGCCCTTCTGAAAAGAAACAACAACAACAACAACAACAAAACCTGCATTGTTTCTCTGGGTATGCTTGTGTTCACTGGGCTTACTGAAAGGTGACTTCTGTGCTGTGACACTGGCACTGACTCATCCAGGCCACGGTGAGTTTGTCTTGTCCCCTCAGTCTTTACATTTCTGCAGATTCAATTATAAAACACTTCCCTTTAAAAATGGATTTTCATACACATGTGGCAAACAGTTATCTAGAGGTCTCAGCAGACTTCATGTTGCCTCTAGGCATGTTATCTGAAATAGCAGTAAGTGCCCACACATCATATCTCTTTTACTGTAATGATACAACTATGGCAGGGACTTAACCTATCATCATGATGAAAGACCTAAAATAGCCATCCTCTGCACGGTCACCGTTAAATGGACTTTGGAAAGTGGAGCTCTACAGACTTTCCCTCCAGCCAATGAAGACTCTCCCAGAGACTCTACCTCTTCGTGATCACCATGGTCCAATGTGTGAACTTCAGTCAGTGTCGTGGTTTTCCTTTATTCATTACGATACAGCAGAGTTAATCTACCCACCTCTTCATGTTGCCAGACCACAATCCCTTAGCAGGCCTTAGACTGACACTGAAGGCTGATAAATGTTGAACCTGAGACGCATTTGTACCCTCACATCTATGTGGATGAGCTCCCGTTTACCAGAAGGGACCCCTTGCCAGGATTTCTGTGATAAGCCACAAGGGAGCGTAAAAGAATTTCAGTCTTATGCCTCTTTCAGTGGCTTGGGCAATAACATTACTGCCATGTAGCAGTAAGTTTGACAATTACCACAGTCGCTTTATAACTGATAAAGATATTTTGATGCTTTCTTGAAATACACTGATACAATTAAGAGGAGCATCCATACGTTATCAAACTGCCAATATGACAGTTTTAATGTTTACGCCGCAGGGACTTGCCAAGCAGCTTTTAGAGTTCAAGCCTAGCCCATTACTTGTTAAATGTTTTTAAAGTTACCTAATTCAAAGTCACCATGATGGTTTAAATTATGTCATATGCCACAATCTGTATCTATGACATAAGTTATTATAGTAAAATGTTACTGTCTACCATTGCATGTATTTAATTTCATTATTTCATGTTTGAAGACAACATCTAAATACTTATAAAAAAAAGGCACAGAGTGGCTTCTTCCATTTTGGTATTTAATATGATAGTCTGAAAATATTGCATACGGGTTTCTTAAGTGCTATTGATAACAAGCAAGACAACTGTGCATAGTTCAATTCCTGTATGGCACTAGCTAAGTCACATGGATAAGGACTTGTTTAGGCTAAAAAGTTAGCCTATGCAAAGCACTCTAACTTGAGGAGTGGTAAAGACAGGCAAAATCCAGGGCGTTCACTTTGAAAAGCAATCTCAGTTGCAAAATGAAGTGTTGGCAAAAGAAGGTTGCCCTGACAAAGGGTTCTGAATCTCCAGGAACCAGCAAGGTCACCAATGTGATCTGAAAGCATGATTCCTAACCTATGAAGAACGCACCATTCATCGTGCTAACTTACCCAACACGGCACACAGTTATTTTCTCAGCTAGGACAGGCTTCGTTTAGGATGGTTCTAATAAAGCACGGAAAGTTTCAAAGGCACTGAAGCTAAATTGAGGGAATATGGCACATGAAATAGCTACAATACAGTTAAAAACGTATGTTTAAAAACGTGTTAAATTACAATTATTAAGGCAGGTTCTTAGCTCCTTGGCATGTTTCTGATCACAATGAAAGAGAAAATGTACCTGTGCAGCCCGTTTTTCCTTTTTTCCCTGAATAGCCCATGTCACAGTGGCAGATGAACGAGCCTTTAGTGTTCTCACAGGTCCCACTAAGGCAGATGTTCGGATTCAGGTCACATTCATTGACATCTGTAAGATAAAGATACAATTCATATGTCCAAGTTTCCGCTGTAATGGATACTTTCTCCCTGAGATAAAAGAACTATGATAAAAACTAAGAAAAGGTGAGACACTTTTGCTAAATAATAATCTTGGAAAGTAGACATTATATTATATTTAGATGCTTTCTCTCAAAAAAATATATGAGGGACTCCATTCATACTGGCGTGTCTTCGTGTCGACTAACCGTGTAAGCTGCCTATTACTTGGGTGGTGAGTAAACTCACTAACTCTTGCTTGCTTGTGTGATGGGTTTTCTAGGAGACAACATTCTCTGTGATAAGATGTCTGTCTGTGTGGTGCCTCCAATTGACAGGAAGGGAAGGATCGGTCGTTCAGAACATTGGCCGTTCTTCCAGAGGATCATGGGTTCGACTCCCAGCACACACATGGCCACTCACAACTGTCTATAACTTCAGTCCTAAGTGATTTGATGTCCCTTCCTGGCCCCCACTGGCACCAGACATGCATGTGGTGCACAGGCATACATTCAGGCAAAACACCCAACCACATAATGGATGTGCTCAAAGCCCACCCTAGGCTCCTACTTCTGGCTAAGAAGGAACGAATGACCCTCTTGGAATTAAGAGGTGAAAGTGAGCAACAGCTAGAGAAACTTTTTCCAGGCCCTGGACACAAGGCAACAAAAATACAGCAATTCCTAAGACAGAAAATAAATTGGGTTCGGCATTATCCTCAGATTACTGAAAAGCAAACTCTAAGCCTGGGAAGAGGTCACCACATAGAACTAGGTGACATCACTGGCCTGGGTAAGTCCAGAGAGGAAGGCTTCTGCAGATATTCAAAGCAGTGGTGAACTTGCTCATGTGCAGAAACAAACTATCCAGGCCTGGGAAAGCGCCGTTCAGTGCAGCACTGCCCCACAGTCACAGAAGACTAACAATGGCGCCCTTTCCCCACAGTTAAACTAGAAAGCTATATACTTCACAGGGAGTGGAGCAGGGCTCCAGAAGGGTCTTGCCTCAATAATGCAGCAAAAACAGTTCTCATCTAACTGCTGCTTAAAAGTAGGACTTGTAAAAAGGATCAGCTTGGTTCCAGATGACCAAACCACATCCTCAAAGTTCACCACTACTTCTAGAACACCGAGATAGCCAGCATTTGTCAGGGTGAACTCTAAAACGGTCAGCTTACAATAAAAGAGTTATCAGGTAAGAGAGGAAGCAGGGACTATGAACTAATTGACCTCTGTTGTCAGTTTCTCAAGACTGTGACTGAGCAGTTAGACAGTGCCGCCTTCTTTCTTACCCACACAAGTCTTCATGTCTTCAGACGCCATGAACCCGTCATAGCACAGGCACCTGTACTCTCCAGGTATGTTTGTGCACTGACCACCATCACAGATATTGGGGTTATCTTCACACTCATCAATGTCTGAAAAGAAGAAAATCAACAGCTGCACATTAAATAGATACAGATATTGGCTCCATTATTCAGTAAGGAAGAATGAACTGACCCAATGTAACAAAATTCAGCTCACTTGTATAACATGAACATCTCCTAAACCCAAATCCAAATGAAGCTTTGTATAGATTACCCTATCAGGTTAGCATAGGGACAGAAGAGGCAGCTAATCTCAAAATTCTAGTCTATGGTCCAAGGACACAACACTGGTCTAAAAGACTATTGGTACGAATTCAAACATATGAATTCACAATTCAAAATGATTATGAATCAGATTTTATCATTGTCCAGTTACAAATGGCTACTCTCAACCATTATTTGGGTAGTCAAATTACACAGAGGTGGTTTGTGTGTGTGTGTTGGCAGGGATTAAAGGTTGAATAAGATCAATGTGTTTCCTAGGTTCAAATTCTCTTCATAACCAGAGCCAAAATCAAAGTCTGAGTCATACATTCTACTTTTTAACCTCTTGTTGGCTGCCTGACTCATCTAACATAAGGTAGTAAGATAGGAGTATAATTAGGAGAGTGGATCCCAAACTTCAGCATCTATCCAAACACGGAGATCACCAAGATGACCCAGTACTTTTCAACTCAGTAGATTGGATAGAGGCTGAGGTTTTGCAATTTCACAAATCCTCAGGTCATGGGGCTGCTGCAGAAAGCACACTCAGAATTGCACCAAATTAGGTTCATGATGTAACTCTCCAAAAGTCTGTTTAACCAAGCAAATGCTTTCTAGTGCAATTATTATACAAGTGCTATACTAAACTTTCTTCCTTTTCCCCACCATCTTAACTACATTTTATAAATGAAGATCTGGTGCTAAATGTCTGGCTTGAAGACACACGGATAAAATATGCAATAGACAAGGACTTAAGCCCCAGGCCTCTGAGCCCCTCTCCTCGGGAAACTGTCACTGGAAGAGAGACAGGCAGAGGGTGACGCTGCTCACCTGTGCACGATCGCTGGTCTGGCATCAGCGCGAAGCCCGGCTGACAACTACATTCGTAGCTCCCGTCCGAGTTTGTGCAGAAGGTCTCACAACCACCGTTCATTATGCTGCATTCATCAATGTCTAAGAGAAGCGAGAACAATGTTAAAGTTTGTCCTCTTCGAAACTGTTGTTGAAATTTAATTACCACCATACAAGCATTAACGGGTGGTGCTTTGAGGAGGTTATTAAGCTATGAGGACCACACCTTGATGGGCAACACTAATGACACTGTAAATGGGTGAATTTGGCCATTATTTCTCTCTCTCGGTCTTGCCTCTTACACATTTTGGTGCAGCAAAAAGGCCCATTCCCAAGGCCAGCACTTTGCCATTGCTTCCCAGCCTCCAGAGCTGTGAGGCAACGGATGTCTGTCATTATAGATTAGCCAGTGTTGGGCATTCTAGTACAGCACATAAAAACTGACAGAGACACCTTCTTCTGGGTTTACACTTGGGGCAATCTTCTTGGTCACTGAGTCAATTATAAACATGAATTAAGGCTTGATGGGTTGAGGTTCTGATCCTTTGCAAGAACCTGAATTGAAGTTTTGAGTTGACCTTGGCTAGATTTCAAAAGAATCTGGGCTGATTGATGGTTGTGGGTGGAAACCATCTAACACGTGGCAGTTCCACATGGTCTACACCCTTAGCCAGGCCCAAACTGGCAGCATTTACACAATCTCACTTGGACCTTGGGCATGATAAAGCCACAGGGCCTCCTGTGTCACTCTTCATGGGAGAAAATAAACCTACAGAGGACCAACCACAAAGCAAAATTCTTGTCCCATAAAAACCCATACTTAGGGAGTGCCTAATGTGGCCTCTATTTCAGGGTAAGATATGAACAGTCCATGTTCTTCTTGTCAATGATCACTCTTTGAAATTTTTAAATGATCTCTACTAAGCCAGGCAGAGACCTCACCTCATGACTTCCTACATTTTCCACGGCACTTGCTACACTTAGTTCATCCCTGACTGGGTTAATCATCACTGACTGTTTTGCTTTGGCATGCATATGGGAAGTGAGGTGCAAATATTGTGGGCTGCTAGGAAAATCATACTCACAAGAAAGATTAAGCAAAGGTATCTAGCAATAAAGACAGAACTCAGAATGCATTGCTTTTACAAAGAGATGAAATAAAAAGAAGGCCAGAACTTACCAACACAGAAAAGTCTATCATGCGTGGGGTGGTAACCCGGGTTGCAGGCACACTGGTACTTTCCTATGAGGTTCACACAACGCCCATTGGGACAGAGGTTTGCACTCAGTTCACACTCGTTGATGTCTGTTTAGAAACAAAGAACATCAGAGAGATATAAGTATCTGAATCAAACAACTGACCTCACACGAGCGTTCTAAAAGAGCCTCTTACCAATGCACGCAGAGATGTTTGGGGACAGTTGGTGACCAGGAGGACATTCGCAGCGATAACTTCCCTCTGTGTTGTGGCAGATGCCTCCTCGGCATAGGAGAGGATCTCTCTGACATTCATCAATATCTGTAAAATGGAAATAGCCCATGTTGAAGATGCCGGTATCCTGATCTTTACCAGGCGGTCCCCCTCTCCAACTCCCAGTTGCTGGGAATCCTGGCTACCGATGGCTTATCAGTTCCCTTCTGGGAGAACAGCTGTCCATCTCACTTAGAAGAGCTTGGGAGGTGAGAGGTCACAACACTTTCCTACATTAGAAGCAGTCCACAGAGAGTCCTGATTGACTGGCTTGGAAATTGAAAACCCTGACCTTGTCTTCACCCAGGACAACTCCTGGTGCCCTCTATCCACCAGAGCCCCCTGTAGGATCTGAGCATGTGGCAGTACAGCCACACTCCGTACTAGCCTGTCTGCCATTCTGATGGGTTAATCTCTCAAAACATTTCTTCAAAACCCATAGCAAATCAAAGCACAAACAAACCAAAATCCAAACAAATGAACCTAAATCCACCGCTCCTAGGCAGGAATCTCTTCTCAGACTCTTCACAGGGAACCCAACCTAAGGTAGCTTAGTCAACACTATCTTCTAGAACTGGCATGAAGACACTCCATCATGCAGACACCCCGAGATGGGGCTCCTGCTATGGCTTAAGTCTGAATTGTTTCCAATTCAACTGTGTCAGGAGTTGAAAGTTGAAATCTTTCAGGGTCTCACAGCTTGCCAATGGAGTCACCCATGACTGTTAGCCCCCCAGTGCCTCCCTATAAGAGTCTCCCTCAGCCACAGACGCCCCTCACTGGTCAGAAGACTGGACAGTAGGAATTGCCTGGGACACGGCCTGTGAGGGATGCAAGCTTCTTGAAGTCCTTTGCTTCCCACGCTGGTGGACGCGGCACACACTTACCCATGCAGTTCTTCATCATCATGAAGCCGCTTTCATAGCCTTCGTCACACTTGCATTCAAAGTCCCCTGGGGTGTTCACACACTGGCCTCGGCCACAGAGGTCCGGAGATATGCGGCACTCATCAATGTCTGCACGAAAAACAGCGGGCGGCAGCGACATAAGGGCAGGGACAACTTCACAAGGTGAAGCAACACACAAAAAGAGGGAGAGTGTGAAGACTCCACCCTTCCCGCCCCTGCAGACAGACCTGTGCAGTTCCTCTCTTCAGAATCCAGAGCAAAGCCGCTGTCACACCTGCACTTGAAGCTGCCAATGGTGTTCCTGCACTTGCCGTGGGTACAGAGGCTGGGTATCATCTTGCACTCATTGATATCTTCAGGAAAACAAAAATGCATGGAAGAAAAGCATAGGGGCAAACGGTTAGGATGTCTCAGGGGCCCACAATTTAAACCCACCCTCTCTCCCAGACACCCACCCTCTCCCCCAGACACCCACCCTTTCCCCAGACACCCACCCTCTCCCCCCCCCCACCCACCCTCTCACCCAGACACCCACCCTCTCTCCCGGACACCCACCCTCTCCCCCAGACACCCACCCTCTCCCCCAGATACCCACCCTCTCCCCCGACACCCACCCTCTTACCCGGCCACCCACCCTTTCACCCAGACACCCACCCACACATCCACTCACAGCCATCATGGAAAAAAGAATGAAGCCCTTATTTAGTGTTCTTTTATGCTCTCTTGGTTACATCTTAAAATGACTTTGAGAATTTAAAGATGTCACTTGAGGTTTATATAGTTTACAAATCATCCATGCTACATTTACTTTCTCGACATTATATGTTACTAAAATAATTTAAAGAGCTTCTTGAATACAAAGGACTGCGCGGGCACACACACACACACACACACACACACACACACACACACAGCCTGTGGGTCGCATTCTTTTGAATGTACTTAAGGGAAATTTAAGTGGTCTTCTAGAAACTGCCTCTCTGGACAGGACAGCTTCAGTGATCATGGTCTCACTGAATAACAACTGACAAAAAGAATAGGAGGAGAAAGAGAAGAAAGGAACAGAGAGAAGACAAAGGGGGAAACCCTTGCTGTATGTATAAAGAAACTTATGCAGTGTTTACGTGCTCAGTTCCCATTTTTCTGACTCCATTTAGTCTTGAAGAATGTGAGAACGAGGTCTCAGTCTCCAAAGCCTGCCGTGAAAGGCAGCAGCAAAATGGAGCAGTCGGATCCTCCACTAGAGACAGTGGCCTGGTCTCTGCTTGATCAGAAGGTTTGGTGAACAGGGGCTGGGGAAACAGCTCAGGGGGGAGAGCACTTGATGCACATCCACAAAGACCTGACTTTGAATTCCCAGCATCCACACAAAAAGCCAGGGATGGCCCTGTGACCCTACCTGTAACCGCTGTGCTGGGGACTGAGGGTGGAGCTAGGAAGACCTTGGGGGCTTGCTGGCCAACTGGCCAAAAATGTTGAGCTTCAAGCTCAGAGAGAGATACTGTCTCAAGAAAGAAGGTAGAGGAAGGCACACATTTTAGCCTCTCGCTTTCATGTGCACACACAGGAGTAAGCACACCCTGTATGCGCCCGCATACACACACACACACACACACACACACACACACACACACATATCATCATCATCATCATCATCATCATCATCATCATCATCATCAGTAGCAGCAGCAGCCGCCACAGGGAGCACCATAAATACCTTTGAAGAAAGGTTTCCCATTTGTAATGTCTTTTGTGGCAAACCCAGGTCCTCGGGGACAGAGTTCCTCATACTCCTGGCTGTTTCTCAATGGGCACTCCTCACACTCTTCCGTTCCCCAGGCTGCCCCAACAGAGCAGCAGCAGGCATCCATTCGGTGGCGGCCAGCGATGGGCAAGGTGCACTCTTCATCGTCATACTTCAGGAAGCAGGTCTCCAGGCGGATATCTGTCAGAGAGGGCAGGAGACTGAGGGGAGCTGCCCTTCACTGCCCAAAGCTACCAACTTTCATCAGGGAAAATACAACATGTCCTAATTTGCTATATTCCATGACTACATTTTTTTCCAGTTGAAAACTAGGATTATGTGGTAGGTATTCCAGCTAAGGAAGACTTTATCCTCATCCCCAGACATGTTTAAATGTCCTGTTTATGAAAGGCTCCCTTCCAACTTTTGGTATGTTCTGATAGTTCTATAGAGGCAGCCAATGACCGAGAAGTGCCACTTCGCTGAGTGTGGGCATCTTCTCCATGTAAAGCCATGTTCATCACCAATACGCGCATCCCACAATTCCTTGGCATCTCCTGTCTATGCGCAAACTCACTCTGCTGCTGGAATGGACCTATTGCTCAAACATTATGGCCTTAGACTTACTGAGTTTCTGGAAAGGTAGACTACTAACCTGGGACAGAGGGCTTCCTTTCTTAAGATAAAAGAGGAAATGGCAAACAAAAGCCACCCATTCTTCTAAGACGTTTTATTTCAGTATGTGTGTCTGCATGCCTATTCCCAGGCCCAAATTTAAGTGACTGTGAAGGAGGCTGGCTGACCAGGGGACAGAAGACCTGGAGTCTGGGACTATTCTTCAACTTACTGTTTCTTAGCCAAATCATTATGCCTGATCCCAAATCTTCATGCCTGCCGAATGATGCTATGCCCATCTCTCAGGAAACATCGGGAGGCTCTGATGAGATTATGCACTCCAGAACTGTGAAGTATCATTCAAGTGTGTCTTTCCTCCCGTTTGCCTTCACAATGTGGCTGTGACTATTTACTTAGGTGTTCAAGTTACCCAGTGTCTTTTTTAAAAGAGCCCTCTGAAGCAGTCAAACAGCCCTGTGCCACGCTTCACAGACTCAGGCAGGTAATTTAAAGTAAACTTCACCTTTGTTTCTTTCTTTCTTTCTTTCTTTCTTTCTTTCTTTCTTCTTTCTTTCTTCCTTCCTTCCTTCCTTCCTTCCTTTCTTTCTTTCTTTCTTTCTTTCTTTCTTTCTTTCTTTCTTTCTTTCTTTCTTTCTTTTTTTGTTACTATCTAGTTTATTTAAACCAAACATGATAATACAGAGAAGAGACTGAGGTGGCAGAAAATCCATCTTTCAATTGAGAATCCAGAAGAATGCTTCATTAAATAAGTTCCCTCATAAATAAATAAATAAAGATTTGGGTTTGGATTTGCTGATATCCTTAGTTACAAAAGACTCAGAGCTCTGAATTTCCCTTCTATTCCATACTGTAAACACTTTAGAATTCTACATCTGAAGGTTGGTTCTCATTTGTAAATGATCAAAATTCCTCAGCTGTATTGACAGAAAGCAGTCTTGTTCCAGGGGTTGAGTCTGATTCAGCATCAGATATGTACTACACACGACTGTCATGTACAGAGTCAAAGGCTAAGCAGTGAGACACTTATGGTCATAACACTAGGAGTCAGACAGATATCAGAGCTGAGAGTCATGGGGCATCTTTCTGGGGACTATAGGTCTCTTCCATGTCACTGGGATGGGATGACTAGATGACTGGACACATGGTGTCCCCTGGGCTCTAGCAATTGGCACAAAGATTCCCAAACAACTGGGAATCCCTGTTTCCTAGCTGTACCCCATACTCCACTCCCTTTCCCAGGAGGATTTCTGCTCCTGACATCAATGGGGATTGCCTATAAGGACCTATCACAAATAGCACAAGCCTAAAAGAAATGGGATACAGCTCTCTATTACATGCAAATGTTCTTCCCTCTGCCACTCAGCATTTATTCTACAGCCTAGGGCATATGGGCAGCCATGCAATAGCAACTTTGGTGGCACTGAACTGAAGAATGAAAAGACTAGCATGGAAGAAAGCCTTTCCTCAGCAGAATAAGGAAGACAGTTTGTCAGTAAAACCACCATGGATCCTAACAGATGAGCTGAACCTGCAGGTGTGTGTGTGTGTGTGTGTGTGTGTGTGTGTGTGTACACGCATGTGCATATGTGTGTATATGTCCAAATGCCCAATTACCATCTTATTTATCTTACCAAGACAGATTCTTCCTGTAGCATCCAAAGTCATTCCATTGGGACACTCGCACTTGAACGAACCCCTGGAGTTGACGCACAGGCCATTCTTGCATACTCCCGGGAACACTTCACACTCGTTGATATCTAAAGAAGAAAGGAAAGCATTAAGTTGGTATATCTGCATAAGCAATAAGTTGGTACATCTGTTAATCCTGGCTTACCCCACTCATAGATTCACAATCATCCTTCCAAAAGAAAGGGCCTTTCCTGAACCCGGTAAGTTCAAAACACTAGCTTTCATCCAGACAGTTCACATTAACTTCTGATGTCTCTTAATGGCAGGCAGTAGGTCTGTCCACTAAAGCTAGGAGTCTCTCCACGGGCCTCTGGGAATTGTATTGAGTTGTCAAGACAGGGGTGGAGGGTTTGGGGACAAAGCTCTGATAGGTTCTGAGGGTTCTAGCTAGCATTAGGAGACAAGATGACTGGAAATAGACAAAAATTATCAAAGGAAAAGCTTGGACTTGAGTGTATAAAAAACAAATTCTGCTGTGGGCTTTGTGGGCCAGCGGGGGCGTGCTGAGCCCGTGTTTGGTTGGGTAAGGGAGCGTCAACATGCGTGACTATCCATTTGTCACCCCACCTCAGTGCCGCCCCAGCCTGCTGGCCCTTCCCAGCTCACCCCCCAGTGCCGCCCCAGCCTGCTGGTGCTTCCCAGTTTGCCTCATGGAGCAATGTGTTCTCTGCACTTAATTTGGAAAAACAGACATCATTGAATTAATCCAAAGAAAGGCAATCTAAATGCCAAAAGGGGAGAGCCTCGAGAGCCTTAGTTAGCACAGACACACACACACACACACACACACACACACACACACACACACACATCTATTTTAAAGAGGTCTCTCTCCAAGCCAAGATTATTGAGAAAAAGTCTCAATATTTTCTTGAAAGCAAACTAAACAGAAAGGAAGTTGAACCTATTTGGGGGGCGGGGGGACGGTTTGTTCTTCGGAGTTTTTCTTCAGAGTTTTTCCTTGGCCATTTATATACCAAAATGTGCTGTTAAGCTCAGATAAGTTATGAACGGCTAGTCTGAACCAGGAAAAAGCCAAGGGATTCAGTCATCATTTGGAAAGCAAAGCCCTTGGGTGGGGGTTGTAGGATTCTTCTTTGTTTTAACAGGAAAAAAAAAAAACCCTCCATTTTATCCCACATATGGGACTGTTGTTTTTTAAAATGCTTCAGCTGCCGTGTCATGTCAGGCTCTGTTAGTCACCGTGACCTATATCTACTCAGGACTCCATGAGAAAGAACCACAGTGAACTGGAGAGGGTCCACATGGACCTTGAAAACAGAGGCAACTGAGTTCATCCCTCTAAAGTGCCCAGGAATGCGATACAAATAAATAAGCAACAACAATAAAATGGGGCTTCTAACCACGAATGCAAACTTTAAAGTCTTTGAAAAAGGAAACGTCTTGCATTTTTGCTCCTGATTTGTAGATAGAGTTTTGAAAATGCATCCACTCCAAAAAAATGCACAATTGTTCTAAAGCATGTCCAGCCATGCTGTCATTTGGCCATCGTGAGCTAACGCTGGCAACAGCTTGTGCCTTTCACATCTGCTCTTTCTGTGGCTCTCCGGAATTCCTTCTCTGCATCGTATTCCTCACTGGGAAGCTCCTTCACTCCTTTACTGAGGCCATGTTAACACAGTCTTCACACACACACACACACACACACACACACACACAAATGCACAGTTTATAAGTAATAAGAAATACCTTCACATTGTGTGCCTTTAATTCTTGAGAATCCTTTACCACATATGGGATCTGTGAGGAAACAAAGCGAAGTTAATGATATCTATCTCGACTTCTCAGTCATGATAAATAGAAGAAACTGGATGGAGGGCCTGGGACGGGAGTTGGACTTTGCTGCTGTGAATAAGCCCGGGATTGCATAGATAAGCAGCCATGGGTATGTTGCTCCCCCTTCTAAGAAGGACCAAAGCACCCACACTTTGGTTTTCCTTCTTCTCGAGCTTCATGTGGTCTGTGAATTGTATCTTGGGTATTCCAAGCTTTTGGGCTAATATCTACTTATTAGCGAGTACATATCATGTCTTTCCTTTGTGATTGGGTTACCTCACTCAGGATGATATTTTCTAGTTCCATTCATTTGCCTAAGAATTTCACAAATTCATTGTTTTTATTAGCTGAGTGTAAATGTACTATATTTTCTGTATCCATTCCTCTGTTGAGGGACATCTGGGTTATTTACAGCTTCTGGCTATTGTAAATAAGGCTGCTATGAACGTAGTGGAGCATGTGTCCTTATTACATGTTGGAGCATCTTCTGGGTATATGCCCAGGAATGGTATAGCTGAGTCCTCAGGTAGTAGTACTATGTCCAATTTTCTGAGGAACCACCAAAATGATTTCCAGAGTGGTTGTACCAGCTTGCAATCCCACCAGCAACGGAGCAGTGTTCATCTTTCTCCACATCCTCTCTAGCATCTGCTGTCCCCTGAGTTTTTGATCTTAGCCATTCTGAGTGGTGTGAGGTGGAATCTCATGGCTCACAGCCAAACAATGGACTAAGCACAGGGTCCCCAATGGAGGAACTAGAGAATGGACCCAAGAAGCTGAAGGGGTTTGCAGCCCCATAGGAGGAACAGTAATATGTACCAACCAGGACCCCCAGAGCTCTCAGGGACTAAACCACCAACCAAAGCGTATACATGGAGGGACCCATGGCTCCAGCTACATATGTAGCAGAGGATGACCTTTTCAGACATCAATGAGAGGAGAGGCCACTGGTCCTCTGAAGTCTCCATGCCCCAGTGTAGGGGAATGCCAGGTGAGGAAAGTGGGAGGGAGAAGGTTGGTAAGGGGGAGGGGGATGGGATGGGGGTTTTCAAAGGGATAACATTTGAAATGTAAATGAAATATAAAGCAAATATCTAATTAAAAAAATAAAGAAGAGTAGCAATGAGATGTCTCTGCTAGTAAAGCCCAGCTTGCAGGAACAGGTACTTTAGGGGAAGCGTCACAGCTAATCAGTGACTACATGGGGATAGAAAATGGCACCCTGATCAGTATCGCACAAAATAGATGTCCTTGATACTTTGCTGGTTATCAAGTCATCTTTAAATTTCCACATGGTCCTAAGTCAGAGCCACGCACGGCGTCTCTTACCAACTTGACATATAGTGCAGGGGCTCCCCCAGGCAGCACCGAGGGAGGAGCAGCACTCGGACTTCAGGGTGGCTCCATTGATGTTGATCTCACAGCGCCCATCGATGACAGTCTGCCAGCAAGTGCCCTTGATGGTTTCTGCAGAAAGAGGAGGCGACGGACGTTTAACAGAATCCTATCAAACACCCAACATATACACTAGAATTACAGCTAGTGTGGCATTATGAAACAGGGAATAATAATCATTTTAATGTCACTCTTATATCTGAACTTCTGTGGCAGTCAAAGCCACCATTAAACGTAGGAGAACTAAAGTATTGATAAACACCGAAAAAAATCATTCTCGGAAGGATAAATACCTATGCAGATGGTTTTTGTTGGATCCAGAGTGCTTTCAGGAGAACATTCACAAATGAAAGAGCCGGGGCTGTTCTTGCAGACTCCATTAATGCAGGGACTCGATTCACATTCATCAATGTCTGAAACAAAACCAGGTCCCCATCACCACTGAAAGCTGGTCTTAAGCATAAGATGCATACCTCGACTTTGGCCTTAACTGCTGCCACATATTCTTCATTAGACAGTAAAGCGGGCATAAACAGATTTTGCCAAACTAGAAGGAATGTCAAAATACTAATTGAGCCTATTTCTTTAGTATAGAAACTGGCACATGGTGAGTTTTCATATTCAGAAAAATCTGGATAAAATTATGGATTCAAATTGTGCATGCACAACATTTTCTTCATCTATTAAGTGATGGCAAGTGAAAATGACAGCTAGAGGCAAACAGAAATGAACTTCCTGAAACCACCACGGATGGGGACTAAAACACCAAGGGCCAGGAAGGACTGTCTGTGGCTGGATTTGTGCACTGCTATTTAGAAACGGAGAATTCCAACAGAACTGGCTTGATTATCTTTTTTTAAAAGATTTATTTATTTTATGTATATGAGTACACTGTAGCTGTCCGACACACACCAGAAGAGGGCATCAGATCCCATTACAGATGGTTGTGAGCCACCATGTGGCTGCTGGGAATTGAACTCAGGACCTCTGGAAGAGCAGTCAGGGTTCTTAACCACTGAGCCATCTCTCCAGCCCTGGCTTGATTATCTAAAATGGACTCTTACTCCCTCCTAAGGTGGTCTAATGGCTTTCCCAGAGAGTAAGGCGTGTGGTGGGAGGACAAAAGCACAGATACCTTCACATGTTTTTAGGTCAGGTTTGTACACAAATCCCTTGGGGCAGGTACAGACAAAACTTCCAGGTGTGTTTCGACATTGTCCATTGTCACAAAGTAGACTGTTCAGCACACACTCATTAATATCTAGGAAGAACAAACAGGAATGTTAGAAAGAGCTCGTCCCTGGCCGGCAATGCCAGCTGGGTTAGGTCTGTAAATTCCTAATGGTACCATCAAGTCCACCAAAGAGGCAAGGCTCTCGTTCCATCAGCTTACCCCACACGGGAGCTTACTCTTCCTGTCCAAACTAAGCGGCTACAAAGCCTCAGGCTTCAGGGTGCTAATTTAATTCACTTCTTGGATTCTATGAAAATTAGTTTTCTTTACTTCTGTAATTGATTTGTAGCATTAGAATCAAAAGGACGAATCTTACTGCTTTAAGGAACAAAATAAATAGAAAACATCCTCAATATGATGGTATACACCTGTAATCCCAGGACAGGAGGAGAAGGCCATGGAAAATTACCCCGACCACAGCAGTAAATATACTTTAATAGTGTGTGTGTGTGTGTGTGTGTGTGTGTGTGTGTGTGTATGTATGTATGTATATATATAATATGTACTTATATATTTATGTATATTTCTTGAAATATGAGAAAATCAGACAAGAAGCAATGTTTCTATTAAGCAGATGGCACGTGGGAAGTCATGAGGATACTATAAGGAACACAACTATTTTCCAAGAGTTTCAAACACCAGGAGGCTTCGAATGGGCCAGGGACATGTGCAAGCAGGGATTTTCTTCTCCTGGGTCCGACCGAGCCCATGGAGATTCAGATGCTGTATGAGCAGCAGGAGAGTTCAGTGTACATACAATTTATTGATACTTGGTAGGCTGTGTGCTAGACTGGAAGAGTGAACAGATTTTTTTATATCAATCTGAGTTAACCCTGAATAATCAATTACTTGCTTCAAAGTTAGATCAGCTCCTTGGACAGGGACCTTTCTAGCTGTGGCTCTAAAATCCCACCAAAGTAAAAGTGGGATGCCTAACCCCAAAGCCCTAAATGGAAATAAAAATACATAATCTGAGGTTTTTCTAGTTTATCTTAACATTTATCAGCTTTCATCATATTCCATCAAGGTGTATCTGTTCTTCAAATAAAAAAAAATGCACCACTTTACGTATAGTTATGTGTGCATCCTTTCCCCATGAGCATAAGTGTCTTGGTTTTAAAAGCCCAACTTCGGGAAACACAAGGCTGTGTGTCACCCCAGACAGAAGACATTCTCAGAAAACACTGTTCTAGGCAACTAACGAAGGTTAGAGAAAACAAACTAGTGCCCTAGGCTGACTGTTTTACTCCCAACCAAATGATTTACTTAGTTTCTGGATTCTTCCTTCATTAAAGGTTGTTACCATATGGGAAAGGGTGCTTGTTTAAACCAACGTAGAGTAATTCCTACTGAAAACAAGCTGTACTTTCTCTGGTTAAATCTACTGAGTGGTTGGGAGAACTGTTTAGGTGGCATGGCTCTGTAGCCAGGCGAGAAAGGCTCTGACACTTGCGTTTCCCACCGTTAACAAGGTCCTCTTTTGCCACGTGAATCTGGCCTGTGATTCTACACCAGAAACGTTAGAGAAAGCAAGCTGAACTCCTTACCGACACAGTTTTTCCCAGTTATGTCTACTTCGTATCCCGAATTGCATATACATTTGTAGGTCCCACGGAGATTTTCACAAATTCCATTTGGGCAAATATCAGGATCTAATGCACACTCGTTTATATCTACACCACCAAGAAGTTCAAAGTTAATCACATTCTAAAACAAACATGAAATGAAAACAACACAAAACAGTACAACATGCACGGTGACCTTAGGTCTTCTCACTTGGAAGAGGATATTTCCCTCTTTTTGCCCACGGTAGGATGATCACATCCTCCCCCACTCTAGACCCTGGAGGGAAACCGGCATCTGAGCTGTGACCATAAGATCACCCATGATCCCTAAGTGAAGCAGATGCGCTTAATGGTCCAAGCGCCAGGATGAAGGCAGAGTGCACAGGGCCCAAGTCCCTGGCATGACACCACCTCGCCCCTATTGCTTCTGCCTCCCACCCTGCCACCAAGGTGATTACATCATGCCCTGGCTTTAAGTTTTTGTTAAGTTCAACAATATCTTCAAAATCTTCCTGGCTCCAAATTTGGTGTTCAAGCAAGCCCCCCTCCCAGTGTGAGGGGAATTCCTTCAGCAGGTCTCGTCTCAGGACAGAGCCTCTGCTTTGGCCCCGAGGAGGTGAGGCATTGCCCCTTCTGTGCTCACACACACTGAGCAGACCTCTCTAACACCAGAGAGGGAGACAGTGGCCGTACATGGATGGATGGTCTTCATCAATCAGGGGTGTCATCTGCTTCACCCCCATGTCCTTGCCACAGCTCTTTTGATCCCCACTGACTCCTCCATCATCACCCTTCTCGCTCCCCCTCTTCATCACTATGCCCTCCCCATCTTCATCCACACATATGATGAAGTGAATCAGACAGTCTAGCTTTCCCCCAGAGGCCCCCCCCAGTCAAATTCATATGAGCGAGGGAGTCCCTTCTCCCTGTCACCGCCTTCACAGCCATCCAGTGGGTTCCTTTGATTCTATTCTTTTTAGTGACCCCCTACATTTCCCCTATTTCTACATAAATATTTTATTTTCTTCCAACTCAGCTAGCTGATACGATTTCTTGTTAGAAACTCTAAGTGGTATCTTATGGCTGAACCTTTTAGAGTTAAGAAATCTTTTAGATTAAACTGTTTGTCCAACCTAAAATCCTCAGCTGTATTTGATAACGGACACTCACAAAAGGCTCAGGCTGCCACTCCTCTAGAATGAGCAACGCCAGCCATTGTATCTCATCTACAGCACTCCATGAATTGTCCCCAGGAAAGGCCAGTGAGAAAGGCCCACAGCCACGGCCATAGCCACAGCCACCAAGGTGCCACAGGAGCCCTGCCATGGGGGCACCACCTGTGACAGTCAGCAAGGTGTCAGGCCAGACTGTGTCACAACAGTAACCAGATAGCCACAGAAGGCGCAGTATTGCCTTTCGCATATGTGTAAGTCAGGAAACTTCAAAGCGGTTCCTTACCAGTGCCTGCTGATGTCATGCCCGGTCCGCTGCTGCAGAGGGCCTGATACTCCGCTGTAATAAATTATCAGATAATAAATGAGTGCCCTGTTTGCAGAGCAGGTCAATTCTGCCCTTGACTCACATAATCATTTCCTCCAAAACAAGGAGAACCGAGCTAAAGTGGTAACAGAACAGGGAGGAACTCCTGGGGAGTCCCCTTCTGACCGGGCTTTCATTTTAAGCGTTCCGCACCACTGAGGAAAGTGACTTTGAAGGATACAGGGGAGTCATAGCAATTTCTCGGGCAAAGCGCTTTTGGAAAGGGTGTTTTTTCCTACAACTCATTTTGTTCACCAGGGAACACTTTACACATACAGTGAAATGTGCCTGTTAAAATGTGGTTTCTTCACTGTTAATAAAACTTTTCCCTGCCATCCTGGGAATAGTTCTGTTTCTCAGTTCTAGCTGTTTTTCCAGTACAATCAGGTTCTCACATGTCCTCTGTCCGCCACAGACTCTCTGGGCTCTCCTCACAAGAACACAGCAGAGCGTCTGAGCTCACGTGCAAGTACACCTGTGAATCATCCGGGTACTATGCTCATTTTAATGGTGAATCCACAGGAAAACTCCCGATAAATGTTAAGATAATTCTCTTTCTTATAAACTGAGGTGTTCAGAACCACGCCCCAGACTCGTGACAGAATCAGCCCTCTAGTACTTATGAAGCATTATAGACAATTTTAACAACATTCAGAGGGATGTAATGATGAACGGTGAGAAATAAAAACACCTGGAACCAGACTTTATACAAGGCACAGAGAGGAGACGGGGCTTTGCCAGCCCATGGTTTCTGGCAGCCACAATCAAGAGTCACTATGGAGGCTGCACATGGTGGATGGGACTTTATTAGAGGGAACAAATATTTTCTCTATTTCTGATGATGGTAGACAAATAAGTTTGGAAAGCATAAAATTTTTTTTAAAAAAATAATTCTTTAACCAGGTACAGTGGCATACATCTTTAATCCCAACACTCAAGAAACAGAGACAGGAGGATCTCTCTAAGTTCGAAGACAGCCTGGTCAGTGAGTTCTAGGACAGACAAGGCAACATAGTGAGACCCTGTCCCAAAAATTAAAACTGTACACACACACACACACACACACACACACACACACATACACACACACACACACACACACACACAAAACCAACCAATGAACCAAACAAAACCAAGAAAGCAGCATTAAAAATTAATCCTTCAAAGACTGTGTTTTGTAAGAAGCAGTAAAATGTTTTTGTTTTTTTTTTTAAAAAAAACGCAGTTCAAAGGAGACCAAAAGGGGACAAGGAGGGGCATGCCATTTAAGGGCCAGAGACTGCAAGACGACAACAAAACCAGAACAAAATTGTATCTTTGGTTTCATCTCACACTCTTAACCATTAACATGGTCACAGAACTGAATAACAGAGCAAGAAGACAGAACCAGGATGATGTGTGGACAGTGTTCTCCTGGCTCATTCAGACTAGCCGATACTCGGCAGACACAGAGGCACAGCACGGCCACCCATGGCCACCGAGCTTGCCACTGGCCGAGGCCCAGCTGCTCTGTGTAATTAAGGGATCTGAAATGCTGACATACTTAAGGCTAGGAGCAAATCCCTCTCCGATGGGGACTCATCCCCATTTCATACTGAAGCTCTCTGGGTTTAATGGGATAACATAAACACAGGCAGTTCACGCTCACAATAACTGTTTCCTAAGCTATCCCAGGGTAGTGCCTCAGACAACAGCATGGCAGGCAGCATAGATGCGCCCCAGAGCTGCACTCCTAAGGCTGACTGCTTTCTGAGAGAGGGAAATCGTTGGGAGCCGAGGAGGCAAGAAGCCTTGCCGAACCACACAGTGGTGCAGCTCTCCACAGCCCACTTGGCTTGAACAGCACACGGTGACCTTGGAAACTCACAGGGTTGCAATTTCTCCCTCTGCTGACTGAGAGACTCTAGGGATTGTCAGTACAGGTTAGATCACCCCGTCCTGAGATGAGAGAGAGTCTAAGAGGATCTTCCATGGTTTGACATTCTTGTCAACTACAGTATGAAAAAAGAGCTTCCCCCTGTGGACCTTTTCCATGCAAATACCCTCAAACAGAAAAGCACAAATAGGAGCCGGAAGTTAGCGGTTTAGCTTCTGCTAAGCCTCACTGCTTCAAGAAACTGGGTTTCTTTAGTGACCTTTTCCTAAGCCCATGTCATTCCCCTGAGTACAAACACTCTCTGGAGATGCTCTTGGTGCAGAGGTGAAACCGTGAAAGCAAAGAACTGTGTGCACTACGTTTCTGCTCACAGTATGCACGCGCCGGTATCTTTTACAGCTTTACTGACACACATCTGTTTTATAAGATCAAAGTCTATGAGAAAAGCACTTTGAAAAATTAGTGCAACCAAGAACAGAATATACGACTGTAGCGTTTTATGCCGTTGTTTTGTCTGAATGACTATTTGAAGTGTAGTAAAGGCGTTATTTAACTGATTTTTGACGACATACAGATAATTAGTGAATTGTCCCCAGCCAAAGCAACCCTCTCTTTTTAGAGGCATCCTCTAAGCCCTGTAAACCCTTCCCTTTCGCTTCTTATGATATTCATTTCAAACACTGTGATTTCAAAGGCTAATTTTATTTACAAAGCACTGAAAAATCATACCTAGGTAAATTTTTAATGAATTTTACTTAGAAAGGAGATGAAATAACGGAATCTTGTGTGGAAACTCACTAACTACTTGGGTTGTTTATTTGTTTGATTTAGTCCTAGATTTAGGACAACAAAAGACCACTGCTAAGCTACCTTAAGATCATATTCAAATAGTGAAGACCAACCTTCCTTCATTCCAATATGTTGCATTTTTTCTTACTAAACGTATGCTAGTTTTACTCCAGCACCCTCCACCTCTCTCTTCCTGGCTCTCTTCTTTCTCCCAAAGGATCCCTGTTTCTGCTTTCACGATACAAACGTCATTACTTTCTCTTTCCTCCCATCTCACCGCCCCTTTCTACTGTTGTATCTCACACACACACACACACACACACACACAATTTGCATATGGGAAGCAGCATGAGATATTTCAATAAACTATTTTTCCTTATATCTGCATAGACCATATATTTCATCTAATGAAATTTATTTTGTAGGTCAGAACACTAAGGATTTCTTGTCCATATAATTTCATTGTATAATTATTTTTATTATTGTAAGTCTTTCTCAAATACTTAAATGAGCAAAGCTACACACAAATAACTAATCTCTCCCAAATCTTTCTGCCTGTGAATTTGGAAGCAGAATTGTGACTCACTGGCCCGGGTGTTTTTCACTAGGCATGCCACCTAAATTCTAGAAAAATACTTTTTCCCTAAGGTTGAATAAAGCCATTTAAGAAAAGTACACCAAAATCAACATGTGGGTTGTGAACAAAATTCACAAATGGCCTTCTGGGGAGCTGTTGGGAATATGTGGGTCATCTGAAAGTTATTTACTTTTACACTGTGTAAAATTCTGCTTTTCTAGTAGTCATCTCCTGCAAAAAGCAAGCATCCTGAAACAGTGTGTGTTCCTGGGAATGTGACCAGGACTGAGGTGGGGCGGTCCCTACAGAGGCACATGAACTGCCTATGGCAAATAATAGTGAGGGCAGGGAGAGTGCCGTGCGTCTAGACACCGACGAACCTCTGCCAAGACCCCACGAGGGGCTATAAGATGTCCCCGGCAGCATAACACAGCCCTTCCTGGTAACTTATAGGAAAGCAAAGCCCATGGATGGTGGCAGGAGGCTGGCAGGATGCGGCACCCCTGCCACTTACCTGAATTCTGTGCAGGACACGGCTGGCAGGGTTCCCCAAATGCATACTCGGTGCTGGCACAGCAGCATTCTGATTTGGTAACGGCGCCAAACAACGGCTTCACACACTGGCCTCTCCTGTATCCTCCGTAGCATGTGCTCCGCATGTGTGTGTCTAAAGGGAGAAAGCACTCATCACTGTACTGTCATTTTAAACAGATAAAAGCCCCACACTGAAGCCAAAGCTGCCTTCATTTCTCCATTGCCCTGTTCTAAGTCACAGAGAATGCCTGTGTTTTCAGTACTTGACAATGAGAAAAAAATTCAAAACTAATCCAAAGCTCCAAAAACTCGTTAGGGTCCGAGCAGTGGGGACCGATGGCCAGCGTCGACCAGTTTCCTCCGGTGATCGCAGTTGAGCAAACCGTGAAGCCCTTAAGTGCTGCGATTATTTTTGATTATTTTTCATTCATTTTTGTCTTCCTTAGGTATGCACAGAGCAGGAACTTTATAAACACTGCATGAAGGCTGGATCTTACATGGTGATAAATAAGACCTTTATTAGAAACAGGGCTTATTCAAAAATAAACAGGCAGTTATTGAATGTCTAAATTGGGTTTACTTTCCAAAAGGGAGAAAGTTTAATCTGTAAAAGGTTCATTATATAAACCTGCAGATGTTGGTCAACTAAGCTGTGTTATCTTTCTCTCTAGAAAAGGAATTTCCAGCTTGACCCAACCCTTTCCTAAATCAAAGGGATTACTGAGTATCTTTTTAAAAAATAATTTGGATAAAAGTCTTGTTATGTAGCAAATCTCAAAGCTGTACAAAACTGTCACTGCATGCTCATGAATTATCCATGTTTCTGTGGCATCATGCACTTCCCTTGGACATTTAATTCTCTATTAAAATGCACGCCATAAAATGGTATACATATACAAGCCAATTCTAAGGACTTTTAGCCACAAAAGAATGTGGGAGAAAAATTAAAGACAGCTATATAGTTGGGGCAGAAAGGAGAGAAGAAAAGGGGATTCCCAGCCTCTCCTTTACTTAACTTTATCTTTTGGGTCCTAACATTAGGGTCCAATTTATTCAAGAAGAGAACTGGATTTGTAAAATCATTGTTCAATAGAAATCATTGTATCTCACTTGCTACAAATTACATTTGTAATTGATAAGCATTGCTGATTCCTGGAGTATTTATCATAAATCAGGTTGTGGCTTTTTTCTTACCAACACACACACGCCCATCCAGACCCACGGCCAATCCAGGGAAGCATTCGCATCTGTAGGAGCCATCAGTGTTCACACAGCGCCCGTTCATGCAGATCCCAGGAGTCTCACACTCATTGATATCTGCAGCAGGAAGAAGCATTTCGTTAACGCCATTGAACACGTCCACTATGGCAACACTGGAACATGGTACCATGGAAAATGATACTCAGTGACCGCAGCGGCATGTCAGTGAGATGCTTGCCCAGTGTTCTTCCAGAGATGGGAAAGAGAGAAATCAACCAAGCTTGGTACTTTTCTATTAAAAGTCATCTTAGAATAGAATCCTCCCAAGATGCCTCCTATAAAATACAAGGACACAAAAGGCAGACAGATTTGGTGGAGAAAGGAAAATGACCACCAGAAGGCACAGGACTCTGGGTAACACATCCCACTGTAGCCATGCCTGGATCTAGCTTGACATACACTGTATCTTTGTGCAGAAAGCTTTTCCTTTCTGCAGTCAACAGGTTGGCACCCCTGCTAGTTCCAGCCTTTCCTGAGACCTCTGGACAATTAGCAAGAGGCAGGCATTAAATGCCAGAGGGAGCACTACAGAGACAGAACAGAGAGAGAAATACAGGATGACTTTGATGACAGCCGTTGGTCAGGACAACACTCAAAGGCACTAGAAGTTGGTAAAATCTTTTTAAAGCACTACTGAGTATTTTGAGTATCATATACATATCCGCAAATACTGTAAAAGATGTCATTGGGTTAAGATTAACAATAGTAGAGAATTCCCCCATTAAAAGTAGAAAGGGTACCCACACTGAGTTTTGGAAAACAAGGATGCTCAGAACCAAGTCACTTTCCAACAGTCCTTTTACAATATACAATAGAGTATGCAATTATTTCCTTTCTCCTGACCTTAAAAAGGCAAATTGGGAGTGAAGCACCTCTGTGTTTTACTTAGCTTGTGTTATTTGGCATGAAATGTATCCTGGTGGTCCAAGACTTCATGTTCAGACTGTATTAAAAACATTAAGAATGTGAACTCAGATTGGTTCATTTGTTTCGGGCATCCTTTTGGTCAAGCAGAGACCTACGGTAAGACAGTGAAGACTATATTCTAAAAAAGCAGCCTGAAGGCTTCTCAGTGGAACATGAAGTCCCTCAGTTGGCAGAGGCTCTGGTGACAAGGCTCTCAGCCATCACGTGTTTGTGCTTTCAGGATGACAGACGAAGAGAACAATCTCATCCCACAGCAAGAGAAATATGGTATAAGGAAAAGCAGCGTGTGGCAGCTGCCTTCTCGGCTAGCCCAAGTGTGTTTATCTGAGCTCTATACACTAGGGGAGAAAGATGAGGCCGGTAATACAAACTGATCCCCCTCTTCCTCCTCCCCCTCTCTTCCTCTTCCCCTCTTCTCCTTTTCCTCTTCTCTTCCTTCTTCCCTCTTCTCCCTTTCCCCTCTCTTCCTCCTTCTCTTGCTACAAATGCTGAGCCAGTGCAATTATCAGTTCTTCCACACAATTCAACAACACTATTTGTGTAAAAGACACAGTTTCCATGATCACCAATGGCTTCAGAGCCTACATTCATCTTTGAGGTCATAACGTCCTCCGAAACAGCGTAATTTAATGCCAAGAGGCTGCTGCCTCGGTCACCACACCTCAGCATTTCAAATAGCCGAGTGATCAATCACACCCTTCCCGTTTCTTTTCCACATGGACAGTGTTTAATTTGTATGCCCTGACACTTTATCTTACTTCAGAATGTTGCAAAACTCTTCTCCATGTCAGTTCCTCCTGGCACAGAGTTTAATGTTTACAGAAACCATTTTCCTACTTCAAACTTTGAAAAAAGTCAACTGTTTGTTTTCTACTGAAGACGGATTTTCACAATATTACAAGCCACCAGTGTGAAGGTCACAGGGGATGCAGGTAAACCGCCAAGGGCTGGAAACTCTTTAAAGGTTGGAGAAAGTGCACACCTTGCCAAGAACTGAAGACATCCAAGACTTTCTTCCACTGTACCTTAACCAGAGCAGAAAACTAGGGACGGCCAGAAGAGGTGCCCTGTGACTTTCTCCTGCCTTCTCAGCATCCAATGCCCCATTTCTGCAGCAGGAACTGTGAACAGAGGCTCTTGGCCACTTAGTAGACACCCTGGACTACACTACACTCCATACATGTAAGGATCTGAGGAAAATGACTCCAGTCGCATTCTACATGCAACAGTTACTCATCACTGACTCCATATAGCATGGGACAGGAACAAATTTATCTCCAGAAACTCTTGTTAGAACCCCTTACAGCACAAATGGAGCCTCCAAGTTTTGCTGACAATACTTGAAGCAATGAGATTATTTCAAAAGTTCTCAGGCTACCCTGACTCCTAGTTTATTTTTCTACTTTGTACTTTCCTCCTCCTTCTTCTCCTCCTCCTTCTCTGTCTCCTCCTCTCCTCCTCCTCCTCTCTTCTTCCTCCTCCTCCTCCTCCTCCTCTGTCTCTCCCTCCTCCTCCCCTTTCTCCTCCTCCTCCTCCTCCTCCTCCATCTCCTTGGCTTATATAACTTGGTAAAACCTAAATTCACTGTTGTTTCTTATGATAGCTAGATGAACCAATCCTTACAGCACCGCAAATAAGTCAGAATTTTTCCCCAAGGGAAGATGGGATGAGTTGGCCAAAGAAAATGATCAAGAAACATCACCACCCAACTCTCCTTATTCCCCAGCTTTAGAAAGATCGTTAGATCCATCAGAACGGATTAGTGCTTCAGCTCCCTAAGTCACCACCCCTCGGCTGATTCTGTGCCCCTCTGAGAAGAACCCAAATGCTTTCTGTGAAATAACACTAGCCTTGTTTCATTAACTGTGGCTGTTTGGACAGCTGAATGTAAGAAGGAATACCAGTCAGGTTTCCAAAGCAGAGCCCGGGAGCTCTACATAGGGAGAATCTTCCCAGAAGCTGTAGAGAAAAGGAAAGCAGACAAAGAAATCACTTTGGGGTTTTGTAGCACCTACCTTTGCAGTAGCGGCCATCTGATGCCAGCTGGAAGCCAGGTTTGCAAATACACTTGAAACTGCCATCTTCGTTGATACACATTCCATTTAGGCACATGTTTCTGATGCTGCACTCATCCATATCTAGAAATAGAGTAACACATTGTCTTGATAAGAAGAGGAAGGCAGGCCTGGATGGATACAACTCCAGCTTTGCACATTTCTGTCTTAGTTTGTGTTAATATAGCCTAAGGCTAATTTTCATCCATATGATAAAACAAAAAGAGAAGGCACATGAAACAGGTGTCACAAGTTCAGGTTGACTCTTGACGGGGATAGCGGGATCCTTTCGGGAGTCACTGGTCGCCAGAACTAAAGGAGCGCTAACACCTTAGTTAGCTTTCTGAGTTCACAGTTCCAAGAAACTGAAACTGAAACAAAAATTAAGGCTACTGGGAATGAAAATGTATTTAGGCTAAACCTTGGTTCATTTTAAAAAATATAAAAGACCATAGAGAGAAATACTATGAAGTTCGGTGGGTAGGGAGTTGAGAAGGGATCTGGGAGGGGTTGGAGGAGGGGGAGATGTAATCAAAATTCATTGTATGAAATTCTCAAAAACAGTAATCTGAAGAATAATAAAAAGTAGAAGAAAGCTTGTAATTTCAAGCAATTTGAAGTAGATCTTGCAAAGCTGAATTTGGTCAGTGCTAGACTCGGCTATGGGATCCAGCTGAGCTACTAATATTTAGGTCCCTTTGATCACAAAGACAGTTCTTAATTTCATGGGCATGCTGGTCTGTGAGCAATTGAAGCTCTCCCGGGAGGCCGGCACCTCTGGACATGACCTGCTTTCGCTTACAGGCTTTTAGTCAAACTAAAACAACTTATGGTTTTTCTTTATTTCTTTTATTTAAAAAATAATAGATTTGACCCTAACTGGGAATTTTGGCCTTAAGTCTGTGGATTGAATCACCGAGATAATATTCTGCCAAACATGTTCCTAAGAACAATTTTGAAATTCTTTCAACATATTAACGGATTCTTGGGATCTTTCCTAAAGAGCTTGGAAAACATGATAAAGAACATTCTTTAGTTTCTGCTGGAGGCCCACAAAGCGGAACCTCTTCCACAGCGTTCTTACATATACCCCAAGGGAAAGCCTGTCACAGGATGACTTCAGAAGTCAAGATAAGGGGCTGGCTCTCCACACCCCTTGCTCCTCTCAAAGCAATTCTACATGGTCAGCCATGCCGAGCGGGTCTTACTGCCAGGCAGGCACTCTGCACAACAGGTTTATAAGTGACTATAGAGGATACAGGCTTAAATATCGTTTTGTTGTTGTTGTGTTTGTAGTTATTGTATAGAACTCCTCACTATGCAAATTCTGATGGCATGGAACTCAGAAGCAATGGGACACTCTGGAAAAGTGTCATTGTTAGTTATAAGGTCCCTTCACACATGCACTGCTGCTAGTGTGTGTGACTGATTGTGGCCATGACAACGTGGAGACTCAGGTTCGCCTTTCAGAAAGAAATCCCTGAAACACTTTTGACCGTTCAACCTTTCACACAGCGCTTGACTCTGTGCTGTTCATGACTTGGGATGTGGAAGCTGCAGTGGGAGGGGCGTGGCCTTGGAGACCCTCCATTACCTTCACAGTTCTTTCCGTCCCGAGTGACGTGGAAGCCCGCATTGCACACGCAGTGGAAGCTGCCGTCTGTGTTGATACAGCGACCGTTGTTACAGATCCGGCCGTTCTGAAGACACTCGTCTATGTCTGAGGTTAAAATGAGAAAAGAATAGAGTTAATTTGGAGGACTTGAAATTACTCTCTTTCTCCCGCCATTTTCAAACTTAAAACCTTAATGTAGGATTTCAACTGTTTGATAATATCCACCATCTTTCATGTATTCGGGATCTTCAATGCCAGGAATTTATGAGGCAGAAAAGAACTTATGAGTCACATTCACTCTGACTTTCTATTAAGATGCTTAGATCTCAACTATATGAACAAAATCAGGTTTTCACCATTTTTCTAGGTAATTTATGTATATTGAACTTTGGCTGACATCACTTCAAACATGATTACAAAGTAAATCGTATAACAACATCAAAAACAATAACAGAAATGCTCTTTTCTTTTCTTTCTTTCTTTCTTTTTTTTTTTTTTTTTTTTTTGAGAAATTGCTCAGTTCCCCCTAATAACTCTCCATATAACTACAAGATGTCCACCTGCCTCACAGTAGTTCTGGACCAAGTACAGTTTCATTGGGCAGGCATATAACTTTCAGCTTAAACTTTATGACTATTCAAGCTACCAAACCAAGCACTGCTCCTGTGGAGGGTGTCCCCTCCCCCACTTAACAATGATGACGATGATGGTAACAGGAATGAATGTTAAAAATGACATAAACTATTCTTTATTTCATTTTGGAAAACCCACACCTGGTGGACAGCAGGGTAGCCTGGGTCCGTCCCTCCTGTCCTGAGGACTACAAATGGATGAGCATCACCGAGGACGGCTAGAACACTCTTGCCCCTGTGGATGAGCGTCACCGAGGACGGCTAGAACACTCTTGCCCCCACAGCATACAGTCATTCCCATTCTCTGTTCCCAGAACACACAGAACTATGAGGGGTTGGTTCAGAGCACGCCATCCGTGTTGAGTGGAGGCCCTGAACGAGCATCCTGCACACCCTAGCGAGGAATGTGCATTTATGGCCTGTCCAGCTATCCTGTCTGCCCGGCGTCTGCACGGTGTCTGTGGTTGACCCTCCTACGCAGTCTCTTTCCAGGCTGATCCCACAGTGGTTTCTGTGTGAGCCATTGGACTAGCTGAAGCAGTCTGGGCTTTTCTTCTGTCTGATCTTTGTGCCAAACTCCTCTGATTTCTTCTTTTTTTCCTCCTTCCTTTATTCTTAATGCTCACTAAAACCTGTCTTGCTCCACAAAGAAAAATAGCAAAAAAAAAAAAAAAAAAAAAAAAAAAAAATCCACATATTCTTGAACCGATTCTAACATTTTATAATTTTTTTGAGGTTGAAATAAACAAGAAAAAGAGTTCATCTTTTCTTCTCACTACTTTCAGAATGCCATGGGGCATCCCGAGTATTTCTAGAAATCTAGACAGCATAAAAGCTTACTACTCAAACTTGCCTGCTGGTGTTTCTTTCTCTTCTGTCCCCTTTGACCCGAGCATACCTCCTGAGCTGAAAACACAGCCTCCTAGATTTCTCTGCAGAGACTTCTTGTCCTCCAAACACGACAGGCATGCTCTTATTCTTGGTAAATTTAGCAGCATAGAGGAGACAGTAGTGGAGCTGCGGGCCATCCTCATCTCTAACCAAGCCTCGGGTTGAGGGTAACCTTAACCCTGGCAGTTGCTTGCCCCGCCAATTCCTGTCCTACATTTTGTCATAGCTTATAAGCAGCCAAGCCTGTTAACAGTGGTTTCTTCTATTGAGAAATGTTCAATACACTACTGACATTCACATTACCTTAACAGCTAAAGCATTAAGATTCTTAAATCAGCTACACACTCAAACTATTCAGACTTTTTAATTGTATATTTTATTTATTTACATTTCAAATATTATCTCCTTTCCCAATTTCCCCTCCACAAACCCCCTATCCCATCCCCCCTTTCCCTGCTTCTATGAGTGTGCTCCCTGTCCACCTGAGGGTGCTCCCCATCCAACCACCCACTCCCACATCACCATCCTGGTGTTCTCCTACACTGGGGCATCGAGCCTTCACAGAAACAAGGGCCGCTCTACCTATTCAGATATATGGTTCAGATTGTCGGCTATTAATAGAAATGTGTAAAAAGACTGTGCTTCCAGGTTGTTTCCTGCCCAAATTGACCTTTTTGGGCAGGGTACCTAAAGACAGTGATGGTGCTATGTCTCCAAATCTGACCAAACTCAAAGATTATGAAAGTCATTCAGGGATGAACACCAAACCCACTCAATTCATACAAAGGGCTTTTACTAAAGAAGGCAAATAACTAACTTGTATTGGTAAAGTCACATTTTTAAGTGGCAGAAATCTCCCTACCTACCCTGCATCTAAAAAATAAATGCTCGCTTAGCCCACTTATTATTTATTTTAATCTAGTTTTGCTGGTTTAATGATACAACTCATTCTATGCTGAATATATAGATAAAGCTCTCAGCTCTTAGAGGGGTGGGAAGTATATCTTACTAATTTCCACTCCAGAAACTTACTACATAAATGTCATTTAAGCAAAGGCATATTGAACAGCATAATAAATTATTTAAGGAATAAATCTGTGACGTGCCAACATGGACAGGGAAACCTCAAAAGGTCCCACACCTACATGAAGAGCCACAGGGAATCAGTGGCTCCTGAGATGGGGACATTTTTCAGGGACAAGCCTCCCTAGCAGCCAGCCCTAAACACTTATGTATGGGCAACACCACATGGACTCAGCAAGCTGTGTGTGTGAGCGCACATGTGAGTGTGTGTATAAGTGCATGTGCATATGTACACATGTGAGTGTGCATGTGTGGGCACATGTGAGTGTATAAACAATAATTAAAGAGGAAGTGGTGAGTTTAAGAGGGGTTGAGGGGATGTACGAGGAGATAGAAGGGGATGAGGGGGACGTAGAAATTATATAAACACTCTACTGATGTCTAAAATTTTCAAAAAAATTATTACTGAGTTTTTTATATTTTAGTAAAAGAAAAAGAAATAAACCTGAGGGGCAACCCTGACGAGAAGACATTTACAGTGTTTCTGTAATGGCAGGATGTGTACAGGTGGCTGGGGAACCTGCCAAGGGCTGGTCTCAGCAGCGGGCCTCAGGAAGGACTAGAGAATCGCCACGGCAGGCAATCTTCAGGTGTTATTGCTGTTGGCTGCTGACCTCTGCTGAGCAGAGCCCTCATCCTCTTTTCTATGGAGAAACTAGTGACATATTCTAATAGAGGCTTTCCCCTGTTTCTGCCACACACAGTAACCACATCCCCTACGCCCGGGGTGGAAGATGAACCACCAGAAGAAATAACTCAAAAGAAGTGAAAATAAGATATTCCCCTGGCACACAGAGAGCTTTCAGAATATCTGAATGCTTGCCAGATTTTGTAGCAACACCCTCAAGGAAGTGAGGTTTAGAATAAGGCGCACACACACACACACACACACACACACACAAACACTGGATGATGGTGGGGGTGGGAGTGAAGGTAGGGGTGGGGGAGGGGGGATTAGCCTCTTGCACGTATGTTTCACTGGATTCCTTACAAGCCAAGCCTTCATCTGGGACAGACACACCCCAGTCCCCAAGAGCCCCTTACCTCTGCACTCGGTTCTGGTGAGTGTGCTCTGGTAGCCAGCTCGGCAGTGACAGGTGTATGAGCCCTGGTTGTTGATACACTCTCCACCAGTGCATGGGTTCTTCTCACACTCATCAACGTCTATAAAACAAAACATGTCAGTGAAGTGTGCACAACAGCTCACAAGTCTCGAGGCCTCACGGGTTTCTTCACAAATAAAAACACATTTTCCTTTAAGATATGAAACTAGCCAAGCTGGGTGGTGGAGGGGCACACTTCTAATCCCAGGACTCAGGAGGCCAAGGTAGGTGGATCTCTGAATTACAGGAGAGTCTGGAGTACCTACTGAGCTCCAGGTCAGCCATCACTGTGTAGTGGAACCTTTTCTTGACAAAGAAAAACTCAGGAAAGAAAGGAGAGTGCATAGTGGCATCTTTCCTTTCCTGTCACAGTATGCCACAGCTCCACCCACTGTAGGACTGCTTGAGCAGTTCACCTGCGCTCTTTTCTTTGTGTCATTTTCAGAGAATACAAATACACTCTGAGATAACAGACACTTTTTTCTTATGTGAATCTGGCCTAAGAAAACCAAACAGACAGACAGACAGACAGACAGACAGACAGACAGGCGTGAACGCACAGGGCTCTTATTCCAGCTACTAGGAGTCTGAGGCTTGACAATGACAAGTTCGAGGCCTGCCTAGACAACTTAGTATGACCGACCCTATCTCCAAAAAACAGTAATGAACAAATAAAAAGAGACGTGCACTAAGGATGTTGGGGGAGGGGTGGGGTACTGGCCTGGTGTGTATGAAACTCTGGCTTTAACTCCCAGGACTGGGAAAAAATTAAAGACACTAAAGTTTTTTTTCCTTTTATACAAAGAAGGTCTGCTTCATGTCTAAGCATCTCCTACTGATCTATAAAAATGTAAGGATAAAATATATGGAGACAGGTGGTTGTTTAAAGGGGAGGTTCTCAATTACCACCTGACCAGGCAGTCTCCATAGCCTTAATACCAAAGCACCAAGGTTGCTTTAAATACTCAGTAACTCTACACTATTTATGAATAAACTAAGGTTCAGCAAAGCCTTATTGGTGTTCAGGTATCCTGGAAGAAGAGTCAAGTCTGACCCTGAGCCACAACGCCTCCTCCCTCTCCCGTGTCACTCTGGATAACCTCTAGGCGCATGCCCATATGAGCAGGAAACAAACGGTTTCGAGAAAGCAAGAGCTAACCGAGCTAAGAAACACGTTTATTTTACGGCAAGTGCACATCAGCCAAGTGCTGTCGGGCCCAGAAGTCCCCTTGTCCTTGTGTTATACTGAAGACACTGTCCTCCCAAGAGCATCGACAAGGACAGGCCATGATGCCCTGCTTGCGTCCAGAGTCTGAGAAATTTGTGAAGGTCAGGAAATTCTTTCTAAGAGGTTCTGAAGATACGATCCTACCAGCACCTAGTTTTTAAAGCTAGGTCATTAAGAGCCAAAGATAATAATGTTCTCCTGTTTGGAGCTACTGTATGAAGCTGCATGATTTGTTACAACAGCAATAGACAACCAGTATAGACTGTGGTGGTTTAAAAAGGACTGGCCCCATAGGCTCATGGATTTGAATGCTTGGTCATTAGAGAGTGGAGCTACTTGACAAGGGTTAGAAGGTGTGGCCTTGTTGGAGTAGGAGTGGCCTTGTTGGAGGAAGTGGTGAGCTTTGGGGTTTCAAATGCTCATCAGGCCCAGTGTCTCCCTCTGCCTGAGGATCTGGATGCAGACTTCTCCAGTACTGTCCAGGACCATGTCTGCCTGCCTGTCATCATGATCTCCACCACGATGATAATGGGCTGAAGGTCTGGCAGTGGCCATGGTGACTCTTCACAGCAATAGAACACTAAGACATCTCTCTCAGCGTCAGTCAAGTGGCGTGTTACATACCGATGCACTCGCCGCGGATATCCAGCTGGAAGCCCTTGTTGCACTCACAGCGGTAGCTCCCGGGAGTTGGAATGCAGCGCCCGTTTTGACAGAGATAGCGGACCAACTGACAGTAGTCAGTAACGTTAAAAGGCAGCACCCCTAGAAGAACAACATTGAACCCCATCAACATCCTTCCCATCCATGACATCAGCTCTTAAGCTGTGAACAAGATACCAAGTCCTGAGGGAGGCAGCACCAAGGGCGAGCCCTCGGAGAGCACACTGCCTGCCTCTCCTCACCCCACCCGCCTCGCTATGCTCAAGCCTCCAGTTTGGGAAATAACTAGGGCACCAAGGTGTTGGCAGTTATCTAAGTACTTTGTACACTAAATGACCTACGGTGTAATACCTATATCTTCTGCCATTAATTCATTCTCTGAATGCGCCTTTCGTCTTTCCCATACCCTTCCCACATTTGACTGGGAATATCAATAACAAAGGGACATTCATCTCTGGGACATACCAGGCTTCCATTCTTCTTAACAAAACAGGAAAACCTAGAATCTTGTAAAACTATGCAAAAATTTTTATCTAACACTTGGCGCAAATATATTTAAAATGCAAAGTGACATAAGCCAAAAGTATGACTTATCAATGCAAGAGAAAGTAAGTAGGTGGCTTATGGATTCTTACTGGGTGGTTCCCGAGACGCAGACGGATACGGATAATCTGGCGGTGGCCGAGGGACTGGTATCACAGGCCCAGGAGGAAAGCCAGGAGGCACGGGCTGAACCGGAGGAAGGGGGCCAATGGGTGGGGGAGGATAGTCTGGTCTCCCGGGAATTACCAGAGGGACGGAGCACAGCTTGTTGAAATCCTCTGGAAGAATACAATACAACAGGACACAGTCAGTAGAGCCTGTCTTTACGAAATCACGGTGCATTGGTCAATCAGACAAAAAAAAATTCACTCATATTTTTAATATGTACACAGTAACCACATTGAGACAATAATTAAAATTTTAAGCCTCCCTCCCAAAAAAAAGCAAGCTCCAGAGCAGGTACCATGTGCTCCTTCCAAAATCTAGAAAGACATCTGTTCACACATTGAAACCCAGAAGGAAAAAAATGTTAGGTGTCACTTTCTCCACTGGCCCCAATGTGGCTGTCTCAGGGATCTAAAAAGCTCATCAGAAGGCTTGTGTCCTTATTAGAGAGAAGTATGACATAGATAGAGGGTAGTGCTGTAATGAGACCCGTTACACTGAATGTCAATCACTTCAAAACTCATGGACTCACAAAATGAGGGCTAGCAAGACAACGCATGCAGGAGTGGAAGTTCAAAGCTACCCTTGACCTTCTCTGGGCACCAGGCCAGCCTGTGCCTCCCACACCAGGGGCCTACTGTCGTTTGCTTTTGGGTTCTGTTGTTTTGTTTTTGTAAGGCTTCGGTTTGTTTTATGTGCATGGGGAAGCCACTGCAGTCTCCAGCAGCGTAGTGTGTGATCACGTGACTCTTTTCAGATCACTCTTGTTGGTAGATAAATACTGTAGGGAAGAAAGGCTTGTGTGGAAATCCAAGGACGAGATACTGATGAACACACAAGAGAGATGGTGGTGGATTTGACAGAGTGCACAAATTGTCCCAGGATAACTTACAGGCAAATGGTAGTGTTCGGTAAGAACAGTGTTCGAGCCCTGGAACTAAGGAATGGGGAACGACTACTAGTGTTTTGGCTGTTCTGATAGGTAAATGCTGCTGTCTTTTACTGCCAGAGGAAAACTGTCAGGAGCTGGGGGCTGCTGTGAGGAGCAGAAGCCAAATGTTACTTAGAACGGTTGAGTTAAATGGTGATAGCACACAACAATTGGTGAAGAGAGTTTGGAGCCCAGAGATGAAGCCATTTCCTTTCCCGTTATCATGAGAGAGGTAGTATTTGAAGCCATGGGATGGAAGTGTTCTAAGAAGGGCAGGGCAGTGCGGCTTGTGAGTGTTGCACAATGATTCTGTGAGCTGGGGCACCCTGCGTTTAGTTTCCAGAACGGTTCCTTAGACAGCATCCAGAGAATCTGGGGCAGCTGTGGGTGGTACAGTCCCTTCCACAGGCAGACCACAGCCGTTTTCTTCTTTACTTTGGGGCTAGAATGTCAGTAACTATTCACAGTCACAGAGTGATTCTTATATAGATTTTTTTTTACAGTGTTAACCATTAACATAAATCAGGTTAATGTTTTTCTTTACCTGTGGAATTCTGAAGTGCTCTCATAACTCGGCCTCGTGGGACATCCTGCCATTTTACGTTTGATTAGGCACACCAAGTCGCACGTGCTGTGCGGTTACTAACTAGTCCATTTCTGAAATGGGCATTCTGCAGTCTTGTTTCACACCTATAACTCAGACCTAGTTCAAGCTTCCAGAGAATTCCATTACTATGCTCCATTACTTATCTGGAATTTTGACACACAACTTCTTGGTATTTCATCGTATTTGGAAGGGATTTCTCCTTTGTCTGTGTTTTTCTGACTCAAGATACTAAAGATCCTTTCACTAAACCAGTCTCTTGCCACAGAATTATCACGCAGACATTCCATATCAGCTGTTCTGAGGACATGTCGCTGCATTGCTATGACACACTTTAATCTAAACCTGCAAAGTCACACACAAGAACCCATGTCTTCCCGTACCAGGTCTTCCTGCTGGCTCCTACATCTGCTGCCTTCCCTCCCCATTCAAGGTCTCAGTACAAAGAATCCAGTCAATGATACCGATTCTTGCTCGGCAGTTGTGGCTCATGCCTGTAATCCCAGCACTTGGGAGGCAGAGGCAGGTGGATTCCTGAGTTTGAGGCCAACCTGGTCTATAGAGTGGTTCCAGGACAGCCAGGGCTATTCAGAGAAACCCTGTCTCGGAAAAACCAACCAACCTACCAAACAAAAAGTGATACCGATTCTCAAATTGATGTGTGCTTTTAAGAAGCAATTCTTCTAGTACCCAAGTTATACATTTTGGTAGGAAGTCATGCACTTCCAAACTGTGATCTAGGGAATAGTTCTGCAGCAAATCAAGAGGAAGGGCTGCTTTTTAGAACATATTACCTGCTGAAACACATGTATGAATGTATGTATGTATGTGTGTGTATGTATGTATGAATGTATGTATGTATGTATGTGTATGTATACATGCATGCATCTGTGGAAACCCAGAATGATTGCATTACTTCTTCAGTTCACACCTACAGTTCTCAGTGATGAGCAGCATCTTATGCTGATATCCATCAATGGCTCTATAACCATGATGAGAACTGCACGTCCTATGATCAGAATCTCAAAACCCCTACATCATCCCTGCACTCCTTCACCCTGAGTGTCACCACCTGCCCTGACCCTCTGATTTGAATGTGCCTTTCAGGAATCAAATTAAGCAGAGCTTAAAGGTCAGGTTTTCATTGGAATTTGTGGAGAAAGTCATACTTAATGAGCTGTATGTTCTACCCGAATGCCTCACATGAGCATAAGTATGCTAAATTCTATGGCAGTACAGAAAGCATGAGAAATATAACATTGCAGTGAGGACTAAGACCCCTTCATGAGCTCTATTAACGACTAGCATCAGAGCTGCACATGGACACGGGTAGGCACAATGCAGGGCAGTGTAGACCTTGAGCACAGAGAAGCTACAAACCACTGGGCCGTGAGGATGCGACCACACCTCCAGCTGTGGTTGTCTTAGCATCTCCATGGATCAGGCTCTGTTTGTACAGACCCTTAGCCCTCTAGCGCAGTGGCCCTCAACCTTCCTAATGCTGCAGCCCTTTAACACAGTTCTCATGTGGTGACCCCCAACCATAAAATTATTTTCATTACTGCTTCATAACTATAATTTTGATACTGTTATGAATTAGGATGTGAATATCTGGTTTTCCAAAGGTCTTAGGTGACCCCTGTGAACTGGTCATGAGAAGCCCAGAGGGGTCATGGCCTACAGGTTGAGAAACACTGCTCTAACAGATATGTAACCAGCAGGGGCTGTGCTAGAAGGGAGTAGAAAGTAAGGCATGAACTGTGCAGATATTTTAGGAAAAAAATAACTGATTTCTTTTAGAAATGTGGAGACTGCTCACGGGAAAAGCAGCCATATAATTTAATGAAAAATAAAATTCTCAAAACATTAACAACTAAAAGAACTGTGTTCAGCTTTGGGGACTCTGGATGCTAAGCCGAATCACAAATACGTTTTGCAGGAAAAGGCGTCATTTGGACTCGCAATATCACCTGTGGCCATACTAACGAAAATATGCTAGACATCTTTCTCTACACCCTCTCCGGCGATTATCAGGTGAGCTATACTTTGGGAAATGTATACAGTGGATCGGATCTCCCGTTGGACACGTGGGAGGCTACCCCAACCATTCAGTATGCAGAATGATCAGCTTTCTGTGGAAACGAAAGAGATATGACAGACAGATAGGAAGCTATGAAGGAAAATGTTAGGACTTGGCAGAGGGAAGAGAAAAGTGAGGAATGTTAGGGAAAGGGAGGAGTGTGTGGTCGGGCAGCCGGGCTTTATCCTTCTGAGCCGGTGAGAGCCACACGAGAGCCACCAACTCCTCATTGAGGAATAAGAGAAAACAAAGACTCCCTGCTGCCTCATGGCAATGAGAGAACTGAGTCAGCAGCAGATCTAGAAACAAGCCTTTACCTGTGCACCATCATGGGGATTCCTCCATGAGCACTCTGCACATTTCTGGAATCTTGTTGATTTACCTGAGTATCGTTTGGATCTGTTCTGCACACACTGCCATGGGCTCGGAAGGGTTGCATGGGATATGCCATCTATAGATGCTATGTAGACAGACTCTTACCAGTCGATCTGATGGGACACATCTCGGGAGCGACAGTAACCCCTGGAGACCAGCACCGGCCAACGTCGCAACAGCACTGCATTTTGGTTATGGACTGCGGCAGCTGGTTAGAGCAGCGCCCGTTGGTCAGAGCCGTGTAGCAGTAACCAGGGCGAACGTCTGAGAAAGAAACAAAAAAGCACACACATAGGCTTTGTGATCATGCTTGGGACAATATTCCTCCACGGAGACCTCAAGACCTCCATGCCTCACCCTGGGGCTATGACAGGCTGACCCATGAGTGTACGCTCTGGAGAGGAAGCTTCGAGCCCTCAAGCATTCCACTGGCCCAATATGCAATCAGAAATGCCTTGTCTCATACTTAGCACCTGCACACTGGGACACTTGGCCAAAATTCCACATTCCATACCCAAGGCGAGACAAAAATGGTTTAAACCAATGTGCATAGGAAAAAAAGACTAAGACAATTACCACTATCCTAAGAAAATTACCAGTGGTGACAGACAATTATTCCTAAAGGCGCATCTCTCTATATTTAAGACAGCTTGGGTTGTCTTTGGTTTAAATTACATAATTTGAACTACTTTAGACAAACATTTATATGAATGCATTTTAAAACCATTAATTAGTTTTTAGTCTGAAATTGTGCTTCAGACTTGTGAGGCTGCATTTTGAAGGGAGGAACCAATTTTCAGCCAGATCTAATGATTATTAATCAGGTTCCCTTTTCTCCTGAGGCTCTAAGTAATTTTTCAAAGGGTTAATTATTAATAAATTCCAAAACATCATAGACTGCAAATTCTTAGTCCTATAGGGAACCAGCAGTTCTAGATGAGTTCTTCTCTTTTTGGCAGAAAATTATCTTCTCAAAGTAGCATGGCGGGGTACTCTCCTATAGATCACTTTTATTGGATTACATCATGTCTGACTGTCATGACAACAGCTTACACACTATGGTACAACTCTCAGCTACCAAAAAGAGCTCAGAGCACAGGAAACACTCCTGAGCTGTTCCTGGGAAGAGGAGACCATAGCAAGGGGCAAACACCTATTTCTATCTACACACGAGGCTCACCAAGGAAAATACATCTCTGTACAGTCATGTATAGAATCAAGTTGAGAAACTTAAGTCTGAAATATCTGAAATATGCTTCTCACTTAATGTACGATATGCACGAATGGATTTTGTAAAGTGAATTTTTTTGGCAGTCAAACCTCTATAAGTTTGCATATTCAGCATCAAGCTTTGCCATAGAGGGTTGTCTGCACACACTTGTCTGAGACATTCTGAAGAACACAAAGTCTTCGATGGTGTTACTGTTGAAATACTTAAAGATAAACACGCATAGTTTAGGAACATTTACATTGTTTAATTTAAACAAAGAAGGATAAGACCAACCTAGACGAACCATAGAAAAAGGCTAAGGGTCAGCACCACAGACACAAGACAATTTCTGAGTGGTACTTATGACTACCGGCAAGTACAGATGCAATTCCCAGAAAATGTTAATTCTGGTTCAGGTACCTCTGGGCAGACATCTCAGCAAGACTGGGTCATATTCCAGCTAGATCTTAGAAGAGCTGCTACACGGGGTGTAGACAAGCCTGTTCTGGGAAGCCTGCAGTGGGATACCTCTCTGCGAACATGGTGAAGAAATGGAAGTTCTACATTCTAACTTCAAAGGTTTCAAAGCTACTAATGCTTACATACTATGTTATTAAATATTTTGGGCACAGAACCCAAAGCCTATTAAGAATGGACAGAGAACCCCAGGCCTGATTCATATCCCAGCTGGGTAGTCAAAACCCAATTGTAAACACTTGACCAAATTATGAAATGTGTACATATAATTTGCAGATGGATGGTTTCTCCTTCAGAGCTAAGCTGGGGCACAGCTGCCAACGGCAAACTTTTAACAGGCTAATGACTATTATTTTGCAAGTTAACTGACACTATGTGGTTACAGATCTGGATGGTTAGCTTGTTAGATCAGTGAGTCAGAGACTCTTGATTCTCGTGGTAAAATGGGTATGGTCGGGGCTGAAGTTACAAGCTGCCATCAGGTTATTGGCAGCCCTTGATTTACAAATGGCATCAGCGGAGGACTTGAGTTTGGCTCCCAGCACCTGTATTAGAAGGCTTACAACTCCCTGTTAATAACTCCAGCTTCAGGGACTCCAAAGTCCTCTTTTGTGCCTGTGCTCACAAGTGCACAAAGTCACATACACATATAATTAAAAATAAACTAAATTAGTTTTCAAAAAATAGTTACACCTTCATTTAATTTCCTGTCTTTAGGCAAGTAAAACACACAACAGGTAAGAGAGGACTTGCCATATGTGGAGGAGAGGGTGTGCATGTGGGGTGTATGTGTACAAGTGTGTGTGTGTGTGCCTGTGTGTGTGCGTGTGTGTGTGTGTGTGTGTGTGTGTGTACGTGCGTGCGTGCGTGCGTGCGTGCGTGTGTGTGTGTGTGTGTGTGTGTGTATGTGTGTGTGCATGTGTGTGCATGTTAGGTGTGTGTATGTACAAGTGTGTGTGTATGTGCATGTGCATGTATGTGTGTGCATGTCAGATGTGTGTATGTATAAGTGTGTGTATGTGCGTGTGTGTGCATGTGTGTGTGCATATCAGGTATGTGTATGTACAAGTGTGTGTGTATGTGCATGTGCATGTATGTGTGTGCATGTCAGGTGTGTGTATGTACAAGTGTGTGTGTATGTGCGTGTGCATGTGCGTGTGCGTGTGTGTGTATATGTGTGTGCATGTGAGGTGTGTGGGTGTGTGTGTGTGTGTGTGTGTGCATGTGGGATGTGTGTGTGTGTGTGTGTTGTCTTACCTGGAGCGTGTATATATGCAGGTACTGACATGCCTGCAGTCTGTGTAGAACCTTTGGACACAGATTGAAAATCACTAGTTTCCATGTCCATGTGAAAAGTACCTGAGATGCTTAAGCAAGGATGTTAGTTAATCCGATCACTACGTTAGGAAGGTGAGTCTGACAAAGCAGAGTGCATAGAAGCCAGACCAATGAAAGGTCATTGCAAAATCTCAGACCTAGATGAACAGACTCTGGAAAATGGCTAAAGGTAGTCATGGGAAGACAGCACGGCTAGACGAAGCGCGACTGCTCCTGCAGTCACAGACTGCGGGGGTGGGGAGGGGGTGTGGGGGTGCGGGGGGGGCATCTACAGATCCCAAAACAAGACGACAAGCCACCTCTGCTAGACAGCGGGCACTTCACTCTGGAATGCGTTGCCAGAAATGACTGGTCCCCTTAACACACTTATTCAGAGATGTTCACTATGGATGATGTATAAAGACCGCGCCTGGCGTCTGTAAGTAAACCCACCTACGCATCTGGTGCCATCAGGAGAGGTGTAAAAACCAGGGGGACACTTGCAGAAGTAACTGCTGACCGTGTTTGTACACTCCCCGCCGTCGCAGACTCCAGGAATAGTGCTGCACTCATCAATATCTGCAATAGAAAGAGGAGTTCTTGTCACCCGGAGACCACGATATGAAATTTCATGGTTACAAAGATTCAGACAGAATCTGAAGTCAAGCCTCCAGAAGCAGCTGCCTGCACCAAATAACAGCTGTCTAGAGAAGAGCTATTTAGACAGACTTTCCCGAGGGATTTACCAAATTCAAGACAGGGAGACAAATAAACTCGCCTCCTCTAGAACCGAAACTAGCAGACTAATAGCATGCTAATATTCCAAAAGGATTTGTCCTGAAAGCTTGCTCTCTCTTTCTCTGCACATTTTGTACTATACTAAACTCTTCCACTAATTACTCTATATGCGCCATCATCTTCTGTATTTGTTTTAAACAAATTTCCCATAGAGCAGATACTGTAATCCCTCAGAGAAGACCGCATGGCCTGAGCACTGATTGGGAGCTGCTGACCCGTGGTCACCAGACCAGGACTAGGAAGTACCAACTTGGTTCCCAAAGGCACATCCACATAACCACAGTGGGGCTCCAGGGCTGGGAGTGTGCACTCGGTGAGTGATGTGCCAGTCAGCTTCCTAGGCAGGACTGCCTGCCCCCGCGGTTGGAGATGTGATCAGCAGACCTGTTGACTTTGGTCCTGTCAGGGATCATGGAGCTGCACACATCTGCCTTGCCTGACATCACATCCTGCCCAGGTATCCATATCCAACAGGAAGTCATGGAAGATGGACATCTCTAAAGGTGACCTGACTCCACGCCCCCCTAGGTCACGTATGCCACACCGCCCTCTGTGGCCAATTGATGAGCTCACGAAATCTCTCCTCATACTCCAGCTGCTTCTCCTTCTCTTTCTCACACACTGATTCTAAAGAAATGCCTTGATGACTACCTTCAATGCCACGGAAGCCAAAGGCGATCAGCCGCTAGGGCTCACTAAGGTAAAACAGGATGAGACAAATTGTCACATGCGGAGGTTTGAATTCCCTAATATTTCCTCCCCAGTGACCTGCTCTCCTTCTGCCCTTTACCGCCACAAGGCCCTTAGTTTCAAAGTTGCATAGCTTCAGAATGATCACAGTTGGAGTTGTGATCTCATCAGCAGACAGTGGTGGAAGTGCCTGGTGGGAAGGGCTCTGTGCTGAGGGTTCCAACCAGAGTCACAGGCTAGACCTCTTCCTCCTGGTTCATCATCTTACAGACTCCTACAACTCTATGTTTATCTCATTTTACTAGAACCGCAGGCATCCCAAGTAACAGAATCCAAAATGGTGACTTGAGCATGGTTTTCATAAATCAGTCTGTATCAGATGCCAGCCATAGAAATATAGCAGTTTGAAAGGCCTGCTGGGTGCAGTGGGATATATATAATACAATATATTATATATTATATATGCATACACATATATATTATATATCATATCATATTCATACATACAGTATATTCTATACATGCATATAAAATGTAACATAATGTTATATATGTTATATATGTTAGAAATACATAATATATATATTATGTATTTATGTATGAAATTATTGTGGTAAAGAGAAGTCCCAAGCACTGTAACTCACATATCAGGGAGTGCATGGATGTAGGGACCACGTGGTAAAAATTACTTTGCCTTGTGCACTGCTTTTAAGATTGCTAGAGGCCAGGCTGATGATAATCTAAATCCCCAAACATTAAAAGTTAATCATTAATTCAAGTGATTTCTTCCAGATATAAAATGTAATCCCTTAACTGCATGTTTTTAATTCCTTAATTTCCTCCACAGTAAACTTGGTTTCCAGGAGGGGCGGTCGCCTCTGCCCCTTCAGTTCAGGAGCTTTGCGGTCCTCAGAGAAACTGGCAAAGAAGCACCTGTGAGCTCTGGTCCTTCCTCAAATCACGGCTATAAACTTCCATTTTTTCCTTTTAAAATGTTTGAAATCTAATATTGAATCACTTTGACTTGTTAACTTACATTTTAACTGTTCTAAACTGTCTATACTTATTAAACCATCGTTTATATGTTTTATGGAGGTTTTAGTAAGGGAAGGGAGGATTCTGAAGAGGAAGCTCAGGTGAAAAGCACTCCAGGAAAGCAGGCTGCGACGGAGGAGTGGTGGGTGTCATCTCGGGAATTTGCTAATAATACCCACTGGACTGAAGTGGCCTTTTTGTTTTTAAGATAATACAAGAACTACATAGTTTCTTCCTTTCTAAGTCAAGGGAAAACACACTGTAAAAGGCAGCTACAGTGTCAGTGACACGGCCCAGCAGGTGATGCCCTTGCTGCCAAGCCTGACAGCCTGAGGTTGATCCCTAGGACCCACACAGCGGAAGGAAAGAGCCTGCTCCTGCGAGCTGTCCTCAGACTCGCACATGTGTGCTTCGGGTGCAGGACACATGCAGGCACACAAACCTTTCCTCTTGTTAAGTTGATTACCCCAGGCATTTCGCCATAGTGTTGAAAAGCTGTCTCTCACATGGCTTTCACAAAGCAGGCTCACAATGAGGGCACTATTACACCAGACCCCCTTTCCCGGCTACACATAGGATTTGTTGTCCTCTTTGCATTTGTGTGCTCGACCTGATAGCATCCCTCCCTTGACCATAACGGACACTTTGTGTTCAAATGGTGTCATTCTCCTAGTGTGCTGCCCTGATTGGGATACAGTAAAGGAACTGAAGGAAGGAATCCAACCTGCAGAAGGTTCTGGGAAGACATTCTGATGACATTTCTACCAGGGAAAGATAGGTCAACTTTATACCAACCAGTCCCAAGCCAGAGAACATATAGTAGTAACAAGAAAATATCCTATCTGATGTCAATTTGCATAGAAAAATAGAGATAGGAAAAAACCACCACCTAAATTTAATATAACCGTAGACTGCAGAGGAAAGATGACCTCTTGCCAAAGAGGTCTGTTATCTGTCTTGCTATAGATTCCAATGTGAAGTTGAGAATTTGTTTTTATTGTCAAAAATATTAATTCTCAGGTCAAATTTTTGATTTATTAAATATATCACAAAGTAGGTTTCTTAGGATTAATAAAAAAAATTGAGTTCCCTATTTTTTCAGTGTGAACATTATATCTACATCTTCTGTGTGGTGCACATCCATGACTGTTTCTGTTAGCTATTCTAATCAAGCAAGAAGCAAAAGGCAGAAAATTAATTTTTGTTCATGCGGGAAGTTACTCTCATTCTAAAAGACAAAACACAGGCTAGACAGGCCATATGGTCTTCATTGCCCTAAGTCTCGAAGCTGACTATATCTTTTGTTGCTCAATATAGTAAGCTGGGAAAAGCTTAAAAATGTCACACATAGACTGTTGTTGATGTGGATTCTGCATGCAAGAAACCTCATTACATTGACACAAAAGATACCATTAATAAGGCTGAATATCCATACTGGAACATTGTTAAACAGTTCTAAACATTAGGAGTTAGAATAAAGGCTGGGCAGACCTCTGCCAATTAGAGGCCAGCCTGGTCTATATAGGAAGTTTCAAGCTATCCAGGAGTACACAGCGGAGCTGGGAGAAAGAAGAGGGGGGGAGGGGAGGGAGAGGGAGAGAGAGAGAGAGAGAGAGAGAGAGAGAGAGAGAGAGAGAGAGAGAGAGAAGAGGAGGAGGAGGAGGAGGAGGAGGAGAGGAGAGGAGAGGAGAGGAGAGGAGAGGAGAGGAGAGGAGAGGAGAGGAGAGGAGAGGAGAGGAGAGGAGAGGAGAGGAGAGGAGAGGAGAGGAGAGGAGAGGAGAGGAGAGAGGAGAGGGGAGAGATATCAATACAGTACGGTCAGCACCAGCATGAGAGAGTCAAAATGAAGTGTGTGCAGCTACCTGACCTGACGGCTTCACTCACCATCCTCAAGACACTCCTATCATTTACAATGTGGAAAAGCAGACAGATCTCTGCCCCTGTCAGCACCAATACTCTCTACTTCATCCTTATGTCTACAGTTTCTGAGATCCGTCCCCCTAGAGAAAACCAGTCTTATTGTTCTTTAAAACACGAGATGTTTTTATGAAGCCTGGCTTCAGAAAGGAACTAAAACTGTCTCATGGTTCAACAGTTGAAATAACTGATATTTACATATATTTTATATATGTTATACAAATTTCATATATGATATTATAGATGATATTTTATGTAGAATATATTTATATATCATATATATGTATATATATTATATAAATAAAAATATATTCTCAATTGCAACAGCAATTATAAATTATGCCAATTAATAATTTTAAAGACCACTGAAACCTACAAAGGCAATTCTAAGACAACTAGGTTAATCCATTCTGGGCAAGTCATATTAAATGTCTGACTTTAGTTCATTGATAGTACTTCACATCGGAAGCTGTCTTCTGTTGCTTTGATAGACTGGGAATTCACCAGGAGGTTAAGAACCCAAGGACAGATGTGTTCAACAAAACCCACAGATTTCTAACTGAAACCCGAGGGTCCAGCTGAAGGATGGCTAACACGGGGAAGGCCGTGTCCGAGCTTGACACAGACGGGTTTTGCTTGTTGCTCCAAGGCTGTCAGAACACACTTCATGAACTCTGAACTCAGCAAGGAGACCTGAGAGCTGTCTACATATTTCCAGGACATTTGTATCTCAAACACAAATCACTGCCCCGGAAGCCGGCCTGCTTCTGCAGGTAGCAGCAATGCTAGGTGTAAACATGTCCCCTGAGTATGCATTTTAGACGCCTACTCTACAAGCTAAGCACAAATAGAAAAATCACACCAGGTTGCTTTTTTGCTTGGCTTTTCGTTCAGTAGACATAATTCAAGGTCCAGAAAAGAAAATCCTAAGCTCTAACTAAGAGTTATGTTAATAAGTCTCACAGCCCCCTCAAAATTCTACATTTTAACTAGAAAGTATCAGTGGAATAATTCTGAATGGTATCTAACAGTCAACTTTAAAGTTGTGCCTCCAAAACTATACAAAATACACATCTTGAACACTTTAAACCAAATTATCAGCTGAAAATATTTCATGTTTTACTATTTAATTTGATTCAGATGGGCCTCTTATTTTATGTCTATGAAAGTATCACAAGCTGCAGAAGCTTTTCTGGTTCCACAGACCAAAGATGCATAATTTCTGTCAGACCGCCATATTTCCAGTCTCCTGGGAATGACAAGCCCGGAAGGTCTGGGGTTTAATCTGCAAACAGGCTTGCTGTCGATGCCACCCTGTGTGCCCTCCCCAGTCCCTTGAGCTGCAAAACATGAGGCTGCTTACCTTCACATTTTTGTGACACTTCATTAAATTTGTGTCCAGCAGGGCATTTGCACTCAAAAGATCCAACCGTATTAATGCAATTTCCTCCTTGACACAGTCCCGGGATAGCCTGACATTCATCCACATCTGTCAGATTGGGGAAGAGAGAGAGATACGTTGCAGAAGAAAATGTAATAGTTTATCCACAATTATATTACCACATTTATGTCAAAGGCATCCACCACAACTTTTAGAATATGATGACAGCAACCATTATAATACATTATGTAAATAGATAAGTTCTTAGTCAATAACACTCAAGAGGGAGCCCTGTCTTTGCACAGGCAGAGGAGACCATTCTACTAAATCCGGGGCTTTATCATACATAGCCAAGTAGAACATCCAATGATTAAAATGACCATTTTTACTGTGTCATTTTCACCTTCAGATTGGCAACAATAATCAAAAGTATCTAAGACATCCTTCGAAGGCAAAATGTGATACATGTCTATAATAAAGCTATCTTGAAGTGTTACAGTGAATGATAAGGGTAACACAGAATTTATGCAAGATCACTGAGCTGGCCATACGGAAGCTAGTGTCTTCATATGTATTTCCCGTCTATCCTCTGGAAAATTGTCTTGTGCAGGGAAGGCTCATCAGGGTCAAAAATGAGAGCTGTGCTGGAAAATGGGTGGGTTCAGCTGTGGACCCACCCACAAGAACGTGTACTAGGGAGGACCTTCACAAGCTCAGATCCTGTGCCTCCCCATCACCGCTAAGTCAGAGAAAGCCCATGACTGTCCACTAGTCTATTCCCCCCTTCCTCTTTCCCCTTCCTCTCCAGGTTTCCTCAGATAACACCACAGATATGCCTGCCTTTGAATGCTGTCATTGTGGACCCTATTTCTGGAGTATTCTTCCTGTCAGAGCCGTGTGGTCCATTCTGACTCACCTTTTAGTCTCTACTCCAATGCCCCTTTGTTCTGGCTGCTGTGATAGCCACAGCCAGCCCCTGGTTCTCACCACCAACCATCCTAACAATGAATTTGTTTTATTCTTCAACAACATGGGCTTCCCCACAGCAGCCTCAGTCCACCTTGCTCAATGCCCTATCTAAGAACCTAGAGACCAGCGTCTGGTTCTATACATAGTCCCAAATTAACCTTTCCAACAGAAACCTCCTCATCCACGGTGTTGGCCTGGATTCCGCTGTGAAGACAATGCATACAAGTGTATTCTCTCAGTTTCTTCATTTGGAAAAATCCTGATTCCATAAAGAGCCCCAGCGGGAGTTAAGTTCCTTTGTCTTAGACTATGTTGCAGACATCAGTGAGCACAGTACCCTCTCTAGGTTCTGATGGCTTGAGAAGCCACAGAGCAAGTGACATTTCCAGGCTCCTACCCTACGCTGTTGGGAAAAGTCACCCCACAATTAAAGGAGAACCAGAGGAGAAATTTTTGTTTGGGAATAGAAGTGTCACTGTTTTAATGGAATGTCCTGACCCACAAATGACTGTATTGGAACAATTATGATTATAGTCTACAGCTGGTTTTGTTTTTGTTTTAGATCAGGGTTTTCTCAATGTTTATTAAAACATGAATTGCAATCACAATGTTATAGTCAGAGAGACAACTGTAGATAGTCTTGTTCATCAGGAGTTTTAGCCAACAGGAAATGTATATGAAGGCAGGTCCCCACTGACCACGAGCTCCCAGACTGTGCCTATACATCCGTGTCCAACAATACATTCACCCACAGCCTGCATCCGGCCCGAGGGTTAAAAGCGTCAGTGAGAGGACAGCCTGGCCACATAGAACACTTCGAGAGAATCTCCCCCAGCGAAAGGAGAAATTCATTTTGCAAGTGACCATATAAGCTGCTATTTTGAAGTCATGGGTTTTTGCCAAACGAATGTTTAGTCTTCCCTACCTAGGTGTTGACGAGCAGTCACAAAGGGACAGGAAGCAAATTTGGGGGAAATCCAGACTGTGTGAGAGGACTAGCAAGCTGAGGAAAGTCTGCCTTCCCTCTCTCCTTCCCTTTCTCATTCTTCTGCTGGTTCCCAAGCCTCTGACAGGAAGCTGGGAAGCCGGTCAGCCTCTCTGGTCAGCCTCTCTCGTCACTGTCAGCAGCTCACGGCTATTAGCAACTTCAGAACACAATGACCAACACAGTCCTCAATACTCAAGGAGACCTTCTAAGAAGGAGAGCCCTGCTCCTCTCTGTCCTTTTCTAGGACTTTAAAACAGCGTCTTCTGGCTGCTCCTGACATTGAGAGGGACACCTCCAAGGGCGTGCAGAGGTGTCGCCTCTGGAAGCCAGGCACAAAATCAGTTTAGTGCGGCCCACCGCACACACAGATGAGAGCAGATCAAATCCCGCTTTCCTGAATCCCAACCTTCAGAATGAACACAAGGAACAGAGCCAAACTACTACCTAGCTGCCTCAGAAAAAGCATATTTTGTGAATTTTATGAAAATACTGCAGTTTTCTAAAAAAAAGCAGCGCCGACGTCTAAAGGAAGCAGAGACAGCCTGGGAGTTTTCAGGCCCATCAGTTTAGAGTGGAGCGGCCTCTGCTCACTTCCTCCTCGTCCCTGCCAGACATCCAGACAATGGAAGAATTTACACAGCTGGGGGAGCGGAGGCAAAGCCAAAACCAGAATTCTAGGGGAGGGCAGACGAGTACTGAGACAACATCTGGGGGCATTTAAAACAGTGAATTCAATTCTAGTTTATTTCTGACTTGTTAGAAACAAACAACAAACAAACAACAAACAAACGCACAACCAAAGGAACGAACCATAATGTAGCATGTCAAATGTCCAGAGGAACAATTTTTTTTAGGTCACTTAAGTGCAACCTGGAGCCCAGGCCTCTAAGAGTTTCAAATGAAGGAAAACAACAACTACTACCTTGTTCGCTGTGTTTCTACAAGGCAGCGCCATGAGGTACAGCTTCGCCCCCACACAGTTGCTATTCCTGAGCCAGACGCACATGGAACCACCCCTGGGCCAGAGGCCGGCTGGCAGGACAGACTTAGCAAACCTTCTGGCCTCCAAGAATCAGGCTACTGAGGCTTCAGCTGTACCCTGAGGCAGGGGATGGGAGTTCTCAGCGGCAGAGCTGTCCCCTCAGGCTGGGACTCCGGCATTTTCGGCAGCTGGGGCGTGGCCCTCCATCGACCAGGGCTGTACCTTGTTATTCCGGCTGCCTTACCTTGACAAGCTCCAGTGCGGATGTTGGGAATGAAGCCCCGGCGGCAGGGGTGAGGCTGGGCAGGACACATCTCACAGGGGTGGCCCCAGGCTCGGCCTACTGTGGCACAGCAGAGTGTTTTGGTGCAGACGATCCCGCTGAGCTGTCCCTGGCACATCTGGTTGCTTACTACAGTAAAACACGGGCCTGTTCTGTAATCTGAAAGTAGAGAATAAGAGATTCGTCAAAGTCCAGAAGAGAAAGACCCAGCACACAGAGGGGCAGCTGGGCCCCATCGTGCTCAGCCCCAAGCCAGACAAGAACTCCCAGCAGCTCCCACATCCCACATCGTTGACTCTGGGTAAAGTCTGAATGGACCTTTCTACCCCTGACTCCCATTTTTCTCACCTACAAAGGAGGGGAAAACATTGGATCCTGTCCGCTTCAAAGATGCCCTTGTTAGGATCAGATGAATTTAGGGAAATTCTTTTTGTTTTGTTTTGGTTTTTTGTTTTGTTTTTTGTTTTTGTTTTTTTTTCAAGACAGGGTTTCTCTGTGTAGCCCTGGCTGTCCTGGAACTCACTCTGTAGACCAGGCTGGCCTTGAACTCAGAAATCCGCCTGCCTCTGCCTCCCAAGTGCTAGGACGCCAGGCTAGGGAAATTCTTTATAACATCGAATGCATCCTGGCATTATCCAATCAGTTGGTCTAGAAAAGACCTAGGTATCTATATTGCGTCAGACCCTTCGTGTACCATAGTATTTCAGTGGAATGAAATTCACATGTCAAAGAAACATGAATTCCACGGTCATTGATATTGTCCATCACTGCTAAGAATGAAGCAACCCATGTGTCTGTCAGCTAATGAGTGAACTGGGGGAGATTCGTTACATTAAGTATTAGTCAGTCATGAAAAGAAGAGAATCCTGCCATTGGCAAACAGCAGGGCTTTTGATTAATGACAGATTAATTAGGGAAGTACAGAGAGGCAAGTACCACAGCCTGCCACTCAAAGGTGGGGTTTTAAAAAGTTACCATACCAAAGTCGGGAGAACAGTGGTTCCCAAGGCAAACGGGGCCCAGGAAGGACTGGGGAGAAGTTATCACTAAGTACCGTTAGTCAGCACAATGGCTGACTGCAGACAGTAGAATAGTTGAATTCTCGGTGTATTTTGATACTCCACATAATGCACTGAATTGTTTCAAAGCTTGCCATCTTCTATAGGGTCTAAGTTTTAAAAGGGACCAAAAATTTAACAACTATCTACTGACTAAAATCTCAGCCTTCATTTTGTTCTCCCAAAAAAGAAGTCACTGAACTCGGGTTGAATGCCACAAAATCACTCATACACAATAACTATGGGGACAAAATGAGACACCAAAGTCATCTTTACAAACATGGCCCCATGAACATTTAATAAATACTTATCTATCTTATTTATCATTTTAAACATTAGCATACAAAATAATGGGTTTTATAGCAGGATTTCCATACATCTATATTGTATTTCCCCCTTTATTACATTAACATTTCTTTTTTGTTCATATATAGGTATATGAAATATAAATATGAAATATACATATATACATATATTTTAAGGTATTTATACACACACACATATCTTGGGAAGTCTACATTCTACAACTGAGAGAAGACATGCAATAGTTATCTGGGTCTGGGTTATTTTGCTGTCATAAGATTTCCAGCTCCATCCATTTTCCTGAAAATGACATAATTTTGTTCTTATGGCTGATTGAAACTTTACTGTTCATATATGCCACATTTCTCCGTTCATAAGCTGATTCTATAATGGGCTATTTCGGTGCTGCAACATGCTGCTCACTTAGACCCTCGGGGGTTTATACCCAGGAGTGGGGCAGCTGCGTCTGATGGGGCAGCATCCCAACCACTTCCATAGCGACTGCAGTCACTGACGTTCCTGCCAGCAGGGGGGAAATGCACCTTCCCTCCCCATCCTCACCAGATATTTGTAGTTTTCTGTTTTCCATTCTGACTGGCGTGAGACAGACGGTCAGCTTTGTAGTTTAGATCTGCATTTTGCTAAAGAATATGTAACTTTTGTGGATGTGCCTGTTTGCCATCTGTACTTCTGCTGAAAGCGTCTGACCAGTTCATTTGCCTCTTTACCAATTGCATGACTTGGCACTTTTGGTGGTTTTTTTTTTTTTTTAATTCTTTATATATTATAGATACCAATTTTCTGCAGGCTATCTCTTGACTCCACTAATTTTTTTCTTTTTTATTTAATATTTTGTCATGTACTTTTTATTCAAGGTGAAGAAAGTACTTTAGACAATCAGGAAAAATCAAAGAGACATAAATAAATCTAACTGTATAGAAACTACATATGATTACATTATACATAATCTACCATTTGTGTGTTACTTAAACCACAACATAATGATTATATGATTATAATCTTGTGTGCAAGATAGAATCTTGGTTCTCTTTCAGCAAATGTTACCCAAAATATTTCCCCAAGTAATTAAATACTATTCCAAAATATGAGTTTTAGTGTTGCCTAGTTTTCATCAAGCTATGATGTCATTTATTCAATCATTTTTTACTGTGCATCATCGAGATCACTTCCAGTTTTTCATTATTATACATAGCATTCAATGTGTTTAGCTCATGCAACAACCATCAAGATTTGTCTCACTTTATGAATCTTAAACCAAGGCCAGAGTCATACAATATTCCTATGTGATGTAACAAGGCAGAATATAGTCTCCTCTCTTCTTTCCTGCTAATTTACTGAGGCAAGTACAAATGCTTTGACCAAACATTTGTATCAGCATGACATTCTCAATATGTTTTGAAAAGCATAATGGAATGTGGGCTTTAACCAACGAGCCTCCCTTTATCAACTGCTTGGATCTGTGCTCATTTTAATAATATCTTATGAGTGTCATATGTGTGCATGGTGGAAACATTCAGAGCAACATGAATATGGTGTTTTGTGGGTAGAACCAGCAAACATCAGGAATATCACCCGATGCCAAGAAAGTCCAATTCGATCATGCATAACACTGGTTCCGGACCTGGGTGTGAATAGCTGCCTAGAATCACTTAACACACAAACAACAAACAAACAAACAAACACCCAAAAGACAGAAACTTCACAACTTTTCCAGAGTCAAAATGAAACATTGAAAGACTGGAACAGAGAGGACACTTGTTAATTTCCACCAAGTCCATTCGGCGACGACAGCCCGCAGGGACTTATCTTTGTTATTATAATGGATACTTGGCAAATAGCTCAGTGCACAGAATAGAATCTATAGACTTCACACACGTCTACACTAGAAACTGAGAGCCACAGATGAAGTAATTTTGGAATCAACTTAGAAGTTGTTTGCTCAACAGTGTCTGTTGGCAAGCATACTTGAGATCCATACTTTCTGGGAAAATTGGTGATTACAGAGAGGGTAGCACAATCTGGGTGAAATGCAATTGGAAATAGAAATCTCTTGAAAGGCAAATGATGTATTAGCAGGGCTTTAAAATGTCATTCTGACTTGGCAGCTTGTGTTTTTTTGTTCTGTTCTTTAGTAAGTTTTAAAAGTTAACTCCGTTTCTATTCAATATTCCAAGCACAGACCCTTACCTACACCCCCAACTCTTCACTGACAATCTAATTGTGTATAACTGTTCCCAAGGCTCCAGTGTGATGCTAAGCTACATTTACAACTCCTTTAATGTTTCTTCACATATAGGCCCATGCTAGAAAGAGACTGTGTCTCATGGATGCTGTTGGACTCAACAGAAATTATTATTCTTAATGAAGTAGAACATGGTATTAGAAAGATTTTCTACTTGCAAACCTTTCTCTAATTACTTCCTCATGAGAGCTCCGTCACCTAGGGCACCAGGCCAATGCTTCCAAAGCTGTTTACTTTTTTTAAGTTAAAATGCAAGATTAGTTCCTATCAACTGGTTTACTTCCCCTCTGGGACATCTTGCCTCTACACAAGCCACTGTGAGAGGGTAGCACAGGTGTTACCCTCTGGTCCCATTAGTTTGGCCTCTAAGATTGAGAGGTTTTTGTTCTGTTGTTTTAATTTTGTCCCACTAGAAAGAAGGTCCAGAGGGTAAACCCACGTACTGCTCTTGCAGAGGACCTAAGTTCGATTCCCAGCACCCAGGTCACATACTCAAACGATCTGTAGCTCTAGCTCCAGGGGGCGTCTGATACCTTGGGTCTCAGCAGAAGCCTGCACTCATGGGCCTATACCACCCCCCATACACATACACAAACCTACTCTTAAAAATAATTTAAAATTTTATTAGATTTATTGGAGAAGGGGGATACGGTGTGTGTGCCGTGTGCACACGTGGAGGTCAGAGGACATCTTATGGGAATTGGTTCTCTACAACCGCCGTGCGGTTCCTAGAGATTGAACTCAGGCCAACAGACTTGGAAACAAGTACCTTTACCTACTAAGCCACCGCATCTCGGCTCAGGTTCCGGCCATATAGCTGTGGTCTTGTACGCTCAAGCCCACATCTGCAGTTCAGAACACTTGGACTGTAATGTTGGTCCTCTTCCCTTCCTAATCAGACTTCACCCCGATGCAAACTCATCATTTACAGCCAAAGTGTTCCTGTGGTCAGAATATTCGCGTCGCTCTTGCCCAGCCCCTGAACCACAAGCTGTGGAGATGCAGAAGGGTGTAATTGTGGGTATGAGGCTCCAATTATTTAAAGCCTTTCCTTTCACAAAATTACATATAGAAGATTAAGATATCAATTTATTCATGGCAGAGAAAGAACAGACACGATCCTCCCAGGAAGGCTGACCAATAGGATTTTAATTCATCCTTAGAGGGAGGAGCTCAGAAAGCCTCTAAAGAAAACCAAAAGGGGGGATCTCAGGACTGTAAGCAGAAGCAGCCTTGTTGCTACTGATGCGATGTCTTCCTTCAGTCCCTTACCCTGGGCCCTTAAGATGCTTCTGAGAAATACTGTGCCTGGAGCCCTGCCCCTACTCTAACCAGCCTCGCCACGGCCTCTTATTCTACAGGTGTGTCATTAAATTTATTACCAAGGGTGAGATGTTCAGTAGCAGATCAATATTAAAACAAAACATTCTTCTGCGAGTCTTTGGGGTCTTTCTGACCAACAAGTCATAAGGAAGTATCCCATATTTGGCACTGGAGTTGGTCTTGGTTGACCACCAGCACCTAATGGATCTTATTGCTGAAGATGCCACATAGCTTGATTAGAAGACAGAGGGAAATCAAGCTGAAAGAGAAATAGAAACTTCCTCACTGATGGCTGCCCTTCCTACTGATGGAATGTGTCACACAGGCTATGAGGGGGGAGGGGCAGGGAATCACCAACAGTCTTCCCCAGGTGTGCATGCCCCTGCTCTGACAGGGGTAAGGTGTGTTCACCGGGGCAACTACTGCACAACTGTTGTGGTGACAACCAGTTGCTTTCTGATTGGGCCTGAGGTCCACACTCCGCAGGAGGAATCTCGTGCTTAGAGCTTTGGACAGGCCTTAGGGGGTGAATCTATTGCTTTCATTTTCTAAATGGTCATGTTGTCAAACTGTCTCCTAAACATTTCTGTTTCTATCCATAGAAAACCTTGGTCAGAGAGGCTGCTTGTCCGCACCGACGAATGCAGAGGTTCACAGCTGGTCCAGGTGCTGAGAACAAATGAGTGTTCTCTGTTCCAAGAATATCTGTGTCACCCCATCAAGGCTCAGAAACATCTGGAAAGAGGGTCTGGAAAGAATGTAAGGGCCAGATGATAGAGAGGAGGATTGTGAAACGCTATTGTCTGGGAATGATGCGGCCAGTGCAATCTTGTTCTCACGGCAACAGCAGTTGCTCGCACTGGGCCTGCAGAGGACTGGGCCTATCACTAGGGGAGGATCTCATGGAACCTAGCCCCTCGCTGAGAAACCATGAACACTGACAGTTCCTGAGGGAGTGGAGTCATTGTCTTCAGCGATGTAGCCACTGGTGAGTTCACCATGGTCCAGCGATTAGCTCAACACCACACCCACGTGATCACTCACAATAACAAAATGAAAAAAAGGACATAAAAATGAGAAGAGGGCTTTTAAGAGAGGGGCTGACAGTGTTGGGAGAGGGATAATAGATGGTGGACACATGGTACAAGCGGGATGCACTGCACACATGTATAGGACTGTCAAAATGCATTTAACTTAAAAGGGGAGTTCTGGAGATGGAAGTGGTGGTGGTTGCCTCACAAGGAGAATTTACTGAAAGCCACCAGTTGGCCTCTCTACAATAGTCACAGTGATAAGTTGTCTTATTTTATGTGCATACTAGAACAAGAAAAACTATTGTGCCGCATACACTGAAGCATTTTTTTTTTAATGCTCAGAGCTTAGTTCTAAGGAGTCAACTTAAGAATCAAGGGCTTCATTCTTCATTCAACGACCTTTAAGGCATAGCTATGCTGTGTCAATGAGGAGTGCAGCTACGTCCCCCGCATACATGAGTTTACAATCTACTATAGAAGATGGTCAAGAAATAAGTAAATATATTAAAACAATGCCAGAGCCAGTAAGATTGGTAAAAGACTTACTGTGTATCACCTGGTGACCAGAGCTCAGCTCCTGGCGTACTCTTGTCATCAGGTATACACAGTAAGTCAGCTCCTGGCGTATAAAGGTGGAAGGACATCAACTCCATGAGATTGTCCCTTGACTTCCTCATGCATGCAATGGCACATGCACCCCTCCACATACTTACACATATACATCATATGTGCATGCACATGTGTCATACAAAACAACAGTGAATAAAATAAATCTAAAATTAAAAAATAATTCCATACACGAAGTTGTGATTTAGCCTACAAATGGCTCCTGCAGCGAAGGAACTGGTCATAGCAGTCATGAAGAGATGATCAAAGAAGACTGAGAGGAGAGATGAAGGAACAGGCTAGTGGTTGACGACAAGATGGACAGGCACCCTGGGCATTAGCAACAGCGAGAGTGGTGGCTGAGCTGGGGGGTAGCCTGGCTTCATCGGTGCTAAGAGGCCACTGGACAAGAACACATGCTACACAGAAACTGCCGGCACACGGGTAGGGACTTTCACAGGAGGCCTCGGGCCACAGTGAGGAGTTTAGATATATCTGTAAGTTAGCAGAAAGTCACCACCTGGCATTACTTTAAAGGAGGGCTGCCCAATGTGCTCCCTTGGGGAGACAGGAGGCTTTCCGAGGGGCCTATTGAAGGACTGTGGTAGAAGTCTGCAGTAGCTCTGCCACTGGTGTGCAAGAGGGAGGGGAGGCTATGGGTGGCTGATGGTCCTGGGAATGATGCAGCCAGTGCATTCTTGTTCTCACGACCAAACAAGGCTGCCAGTGGACTGGAAGTGAAGGACGGGGGAAACCAAAGTCAGAGACCCTGGCCCTGCAGCTCATTTATTAAAATGGAGAAACTGAGAGGCTAGACGCTGGTAAAAGCGAGTATTAAAAGTTGTTCACCTTTGCAACAAAGGAGCTATTGTAGGACAGGTGATTACAGCTGAGAAGGATGGCCCAGAGTGACAGGACTTGGTGTGTCAATCCTGATGTTGTCAAGACCAGATACAACTTTATTAAATCCTATCTGGACCCATATACCTTAATTTATTTTTTTGTGTTTTCTTTCTTGTTAATAAGTATTTGCTCATATCATAGATATATGTTTGAGTAGTTGAGACATCCTTAAAATGCATTTGGCCATTTCTCACAGAAACCTCTGTATGAGGTATAGACCAACAGTGTGTGATGGAATCCTGGCATTGAGAGGGGGATGGGATCCTGGCGCGGTAGGGGAGGGGCTGCCTCCAGAGCAAGTTCACTGCTGCTTTCAGCAATGACAGGCATGGGAATCCAAGACCACTGGTGTGAGGGCTGCCAGCCTAGCGCTCATTCCGCAGTAAATGGATACATACCACATTCCCATGATGTCATCAATCCTGAGAGGTCTAATAGAAAACGGGAAGCAAGGATGAATGTCCAGCCATTACCAACTGCATCTGAGAAATGTCTCACACCAAGCCGGACTTTCTGTAATATCGAGCCAGACCAACGGCCGTGAGATCGTTTACATATCCTGGTGGGCAAGTATTATTTCTTCGGCTGGCATTTCACCAAATATGCACTTGATGGTGGAGTTTATAAATTTCTCTCTCTCTCCTCTCTTGTCCTCCCTCCCTCCCTCTCTCCCTCACACTCACTCTCTCCTTCCTTCCTTCCCTCTTTCTCGCTCCCTCCATCCTCCTCTCTCCCATAAATATGCTATGAAGTAACTCTCAAGGCCGCTCCATTCATCTCAGAACTTTTCTTGGGAAGTCAATGCCAGATGAAGAAAAGTTCCTGACACTGTTTCCAGCTCAGGGTCTGGTGCTGAGCTCAGTGGAAGAAAAGTCAGAAGAAAGCACTGCAACACTCAGGACACCTGAGTAACCTCTGCGGAGGGACTGGATGTAGAGGGGGTGGGACAAGCAGCAGGCTCAACTGCAAGTGACTGCATCCAGTGATACGGATTCAAGTCAACTGGAAGCAACTGCATCCAGAGTCGAAGATGCAAGTAATGGACAAGACCGCCCAAACACTGCAAAACCGATCTTAATGAAGATCTGCCTTTGCCCAGGTGTCAAAATTTGACACATGATGGGTCTCAAAGCCTGGGCGCACTGGAAGCCCAGTGGCTGGTGCTGGTGCTGGTGCTGCTCCGTGGCCATGCACATTTAAAAGCTGGTCCTTGAACCAAGAACGTGTCACTCCTTGATCGTCACGGCCTCTGTGAGGCCTCGCCAGAAGCGACCTAGTTGTAAGGGACTGCTATTTTAAAGCAGAAGCTACACAATGTACCCTGCCCTTTGGAATGGGTCACTGTGTCACAGACATCACAGGCAAATGATCAGAAAGAAGGCAGTAACTATTAACAATAAATGGCAGAGACAGATGGGCCATAGTGTGTAGCTTAGAAACTTCTGGAAGTAAAGCCATGGGAGGACAGTGAATATGGTTAGAAAGTAATGGGAGACCCTATGGAAAGTGGTCTAATGTGTACCAAGGAATGAGCTGAAGAGCATAACTCTCTCTGCTGGTGGGGGCGTTTGGCTTTCTAGTATATTAATACATCTACACGGTATAGCTTTTGGATAACTATGAAGCACATCAATAGCTAACATGGAAATTTCCAAACCTCTACAGTTAGAAGTGTACCATTGTGCACATTGCAATTATAATTCCACGAGCTTCCCATTTGCTGTCCTGGGACAACCCTCTCCACTGAGGGATTCTAGTCAAGGTCTCCACAGCCCAGACTTCTTATACTCAGAATTCACAGCTTCTGGAGGCAGCAAGCACTTCTATGTTATATGTCTATGCAAACACTCCATCCTAAACGCTATCTTCAATTTTCATTACACATTTTATGCGTACAAAGAAATACTATCGGGCTATCAGCATCGATTTTGTGCAGTCAAGGAGCTGTGACTCAAAGATCATAAGTGGGAATTCTGGGATCTGGAGTAAGCCATAAAAGCATGCACAAGGTTGACATCTCTGAGGACAGGTGGACAGCCTCATGCTCCTCCTAGAACTTTGGGATTAGGATCAAGGAGAACTCTCTTCATCCCCACAGCTCTCTGGGACTTGGGGAGTCAGACGGCATCTGTTGTGTGTGTGTGTGTGGGGGCGATGCATCAGTATGGTGAAAGGGCAGATGTGGCAGGTGTGAGGGAGGGGAGGGGACAGGGCACACACTGCTCAGAGGGCCTACAAGTGCACTTCCCCCCCCCCAGTCCAGTCCTAAGCAATGTCCTGCTGCACACCTGCTCTCGAATTATATAGGAACCAGTGCATTTCATGTTTCTGGATACAAATTCTCTCTGCTTAAGCTTGCTTCTGTATTTGCAGCTGGAAAAATGTGACCTAAGACAGTGGGGTAACCTTTTGGGTGAGTACAGTAACATAATCAGGCTCTCAGTTCCCACAGTTCAACAGTGGGATGAACACAGCTTCCCAGAATGTAATAAAAAGCTGTTAAGAGAGCAGACTACTGGGGTATATGCCCAGGCTTATTGGAAAGAAGTTTCTTTTTTTCAATCTCAAAGAAAAGTAACATATAAACAAACAAACAAACAAACAAATCTCTCGGTTAGGAGCATATGCACGGTTTCTCTGATTTATAAACAAAGTAGGCCACACAGAGACAAACTTGCTTGTGTGCTACCACAGGCAACTCAGCTGCTGACCTCAGACATGCACACTGACTGGCTTTTCAAGGCCAGCGGGTGAGCTCTGGTGGCTTTACTGGGCCAACGGATGCCATAGGAAAAGCAAGAAGTGGCAGCCATGTTAGGAGGTCTGTGCACCAGCCTCAGGTCAGCTTAAGGTAGACATTCCACAGGTCTACCGGGGTCAGAGAAGCCAAGAGGCGAGCTGCGGTGGGTGCTGTGGGCCCTTCTGTGGGTCTGAGAACCCCACAATGGACTGAGCACCCCACCGAGGGCAGTGGATTGAATTTGGGGGGGAAGATGAGTCATTCTGTCTTACAGAAGATGGCCAACAGGAGTGTCTGCCATATGTTTGACTTCCCACATATCCTCCATCATAGCCTCGCTTTTTGGGCCACAGGCTTGGGGGAGGACACAGTATCCTTCACACTCCACACTCGCTGACCTACATGCCCTCCCTCTTTTGTAAACTGCTAGTGACAGCCAGGTAGACCCTTTCCCGGCACCTGCATTAGAGTGTAGCAGGCATCAGAGTCTGAGGCGCCTCCCATTTCAGCTCTGGCTTCTTCCCTAATTTGCAAACACTCTCCAGAGTTACTGGGTAAACAGTGGTTCCTCTACCCATGGGTCTTTGCACACGCCTCTCTCTTCTCTCCATTTTCTAGAAAATCCCTTCTCCCGGATGATTCCTTTGACTACTTTCTTCTCTATGCCCTGTGGTACTGATAAAACTATGGAAATTATTTGGGAATAGAATTGCCTTTTACCAAGCCACGAGCCTTGAGATTAAGTGCTCTGTCTTATTAAACTATGTATCTTAACTGCCAAGAGTAGTTTTCACACTCACACAAGGCACAAACGGCCAACCTAGCAGACAAAAGCGAACGCTAAAGAGCTATCTTTAATTTAGTCTAAGTCACCCAATGTTGTGCATTATTCTCTTCCTTTAGTCAGAACACAACTATTCACGCTCCAACCCGGCTCTCACTCTGGTCATCACTGAGGCTGGGAATAAAACTAGCCTCCACTTCAGTTGCCTCTGCCCCCTGAGCGAGTGAGGGAAACTTTATATAAAAGCTGACACACGCCCTGGCCCACCCATCATCCTTCTCCCCAAATTCATCACCCACAGACTCTGTCACTCTCACGAGTAGTTGACGGTACCCACTCAAACTTCAAGGAGACTCACATACTTCACTCTGTTCTACAAGAGTGCTCGTAGGCAATCCTTCCCCTCTCGCTTGGTCCTCTCATGTCTGAAACAGTTGCGAATTTTGAAATAGAGTAAAAATAAGAGTAACACAGATTCTGATTGGATTCAAGGCTGACTCCACAGGAGGCAACCCACACCCAGGACTGTAAATCTGATCAAAACCCGCGCTGGTAAAGATCATACATACCCCACCCCCCAGGGAAACCGGCGCACTGTCAGTTAGTTAATGTGACTTAGCATCAAACACCCTGCTAAACATTTATGTTAATCCTCACAGACAAAGAGCACCCTCAGCCTTACCCCCCCCCAAAAAAAGCCTTTTTCAGTGAGCAAATGGACAGGTGCTCCACACCTAAACGACTCTCTCTCTCTCTCTCTCTCTCTCTCTCTCTCTCTCTCTCTCTCTCTCTCTCTCTGGCTGCCTTCCAATTAGGAATGGCCTTTTGTCCTGGACTGGCCAATAAGATGCAAGCAGAAGTCTAAGAAGAGACAACCGAGGAGGAATGTTTTTCACTTCTGTTAAAATGAGATAAGCACATCTGCATTACCCGGCCCTCCTCTCTTTCATCTTTCTAGAAGATACGATGCCTGGGAGTGCATTGCCAGCTTGCAGACATGAGAACAGGAAGAAAGACACATTCAGGTCCCTGATGGCATTTCTGCACATCTGGACTGCCTCTGCTGCCCTTCATCTCCTGGTACCCTCCCCCTCCCCCCTCTCCCTCCCGCTGCTTCTCTCCTTCCCCTCATTATGTCCCTTTCCCTTTTCTTTTTCCCTTTCCCTCTCCTCCTCCCTCTTTCCTCTCCCTCCTCCTTTTCTCCCTCTCCTCCCTCCTTTCCTTCCTCTCTCTCTCTTTCTCTCTCTCATTCTCTCTCCACCTTTTCTCCTCCTTCCCCCTCCTCCACTACATCTGTCTTGACCTTTCCCCGGACAGAGCAAGTGCTCTAACCACTGAGCAACCTCTTAGCCTTTTACCTTTAAAGCAAAGCTAACTTTGTCCTCTCCCTTGTCTAAGTTGTGGCTGAGTTTTCTCAGTTTTTAACTCCCATCCAAACTCATTTCTGACTGTGACACCAGTGTGTGGATTTTTCTATCCTTTACATATATCTGGGTAGCGTGAATTTTCAAAGATTGAGAGCACCGAGAGCACGCAAAGTGGGTCCATTGCGTCCATTTCACACAAAGTGCAGGTGAGAGTGGCAGAAGGCTCTTCATCAGCTCACAATGAGAATCAGTTTAGTCTTCTCTTCCGGTGCCTGGAAAAGGCGTCTGGTATTGGGACATAGTGCTGATAGAGTGCTTTTGAGATATGTACACTATTAAAGTTATGTCAACATAAAAACGGTTATACTCTGCACTCTCACCAACCCCCTTTGTAAAAGTCCATTCTGTTTTTGAAAATAAACATTGTAATATCTTTTGTTTATTCTATTTTCTAAATAGTTTAGATATTTGAATGTGATATACCTATATACTGCTCTCAGTTGAAATTTTTTTAAAAATAAAATCATTGGGTTTCCAAATACTGTGCATGTAACTTGATGCCAATCAATCATAAGGACATAAAGGACAGATACAGAGTATATCCCAAAATACTGAAGCACGGGAACTATCCCCCAGGGTCCACACTCAAACTCTACATCAGCAAGACCGGATTAAGAAGAACACAAATGACTATGTAAATGTCTTCAGACACCCACGTGCTGGGAAGTCATGGCACCCAAAGGTTCCCATTACCATTTGCAGGAACATGGGGAAATATTTAGTCATTAAATAGGGTGACAGATACCTCACATAAGCACAGATAGCTCATGAAACAAATGCACAAAAACCAAACTCTTAGCTATGGTGGTGTGCGTGCGTGCATGCGTGCGTGCATGCGTGCATGCGTGTGCATGTGTGTGTGTGAAGCTGTTGTATTTTCTCTCCATATCTTCTCTTTACTCTGAGTGTGGGAGGACCAAATCCCCTTCAATCCCAGATGTTGTTATTAATTTGAAAGCTTCATCCAGATCTCAGAAGACCTTCCGATGACAAGTCTGACTGGAGAGACTTTCCCGAGGTCTTCAAGACAGGAAATGCCATAATTATGAGCTGTTTGTGCTTCCAATGTTTGTGTGTAAGACGAATTTTGGATCCTCTCACTGTAGCACTGGAAAGCAGCAGAGAAGGGGAAGAAAATGGACACTTGTGTTCATAGCTTTGGCTGTTCGCTCAACTCTCAGGATCTGTCCAGGGAGACTCACCCAAGTTTACAAAAGTGGAAACTGAGGCTCCGGAGTTACACTGAAGAATTCGCCCGAGGTTACACAGAGAGTAAGTGCCAGGAGTGAAAACCAGCTCTTGGAAGGAAAGCAATGCTTCTCTAAGTCAGGCCGCTCAGTCGTGTTCTAAATGCTCAGCTACATTTACAGCCTTAGTGCAGTGGCAGCTGTTGTCTTTATGAAGTGTAAATTGTCCCAGTTTTGCTGTAGTAGATCATGTATTGACCTTGAGCCATGAGAACACAGAATCACTTTGGATGTCATCTTAAAAAAGGTTTGTATTGACACATGTGACAGAGGGGGCTGCTGGGGATGAGGTGGAGAAGCCCAAGTGCACCCCGCAATGCTTTAGAGCTTAAGCTGGTTCATCTTATTATTTTTTCTAACATACGAAGCATATTTTGATGTCATATCACGTACTGAAAAACAAGCAAAATTAGTAAGAAACATACCTACAAACACAAAACATAAGCAACACACACACAGAAACACATCTGTGTGCCACCAGAGGTGGAAAGACCTTTTGTACCTGTGTGACTGTGGGCAAACCCTTTCCTCCCTGATCACAGGTTTTCTTAAATAAGGATGGCAATGGGATATCTGCAAGGATTACATGAGACAATGTGCTGAAATAGTAAATGTAGGTCTTGCTCTTGCATCCATCATACTGTGAACAGAATCCTTTGCCTAAGATGTATCACTTGATTGTTTTCTGAGACATCAGATAGAACTGGTCTTAACTAAGATACTGTTCTACTATAAAGTCAGATTAAAAGGTATGTGGCATAACCTACTAAAACATGATAAGCAGTAAGGATGGACGAAATCCGTATACTGTATCTGTAAGCCTTTACTCTACATTCCCCTTCTCTCGTGTTTTCTCCTTGATCCAAGACTGAAATACCACACCACAAAGTCTCTGCCATCTGGGTTGCTTGTTACTGAGGAACACAACTCAGTCACAGCCTCTAGAGTGATAATCTACACCTACACACTCCCTCAGCCACAACCACACAGGGCAGCTCCCCGGGCCAGCACAGTCTGGCATGGGCATTGTTTATATCACCTATGAATATATCTGGCTTGCCTCATTCCAGAATTCCCTTCTCTCTTCCAAACCCTTTTTATCCTTCAAGACTAAATTTAAACATTACATTTTGGGAGCAACTTGCTCAACCTGCTGCTCAGGGGAGATGAATCTTTCATTTTCTTAGCTTCCATGTTGTACTGTGCACACGCACCTATGCACAGAGCTGTAACACCAGACAACAGATCACAGCATCCTGGGTACCAAACTCCCCAGAAGGAGGGAAAGTCTCTTGTCTATCCCTGGACTCTTGTCCTCTTCCTGCCAGGAACAAGTGACAGTCAACACATGTTTGCTGAATCAAACATATATTATTAACAGGGTGCAGAATTAGTTCTTGCATCCATTTGGTTCATTTACAACTACCAACAAGTACACACATTCCATAGACGAGCTCATGTGAAGTTAATTAGACGAGTTAGTTAAGTCTCCAACGCAGCGGGTTATCAGAACTGAATGTCCCCAGTGTGCCTAAGCGCAAAGGTAAACAAGCTTTTGCCTCCTACATGTTTAATGAGGGTTTCTGGAGGAAGCTTTGTGCTAGGTATACCATTCTCAGATCTGGAGTGTAAAAACTTCTACATTCAACAGCTTGTAGAGTTCGAACATGCCTCACCCACAGTCTCCTTCTATCTCTAAGACAGTTTTGCTCAATGCAGTGGTGGAGGGTGACATGTCATCTGTGATGTAGTTCTCCTCTCAGGGAGCACATCAGGACACAATTCTATCACTTAAGACAGGAGACCAAGGGGGGTGCGGTAAGCGTGAGAGACGGCGCCTGTCTCTCTAGGATGCACAGGAGAGACCTCTGTGACTCCCTTTCGATTACCATCCATTCATAAGGTGAAGCCACCGTGAAGCGGTGACTAGAGGAAGAGCCTCAGCTACACCAGATGCAAATGCCAGCGAATGCTGGCCAAACATGAGCAGGAAAGTTCTCATAGGTGGGGACATTGTTTATTAAACAGCTCTCTTTGCTGAGTGAGGTACAAGTCAGTCAGAAGTATGTGAGTTAAATTCCCCCTGAGAGGCTGGATTTAAAATACATGGAAGAGTGCTGGCTCAGCACAGACTCGGACGCTCTAAAAAGCCCCAAGAAACCATGTTCTCTGAGACCTTCAGAGGGTTTCCTGACACCCCAGTTCACCTAGGGCAGTGCTTAGGTGGTGGGTGGATGGATGTGGCTGGAACACAGCCCTACCACTATCAACAATGTGTTGCTGGGTCATTAGAGGGACACGTGTATATCATAGATGTCCCTTCTCGGACTGTCCTAGTTTAGGAAGGACGTGGCACATAAGACACCTTTTCTCAAGCACAAGGTTTCCGGTGAAGCCTGAACAAGTATTCCCCAGGGAGAAGCAGACAACAGTGTGACTCAGTGTGGACCACCCGAGAGACAAGTGGGTAGGCGGAGTCACCGGCCCTATCCTACAGTCCTTGAGATGGTCCTCTTCAGTGTGGACTGTCAAGAATGAACGGCTCTGAGACAACTAAGCCAAGACTGTGGGGTGGGGTGGGGAGCTGTACACAGACGAGGAGACTACACGGACCTAGCCATGCTCTGTAGGAAGAGGCAGGGGTCACACGGAAAGAATATCCAGTGTGCGGGACACAAGTATCTATTCATTCAAGAGTTTGCTAACCTTAAATGAATCCCTCGCTTTCAGGATCAGAAAGCCCCACGGGGAACATCTGGCCCAAATTATCCCTACAGAAGAAAAACCTGAAGCTGAGCAGTGAAATGATTTGCCCAAGGTCAACATGGCTATTGGAAGGCAGAGCCGACACTGACCGTGAGCTCCTTGCTTCCCTGCCCAGGACTGTTCTCACCAACTCATGTTACTACTTTGGATGTGAGCCCGATGAAACTCTCCTGCCAGGTGGCACCTTGTTTCCCCTCCAGAGGAGCAAGAGAAGGGACAACAGAGGTTTTTTTTTTTTTTCACCTTGGCACACACCAGAGATGGCGTCAAGAAATCCAGGTTTACCCCAGGTCAGCCAGCAGGGTTTGTCTATAGCACAGCTGAGCGATCCCCGTTCCAGCCAGGATTCCGTCAGTGCGATGGGTGTGTCACCGACAGAGCTGAGCTAATGGTGTTTGCGCCAAGAATTCACTGAGGAGACTGGGAAAGATAGGTCCAGGTTGGGGACAAGAAGGGACAAGAAGCAGGTGAAGGGTGAAGAGGAGGCACAAGGTGACTGGCTTCTTCTGAAGTCTCTCTCCCAGCCAGGGGCTGCAGGGTTTCTAGAAGGCCCCCAGGCTACTTGCTACCCTTTGATATGTATGTACTTGATGATTTTCACTTAAAGAGAACTCAGAGCCCTCAATTAAGATAGTACATTTAAAATATACTCAAGCCACCAGTGAGAACTTAGTTTGCCAAAATTAAATTTCCGCAGTCTGAATGCATGGTCTTCTCCTGGAGTGACTAAGCCATTTACATTTGGTATCCTGTAAAAGAGAACTCTCAATCAAGCCGGGTGCAAATAATAATTAGCACCTCATGCACTTCTTGAACTCCTGCTCCACAAGAGCTGATACATCTTTGATCTGACGCCACTACAGACTCCACTGTTCACAGATTTTCTATTCCTTCAACTATTTCCTGTTCTTCTCTCAGTTTATCTGAACAAGGGAGTTCAGGAGGCAAAGAGCCGTTGATAAATGGGAACCATTCTGAACATCAATTCAACTTCAACATTATTAGCATAGGATTTAATATTAGGTCTTAGTAATTCCCAGAAGAAACACTTAAATTATTAGCTATATTCCAAGCCTAGGTGTGTGTGGGGGGGAGCCCCTTCCTGAACAGATACTCCCTTCAATGTGATAAAGAGCAATAGAAACCAGCTACATCATCTCACAGCCCGGTAAAGCAAAGTATGAAATGATTTTTGTTAAAGTGAGGCTCCTTTGGCACACTGGAATATCCTTTGGATATTCTCTACCTAAGAAGTTGAGTAGCATTATGAAAAGGTAAAAAACAAACAAACAAACACCAATCAAATAACCCAGGAAAATACCTGGCTACAGCATATGCTAATACAAAACCATAAATATGGTTTTGTACAGCTCATCAACTTCAAAGAGGAGGTTTAATGGGAAGGGCTATCAGCTCTGCATTCAAAGCAGCAGAGCCTGCCGGGCGAGAAGACTGAGTCTGCATCTCAGGAGCTAGTTCACGCCATGTGCCTCCTTGGGGTAATGCAGGAGACCCACAGTTGTCAGGGGACTCTGTCTCCGTGATGAAACAGTGAGTCCCAGAGCAGTCCGTGGACACTCAGGTGTGCATGGGCAATTGACAGCTTCATTGTCAAGTCGGCTGGATTCAGACTCATCATGGAAACACACTTCAGACCGTGGCTCCAAGACTGCCTTTACAAAGGTTTTACTGAGCAAAGAAAATCCTCCCTGGATATGGGCTGGATCCCCAAAGGCTGGGGTCCCAGGCAGACTCAAAAGGAGAATGCTGTGGGCGAGGCACCAGCGCTCGCCTCTCTGCGTCCTAGCTGTTGACACGACGTGACCAGCACACCTCAGAGTTCTGCAGTAGCTAGAGCACTCAGGGCCACAGCACCCTCCCTTGTGATGAACTACACCTCGAAGTGTTTGTTATAGAAACTGCTCCTTTTTTTAGTTCCTTTCTCCACAGCAGCGAGCAAAGGAACTAGTACAGCATCCTTGTCAAGAAATCTCAGTTGCCCAATTTCCCCAGAGGCAGCTGTTTGAGGGACATTTACATCCCCACCTTTTCTGAAACAGGTAAATAAAAACACCTCACCATGCCGAACCAACACATGCCCCCTGAGTGTAAGGAGCCCAAGCCTGCTATCTGCTTTAAGTTACTGGAAACAGCAAATGTGGAGCTCCAGGAGAATCAGTGGAGGGCTGGGTATTTCACACCAGCTCAATCTCTCTCTCTCTGTCTCTGTCTCTCTGTCTCCTCTGTCTCTCTCTCTGTCTCTCTCTCTGTGTCTCTCTCTCTGTCTCTCTCTCTGTCTCTCTCTCTCTCTCTCTCTCTCTCTCTCTCTCTCTCTCTCTCTCTCTCTCTCATATACTTCTTCCACAAGAAACATCCTTGTTCTGTTCTTTTCTTAAGAAATTGTAGTCACAAATATATTGTCTGAGGAATTCTGAGCTCTCCTTCGAAAGGGAGCGGGACCCTGTCCTGCAGGCTCAGGGCACTTTGGAGCAAGAGCAGAGAGCACTCCAGAGTGTCTGGCTGCTGGAGGCTGGGCTCCCCCACACTGAAACCCAAGAACTCTCATTAGAAGAGTCCGCCTCCAGTGAAAGGCCTGCCGAGGACACAGGCGGAGGACAAGCAGACAGACTCTGAGCGCGGCCAGGGTCCTAGGCAAAGCACAATTTTACAATCTGTGTGAATTCTGCCAAGGCAGCCAGGCTGCGTACCTCACTGTGTCCATGTGAAGAAGGAAAAAAAGCAAATTCCCCTGGCTTCCCAGAGCAACGGAGTAAATGCCGAGTTTCTGCTGCCAAGAGGGCTCTGCAGCCTTCAAGGACAGAGTGGATTGACTCTGGCAGCGGAGACGGGGATGAAACAATAATAGAATAGCAAATGGCGATGAGAGGGGGAAGTTCATAGCTAAGCACCAGGAAATAAGGAACAGCATCTACTGACGGGGGAGCACCAATGGATGCTAGCCCCATAACGCTCCTTTTACAGACAAAGGCTGTCAGAAGGTTAGAATGCCCCGTAGATGTTTTCAGTCCCCTTTCCCTGTAAGAACGAACTGCATCTCGCTCTACTTAACTGTCCTGCACACTGAAGGTAAGTGTTGGAGCTGGGATGCAGAGAGACGGCTTCGCTAATGGTGACTCAAACTGTCCCTGCGGGAAACTAAAACTGCCTTGGAGAGCTACTGGGACCAGCTACGTTTTCTTCTTCCGTGCCCATGTCCTCTCAGCAGGAGAAGAAAGGAATGGAAGCATATGTAACAGTCTAGTCTCCTCCTTCAGGGCTCATCTCTGCCCTGAGTCAGGCAGCACCTTCCTCAGGAGGTGTCGCAGGGGTTAGGTACAGTCATATACAGCAGCTGACAGACATCCCACGAACGGCAGTTCCAAGGGCCACACAGGGAATAACAGTGGATTTTATTTGAGGGCCTTTTTCCCCATCAAAGGATACTGTCAGTGAGCAAGAGTTTCCTGGATGTTCAACCCAAAGTCACTATTAGGGTCAGGTGTGGTGGCACTCGCCTTTAATCCCAGCCCTCAGGAGGCAGAGGCAGGCAGATCTCTGTGATTTCGAGATCAGCCTGGTCTACAGTGAGTCCAGGACAGCCAGGGGGCTCTGTTACCCTGTCTCAAAAACAAAACAAAAGCCATCATTATTATTAGGAGACAGATTAAATAGGCAAATTACATTCTAGGGGAAACGGGGACTTCCAAGCCCCACTAGCTAAGGGTAGAATATGTGCTATGTGGTATGAGCTCTGGTGTATTTGTAGACTTTAGCGTGTGAGATTTGCATGTGTTTCCTAGTCTCCGTAGGCCGCTGTTCTAATACAATGCAATTTCCTAACTTCAAGGCTTTGTGCTTCCATTTCTTTGGAATTTCTGTAAAGGGCACGGGACATTGCTGACTCCCAGATATCTGTAGACTAGGACTGTAATTCTGGAAGAAGTCCTAAAGATCATGTCCTGCATTTCACCGTGGAAAGACCTCGGTAAGCTAGACATCCTGCTCTTGTGCGAGCCTTCTTAAACCATGTCACCCCCCTGACTGCATCTCTTCATCCCAGCAAGGGGGAAGCCGCCCACCGCCCACTCCCAGAGCTGCTTTGAGGGTTACTTAATACATTGTGTTCACCACAGACAGCAGCGGAAGGGAGTGCCCACAGCCTGGAGAACTATATCTGGAAAGAATTCAGCGATTTTTTTCCCATGATCACCCAAAACCTTAGTGCACAGTAGTTAGTCAGGAAGAAGCTCCAGGATCGTAGGTGCCAAACACGATGATTTGTGCTTTTCATACAACTAGCAATTTCCTGCAAATGAGCTGGATGGGTAGACTCTGGCCTCCCAGCTCTGACCCTCAGCAGTGTTCATTGCCTCCTGTTTGGTGGGAAGATGAGAATTCTAGAACACTGGGCCAAATCAGAGAAGTTACCCACAAAGAATTCACCTACAGTGTATGTCAATGCTAAAAATTATTGTGCCATCCTAAATTCTGTGAGTAGGCTGTACTTTCATGGGAGCCAAAGACCAAGAAATATAGATAGCATTCTGAAAATTCTCCACTCCCCTCTAGTCCACCTCTGTATAGCTCTTCTCCCTTAACAGGGGACGGCTTCAAGCCTACCCGTCCAGTCCTCTGAAGAGGTGGGGTTTTTTTTCATGGAAATAAAAACAAGTTAAATACATTCAGTACCAACCAAAGCATCACATTTCTCTTGTAGACTTTATCAACAATTCCTAACTGACCTCCTAAGTTGACAACCTTGTAGTGAGATTTTTTTTTTTGTCTTAATCCTATGGAGGAAAGTTTTCTCTCTAAATGAGAGGTCAAGCCTCTGATAACATTTTCATCCATCTTCAGGCTCACCTAGGAGCAGTTATCTAGTCAATACAATGCACTCATGGAAGAGAAACAGGAAGGCAGATCATTCTGGAAACCATTCTAGATCCACAAGAGATCCGGCAAGAGGCTTTCCCAGGGGCCAGTCTTGAGGCTTGTCAGTCCAAGTTAAGTATACAGAATGTTTGAATTCCTCAACTGGACGCCCAGTAGTTCTGACTTCCTTGGAATACAGGAGTCATGTGTTTACTGACAGTCATGTGACGATGATTCTGGGAGCTGATGGACCACATTCTGGGCAAGAGTAGACTAGATGGACAGCGAATTCAAGCCAAGGTCCTACTAACAAGTGTGTGACCCCTGATAATAACTCTGGCTTACTAGAATGCCACAGGAGCCCGATTAAAGGGGACAATGAATCAGGTGTCCATAAATTTCCCCTGCACGGGTATAAACAGCAAGGCTATGCCACCCTGGGTAATTCTGACAGACAGTGGACCACAGACAGTGTATGTTACTGTATGTGACATGCCTACTTCAGGAAAACAATGCATGTTGAAATGCAACAGGCTGACCTAAAGTGTTTCTTTGTTGGTTGTTGCTGTTTTGCTAAATGTTAAATGATAAAAATAGGAACCGAACCAACATCAGATGCCTCCAGATGGCTTAGCTCTTTGTGCTGGGATAGAACTATCACATTCCGCCATCAACAAGATGGCGTGGATTTATCCAAAATAGAAGAATATCTTTTAAACCAAACCACTTCCATCCTCAAGGATGAGCTTCTGCTACTTGTACAGACGGCACCGTGGTAACGTTGCCACACGGTGCAACGAAAGCACAGGTATACCGGCTTGCACACAACTGCATGGCTTGAATGGTCGGGCCACCAGGCAGAGCCATCAGCTCTGTGCTCTAGACTGTGAAAAGATAGACACCATGACCGGGCAACTCTTAGGAAAAGAAAGCATTTAAGCAGCTGTGGCTCACAGATTCGGAGGTTCAGTCCCTTTACCTTTATGGTAAGGTGCAGGTGGGGCGGGGCACAGGTAGACACGGTGCTGGAGAAACAGCAGAGAGTTACATCTGGACCCACAGGCGGTATGAACAAGGGTTGCCGCTGGCCCTGGATTGAGCCCTAGAAACCTCAAAGCCCACCCTCACTACACACTTCCTTCCACAAGGCCACACCTACTCCAATAAGGTCATACTTCCCCACCCCTCCCAAGAAGTGCCACTCCTCAATAACCAAGCATTCAAACACACAAGACCATGGGGTCAATTCTCATTCAAACCACCACAGAAGGAAACTTATAGTATTGATTAAATACATATTTTTGAGAGATTGGAGTTTTGTTTTGTTTTGTTTTTTATACCTTGAATCCCAGCATTCAGGAGATAGAGGCAAGTGCATCTCTGTGAGTTAGAAGTTAGTCTGGTTCTACAAAGCCAGTTCCAGGACAGCCAGAACTGTTACACAGAGAAGAAACCCTGTCTAAAAAATAAAAAAATGACGAAACCTAGCTCAAAATAGCATTAACTAGAAAAAAGTAAATCTGTTTGTGGTGAACCCTCGTCTATCTTCTTATCTAACTGCTTGTGCTCTGTGTGTGTGTGTGTGTGTGTGTGTGTGTGTGTGTGTGTGTGTGTTGAGGGTGGGGCATGTGCATGCAGTGTGCGAGGGTCAGAGTTCAATGCTGGATGACTTTTCTATTGCTTTTCAACCATATTGTGTATGTGGGGTTATGCCTGCATGACAGGGTTAAAGTGGCCTTGATTAGAGAGGTTCTTTGGAGCAACTCCCTTCTACGTTGTCTGGAAATCAGCAGTTCAGTTCGCAGGTCAGCAGTGGCTGCTCGATCACTCTCAAAGTCTCAAAGTAATATAAATTTCCATCTGTGGTGGTTCGAATGAGAATTGACCCCATGGTCTTGTGTGTTTGAATGCTTGGTGATCGGGGAGTGGCACTCCTTGGGAGGGGTGGGGAAGTATGACCTTACTGGAGTAGGTGTGGCCTTGTGGAAGGAAGTGTGTAGTGAGGGTGGGCTTTGAGGTTTCTAGAGCTCAAGCCAGAGCCAGCGGCTCTCCTTGTTCATCCGTCAAAGTATTTCACGGATACACCAGCAGTCCAGTTCAGTAGAGCTGGGACAGCAAACATGAATCAGCAGATATAGCCAGGCAGGAATCAGCAGGAGGGGCCAGGAGGACCGCCAGAAGTTCTCAGCTGTGCCTCTCTCAGGGAAGCATTGCGCAGCTAGTTCCATAAGCAAGTCTACCTCAGGCTCCGTCACTGTCCTTGAGTCCTTTTTATATGCCCTCTGAACATCACATCTCCACGAGTCGTGCTCAGCGTGTCTTGCACGTGCAGCTGTCTCAGCTGACATCACTCTGCCTAGTCCACAGAAGCAGCAAAAATCCAAGGCACACCACCAGAAGTTTTTTGGTGCGGTTCTCTCTAAGGAGTCCCGACAAATAGAGCTCAACTATGCAATGTAAGGCAGACCAATACACGCGTGTTGTTAGCAAAGACCCTCATCACACGTCCTCTCACGTGCTTGCTGTAGCAGAACATCCTCTCTCCTGTGTCTGCTTCAGCGAAACGTTCCTTCACCTGTTTGTCCCAGCAAAACATCATCAACTCAACACAACTGACTTTCCAAAGAACTCTGAAGTTCTCACTTCACCCTGTCATGGAGACTGGAGATTTTAATGAAACATTAAAACTCCAGCACTCCGCACAGTTTATAGCACAAATAAGACTCTCAGTAAAAACTCGAGGGACAGACAAACGAAAGGACACATGTGGGTGGACCCAGAAAACACTGATTCTTCATGTTCTCAGCAAGAATTTGTTATGAACCAGATATTTCTGATTTTATCTGCCTTGTTTTCCTTTTTTTTTTTTTTTGACAGTTAGTCCTTGACAGTTTCATACACATCAATAATGCAGTCTGCTCACCCCCCAATCCATCCTCTTACCTCTCTTCTCTCCCTCCCTCTCTCCTCTACCTTTCCTACACCCACAACTTTGGTTTTGTTTTATGACCCACTTGTTCTAACCAGGGTCCTTTATGTGGATTTATGGATTGGAATGATCCATTGGAGCCTGGTGGGGGTCACACATGGGTATACGACTTAAGGTGAGGACTCCTTCATACCCTGGATCCATCAGGAGAAAATGGTTCAGCAGCAGGGGTAGGGCCCCTGAGTCCCTCCCCCTTTCACGCCTGACTGCTGACAGGCCCATTCCTTTGCAGACCCAGTACTGTGCATTCCTGATTCAATGGCTGTCTTGCCCAGAAGAAGGGCATTTCTCCTTCTCTTCCAGCTATGACGATCATTCTGCCCCCTCTTCTACAATGTTCCCTGAACATCCAGGAAACGGCATAAACGCCATGTTTAGGGCTAAGCGCTCATGGGCCAGATATTCTGAGAGGCTTGCACTTCTGCTGTTTGCCATGAGCCATTTTAGGCACTGAAAATACTTTACAAACAAACAAAAACATCAGGTAACTAGCTCTTTCCCTCCTCCTCCTCCTTCTCTTCCTCCTCTTCCTCTTCCATTCCTACCCTGTGAATGTAGGTGTAGATATGCATGGTGCCTTCGGAAGGCAGAAGACAACCTTGGGTGTTGGCCATTCCCCTTGTTTGGAACAGGGCCTCCTGTGTTCGCTTCCGTGTGTACCAGGCTAGCTGACCCAAACCTGCAGGCATTCTCCCTCCCTTCCCGCTCCCCACAGTGATGCACTACAATTAGACACGAGCTGCAGTGCCTGCTTTTGTGGGAGATCAGCTCAGAAGGCTTGAGCAGGAAGCACGTTACACACTCAGCCATCGTCCAGGCTACCTCCTGCTTTTCTCATGGTACCATTCTAAAGAGAAATGTAATTTGGGAGAAATACTTTTGCAATAAGGTTGTGTGGTGACCTTGGACTGGAGGACAACATTAAAAAGGATGATGAGAGAAATGCAGGGCTTATGATACATATATTAATGAATGAGTGTCTTGTGAGGAGAATTAATTACTTCCCATAAACCTGCTATCCTGGGGGAGAGTAAGGAGGTGGCGTCTGTAAAGGCGGTTTTGAATGAACTATTTCAAAACCATATTCCACTAGTTAAACCGTGGTAAAGGTGCCAAGTGGCTTAAGTTCCAACAACCTACTCATTCCTAAAACATGTATAAAATGAAACAGTTTTTAATTTCCAAGAAAGTGGGCCTTACACTGTACGTTGTCTATATTTAGACATCTGTCTTCTCCTAGGCTGCACATGCGCTCTCCATAGGGATCTGCTGCTCTTTCCTTGTGACAGTCTCCTATGTATATGACACCCCTTTCTCTTCAGCTGTCTCTCATGCACATGACACCCTCTGCTCCTTCTCTCCACCTCTGGTCAGCAGAGGTTAATGTGTATGCACATCAGATAATCCTTTTCTCCTCTGTTTGCAAAGGAATAATGGAGAGGGAGAGAGAGAGCTTATAATTAAGCATATTCTTATATTCCTAAAATGCATATACTTCATGATACATATTAATCCTGATATTTTTCTTTTAAAGAATATTCAGGAAGGGGGACTGTGAGATGGCGTTTGGCTTCTCTAGTACATAAACTATATTAATAGTGCCCCCCGATCTAGAGAGGCCAGTGGGGAGTGCCATGCTCACACTACACCTGCTCTCACCCTTTTGAAGCATCTGGATCCTTTTATATGCTGCAATGTATCGGTGGGTGGTCTGGAATTCAAGGGGAAGGCAATACTCTTTGGCCTGGGAGGCAGCATGCAGAACGCGACGGGCTGGTGCTGTGCAGTAACTGCTTCCCTGTGGAACCTGACACTCTCCACCAGACCCACCCATCCTCCTCCTCATCACAGATGCCAGCTCCACCCTGCCGCTTGCTCGGTGATCCTCAGTGAAGGCTACTTAGGGAACATAATTCGTGGCTGGACAGCATCCTGGGCAAGCAGAGCAATAAGACGAGCTCACTGGGATCGTCTGCTGGGTCACAGAGCCTGCCCAAAAACAAAGATGAGGGGTTTGAAGGGTGATTTGCTGGAGCCGCATGGGAGAGATGCTTTTCTGACTCCGTGTTGTCATCTGACCTGTTCAGACGACCCAGGATGCATTTTTTAATCCTAGTTTTTAATTTGTCCCCCTTCAAATGCTTACTATCTACTAGTAGCATAAAAATAATTAACTCTAACTGACCTTCACATGGCTGTAAAATAAATATCTACAAAATAAAAATAATAGTTACTCAACTACAAAACAAACCCTAACTTCTCACTAGCCCTTATGTTAAAGCTAGAAATGCACTCGCAAAGTCCCTAAAGAAACTTAACTTGACAAACTCTTGGTCATTGGCATTTAGAATCCTGTACCAGGGCAGAGCAACCGCAGGGATGGCGGAGACTTCTCAGAGATTGCCTAGGTGAGCCATCACGCCTTGCGGCCAGGCTGTCCAACGCCGACTGTGATGAATGACACAAGGACTGTGACACGTTCCATGTACCAAGGACCAGGCCAAGCTCTCTACATATGCAACTCAGTCTCCCTTCCAGGTGATAGGCACAGAATCATTAATTCACACGGTAATGTTTTATTGGGGGTAGCACGTCCCCCACAATGCAGATTACAGTGGGGTGATGAGCCACAGCCTGGGCTCATGGGAAATAGTTGTCTCTCACTGGCTTTTCTCCCTAAACTCAAGCACATGCCCTGGCATACAGTAGGCACACTACGTATGATAAATAGGTATGTGCAAAATGAACCTACAATTCTTAGAGTTGAAAAGTCTTTTATATAAAGCCTTTTATTTAAAAATAAACAAGGCTCTTCTAGAACATTCAAATAATGGATAGTAAATTAGAAAACAGGAAATAATGTTTTGGATGAATTTTTTCCATTGCCAGGATGAAGCACTGGAGACATTTTGAGCCATGTTTGCCCTAACATTAATGGATCCCGTTAGCACAGAACACAATGCAGTGCTATTGATAAAAATAAAATGGTCTGGGCCTGGAGAGATGGCTCAGTGGATAAGAGCGCTGGCTGCTTTTCAGAAAACCTAGGTTCAGTTCCCAGCACCACATGGAGGCTTCCATGGGTAACTCCAGTTCCAGGGGATCCGATGCCCTCTCTCGGCCTCCATATGTGGCAAGCACACATGTGGTACACAGACATATATGTAAGCAGAACGCCTGTGCATATAAAATGAAATATTAATAATAGAAATATTTAAATAAAAAATTAAAAGGTCTGTCACAATGATCTTATTACTAAATGAACAAAACAAGTTCTATCATATAAAATGTCTTGCATAAAAGGCAAAAATAAAAGAAATACAGTATCTTTATCATTTAATTAAGTGTTCAATTCATTACATTGAAAAGAAGACAGTGCTGTCTTTCTACTTTATAATTTTATATCTTCATATCTCTGTACCAAGATAAAAATGCTAATGTTAAATCAAAAATGTGTCTTACATTGACCAGGCAACCCAGACAAAAAAAATGGCATGTGGGTATTTCTCTTCAAAATCCTATTAGTTTTTTGAGAAATTTCTAGAGAAACAAGGTTTGTATTTTGCTCGCTTGTGCTGAGGATCAACCCCAGGGCCTTAAGTATGTTCAGTGTGGACTCTGCCAATGTCTGCTCTTCGATCAAGATGGATAATGGTGACATGTAATAGCTAACTTGTATTTGAGTCAGAAAGAGGGTGGCTGAGTATTTTAAATCTTATTGGAAGGGCCGAGAAAGGGAGTATTGACTCCCCTACACTGGGTAAAACAGAATTCTGTTCTATCACCAGAAGAATGTGTTATTCGTGTGTTCTGTACACTGTCAGATCCTAGTCACTTTCTTGCGAGGCTGTCAGGGGTCTCCACCCATCCGTGCAGAGCCTGCAGCAGGATCAAGGTCACACTCACACATGCTGAAGGCTGGGTGCACAGGCCCCAGAGGCGTGGACAACACAGTGATTCAGCATCTGCTCCATTCCATTGCTTGTACGGCAGTGAGGGGGATGTTCCCAGTGTCTCAGTAAATGAAACAGAATGTAAAGGAAAATGACATCATCGCACATTGGCCAGAATCTTTTCAGTATTCTGTGTCAACTTGAATTTCATAATACAGACACCTACCCGAAGTTTAAGCACAGCTAATTATGTTTTAATCAGATTCCCAACTGTAAGGTTGAACAAGATCCCACCTACTTCTTCCAGACATCAAACATGGAATAATTCTCATACACTGAGTGATCTTTCTGTGTTTGTGCTAACTTTGGTAAAGCATATTTACTTTTATTTGTGACTGTTGCAATAGAAAACGTCTCATGTTTACAAGAAAGGAAGCATGAATTCAGTCACCTCGGCACATGCGCTCAAGATCCCTGACACGATTTGAAGGGATCTGAGAGACCTTCTCTGTTCAAACCTCTCAATCTATAAATTCACAGTTGGAGGCCCAGGAAGGCTTGTCTGCAGCTGTCAGGAAGGCTAGGACCCAAGAGAAACAACTGATATTTAGAGAATTATAATGGTTGAGTAGCAATATAAAATCCAAATGTGGCAGGCTGGAGAGATGGCTTAGCAGGTTAAGAACATGCAGCGTTATTGCAAAGGACCTGAATTCACTTCCCAGCACCCACAGCAGGCAGCTTACGAACACATTTATTTCCAGCTCCAGGGGGACTTGTAACTAATGGGCTCCACAGGCACCCACATATATGGGCACAAACCCCACACAGACACATGCATATAATCACATATTAATTACATTTATGTGCATATTTATTTTACTGTTTGCATTATAGTTCCTTCCCCGTGGACCTACGCATGGCCACTGGCAAGGACAGCAGCAGCGCCTAGAGAGCCATAGATCAGCAGAGGCCCAGGCCAGATCCCAGACCTATTCCGAATTGCTTTCTGTTTAGCAAGACTCTCGGATGGTTTCCATGTACATCCATGTTTAGAAAGCCCAAGCCTATACTCTTCCAGTGCCAAGTTGGTTCACGGATTTGTGAGAATTATTCCCTGTCTGTGAGGAAGTATGTACAAAAGGTAAGAATAAATCTTTAGAAGGCAGCATGGTGGTACACACACATAATTCTCAGCAGCTGGGAAACAGAACCAGGAGACTTGGGAGTTCAAGATCATTCTCTCCTACATAGCAAGTTCAAGACCAGCTTGGACTACATACAGCGTGAGCGTACAATACCAAAAGACAAGCAACTAAACAAACACATACAAAATAAGTCTTTGTATCAATTGGTCCCAGTAGTTTCAAACATGCTAAATCTATCTTGTGAAGGGAAGCCTCTATAAGCTATATTTGTGTCTGTTTGTATAATTTTTCAAGTGATTCATTTTTATTGAATTTTATAAGGATATTGATTGACAAGAAATTAGAAATTATTTTAATGGAATTTCGCCAAAGTCAGAATAAGAAGTAACTACACAGTCCTTCCTCTCTCTAACCGGAACCCTGGGAAAACAGTTGACCCACTTCTCAACTTGTCTATGAACTCGTATTATCTTATTGTGAAAAATCAAAGAAAGAGAGTGAAAGAAACACTAAAACTCACCTCTGTGAACAGGGACACAAGGACCCTGAACACAGCACAGCTAAGTAAAAAAACAGTATATTATAAGAATATTTGCCATACCGGGCAAGACTCATTGTAGGAATTCAAGGCTGGTTTAGAACCTGAAAAGCAACTATTAAAATGTCTGCTATCCTGACATATGCAGACAAAGCATTCGACAAAGCCCAGTGTCCATTTATAATCAAACTTCTCAACAATTAGTACAGAGAAGCTAACACGATGTGACAAAAGGGGGCTGGGCATCGCTTCAGTGTCGCACATCAAGGGGGGAAACAAAAGGGCTAAGGCCGACGGCCAGCAGGAGGCCGACCCTTGCCACCATGACTGACCACTGCATTTGGGATTCTAGCCTGTGGAATAATGAAAAAGATTACAGCATGCAGATTAGAAAGGCAGACATGCCATGCAATTCTTAGATTAAACAGTCCTACAGGTATAAAATCAATTAATAAACAATCCAGCAAAGTTACATAAATATTTAAAAAATCAATCATTTCTATATACTAACAATAAAAAGTTTGAAATAACATTCTACTTCCAGTGATATCAAAAGCAATAAAATTTATACAGATAGAGTTCAGAAAAATGTCAAGAACGGTGCCTTAAAATTTCTGAGAAAAATCAGAGAGCCTTTAAATAAGCAATATGAAATTCCATATATACAGAATGGAAAAGGAATTGTTAATGTAATATTTCTCTATAGATTTATTACAGCAATTGACTCCAGGTAAAACTGCCTCCGAACTAATTATTTTCACAAGTTGAAAAATGAAGCAGGAATTTTATAAATAAGGAAATGTAGAGGCACCTAGAAGGCAAAACAAAACCAACAAACAGAAAAAACCCAGTGAAGCTGGAGGGCTTCCCGGAGGAACTGGGGGCAGCTAATGATTGCTGGGGGCGGAGGTGTCACTTTCCTCTGTACTGTACCCCATGCTCCAATAAATAACACCCACCTATGGCCGTGCAAACAGCACTAAGCTCAGCGTGTGTGTCTCTCTCCCACACACATACAAACACACATGCTACACACGTACACACCACACATGCACACACACTATACTTACATACATACCACACACATACGCACACACCACACATGCACTACACATGAGCACATACACATGCACACATTCAGGCACACAAAGAACTGGAAGCAGGAGGGAGCATGTCGGGCGGGGTTCCAGTGGCAGAGGAACGGGGATGAGAGCAGATTGGTACAGGGGTTGTAAACAAGTAAAATGTACTGCATATGTATGAAGCTGTCAAAGAATAAAGTGGCTATTTTAAAATTTAAGAAGTATTTATATTAAGAGCAACAAACAGAAACACATCTCAGTGTGAAAAATATTCATGTCCAACACAGGACTTCCATCAAACCCAAGAAACTCTCAAAATTCAATAAGAAAACTGAATTTTAAAGATCAACAAAAGAGTAATGTACATACTCAACCAAATAATAGCTATGAATAAGCACATGAAAAGGTGTCCAAGATCGCTGGTCATTAGGAAAACAGGAAATCTTAAGTAAGCCATGGTCCCACGCCCACTAGGATCAGTATGATGGAAAACATGGGCAGTAAGGCGAGGTCGTGAAGATGCAGCTGCACACACTAACGATGGGAACGGAATGTGGTGCGGGCTCCTTTGAACACCTTCACTATGTGAAGGTTATTTAGTGACACATTTAGATAAAAGCAGTAAGTTTGAGTGACCTGTTGCACAGTAGGCTAATGTTAGCGGGAAGCCTGAAATTATAAAATTTATTAATTTTTATTTACATATCCTTATATGCAGTTGAGGAATATAATACTCAAGACACAGACCCAGTATTTAGTCATCAGGAAAAGACAACTGGCAGGTATTGCTTTAGTCTTATACCACTTCTTTGTGTTAGCATCATTCAAAATCTCTCTATTAGCTACTTTGAAATGTTCAGTTAATCATTGACAAGCATTGTTATTAAACTGTGCTACAGAATGCTAGAATCTAGCAGCAGCCCTGAGCTTACTGACCATCTTCATAGACGATTCCAACGTTCTTATCACCGAAACCCAGCAAAACAAAGCAGAACAAAGCATCCTGAATTTGATTACTATACAATATGCATGTGTTAAAACATCACACAGTAGCCCATAAAATATACAATTATTATGTATCAACTTTACAAGTTAAACATAAACAAATAGCATATGAACCCACGATTTCAGACTTAGGTATCTATCTTAATGTAACAGGAATAAATACATAGACGCATACAGAGGCAGGAGTGATTGTAAAGGGAAACAATGTTACACAAATGAGCAAAATGTGATGCACCCATAGGATGTGATATTATTCCACAACCAAGAAGAACAAAATATTGGTATGTGCTGCATTGCAGCGAATGACCAAACAAACAGGAGGGAAGCTGGAAACTGTAAATTCTTTTGTGCAGAAAGCCCAGTTAAAAGACAAACTTATAAATCAAGAAAGGGGATGAGTGGTGGCTGGGTGGGCATGGGGACAGAGATTTCCTCATGCTGGGTCAGGGATCACTCTGGTGGCCGACAGTGGGAGGGAATCAAAAACTACCTGGTGGTAAGGGTTACATCACTCTTAACTAAAATGTATTGAGCTATACACAGAATGAGTTTACACTTTAAATTATTCTGATGTACATCTGTTTAAAAGAAACAACAATGGTGAATCAACTCATATTTATTTACCCAAGACGCAGCACAGACTGTCAACTAACCCAACAGTAAACTTTATGGTCAGCAGTTAAGTATCCAGGGTGATAGTCGTACTTGAAAGTTTTGTGTGTGGAGAGCTTTGTATGTCTGACCATCTGTATGTCTGACCATCTGAGGCAGATTAAACTCATCCCCAATCAGGATTTGTTTTTTACACATTTTGGAATCCATTTTCTCCAAAAGGCCATACCAATTGAAAATTTTTGGTTTGTGTCTCTGCTACCACAAATGTCAGGAAAACTCGGAGAAAAGCAGAAAGGATGAAAAGTGAGGTACACTTATACGCGAAGAACTTCTGCGAGAATGTTCCAGCGGCGGAGGCAAACCAGTCTTAAGTCATGCTTGTCCTGGAGCTGGTTCTTGCTCAGTTATTGAACCATTTGCCTTTTAAAAAACGCCTTTAAAAAAACAAAATGATGGTGTTGCTATAAACAGTATTTTAATTTATTCTAGAACAGCAGAGTTGGAAAAGAAGGCCTTTCAGCTAGCTAAGGAGGCAGAAATCGCCTGCATGTGCTGGTCAAGCCAGGCAAACAAGCAGCTGTGGGCCAGGGCAGATGATGGGTGCGCCGCAGGCCTCCTAAGCAAGGAGATGGAAAGGGATTCTGCCTGCCTGCGGGTGAATGGTCGCTGACAAAGGCTGAGCACCCACTTTGTACTGAAAGGCAGAGTTCACAATCCCGAGAGAGAAGCCAAAACCTCGGCATGACCTGGTCACAGAACGGAAAGCACCTCTGAAAAACAAATGACAGATTCCACCAACTGGAAGAAGGCAGCAGAGATGAGGAAAGTCCAAGGTTAGACCAACAATCAGTGTAACGTAAGTAACATTTTCAGTAAGAGTCATGCTCCCAGTGATGGATGAATCCCAGAGTTCATCGCTCAGCTCTGGTCTCACCCTGGCTTGGAGGAGGCACAGAAGAACACTGGTGCTCTGCTAGCTTCTGTCCTAAGCCTGCAACAAATCCATGTTAGGCTAATGCATCAATACATTTAAAAAATTAACACAAAACTAGAATGTAAATTAAAATATTTATCCAGTCTCTGGAAGCTAAAGGAATCTGTAATCTCAAGAGCAATGGACAAAAATCACAAAGAAAATATTCCCATGGAACAGTGAATAAAAATAAGAATATTTGAATATTGACCTGGGACATAGTTCAGTTGGTAGAGTTGCCTAGCATGAAAAAAGTCCCAGGTTCCATCCAGAGTACTAACTCAGTAATCTCAACACGTTGGAGATGGGGACAGGAACATCAGGAGTTCAAGGACGTCCTTAGCTACACAGTGAGCTCAAGGCTAGCCTATGCTACATGAGACCATGTCTCCAAAAACTCTGAATATTAACAGAAATTGTAGTGGCTATTCCTGGTTGTCAACTTGACTATATGTGGAATGAACTACAATCTAGAATTGGAAGGCTCACCTATGATCCTAACCTGGAGGCTCAGAGATATAAGTTTCTGACCTGGACTTAGCATGGAGATCTTGAAGCATGGATTCCAGTTCAAGGTCATCTGGGATTAAAGGTGTGGAGACATACACCTTTAATCCCAGATTTCAAGTTCATCTGGGATTAAAGGTGTATACCTTTAATCTGGGCTACACCTTCTACTGGAGACATATATAAGGACATTGAAAGAAGGAAGACTCATTCTTCCTTGCCGGCTTGCTTCGTGGGACTGAGCAACTGCAAGATCCTTGGACTTCTATCCACAGCTGCTGCTGACTACTGTTAGGGAGTTGGACTACAGACTGTAAGTCATCGACAAATTCCCTAACTACATAGAGACTGCCCATTCGATCTGTGACTCTAGAGAACCCAGACTAATACAGAAATTAAGGGCCAAGAAAACATCAAATAGAATAAATATTAAAAAAAACTAATCCTCTGAAGACCTACTGTCGATCAATGGGCCGAACAAAAGCTATAGACCTACTGTCTATTGATCGGATGAACAAAGGCTTTAATTTTTTGCTATTTAGAATGATCACATGTTGGCTAGAGTGAAACAAAGCCAGAACCCAGACATTCAGACACATGCAACCACACAGACAATGTATGCTAAGTGTGTCAGACATTCAGACACATGCAATCACATTGACAGTATATGCTAAGTGCTTCACAGTGCCCAAACTTATGCCAAGTACAGAGAAATCTCTGTGCACCAAAAAAAAAAAAAAAAAAAAAAAAAAAAAAAAAAGTTACTCATGGTGACACAGCAGAAAAAGAAGTGCAGGGGTAGGGTCCCAAAGCTTAACAAAACACAAACATTGGGCCATGTACTGCTTCTTAAAGGGGTACCTCAGGATAAGCATGGACTACAGACTGCACTCTGCTGACTGCTAAAGAAACTACTAGGTAAAGAATAGAAACACACTCGAGAAAAGACCGGCATGACTATATCAGCACGGTGGGCACTAAACAAGCTTCAGCCAACATGAAATCGTAGCTCTAAGGAGAATAATCTATCTGTGCATCCTAACATGCAACTCTCAGTCACAGATTGTGGCGTCTCGTCATTCTCTCAGTGTCAACTTCCTTTAGGAAGGTGTTTGGCAGACAGCCAAGGGACCTCTCCTAAGTAGGCGTGGGCTTCTCGACAATTCTGAGGTCTCAGCAGAGCTGCTCTCAGCAAGTGGCAGAGGCAGCGCCAGGATACGGAAGACAGCAACCGTCATTCTTTTACTTGCTGCGACCAGATGGAACTCCAGAGTAACTGCAGCCTAAGCACGGGCCTGTGATAGCCCGGGGAAGTGTAAGGTCTCACAAGCCTCAGTCTGTGATAGCCCAGGGAAGTATAAGGTCTCATGAGCCTCAGCCCAGATGCAAAGACCACAGAGCTAGGTTGTTCTCAGGCCATGACACTGGCCTGCTCACACTACTTATTCGTTCAGCACAGATTGCTTTGATCAGAATCCTTAGCTACGATCAGAGGCGCAAGCTCACAAACAAACAAGAGTCCATGTTGCACAAACGAGAGGAGGTGAGTCTATAGAGTGGAGTGACCAGTGATGTATCCAAAATGGTTTGGAAGTACTGGAAGCATTTCCTACAGGACGAGTAGAGATCACTTTTGCATCAGTGCAAATATGTCTGGTGGAAGGAAAGACTGGAGCACAGCAGTTTGAGAAGACGCCGCAGACTGGGCTGTGGCTTTGGCGACGGGAGATTGAGCCGAAGAAGGTTTACCAGCTCCAGACGCCAAATGGCACAGAGACTCTTGCGAAAAGCAAACTGGACTTTTGCCCAAAGGCAATGAGCAGACACATGCTTTAGAAATATAATTCTGCCCATGGGATGGGTCTCAAGTTGGGCGGGTCATTGGTTGGCCAGTCCCTCGGTTTTTGTCCCTCCAAGTGGATCCCATTCCCCTAACTGAGCTACCTTGTCTGGCTCCAGTGGGAGAGAATATGCCTGGCCCTGCAGTGGCTTGATGTGCCAGGGTAGAGGGGAGCCTCCCCCTCCTCAGAGGAGAAGGGGAGCAGAGTGAGGACAGTTGCAATTGGGATGTGAAGTAAATAAATTAATTAAAGGTAAAAATATAATTCTGGCTCTCTCTCTTCTTTTCTTTCTTCCTCTTACTCTCCTTGTGTATGTGTGCTAATCATGCTTTCCCATGATTTTATCTTATTCTGTTTTTGTTGGCTTGTTTTTTTTCCCTGCTTGTTTTCTAAAGAGAAAAATAAAATGCAAAGTTGAATGAGTGGGTGAGTGGGTGGGTGAGGGGTGTCTGGGAGAAGTTAGCAAGTGGAAATCATAATCAAAAATATGTTGCATAAAATTCTTTTTTAATAAAATTGTAATTTAGATTTCAAAAAAAATATAATTCTGATCTGCTTATTCAACAAGTACATATTAAGTACTTATTGTGAACACATGTATGGACACATCAGGGCCCTGAACATTGCCCACTGTTCTTGTCAGAGCAAAACCAGAGCAAAGGCAGACCAATGTGAATGTTATGAGCTACAAAACATTCAATGAAATGTTAATGAAATGACATTGGACTGTGGAAAAGCTCAAGAATGCAGTGCCCCCATGGGTTCTGAGCCGGAAACTCGGGGAGCCACCAAGAAGCAACCAGTGTCACAAAGAGCATCGTCACTCTTTCTCGTGATCTTAAATCTCAGCTGAAGTGAAAGCACACTGATGGTGAATCTATCACATATAAAGGTATTAATAGCAAAAACTATTTAAAAAAAAACCAGAACTTTAATTAGGTTAAATAATCAACACAATAGTATCTATTTACTCTCAGGTACTCCTAGTGCCTAAATATAAAGGTAGGTTCCACTAGGAAATGCTCCCAGATTGGGGAGTAGAAATGGTTCGTGTCTGGCACGAGGTACTGGAAACCCCAGAGAATGACGTGACAGGCATGGTCAGAGACAGTGGAGATAAGAAACCAGGGGGACCTACTGGAAGGGATTGGGGGGAAGGGATCGAGGAAAACAAAACAAGTGTGAGGGCCCCACCATGAAACCCATCCCCTCTGTATGATAATCTAAGAGGTAAACTAACGACAAGACTCCAGACTGAAAGAGGCAGTTTGCTAATACAGGTGTGACAGCTTTGGACTTGGTTATTAAGAGTTAAAATGGGCCAGGGGAAGGACTCAGAGAGTAAAGTGCTTGCTGTGCAAGCATAAGACCAGAGCTTAAATCCTTAGCACATAAAAACTGGGAGCACCTAAGGGCATCTGTAAACTGAGGGCTGGAAAGGAGGGGCAGGGATGGGTGGGCCTCAGGGGTGGTTGCTTGGTAGATCAGAATTAGCAAGGGCAGAGTTCAGTCAGAGACCCCTGTCTCAAAAGCATAGGATAGAGCACAATGGAGAAAGACACCCAACATCAATCTCTAGCCTTCACACTCACGCATGCACACACATGCACACACACACATACACATGCACACAGGCACATGCACACACAGATATACACAGGCACATACAGACACACACACACAGGCACATACATGCACACACACATGCACACACACAGGCACACACAGATGTACACACAGATGCACACACATGCACACAGGCACACACAGGCACACACATGCACACACGCACACATGCACACACAAGTTCAAGCTCCCATCAATCTCCATACTACAAATAATGACGGACCAAGAAGCTGGAAGTCATGCTCCCTTGATCCTTACTGGGGGCATCCAAGTGTAAGAAGACAACTAGGAAGTCAAAAAGGAGAAAAGCAAGATGACCAAAACGCACTGGGCTGCCTTGTGGTATTCGTCTGCAATATAAAGAAATCACAATCCTTTTGATTTACTCAAAAATTACACAACCCCCCTGTATCGCTGGTGATTTTACTTCCTCAAAGAGCCATTTGCTGGATCTCCGTCTCCATCACGGTGAAGCACTTGAAGGTCCCCCAATAAGATTAGGTCATTCTTCAGTCTTAGACGTTTTAAAATATGTATTTATTGTCTTTTAAGTTAGGAGAGTTCCACCAGAATGTATGCACATGTTCAGGCAGTGCCCTGGGAGGCCAGGGGAAGATGTCTTAACTCCTGGAACTGGACTTCCAGGAGGTTATGAGCCTTTTGGGTGCTGAGAATTGAACCCAGGTCCTCTGCAAAAGCAGGCGGTGCTCTTAACCACAGATCCACCTCTCCAGCCCCAATTCCTATACTTTCTTCTAAGGCGGCTTTTACCAAGTCTTACACATCCTTGGAAGGTCTATAAATTGTAACTTTCTAATTCTTTATCTTCCACTGAAGACATAGCAACCTTTCTTTGCTATCTGGAATGGCATAAGCACTGTCCCTCACACTCTCTTCTATCTCATTATCACACCAACGTCACCCGTGTCTGCACACCCACACTCACACCCACACGCACACTCAGGTCATCCCAATGAGGGATGAGCTCTAAAGTGCTCCTGTTCCATTGGCAGCAGTGCCCTGGCACATCCTAACTAATGCCTGATGGAGGCAGAGGGCGCGAGAGCAGGGAGAGATGGTCAAGGCAAAGAGGCCCACATGAACCTTAAAATAAACCCACTCTTGCACTCAACCAAGTGTACCATGAACTGCTTCATGTGCCGCTATTATTGCAGCTGTGGCTACAGCAAAGAGAGTGTGGGCACAGTGGGGAAAGTGCCTGACCTCATGACGCCCCAAGGCCTAGCCACAGGACCTGACCCTGCAAGCTGCACAGTGTGGAATAGGTCAATGAGAACTGCCAACAGAGAGGGCAAAGACGGGGTCGTGGAGGAGGAGCTGCTACCAAAAAAAAAAAAAAAAAAAAAAAAAGCTGGTTCCAGTTGCCTGTCTCGGGCTGGCTTTGTACCCCCATCACAGAAGGAAGCCACCCTTTTCTTCTTTAGCTACCCAATGGCAGCACTTCCAGAAGTCAGAGTCTTCAAAGCAGTTTAAACCTCAGCCTTTTTTCCTGATGCCCAACATCAATTGGGCCATAAATCTGTCATATACTCCCGCTAGTTTAGGTCCCTCCAAGTTATAACCCATGCAGTCTGGCCAAGCCGTGGAGACTCCCAGAGAGCTTTCATCACAGCCCAGCTGGAAACTCTTAATTCATTATTTTCGGTCCGAGCCAGTACCTCCTATGAGTACTCCAAGTGCAGGAATAACTAGGTCACAATCGTGTTCTCAAGATCCCGGATCCCTAATTGCAATTCCCCCATGATAAAAGAATCTGCGTCCGAATTCATGTGAACCGAGTTCCTTCCGTTCTCAAGCCAAATAATATTTTCCCTTGTGTAACTTGAGTCCGAAACTTGGTTCTCAAAACAAAAAGGCATTTTTAAGTTTACGAACCACTGATTAACTCCAGGGGGGTAGGCGTTTAAACAGCTCCCAACATGCTTTGCTGACCCACCCCGTTTATCATCTTCCTCTTTCAGCTTTCTCTGTTGTCATAGACTGTGGCATTTTCAGGGTAAGAAATCAAGAAACTTGAAAACTGGCTTCTTAACGTGTGCTTTCTCAGAGTTAAGTGGCCCTGAGAGTTCTCATTATCCCTCTGGTCAACAGTGCAGATCCCAATTTCCTATTTCATGTGTTGGTTACTGTCCATAACACATGAGTTGATATGGACGCAAAGGTAAGCCGGCTAGAGGAGAGGAAACGTCCTCCCGGCCCCTTCCCAAGGGACCACACTGTTAACATCCACATACTTAGCACATCTCTTATTGTAAGAGCAACCTTCAGCTGGCACTGACTGACCTGTGCAGCTTAACAATTCAAAAGGAAATTCGGCCGTTACTATGTACTTGTTACCAAGTAATGCCTCTTCCCACCAACGCACAACGTTGGAGAGTGTTGTCTACAACAACTTAAGGCCTGGAGCCCAGGAACTGAGACTAAGTAATGGTGAGAGAGACTGTTGTTTCCGATATTTTACAAGAAGAAAACACTTAAAAGTCTAGCCTTGGGGTTGGCAAATCTTTCAAATTCATTTTTAAGTTTTTCATTAAAGTGGAAAAGTAGAAAGAAGTACATCTCCACGGTGAAAGTCACCGGCTATGCTGCATCCGCATGTCTGTGCAGATGGGAGCATGGCTGACCGGTTAGGTCAGGACCTTTGCCAGTGATATTAATGGGGGGGGGGGACTTTGGGACAGGACTGTGAATAGGGCTATGAGGAGCCCTGAGCCCTGGTATTGTTCCACTCATGGATGTATACTCTCCCAAGTGTGTTCTCTGACTTGTTTCAAAGTTAAAAATGTGAACTCTGAAGATGCATCTCCAGTGCTAAAAAAATAAAAAAATAAAAAAAAAAATTCTTTCAAGATACTTTCACGGACTGGGGACCAGCAGGGGCTGTGACTTTGAAGGGAAGACAGGTGGGGAAAGTCCAGTGAGACAACCAAGAGCATCACAAGGAAGAGGAGGGCTCCCTGTGGTGATAATGGTATCAATGCAGCCCTTGTAAAGAAGAGCCAACTCTTTGCACGCTCACAATTGAGCATGTCTGGACAAAAGCCAGCTCTTACACACGCTTGAGAGGCAAGTGGACCATGCCACCAAATGGAAGAAATAGTAAGGTTGAGTGAGCCCAAACCCCATGGAACTCATCACTGAGTACAGTAGGAATGGGGACTCCCTGCCAAACTCTAACTGGTCTGAAACTGGTAACCATGACACCCCACTGAGAGGATCGTCTCATCAGTCAGGTAGCATAAAAGCCTGAAGTTCTCCATGTTAATGGGATATCTAGATAGACCCTGAGTGCTCAGCCAACAGATTCACTTCTTCCCACAAAAGGTATTTAAATCCCTGGTTCACCCTGAGTAAGGTTTATTCACTCGCATTCTCCATCAAATAAAGCAGTCTGGACAAGCAGAGACTTCTTCATCAAGGATCTCCACAGGGGGAGGCCTTAAGCATAAAGAGCAGTGCCTAAATCTCCCAGAAAAGGCCTTCCTTCTCCCAGCTCCTCTGAACTCTGCACTCACTAGGAATCAAATTGGCTTCCACCTCAGTCCCAGGTTTTGCCTTCCCCTTCCTGCCTGACACATGGACACCCTGAGGGGAAGCATGGACCAGGGAACCCTATTCCCAACTCCCATAGCTATGCCAGCAGTGCTTGGCTACACAGGAGACTGGGAACCACAGCAGTGGTCCCAGACTCCCCTGTTTTCCACCAAGGAAACACAGACTGGGGACCCCCACTGCAGTCTGCGGTCTGCCCCCCCCCAGTGGCAAGCCGGCACTCCAGCCCAACAAGTGCAGCCTCAGTGAACATAGGAGCCGCCCTATGGAGTCAGGCAGCTGCATGATTCCTGTTAGGTTGCTGCTTGGTTTTAAATATGACTACATGTATTCACAAATAACACCTGTTTATAGATGAGCAAGCAAGAAATTTGGCGTGCTCAATTTTCATACTTCACAAAGACTCAACCCTCCCCCCCCCCGCACGCCCCCCAGCCCCCGCAAGCCAACCTTCTGAAGTCCAAAGCCATCTGCAACCCACTGGAATGCTGAATAACAATGGTTGGAACACTTCTGAATGCTTGAGTCTGGAGTTCTCGCATTGGTCCCTAAGTCTCACCTCCACCGCCACTGATCTGAGAAAGAACCGAGAAGACTACACAGCCCTACACAGTCTCACGGTGGGAAAAGCACACCCAAGCCGGGCTCCTTCAGGCTTCCTGTCCTGAGACCAGCTGTCAACAGCGGGCACGGCCTAAATGTTATTAAGCCCATGCTTCAATTATTCTCAGTTTGGTAGGGAAGACAAATTTTCAGTACCCATCGTTTACAATAGAGCTGTCATTGATACTGATTCTATGAAATTAAAAAGGAGTCTGTTTTAAAAATAACTTCTAAAGCCAGAAAGCACTGTATAAAGTCAACTATTATTCTAAAATGGAATGAATTGCTGAAAGATAACAGAGGGAAAGAATCCAGACAACCATTTAAAGGATAAAATGGTGATAAGGAAAGAAACAACTTCTGCATTGTTCCTGGGCAGTTGCGGACCTGCCTTTGCAACACCTTGGGTGAGGATTCTTGCTGTAAGCTAGGATTCCATACTAACCACTTATGCTGCCTTAAAACTTCCTGTAATGCATTCAATACTTCATTATTACAGCCTAAAGAGGAAACCAGAGTGTGGGTTGCTGTATGGAGAATGTCAAAGTTTGATCCATTTTTTTTTCTCTGCGGTTACTGAAGAGCAGAGGCTTAGAATTCCCACACACTCCTTTTTACGTCTCATCAAACATCTTAGTTTTCTTTTTTCTTTATTTTTACTCCAATTTTCCAGTTGAACCTCAGGCACCTACCCACACTGTGACACTCTCTAAGAACATGCAGCTTGAGTCTCATCATGGCAAAGAGAACACACAGAGTCTTTAGGTTTCTGACAATCTGACAGTTGCATCTGTCAAATGTTTGCAACCTTCTAGTCACAATTGCTAACTGTTGGCCTTCAGGCAAGCACCCCAATTTCCACTGACGAGGATACTTGCCGTGTATGTGGGAGCATCTGTTTTCGAAGGCGTTTCTGTCCAGGCCCTACACTGCCCTTTGTGCTCTGTATACAGCCTTCCCCGTGTGACTTGGCAAGGCAAGACTCAGTCTATAGATGTAGATAACCCCACAGGCAGGAAGTGTGTCTTGCTGGACACCCCAAATAAAGCATGGGAAAAAAGAAACCAGATGTACATTAGGCCATTCCAGTGATTCAAGACTGTGCCAAAAGCCACACACACGAAATTGGGTTACTTCTTAAAGCCAGATCTTCTTGTGACCAAATGTTTCTCAGGGGAAGAACACTGGCGGCATATTAATCCATGTCACTCTAGGCTACCCAAAGGAACACACAGCATGCCTGCCATTCTTACCCACCCCCCTTTGCAGCCACAGATTAGCTACAGTGACTATTCTGTTATGCGGAGTCTAACTAAGACAATGTCGTAATCACGCACAGTGACTGGAAAGTTAGGCTCTGTACGGCAGGCCAAGCGCTTGCTGTGATTTTTGCGCTGTTGCCTTGGTAACTGGGGAAGCTGATCACGGAATATCTCCACAGCCATGTGGCCAACTCACGCTCTTCCACAGGTGGGGATAGGGCAGATGAGTGCTTTCAGCGTGTATTGAACAGTTATTAGATTTAAGGCATTCTCTAGCAGCTCTGTGATATGGCAGCCCCAAACCTTGTTCCCACAGAGAATTTCCACTTCAAATTCCCAGTTGTTTTCATGAAAAAGAAACTCCAGGCCTCCTGAGAAACAAGCCAAACTGGTCACATGAGAGAAGCTATCCTCAACCTCTCCCTGGCTCCTCATGTCCACAGCCTCCTCTCCAAAGAGGCCAGAGAATGGCTTAACGGGTGAGAGCGTTCGCCGTGAAGCCTGATGGTATGACATCCTAGAACCCACACAGTGGGAAGAGAGACCCGACTCCTAAAAGTTCCATCTCCATGCTTGCATGCATGCATGTGCATGGACACACACATGGACACACACACACACACAGAGAGAGAGAGAGAGAGAGAGAGAGAGAGAGAGAGAGAGAGAGAGAGAGAGAGATCAAGCTCCTCCAGGACCACTTCTCTTCCTATTTAAGCCAAAGTTCAATTTCCATGAGGCTCCAACCCTCTCATATTTCAATAAAAGCTTTACTCATCACAGCCTCGGCCAAAGACTGCCCCTCATACAACAGCATTTTATAATTAAAGACAATCTCTCCCAATAAACTCTACCTAAAGCTTCTCTTGGTCATATAAAATTGAGAGTTTAGAAAACTGATCTAAAGATTAAGAGACGCAGGACAGAAATTACAAAATGTCAGTCCAAACTCAAAGACAGAGTAAGGACAGAGAGGAACGAATGAAGACCAGTTAGTATCAGAGGGTCCATTGTAAATAGCTGATGATGGAGAGAGGTGGCCAGGGGTGCTGCAGGTTGGGTGCACATCCACGTGACAACTGAGCTGTTGTAGAAGCCATGGACGTCATTCCTAGACCCCCACTTTGGTGGTGGCTACTGGGGTTCCCTCCGGTCCCAGTTCTCTTGACTATAAAATAAGAGTGACTCCCAGGACTGGGTGAGATAAGGGTGTCCTGTGCAGTCCTCAGGTGTAGGCTTCATGGCCTAGTGAGCACTTTCCACAGAACTCACTGGCAGGTTTGATACTGTTCACAGTTTTAAAAGTTAGAGGATCTTCAACCTACATGTGGAAGTGCCATTATTTTGTATACTAACTTAAACCCCAATGGAACCCTGTCTACAGTGGTCAGGGGGTAGATCAGTCATTTCATAAATGACTCACAAGAATTGTGACTAATGATTACTGAGGTTCTGAATGCTAGACATTGGTCATAAGGTGGTGAACAAGACAGGTAATCCCTCCTCGTGGAACAGAACCATGCTAACAAACCAGCAAAGCGCTCCTTCATTCTTGTATAAGCTGCCCCATGAAGCCTCCTCTTGTACACAATGGGGTCACTATCTACTGTGTAATTTTCAATATCTTTTAGACCCAGTACAAACTTACCCTTCAGAATCCCACAAAACCATACAAGGCATCCTAAAACAGGACATGACCAAACAGTGTGTTGCTAGGTGGCTGTTGTTATTTCTCACAGAAACTATTACAAATGTATCTAGTGACTGAGGTGGTGGCCACGACTTGTCCAAATAGCAAATGATTTATGGAGGGCAGGACTGCTGTTAGGACATCCAAAGGCGTTCCCAGGGGATAAGTCTGCAGACATCCACCCAAAAGTATGCATTGTCTCATAATGCGTGGCGCTTCAACAATTCACATACATGGTGTCCTTGTTTTTAGGTCACCCAGATTCCAACTTAATGATGATTCCAAGGGAAAAACTGGGGGCTCAGAGCTGCATGAGCACAGGACTTAGAGAAAGAAAGCAATGTACGTGACAAAACTATCATGCTCCCTCTGACTTTGTGGTCCAAAAAAACCACAAAGAACCCTCTTGTCTTAACAGAGTCAGTGTTTCAGAGCTCATTGGGGCATTTTTATGTATGCAATCTGAGACTTATGCTATTAATGTACTGAAAAACAATCTATTATATGAGGCTCGTTACTATATTCAGAATAGGTGCTATGATACCAGCATACTTTAGGAGGCGGGGCAATTGTACTGCTGCAGACGTGCCCTCTCTCACCAATACACCGTAGTAAGTGCACATCTCCTTTCCCCTTATAACAATTTCCTTTCGGGTTAAGATGCCTGAAATGATTTATTTTTATTTGTAACTATATGTATATGTGTAGGTGTGTGCGTGTGAGAGGTCTGTGGATGTGAGTGCAGGCTCCTGGGAAGGCCAAAGGTACTGAATGCCTTGGAGGCTGTGAGTCACTGCCTGACCTCGATGCTGGGGCTAGAACTGGGGTCTTCTGCAAAGAGCTGTATGCTTTCTTACCCACTGAGTCATCTCTCCGGGGCAAGGATGCCTTTTTGTTCAGGCTAAGCTTCCCAGAGCTTAACACTGAGGAAGATGGTTTGAAAGCTGTGGGTTTAAACTCCTCCAATATTTTGGTTTTCAATGCCCGAGTCTTCCAGAACCAACATTTTTATTGCTTTGAAATAAAAGAAGGGTGGCTTGCGGCGCTGCGCCTGGAAGCCCTTTTAACTCCGATCTGACGATGCTGATTGTAGACTCGCGCTATCAGAGGCGCTGTAAAGTTAAGTATGAACGCGGGCAGCTGTTCCGATTGTTCTGCTGACTGTCGGTGTCTAACCCTCTCATTGATTTGTAGAAGGCCACACTTCTGAGGGTGGTACAGCTGGTGTTTGAGTGAGAAGTATCTCCCGCAATCTCACCTGTCTGAACTGGACCCCTGGTTTTTAGTGTTACATTTTGGGAAGGTTGTGGAGTCCTTAGGAGTCGGAGCCTCTCTGGAGGAAGTGAGTCGCTTCTGGTGGGACTTGGGGGGTTAGCGTCCCTTCCTCCAGCCCACCCTCCGCTGCATGACTACAGATACACCGTGACCAGCCACTTCCAAGCCCCGCTGCCCCGCTTCCTCTGCCAGGACAGACTGCATCCTTTCCTAAACCATGAGCCAACTTTTCTGTCAGATATTCTGTGACAGCCATAAACATAATAAAGAATAAAAACACACCCTAATAGCATCTCTTATATTTTGCTGTTGGGTTTTTGTGAATGGGCAGGTTCACATTTCATTCAATCAGTAAAAGTAGTAAAACCTTCCATAGACTTTGTCTAGTGGTGGACAGTGAGCGCTTCCCACAACCATGATCAGGATCACGTGTTATCAGGCTTTAGCAGCCCTCTTCTTCCTCAGTTTTCTGTGCTCTGCCCTCCTGTGGTGCCCTCGGTGGTACAGCTGCATGCAGTAGCCGAGCGTGTATTAGGGAAGTACACACGGTTGATATTATATTCAAGAGGAAAGCCAGCTGCGTCTGAATAGATCCAAAAACCTCTAAGCGGGGAGTTAGGGTGATCACAGTGGATCCTCTTCAGGAAAGGTCTGATCTCATCAGTACGGTGACTTTCATGACATCATTTATGAAGAAACAACCTTTGGCAAAGAGTGAGTTTCCAGTCACCGCAAGTGTATGATCGAGCCCTGGGTTCAGTGCTTCCTGAGGTACTTCACTGAACCTTCTCAACAGTTTCACTAGGCAAGTCCCCTCATTGCACCCATTGTACAGATGTAAGCAGTTAGTTGCCTAAGGCCCCATGGCCAGCAAATGGAAGAATTTCTCTCCAGAACCTGGGCCCTTAGTATATTCCCAAGTATGCCAGGAATGGCAAAGCAATTAAGAAAAATTACATCTCCTAGACAGGCATTTTTTAGGGTAACATTAAAATGATAGTCATATAATATTAAATTGGAATAAGGCTCCTTTGGGATGGAAGTTAGTCTGGGAATGATTTTCCTATTAATTCCTCTTATTCATAAAAGATAAAGAAAAACAACCTATAAGCCACAAGGAGCCCACAGTGAGGGGGCTGTGGATGTCTTCAACCTGCTGTCTTCTGTTGGTTTTGTGAGAACTTGTCCCGCTTGGTAAGTGGAAACATCACAGGAAGAATGTAGTTCTAAATGAGGCCTGAAAAGCGCCTCGCGACTCCAGGTTATAAGATCTAAAAAATAGTAAAGAATTCTCTATGCTGTTTAAAGGCTGTCTTCCTCGGGGAAGACAAGTCAATTCTACCGCACACTGTTTCCAGTGCCAGCAATACATCATTAAGATGCTGTGTGCGCTTTAGATTTTATTCTCCCGAGCTAGAGAGAGGTACAAAAATACTTTCTCCTTTCAAGGGAAGTTTATAAGTCACAAAAGGAAAGACTGGATCAAGACGTACTGACGAGGGGATCTTGTGTTGCTTTGGTCTAAAGTTCATGGGACTGATTTAGAGAACGGGGGTCTCTGAGAAAGCATACACATTCTGGGGTGACTTGAGGGAAAATCCAGCTCTTCAAAAGCAAGCACACGCTTCTAAAGAACACTCCCCCTTTGGATAAATACGGCCTGACTAGTGAGCCTTCACTTTCAGCCTTGTTCAGGGTCCTGCAACAGTGAAGGTCAAAGGGGTCTCTGGGGGCCAGTAGCGAGGGAACAGCTCACCTGTTCTAATAACTGAGACCCTAAGTCAGTGGTTGTCAACCTTCCTAATGCTGCAACCCTTTAATACAGTTCATGTCATGGTGACCCCCCACACACACACTATAAAATTATTCCCTTGCTACTTCATAACTAGTTTTGCTACTGTTATGAATTGTAATGTAAATATTTGATATTCCAGATATCTGATGTGTAACCCACAGGTTGCGACACACTACCCTAGAATAGTTTCATTTTCTAGGGAAACAAAGACCCTGATCTACCGTCTACTTTTAAAGCTCTGAAGCAATTCAGAGCAAAGGGTTTGTTGCTGTGGAGGCATGATGGGAAAGCTGTTGAACGCTCCATTCCTTTCCTCCCACAGACTCCACCCCTCCTCACGGGTTGCTGACAGGCATCTAGGCATGTCCACATGGGGTACGGGGCATTTTTAATCCTCGCAGAGAATGAGTGAGTGTCTTTACAATGATGCTTTCCATCCAAAACCACCCAGGAGTTTAGGCGGCCACCTCTTCTGAGTGGGGATCATGTGAGAAGCAGAACTATGATCCCAGTGCATGAAGACGTTGCATGGGCATGTGAGTCACCATCATCAGTACAATCCGAATCCAGATCTTCAAGATAAGGATGTCAAAGATGTCAATGGGGGTAGATGGGGGCTTCTGGAAGGGTGGATGGGCAGATTTGAGAATATCCAGTTTTTAAATTAAGCTAAGCCAGAATATTTTGTTTCACACAGAACTCCCAGGAGCTCATATGTTAATGCTCCCGTTACCTCTCCAAGAATAAGGCTGTGGTATAGGATTTCCAAAATGATATTGACCATGGAAACTGCGCTTCATGGTCCCCTCTTGGGACTAATGTTCTACAAAAAGTACTTTGGCACATCAGACAGACCACATAGCTCCAGATATCTGTCCAATATACATTAATAAATCCCAAAGATTGACTCCCTAGGGACCATGACTACCAGGGAACATAAGCACCACGTATCCCATAATACTCTCAGTTGAGCATATAAACTTGGTAAGCGTCTCTGGATGGCAGTTCATAGATAGAGCTGAAACAGTTTCCGAAATGGACTGGCCCTCTCCCAATTTATACATACAAAGGAGAATTTCTTTAAAACTCCACTACCCTGCCTCAATACAAAAGAGAATTCCTTTAAAAGCCCATACCCTGCCTTGGACAGAAGTTACACAAAAGCACAGAGGAGGGAGTGGACTTCAGAGAGCCCTGAACCCAACTCTTCTTTGGAATGAGGCCAGAAGACCTTTAGGCTCCATCTGTGCTCCTGGAAAAGGGTGATCCCAGCAGGGGCTCCTTCTGCTGCCCCAGATCAAACCAAGTGTCTGGATGTCCATATACTGTCTTCCTACCATTTGCATTATTTCTTGTCATCTCTGCTACTTTGCTGTCTACTGCACACATGGCTCTTTGTAATACGTGTGTGTGTGTGTGTGTGTGTGTGTGTGTGTGTGTTTTAAGGCTGATGACAAGAGCCATGTGTCACTTTCTGATCCTACCACTTGCGTAGGTCAAGGCTGGGCCTTTACTAAATATTTGTTGTAGTTGTTATGTCTGACATGATGCAGATAGTGTGCTCATCTCTCCTGCTTAACAGCATTCCAGTAAACAGTCCTGATAAACTAGACTGCTTGGAAGCCATGGTACCCTCTGGATTTGTTTACTTTTTGAGTATCCATGCTGCCCTATTTTGTTAGTGTGAAAACATGACTTTCTGTAAGGTTGAAAAGAGGCAGCTCCTAGGAGGGAGAAGGGTCCTTGCTTAAGGCTGGCTATCCACACCGGAAGCAAGGCTCTGGGCTGCGCTGGATAACACCACAGCCACAAGCCACACGCAACTATCTGTTGCTTTAGACTGAGATGTGGTAAAACAGGTTTTGGTTTTCAAGGACATACCAAGGAAAAAGAATGGAATACATTATATTAATAACTTCTAATGCTATCTATTGAAATTAGATATATCAGGTTAAAATAACATGTGCCTAAAAAACAGAATTTGCCATTTTCTTCACATGGCTTCTACAAAAATTAAAAATATGAGTTTTACACATTGCAGACTAAGGAGTTTCCCAAATATCAAACAAGGATACTCATTTACATAACCGAGTTTCTTTTTTAAAACATTCACAAGGGACCGGCAATAAGGCTCTCAGTGGGAAAGGCACTCGGGGCCAAACCTTATCACCTGAGTTTGACCCCTGAGTCCCACATAGTGGGTGGAGAAAATAGATTCCCAAAAGTTGTCCTATGATCTCCATACATGTGCTATGGCATGTGTACAGAAGCATGTACAAACACGCAGGCACAAATACACACATGATAAATAAATGTAACAAAATTTCAAGTTCACAAGAAGTAGGAGTAAAAGGTAAGAACTGAAACTAATTTCTGCGATAGCAAATGTTATAGCTCTAGTGCATTCCTAGCCTTGGGGCTAGAGAGACGGCGAATGAGCGCTCCCTGTGCACGCGTAAGAGCCTGAACTTGAATCCCCCATAAGAAACCAGGAGCTGTCGCAGGAGTGCCTGTAACCACAGCACCATGTGGACGATGACGATGGGAGAGTTGCTGAGGCTTGCTGGCTGTCAGCTCAGGGCTGTACAGCTCCTGGTCGGGTGAGAGCCCCGTCTCAAGGGAGAAAGGAGAAGAGAAACAGAGCAGGACCCATGGTACACATTTCTGGGCTCTGCATGTACGCACACCTGTACACACACATGGTCATGTACCATATGCTCATACCATACATGCATATCATATTTTAAAATATTAAATCCTTACTTCGCTAATGTAAGGACAGGTTAAACTGATCCTTTCAATAGAAGCACAAAGGCCAATACGTGCCACTGTCAAAGTCAAGTGTGATACTATGATGCAGAATTTGCAAATGTAGATATGATGGTCTCTTAAGTCTGTGTATACATCAATGTGTCTATGAGAGGCACTTACTTGACAGAACTAGGTGTCACAAGCACTTCTGAGGGAACTGGTGGGAGTCTACTTTATGATACAAAGTCACCAGAGAGGTGACAAGATTGTGCCCATCAAAGGCATGTCTCGCAGGCCCTCCCAGTGAAGGACACAGAGCACCCAGGGATGCCCAATGTGGTTATATGGATGGGGGTTCCAAAGATGGGTTTTTACTGTGCCAAAGTTGGTGGTTTGTGGTGGCAAAAATTAAAAGGCACAAATGTTTCTCGCCATGGGCTATCACAAGAAAAGGCTGGTGTGGGTGAGCTAGAATCCTTCCCCCAGAGGCTGCCTAGGCAGCAAAGGTGATAGGGTCTGAAAGGAAGAGACCTGCAGATGGTGATGCTGGTGCAAGTCAAAGCAAGAAGGTAGGGTGCTTCGTTCACACTAAGAAATCTGGAAAGCAATCATAAAATGTCCCCCGTCGACAGAGAACCCAGCCCAAGGTGGCAGAGAGTATGAGACGTGCCCTCTGAACCACAGCTGTCCAATCAGAAAAATGAACATCTTTGTCAATAGGTGAAGTTTCTGGACTGAATCTGAAAATCAGGAGTATTAGATGATCTGCCAGCTGCCCAATTGTAAAGCCACCTTAGTCATATAGTCAGCCTTGGGGCATTCTGTCTCTTCACATTGTCCCTTTCTGTTAGGCAAAATACCAAAGGCGAGGCCCACAGAATACTTAGCATATGTTAGTGATGTGGCCATTGCTTATCGCCCAGAGGAAAAACGAGCAGCATTCAGAGTTCTGACCTGCAAAGGCCCCAGAGGAAGGAGGGTTGGTCTGAGGCACTGACTCCAGGAACCTTATACACCACAGCCTCTCAGGATGTAGAGCGACACCGAGCCAGTGAGAGGAAGCAATCCAGTAAGGAAAGGAAGTTCATCTTCATTTCACCACCCCAGACAAGTCCCGAGAGACACAAGAAAAGAGGCCACCATTCACGAGCCCTCCAGACCCCTTCAGCCTGTGTAGATGCTGTGTCCCACTACTTTCTGCATTTGAATATTTGGCTTTGGATTTTGTTTTTAGCTTCCATGACAAGTGACATGGTGAAATGTTTAACTTTTTGAGTATGCCTTCTTCTACTTAGTATAATGTTCTCTGGGCTGTGTATTTGTGGAAAAATGGCAGGTCCCTATTTGAAAAGCTAACTAGTGGTCTAGTATACATGGGTGTGCCCGTTTCTCTACTCTGTTCACACATCCACGGACATGAGGCTTGTCCACGTGCTAGCCGCCGCCATTGATGCTGTCCTAACCATTGTACTCTGTAGGTTTCTGTACTCTATCGGCTTCTGTTAAGTCTGTAGGTTTTATTTCCTCTGTATCACCAACAAGCAAATGTGTGAGAAGATAGAAGAACTTGCCCCAGGAGGAAAACCGTGTTACTTTGTCTATGCATCCCATAACACCGTGCCACAGAAAACAAATATTCGCCATGAAATTTATTTGTAACAAATTTTAAGCCAAATATAGTGATGCATTTGGTGGGGAGAGTGGCACTGAGGCAGGAGGATTGCAAAATAAGGACAATATAGTCTATATAGCACATAAAAATGCTCAAAAAAAAAAACTTTGAAGACCAAAAAAAAAAAAAAAAAAAAACAAAGGAAGGATGGAAGAGAGGGAGGGAGGGAGGGAAGGAGGGAAGGAGGAGGGAGGGAGGGAGGGAGGGAGGGAGGGAGGGAGGGAGGGAGGAGGAGCCACAAAGCACTCTATTCAGCCCCTGTGAGTCAACAATGCATCTACTTTCTTTGCTGAAGTGGTGTATCCAGACAGGACTGTGTACTGTCCTAGCTCTGTATCACTGAGTATTGTTGGTCTTCCCCATTCACCAGACACCACGGTCAATGCCCATCTTGGTTCACATAATACTTACTGGTTGCTTAATACAATACAATTTTAAAACCCATTTAATGAAATTATTTTGAATATATCTAATGAAGACAATTTTTATAACATAAGAGATACTAAGGGAGAGAAGCGGGAATCCTCGCCTACAGGTACAGATGACACCACAAGCAGCCTAGTTGTGTATTCACTATTACAGAAATAGAACCCCGCCCATCTGTAGGACGAGTGCAGCTCCCAGGAGGTGGGTCCTGTCGTCAGTGACAGCGCTGCCGGCTTTGTGCTCCCTCATGCCACTGCTAGATTTCAGCAGTGCTCTCCCTGTACTTCATTGACAAACAGCTAACAACGAAAAGCATTGCTGGAGAGGCAAAGAGGCCAGGGTTGTCCTCATCCTGGAGACAGGAGCAGGGACTTATCTGAACAAATGCATCTGGATGTAGGACGCTGGGCACATGCTCACAGTCTATGTAGTCCTTGGGAGCCCATTAGTATAGGGAGCAGCCAAACCAGAATTGCCTTTCAAAAGTAGACTGGTGCCTTTAAATCAAAATGAGTCAGAAAATTCCAGAACCTTATGTTAGATACATCTAAGCAATAGTCAAGGCTACCTTCTTTTGGTTTTTAAAATTACGTAAAACAAACTTGGTTGAACTACCCTCCTAGTCTTAACTTTTTAATAATAATAATAATAATAATAATAATAATAATAATAATAATTTGCTTTCTGAGATAGTTTCAGGTATACAGGCTGGTCCTGAACTTCCTGTGTTGCCAAGGTTGGCACAAAATTATAAGAATGCTAATCTGTCCACATGTAGACAATCTACACTGCTTTCCTTCTAGAATACATGGTTCACATCCAACAATATTCCTCTGGATCTCCTCAAGAGGAGAGAGGGAGAGAGAGAGAGAGAGAGAGAGAGAGAGAGAGAGAGAGAGAGAGAGAGAAAGAGAGAGAGAAGATGGAATAATGGCTTCTAAAAAGTTGGTTTCCAAATAAAAACACCTCATTTCAATAAAAACAGAACACCACTAACCTAAGCAGTTATGTATTAAGACAACTTCTCAAGGGAAGCTGTTTTTCCTTCAACACTGAGGGTCATGATAGATTGTACACATTCACCTCCCATTCATGAAATCACACATACGTAATAGGTAAAAAGATATAGGAGCCCATTTTTACACACATGGCTTTCAGAAGAGAACAAAATAGTGAAGATTCAATGGATAAAAATGAACTATGCAATCAAAATGGTGCTTCTTTCTCCCCGTAGTGAGAAGAAAGGCTTTCTGGCCCCCTCCCTCACCGCAGGCCAGTGCTGTGCTCCTGGGAGAACAATGGTGGGTAACCGCTAGGAAAAGCCTACATCCTGTCCCCAGCCTCTGCTTCTCCATTATCTGGAATGCTGCCACAGTAGCTACTCCTCTGTGGCCAAGTCCTTCCACATCTCAGTGAAGGATGCTCAAACACGCCCTGAACTTGGAGATTCCACCATCAAAACTCACTGTTTAGATTAGTAATTCAGCAATCTCATATATTCAGGCCATTTCTTCATCTTTGGCAAACACCAAAGATTTCTGAAGTAGTAACGGGCGAATATCAACAGGCTGCGGTCCCTTAGGTGCTCTTGGGTGCACCGCCCACCATGGGAAGCAATTATTCTTTGCAGACAACTATGAACCATTTTGTTTGAAGAAGAATGTTTATTTTATTCATTGTTTCTCCAAAAACAAATAAAACTCAGCAGCACTGTCTAGAGCGCCCCCTTCACCATGCCACCAAGCCATACATCAGCAACTTCCATCTACCGCATCTTCACCGAGCAAGCAGTAAGGCCACAGAAGGCTACTATCGATTACAAATCACCCTCCATGGTTAGGACACCACTGGATATGCATTAGCTGCAGGGCAATAATATATGTGTACAGGTTATAAAGGGAAAACATTTAAACACAGACTCCAAAAGATGTCAAGATACAGCAAAATGGCCACACCCATCACACTGAGTAGGACAAAGAACAGAAATACTGTGTAATTTACCAGACAGTCATAGCGACTGCCCTAGAGCTGCTTATCAAAATGTGCCTTTGGAATATTAGAAAACAACGGAATTCATGTCAACATTGAAAAACAAACAACTTCTCACATACTGCAGTGCTCTTTGTTTCAGCTACATGGTTTGAGTGACACACGTCAATCACAGTAATACTTAGCTTTGCTTTCCATATTAGAATAAGATCTTTATGCAATTTGGAGAGAAGTGATCACTGCAATTTTGAAAAGTTCTGAGGCATTTTCTTTTGTTTTTACTTTTTACTTTTTTTTTTTTGAGACAAAAGATTCCTCCATGTAGCCCTCACTGCCCTAGAACTTGTTATATAGACCAGGCTAGCCTTCACCTCACAGAGATCAGCCTACCTCTGTCTCTCTGCCTCCCAAGTGCTGGGATTAGAAGCATGTGCTATCATGCCTAGCTCTGGAGAATCTTCAATTTCAGCTTTATGTAACACAAACCTTTTAAGCCTCATTAAATAACAAAGGGTTGGGCTAGGGAGATGGCTCAGTGGGTCCGAGCACTTGTTATAGAAGCCAGAGTCACTGAGTTCAAGTCTCCAGCAGCCGTATAAAAGACAGGTGTGATGGCGGATGCCTGTGACTCCAGCATTGCGAGGAAGAGACAGGCAGATCGTGGGAGATCGTGGGAGCTCACTGGCCAGCCAGGGTACCAAAACATCAAGCATCATGCTCAGGGTGAGACCCTAACACCATCACACATGCTCAGGGAGAGACCCTGACACCATTACACATGCTCAGGGTGAAACCCTGACACCATCACACATGCTCAGGGCGAGACCCTGACACCATCACACATGCTCAGGGAGAGACCCTGACACCATTACACAAGGCAGGGAAGGAGAGGCAAGGGAAATTGTCCCTTTGTATCTTGGTGCCCAGTCTGCTTATGTGTAATTTATAATCCTCTTCTGGCCTCCACATGTATAACATGGGAGTGCACACATGAGCACATACAATATATAATAAGCAGAGAGACAGAAAGATTATTTTAAATGCCAGTTTTAAAACAACACTAAAATAAAAATTTAAACTAGAAATGATAAGGAAATGACTATGTAGAAACAAAATGATAAATGGAACTGGCATCTATCAAGAACTTTACGTGTCCACAAATAAGTCAGCATCGCATTTGTGCCGATAGCTAGGCAAAGCAGGCAAATTTTTTCTTTTAGCTGATAAGAGCATGGAGCATCAAATTTGAAAATGGAAAACCCAGATTCAAATTAAAACTTACTGATACTTGTTTGGCCTTGAGGCGATCCCTGGACAGCTCTGAGCTTTGGCCTTTTTGCAGGGGAGGGCAGTTGTCCACACTTCCTGGACTGCACACTGAGTACACAGTGCTGAGCCCAGCTATTCCGCAGACCCCTGCACTGACCTGTGAACTCCATGTTTGTTATCCCAGCTCCTGCCAGGGTCAGTGGCTCCTGTTGTGCCATTTTTCATCCTAAACGTTTCCCTTTCTATGTGTGTTCTTGTGGGAAACTATTTCTCTAATCTACAGGATCATGTAAACGTTCACTATTTCACCTTTATGGGAAATTGTCCCTTTGTATCTCAGTGCTCATTATGTGTAAGCTCACTGTGAAACACTGCACCCACTGCCAAGAACCGCTGAGCAGATTGCAAAGTCAGAGACGCCATCTTGGCCTCCTAGGGACAGTTCAGAAGCCTGGCCAGCCAACTTCAGGAAGTAGCTGGACACACTCACTGCCATCATAAACCAGTAACAGATTCGTCACCAGAACGCCTTTATACAAATCACTTAGAAAGCACTTTACCTCTTTCACACTGGGGTCCAGTAAAGCCGTATGTGCAGGCACACCGATTTGGGGCCACACACCTTCCGCCGTTGAGACAGCCGCTTTCACAGACAGCTGCAAGATAAGGAGAGAAAGTCTCAGGATGCTGCATTTGGACCCCCAGAAAGGGCAGCAGTTTGTCTGAACGCACACCCAACAGTTGTGAATCACCATAGGCTGCTCCCTGAACAGGTGACTCTGTACCTGGACTATGCTTCTGGTCTCATTGTGCACAGCCCCTGAGAAAGGCTTTCAGTTCTACATCTAAGGTGCATGTTTCTAACTCGCCTCACCAGATACAAACTGCATGTGAGCAAGTGGACTCCTGCTTAGGATTGCTGTTTAATTTGGAGAGGGCTTCTCTGAGGAGCAGCAGTGCTCATGCTGACAGCGCCACTAACTGCAAGTGTGTGGTTGATACCGGGGTTCTGTTAAGGTTCACTGAGTGAAGCTGTGCCTCTCTCTGGCCTTCCTCACCTATCTAAGGCATTCTCTGATTGGCTTTAATAAAAATCTGATGGCCAGATAGCTGGGCAGGAAGTAGAAGGCAGGACTTCCTGGGAGGGAAAGGAACTCTGGGAAAAAGAAAAGAGAAAGGTCTTTCACCAGGAGACATGAAGGAAGACCGTTGGGACTATGGAAGGTAAAGCTAGCTACGTGGCTGGATAGGGCCAGGCAGTCAGATTAAGTTAGAGGAGCCAGTTGAGAGTCTGCTCAGAAAAGGCCTAAGCTTTGAAATATTAAAAGGCCTTTGTGTGGTTATTTGGGAAATTAACTGGTCAAGAAATAACTGCCACCAGATTAATTTCCAGCTTTAATTAATATATACAGAATAATGATAATTAATTTTTCACAGGATTCAGCCATTTAAGCACTATGATTAGGATCCATTTGAGTGTTGCAACAAGTATCTCATAGTATGAACTATGAGCTGTGGAGTCAGGCCCCTGGAGGTCTATTCCCAACCCTGCTCATTGCTGTCTGTGGACCCTCAGAGATCACTGACACTTTTGAGCCCTGACTTCCCCATCTGTTAGAGGCAGGATGGACAGACACCTTCCAACTCAGTTGTCATAGTAAATCAGTTGGTACAGGTTGAGGTTTTTTTTGTTGTTGTTATGCTTTATTGACTGAGTGAGTGAGTGAATGGGTGTGTAGGTGAGTGAGTATGTGAGTGTGTAAGTGAGTGTGTAAGAATGTGACTATGGGAGTGAGTGTGTCAGTGGACGAGTGACTGTGTGTGTATGTGAGTGAATGGGTGTGGTTGTGAGTGCGTGCGTGTGTGTGTGTGTGTGTGTGTGTATGTCAGAATGTGTGAGTGTGTGTAAATGAGTGTGTGAGTGTGTGAGCAAGTATGTGAGTGAATGTGTGTGTGAGTGTGTGTGTGAATGAGTGTGTATATGTGAGTATGAATATGAGTGTGAGAGTGTATATGTGAGTGCGTGTATATGTGAGTGTGTGTGAATATGAGTGTGTGAATGAGTATGTGAGTGTGTGTGAGTTTGTGTGTGTGTGTGTGTGAGTGGATGTGTGAGTGAGTGTGAAGTGAGTGTGTAGATATGGGAGTGAGTGTGTCAGCGAGTGTGTCAGTGAATGAACAAGTGTGTATGAGTATGAAAATGAGTGTGTAAGTATGTTCATGCACCACAATACACATGTGGAGGTCAGAGGCAGCTTGAGGACTTGGTTCTGCCTTGCACCAAGTGGGTCCCAGAGATTGAACTCAGGACAACCAGACTTGGTGGCAAGCACCTTTACCTGAAGGAACATTATGGCAGCCCCAAGAGACATAGCTTTGAAATGTACCTACCACATAGCAGGGTATAGTAGGTGACTTGGTGGTTGTAATTAGCTGCTATTTTGTTATCTCATTATATTTTCTGTCTGACTTGCAAGGAACAGTAAACTTATTTTAAAAACTTGGCGCATGGCTTCCTGTCTGAGCATATTTTCCTCCCATTACCTGTCTACACATGGCACTCCAGTGTCAGCAAAGCACCTGTTCCGGCCCTTGCCATGTCCTGGACAGGGCTTCATCTCACACTGGACCAGTGCTTGAAAGGTCTATTTCATCACCTGATGGGTGAACTCCTACACGTCCCTCAGGACAGGGCTCAGGGCCCACCTGGGCTGCTCTGACTCTCCTCTGTCCAAGATGGGCTGCACAAAACTCAGTATTCTTGTCAGATAATCACTGGGCACAGTATAGATGTTGATTTATTTATAGTAGCATTTTCCATCGCATACATACAATGGCAAAATTCAAAACAACATGAACAATAACATTTTATTAAGCATATGTATAATAGAATTTAACACAACTGTGAAATAATAATTGACAAGAAAATACAAATATTAAGATATCAAGTATACTATTGTAGGCCTGGAAAGGAATATTTGGATTATAGAAGTATAGATCATTTTGTTTTTCTAATAATTGAATTTTCCCAGATTTTTTTATAGGGTGAGTAGTGCATCCTAGAGGAATGAAGAGGCTTGTAAGCCTCCATCATTGCTTTCATGGATGGGTCTTAGAGCTTAAGGGATAGTGTTCCTTTAAAAGCAGCAGTAAGTCTGGCATATGGCTTGTCTATACAAACACTTAGCACTGGATAGGCTGAGGCTGGAGTATGGAGCATTGGCATAAATTCAAGGCTAGCCTGGGCTACAGAGTAAATTCCAATAATCTACAGACTGAGACTTCATCTCAAAAGTTATTTTAGAAAGTGGGTGCAAACCTAGTATCTCTGTGACAAGATTTTGCCTTTGTCACCCAAGATGGAAATCGTTTAGAGGGACCAGACTCGTAAGCTCTCTAAGCAGTGGGAGGGACCAGCAGAGTGCAGACACAGTCAACGGTGCTTGAGGGTGAACCAGCAAACTGCACACACAGTCAACACTGGTAGAGCAGAACCTGTCTTAGGGAGCTGGGGATACACGGCCATGATTAGTGAATACAAGGAAATGTTTAGAAAGAAAGATAAAATTTGTTTTGAGATACTTTTGAGATGTTTCCTGAAAATTCAGGTAGAAACAGCAAGCAAAACAAGAGGCGAAGGTTTGGAACGTATGCTGAGATTTCTTTTTGGAGGTATGAAAATGCTCTAAAACTGGTTTATGGTATTGAGTGCACACTCCGGTGGATAAGCTAACATTATGAAGCCCTACGGTGGGAAAGGGTGGGGTGTATAGTCTGTGAAGTAAATAGCTGTCAAATATTTTTTAAAGAGGTATTTCATACCTGTAAGTCTAAGGTGTGACAAAAAGAAAGTGAATCAAGCAAGTTACTATCAACACCAGGATAAAAACTGGCACTAACTGTTTGATTGATCTGTCCATCTGCGAGGGTCCCGAGACATCTGTGGAAATGTGGTGCCCTGACTTAGCAAAGAGAATTCACAGCGAGCGCCCCGTGATTCCACAGGTCTGCCTGTGCCCACCGTCTCCCACAAGGCATACTTACGCTGTCCGCAGTGAGTGCCAATGTACCCCTTCTGGCACAGACAGTGATCATCGCTGCAGCTGCCCCCATTCATACAGCGGATGCTGCAGTGCTGGACTGGGGACAAAAAGAGGAAAGGCTCAGTGGGGCAGTTTACATGGGTAGGTGTCAACGTTTCACCTGACATGATCTGTAGCTATTTAACAAAAATAAAATAGAGTAATTCATCGAGAGTCATATATCATGCAGGTAACAGAAGGGTCCTAATTATAGAGGCTCATTACATAATGTATAAAACCACTTACAGTGCAATGCATTTTTTTTTCTTGGTATTTGTTTTAATGGGGCTAAACGACTTCCTTAAGTTAGCAAAACTCACAGCCCAGCGTTGTCTCTGTAATTTATACCAATAAGAAAGGAGTGTCTGAGTGATGGCCCAGGACAAGGTTGAGGTGGAACTGATTCCCATGAAAAGATCCAGAGTTCTTCCATGTGGATGACAGGAGGAATGGACATCCGAGAAGCGTTACATAGCAATGATGTTTGATGGACAGAGAGAAGGGGTGCCGACTGGACTGAACTCGGAACAGAGCTGCTCTCTTCAACTGTGACGTTAACCTGAAGACCATCAGTCTTTCACACTCACTCGGTGCGGCATTCTCACAGAGAGGCGTGCACACTTCCAAGCCCTGGACTATGGGTGGACACCAGAGTCCTGAGACAGACGGTGACGCACTAGAAGTGGAGTCCTAGAACTGTCTGGCAGACCCTCGGAGAGCGATGGCGATAGTCACAGTTAGAGCATGCTCTCTCCTCTAGCATGATGGCTGCCGTGTGCTGAGAGCACTTTCAAAAGGTCCAGCTGGCCCCTAGATTCTAGAAGCAGTAACTGCCCTACCTAGAGAAGTCTAAAGGCTTGGCTAAGGGAATCACGAGCCCTGTTGACGCTTCTCGATAGATGAAGCCATAGTTGGACACCAGAGTTTTGGCTTTTTCTGGCATGTTCTATGTGTGGAGGTCAATTCTGGTAGAAGTGCCTCAGCAGGGAACGGAGGTCTGTCCGTCTATGCAGAGGCCGAAACCAAGGGCTCTGCTCATTCTTAAGCTGTCTCCATGGAATGCACAGGCTAACCCTTCTCCCCAGTGTACAGCAGAGTCCTCCCCACAGCCAACCTCATCTGTGAGGTCCTCACGGTAGTGCTGAGAAATGACTACTTAGCTATGAGGGGAAAAAAGGCCATTTGTCTAAAGAGCTACAAATATTCAGAGGTCAGCTTAGCCTGACAGTCGGAAAAGAAAATTCAAATTCCTGTTCTTACTGCACCCTCTTAGACACAAAGAGGAGAAGTCAAGTTGAAAGAGATCCGCCTTTTCAAGAACCTTGCCTCTTCCCGGAATATCATAAAAGGCTTCAATTCTCCTGCGCCAAAAGATTCCTGCACCTCAGCACCCAAAGCCTCTTCAGTAGGGCCCTAAATACCCATCAGAGCATCCAAAACAGTCTCCTGACCTGCAAACAGGTCGTGCGGTCCCTCAACAAATGCATCTGAATACCTACTATGCATCATTAAAAGTGTTAGGTATTCTGAGGTGGTCCCTTTGTGCAATCCCTGCTATCCCTTTCTGTTTCTTTGCCCCTAACTCTTGAGGCCCAAACTAAAGTTCCCAGCAGATCCCACCAGTCTCCATCTTTAGATGTCTCTCTGTTTCTTTGCTCCTCTATGACTTCTGCATGCACACACACACACACACACACACACACACACATGCACACATGCATACTCAGGCACACTTGGGTACGTTTCTTGTTTCTCCTTTCCCTGATTCATTTTTCTTGAGAGTAGAAAGGTCGTGGCACTTAATTACATCCCTCAGGGTGCCCAGTGCAGCGCAATTAATCACATCTGCTTAGCTTGTGCTACCTCATGATATCAACAAGAGCTGCACTGGAAGAGTAGCCCAGGCTAAGAAGCGGTCTCATGTCTCCCAGGTGCCTAGACAGCTCTGAGCGGATAATTATTCAAACATTTTAACCTTTCCCCCTCCACCTACAGGAGCTAATACCTCCCCCTGCTACAGATATCAAGCAAACCATGCAGACAAACTGTTTCTTTAGGTTCCATTAAAGCCTCTCAGCCAAATGCATTTTAACTCTAAAATGATCTACAATTATACAAAGGAAAAAATACCCTTAAGACCTTGGATACTATTCTAAGTGGGTCAGGAAATGGTGTACAATTGCTTTAAAACTGGTGCTATGCTTAGTTCCATGCTATCTTAGAAAAACAGCATGGACTGGGAAAGGGCAGGAAATGACGTCATCCTTAGAGCAAACTCAGTGTACAAACTGATTTCAATTAAAGTGGCTCATGCCAAGACCTGATTTCCATTCCCACACAAGCAACAAAGCCACTTAACTACTTTGCGATTTCAAACAAAAAAAGGAAAGAGTGACCAGTGACTTGTACAGTGGCTTCCCAGTTACTTGTTCAAATTGAAAGTCAGGGCAAAAATCTCCTTTCCAGGAAAAAATGACTATGTGTATATTGAAACGTGACAGATCAAAAGCATCCCTTGATTAAGGCTTTCATTTCCTTAAACCCCCTCTTTCCAGTTGAAACTTCTCCAGGTTAAAAATACTCTTTATCCTTTAACAAAACAAAACAAAACCACCCCGTGAGACTTGGAAGGCCAGAAGTCATTGTGAGCCCAGTGGTCACACTGCCCAGTGGGTCTCGGGCTTATCAGCAGAACAGAGGCCTCCATCATTGCTTTCATGGATGGGTCTTAGAGCTTAAGGGATAGTGTTCCTTTAAAAGCAGCAGTAAGTCTGGCATATGGCTGGTCTATACAAACACTCAGCACTGGGTAGGCTGAGGCTGGAGTATGGAGTATTGGCATAAATTCAAGGCTAGCCTGGGCTACAGAGTAAATTCCAATAATCTACAGACTGAGACTTCATCTCAAAAGTTATTTTAGAAAGTGGGTGCAAACCTAGTATCTCTGTGACAAGATTTTGCCTTTGTCACCCAAAATGGAGATCGTTTAGAGGGACCAGACTCACAGACAGGCTTTCCTTTGGATTGAATCCTGGTACCTTGCTGGACTGCAAACAAGGGAGTGTCATTTCACAATTCCTTCCAGGGCATCCACCAACCTCAAGACCCCTCCCACCATCTCCTCCACCTTTACGAGACGTTTAAGAGCCAAACCATGAAAAAATTAAATGCCTAAGGACAGAATTTTGGTTTCTTCTGAAGCAACTGGACACCCATAGGTAACAACTGACCCTAACCTCACACTTAACACAAAATGGATCTCCATAGAAACCACAGATGTTGATGTAAGACTATAAACATTTAGAGACGAGCTGGAGAAGATATCTGTAATCATAGAGTACGCAATGCATTCTGGGACTGTATGCCAAAAGCAGAGGAAAGGCTGATAAGCTATAGTTCGCTGGCTTTAAAATCTTGCTTTGTGGAAGAGCCTACTGATTCGGAGAGAGCAAGCCATGGAGAAAGGCTTCCTCAGAAATGTCTGCAGATCACATCCGGCAGAGCTAGCGTGGTAGAGAACGTCACTGTCCACTGTCGGTGCCACCATTCCCTTGCTCAGGATTCAGGACCATACAGAGATGGAGAAAGCGAGGCGGGCACAGGCATGCACACACTGCATTCCTGATCTCTGTTCTTCACTGTAGATGGGATGTGACTTCCTGCCATGCTGCCATGCTGACCCACCTGCAATGATGAACTCTCACCTGAGACTGTGAGTCAGATAAATCCTTTCTCTGGGATATTTTTATTACAGCAATGGGGAAAATACCTGAGATGGTCCCTTCCAAGGAGGACCAGGAGCCTGTTCACTCTGTTGTCGTGTGAAAATATGCAGAGAGTGATAACTATCAATATGTACCCTTATCAGACAGATTACAACTCCCAGTTTCTAAAACCATAAAATAAAGTTCCATGATATTTAGTTATGGAGGCCTGAAGCATTTTTCTTTTTTAAGATAATTTTAAAAATTGTACTTTGTGTGTGTGTGTGTGTGTGTGTGTGTGTCCGTTTGTCTGGGTGAGTGCCTGCCATATGTGTGTGGGTGACTTAGGAGCCCAGAAGAAGGTTTCAATTAACCTGGAGCTGAACCTACTGACAGTTGTGAGCCACCTGGCCAGAGCAGAAGGAAAAGAACCTGGGTCCTCCACAAGAATAGCCAGAGCCCCAACCACTGAGCCAGGTCTCCAGCCCTCTAAAGCATCTTCCTTCTTCCTTCCTTCCTTCCTTCCTTCCTTCCTTCCTCCCTCCCTCCCTTTAAATTTGTGTGTTTTGCCTATACCACAGAGGCCAGAAGATGGTGCCAGAGCCCACGGAGCAGGAGTTACAGGCGGTTGTGCGTTATCAGTATAGATGCTGAGAACTGAACTAGGGTTCTCTGCAAGAGCAACAAGTGCTCTTAACCTCTCCATCTCTCCAGCCCCTGAAACACCTCTTTATTATTAATACCTCTAGTATTATTACAAGATAATATGCTTTTGCAAATGTATGTGTACATACATATTTAAGGAGGGTTGTAAACTTATTTAATAAACATGATAGGACTTTATAAGAAGTAAAATTTCTCAGGATCTAACTCTGGACTCAGAAACTAAAGTAGAGTCCTAAACAGAACTGGAATTAAAATCCAAAAAGAAAACAAACAAAAACCCCAGCTCTCTATCTAATCTTTCTTTGGCTCCTGAGCCTAAGTGGCCAGTGGCCAGGGTCCTGCTAGGTCTAAGGGAAGCTGAATCCTTCTGGTCCCATGAGAATTGCCGGCTGGCGTTTGAAACTTGTGGAGAGATGTCTTCCTGCCTAGGTTTCATGGGCCACTCAAGTCAAACACCACCTGCAAGAACAGCTTCCTTCCTCCATCAGACCAGAACAATAAGAGGTCAGAGATCCGCAACCCTTCAACCCCCATCACATAATAATTAGAGTTTTTTCATAGGAGGGAATGGTGAAATGATGAAAATCAGACCTGCCCACCCTGAAACCTGCGGGCTGCAAGTGCCCCAGGGTTGCTGTGGATGACAGTTCTGTCACAAGGCCAAAAGGTTAGATACCTGGGAACTGGCCCCTTTTCAGCAGAACAGGTATTTGTATGAAAATATCTCACTGATGGATGTTATCCTGTTAGCAGGAGAGTTGTCAAGTGATCCGTACACACTGAAGACTTTTACAGGATGGCCATGACTCTGTAACACGGCACAACTAATCAATAAAGATAATTTCAAAAAATCTTTGAAGGTCCTTTGTCAAAGATCAAGGGACCGTAGGGGTGTGGGTTCATTTCTGGGTTTTGGCTATCTTCAGCTATTTAAATGTTGCCAACTTGATTTTTTTTCAAGCTCTTAAGACAATGTTAATTCTAAGTGAGTTCAAGCCAATAACCTTTAAGACTCCATATACCTCAAAGATCTTGATGAAGTAATAGTCTCTTCCATACACTACTCTGATATACACTTGTCTCTGGGGCTTCACCCAAAGCCCAGGCACCACAGACAGATCCACCCACAAGGCCCAGACTCAAATCTCTAGTGTGGCCTAGGGTCTTGCCGACATACTTCATCCAACCTCATGGCTAGTTTGAAGCACGCTAGGACCATACAGGCATCATCTCTGGCCTAGTCAAAAGCCTGTCCACATCTCATGGTTTGTTCTTACTGGGAAGCCTTGAGCACTCACATTATCACTGGATTAACTTTCTATCTGGACACTCGGCTGTGACTTTCTTCCCTTAAAGGGACCATCAGATAAGAGAGGCCAGTCTGAGAGAAGGGTTTTTATTCCCATTTTGATAACTTTGCTCTTTCCAATACTGAGGCTGTCTCTCCTTGGTGGCAGTCTGGGGTCCTCGGGGTAGACATAGAGATGCCGTGTGTGTTCCTGAAATGGCCAGTTGACTTGGTTGTCTCTTCCCGTCCCCCCAGTTTGGGTGCCTTTGGTGGGTAAAACCAAGCTGAAGTCGAGTGTGAGTATGGCAGGCTCAGTGTGTGGGGTGAGAGCCCCGGCCATGGGGACTCCTATCCCGATCTACAGCCAGCTTGATTTCGTATTGGGCCGGCCTCACTGGGTTCCACAGAAGCAAACTCCGAGACAACAATTTCGCAAAGGTGGTGGTTGGCTTGGAAGTGATTCCAGGAAGCAAACTATGGGGTGAGGCTGAGTTCTGGAGAGGAACGTTAGGAAGCAGTGCAGAACACATCTCAGAGCTGTCCACCCTGGGAGCAGAGGCGCCCCAGAGCTGGTCCATCTGTCGCCCGTGGAAAGTTGCTTCTGTGTCAACTGACCCGGCAGCACTCCCTGCTTCCTCTACTCTGGACCATTCCTGGACAGAAAAATGCTGACCAAGCTCTCAGGCCAACTTCTTGTGGCCCCCTATGAATGCCAAGGGACATGAGCGGACACTGAGAAGACCCGCTGTACCAGACAATTCATTGGAGCCAGCCACTGGGCTCATAAAAGCCACAACTCCATGTGAGGCCTCTCAGCAGACAGGGAATCCTGACACACTGCAGTCTCTCCTTGCACCAGACAAAAAAAAAAAAAAAAGCACACACTTGCCCCACACCAGTGACTCTGAAAACCCTGTCCAATCTGGAATAGCATTTTCTCTCCCAGAAACTGGAGGGGAAATAGGAATACAGATTTGTTCTGCCTTGGCAACGGCTGGGATATTGAGGACTGTTTATACAGACATGAACTTGAACTTTTTAAACAACTAAGAAAGGACTCGCCTCCCAGCCCCCACACCTCCCCCATTTTGATACTTTGGATACCACACTTAAAGATAAAAGAAACAGTAAAACCAGAAGGCAGTGGCTCTCTAGCATGCACTGTGGATGTTTACATGGCCGGATAGAATAAACAGCATGTCTTATGTCATGTCTGCATGTCACGGAGTCTCGTGGTTTCCCTGGGGAAAGGCAAGTGTCTTGAGTTTCAAATAAGTTTTTCGTCTGATCAGTGTTATATTTCGGTAGCACAAAGAAAAATGGCTAGTTTTCGGGAGCCAAGAAAAGTTTATTCTATGATCATTTCTGTGAACACTTTCCCCAGTGCAGCTATTAAAGATGCAGAGGTGAACAGGGCTGTACAGACACTGAAGGTGATGATCTTTAAGCTCTTCCTAGTAACTACCCCCCATAGGCAATTTTCATATAAAGAGCAAAGAAGTGGGAGGCTGGATCTACTAGGAATGCCTTTCCAAGAATGTCAGGCGAAGTGAAGGAGGCAGATGGTCTAGTGGAGGGTAAAATGTATTGCAGGCAAAGAAATAAAACCTAACAGCAAATGTAGGAGAAAATAGGGCATGACCACATAAACTAATATTGTCTCTAATGACAGGTTAGACTCACTGGATCTGGAGCCACAGGAAGGCGATATCTGACCAGATGGGCAAGTGCACATATTTGGCCTCGAGCAGAATCCATCCCCACAGGAATGCCGGCAAATGGCTGCAAATCAAACCAGAAGTCTGTCAAAATAGAGTTCCTCAGCACACAGCTAGGCACAGGTACTCGGGTGCTCAGATGAGGGCCCTGGGCCCACTGCCCCTCCTGTATTCATTTACAAAGTTAATCTACCAGAGTAAAGAAACTCTAGTTTGAAATCAGTAACTCCCTTATCGATATTGGAATTTCTCTGTTTTCCTCTTATTCAATAGGACCCAATCACTCAAAGTCCCTGGCCAGGCTATGAAGAGAAAACCAAACAAATAAAAATCTCACAAGAACTCTGTTCTTATATTAATTTATAATTTAATAATAAAAATCTTATAACCATATTCCTGGCAGATGATTTTATTGTAAACATTTAATTGTCAGTCTACTCTGCATTATACTGACAGCCTGAGGGGTCAGCATAATTCAGAGGACCACTTAAAGCTAATTCTACAAATCAGGGAGACAGTCACACTGCCAGTGTCACCACTGCCAGTGTCACCCAGAGCCAAGTGCCCTGCTTGTGCCCCGAAGAGCAAATTAAACGGCAGACGAGTTGTAGTTCTCAGCAAACTAAGACTCAGTACTTGTTAGACTCAGTGCGCTCCTTTACCAGAACTCCTCGAGAGCCTGTGAGAGGCAAACACGATGAAAAAGGCTAAAACAATAAACAGGGTAGAAGGCACACTGAGACACAGAAATGGCTTCATATGTGACAAACTGTTCCCAGATGAGAGATCGTAGGATCACAGCAACATTTATTTGGATGCCTAATGAAAATATTCTGGAGAATTCCAAAGAACTAGGAGGAAAGGATCCTACTGTCAAGCTCCTTTAGAAAAATCTGAATCCCACCATCCCTACCCCATTAGTATATTTTTTTCTTTATTCTTGGTGTGCGATTAAACAAGATCTCTCTATATAGCCCTGGCTGGCCCGGAACTCACTATATAGACCAGGCTACCCTCAAACTTAGAGAGATCCAACCTTCTCTGCCTCCCAAGTGCTAGAATTAAAGTGTATAACACCATGCCCAGGATTTTATAGACATGGTCTCACTAAGTAGTCCAAGCTGACCTCAAGCTGTTGGTCCTCCTGTCTCAGCTCCTGGAGTTCTGGGATGGTGGTGTGTACTACCACAGTCAGCAGCGACTTTGATCATTAAAATAAGTCACTGCCTTTGCTCTTTGTCCAAGAGCTGGGGCTGCCTTTTCCCTCAAGTTTAACGTGCATGGTTTGGTGAGGCCCAGCCATATTACAGCCAAACAGGGAGAAATTACAACAAGGAAATCAGCAGTGAGAAGCTCTTGTTCAAAATCCCATTAGCATGATTACACCAGTCTACGAGGCCAGGAGCAGCATGTGCAAACACACACAACTGCAATCAAAGAGTCCCCATGGCTCCACTCCATAGAGTTAGAAATGTTCTAAAGGAAATCCCTGATTAAAGAAGGGCAGTGCTTTGGAAAGTTATTGTGTTTCCCAAATGGGATTCAGAAAAAATAGGAAACTCTTATCTCCAGAAGGCTGAGCTATAAACACATTCATAGTATTCAGGAGCAAGGATCAGCATGCAATAAAAGCCACGATTGCATTTGAGCGACAGGTTATCTATTTACTTACGAACAATGCACTGATTTCCACCAGGTAAGGTTTTCCATCCAGGACAACAGTATGCATTATAACGTGATCCACAGACGTTGGGTCTGAAACAAAAACACAGAATTCCATACTTTGAAAAATAAGAACTAAGCAAATGAGAGAGAGAGAAAAAACCTCTAAGTGCTCAAGCAGAGTAAACCCCAGCAAACAGAGGGAATTAAAATATAGGGGCCTGACCGAGTTGGGTAGTTTAGGACATTTGGAACATTTAACACATTGATATGGTAGGAATCCCTTAACACCAACACACATACCAGGAAAAGAAACCGGGAGATGCCCAGGAGAGCGCCTGCCATCTCAAACGCTCAGGTGCCAAAAACCCAGGAGCGATGGATACAGGTCTAGGTTAAACCAACTCCTTACCAACTTGGATCAGAAAGGTCGTATTAAAATCTGTTACAAAGTTTTAAATGTCTACTCTCAGAAATGACATGTGTTCCCCACCCCCTCTCTGGCCCAGATTTCCTCCAAACTATTACCACATTCTTCCTTAACAAAAATTACAGGAATTCAAACTCTGCCATCAGTCCTGGGGGAAAAAAAAACATAAGGGCCAAAACATGTAAATATTTCTTTAGCAAAAACTTGGAAACAGTCAACACCAGAAGTCCCTGGAAAAAGTAAGAGCAGTGTCACTTTGGGTTTACTGTTTACAGATGGCTTGTCACGTGTTTTGGAGTAAAGACTCCATTCAGAATCCAGAAGGTGGATCTCTAACAGTTCCTGGGAAGAACTGGGTAAAGGCGTGGCTCCTCCTCTATCTGAAAGGCCAGGGGGAACACAGACTGAGAAGCAGCCAGCTCTTCTGCATGTGTGTCCGCAAGCCTAAACATTGATGCCAGTGGCTGACGATAGCTAATCAGAAGGCTTGTGTGCTGAGAGCTCACATCTCAACTCCTGGCCCACGGCTCAGAGAGCATCCTGAGAGATGGGTTGGAAAGGATGTGAGAGCCAGAGAACAGGGAGCAGAGCTGTGAACTGCTGTCTTCTGGACATAGCATGCCTGTTACATTCATGAGCACAGGGCAGCTATGGTTACCCACACAAGATCAAGCCAGCCAAATTCCAGAATGATTGGGGGAGGGATTGTGAGACTGTCCACCCCTAGCTCAGGAACTTTTGGCAGTTGATGACTGAGGGGGAGGAAGTCCCAGCCCCGAGTCAATGCCCACATGGGCAGCAGTAATTGAACTCAGTAGGTTATTAGCTAAAAAGGAAGAAAAGGCAATTAATGAAGCCGGGCAGAGACATTTGGGGGAAGTCTGGTAAGAGCTGGAGGAAAGCAGCAGCAGGCACAATATGAAAGCCCCAAAGATTAAAAAGTATTGTTTTTTCAAAGGTCACATGTTTTACAGTCATTTTTATAAAACAGAAGACATTCCAAGGCTTTCTAGTATAAATACCACAGTCCCTCAAGAATAAATTTTCAACACAACTGCACAGCTAACATGTATTTCTGAGCTGGGACTCATCCTACGTCTAGATGCAAAGACCTCTTGTACTCTATCCCTCTCTCTTCTCCCTCTTGCAGGCAGGGACTCAGGTAAAATCTCTTCCCATCCTCCACCTTTCTTATAATTCCAGAAATTCTGGAACAATCTACAGTGTACAATGCATGCTCAATGTTAGGGTCAGAGGAGAGAATTAGACTGGCAGCAGCCTTGAACTTCTAGACTGAGGGTCTATAACCAGGTTTCCTTGGCCTCTCTGCTCTTCATTTCAGCATGCATTGTGATAATGTGAGGTTTGCCTTCTCTACAGTTGGAGAGAGAGAATGTGTGCACGCAAGCACGTGTGCTTGTGTGCGTGTGTGTGCATTCATATCCGTACAATTGTGGACATTCAAGCTTTGCTTGTAAGAAGGAGAATGGGAGAACCAGACAGCAGCATCCCGATGGAGCCTGCGCACCTGGTCAGCTTCTGCAGGAAGAGACAAAAGTGTATAAAAACATATCTGAGATCAGAGACATGGCTCTGCAGTTGATCATTTGCTGCTCTTCCAGAGGACCTGGGCTCAGTCCCCAGCACCAGCCTGGCTCACAGCCATCTGCAGTTCCATTCCCCAGAGGTCAGACACCCTCCTCTGGCTTCCACGAGAATCAGGCATGCACATGGTACACATCCCTATACGCAAGCAACCCAGTCATGCAATTAAAGCTTTAGAGGAGAAAATTAATTGAACTGCATGGCTCTTGTCCTTTCATTCCTCACGTGACAAAGTTGTGTCCCAAACTTCAGATTGCAGAATGTCCTGGGCAAGCAAAAGCTTGGAAAGAAATGTATAGAAAAACAGAATACAGGGATATGGGGTGGAGGAGGGTGCTCAAACCTTCTAAATTCTATCAGTTTTAAATGGCAAGCCAGCCAAAGTCAGTAGCTTCAATGCTTCCCCACCAATGGCCCATTATGATAGCTCTGCTGGGTCCAGCCCCCAAACCAAATCCTGGGATTGCTTCACAAGCCCTCTGAGCCTTTTCAGAGTGCCCAGTGGTTAAAGGTACTTTTTTTTTTTTAAGTAAAAGCCAGAACTGTGTGACATGATGGATGCATATAATAGGGTGTAACAGTCTATGGCAAAGGCCAGGGTCAGCCATTCCTGTCCTCCAAAGCAAGATATACAAAAGTCTCCCCAAGGTACTGAAGAGTTATAATACTATGAGCATTATTGTTTTTCTATATTTAGAATCATTCCATTACCAAAAGCATAGAAGGCTGAAGAATACCACAGTTACAAAACAGGAAGTTAGTGCTCTAAGCATCCACAGTGTAAAAGTCACACCCCAGAGCAGGGGAGAGGCTAAGAGAGTAAGAGAGCTCTTGGTGCCCATGGACAAGGAGTGCAAATTTACATAAAAAACTGGATGTAACTGCACTCGTGCCTGTGACCCCAGCACCATGGCAGGCACAGACAGGAGATCAAGGGGGCTTGCCAGTCACCAACCTAGTTCTCCATTCAGTGAGTGATCCTGTCTCAAAGGGCTAACAGTGAATGTGACAGAGCAGGACACTTGACACACCCCTCTGGCTGTTACACACATGTGCACAGACACATATACCACAGATACACTCACACAAATTAAGTGTAATAATTAAAGAATAATGGCACAGTCAGCATGAACTCAGAAACAAGTTGGAAAAAAGGGTTTAGAAATCAATAAGACAATACAAGTTATGCTCTTGGGCTAGCCTGGTTTATTATTAAGTTCCAGATCAGCCATGGCTACACAGTGAGACCCCACCCTCCACCAAATAAAACCAAACCACCCCACTAATGAAATGAATCAGAGGGAGACAAGGTGTTCAGCTTTCAATGGGCTAAGCTCTCATATTTCCTAAGAAACCGGCATGTATTGAGTGGGGACATAGTGGCACAGGGGTGCCAGATGACACACGCGTGAGAACTGAAAACAGCCTGAGCGCCGGGCCAGCAGCGGGGAGATGGCTTACTTCATCACTCTCTGCCCTTACAGCCCTGCTCATGCGTTCACACGGAAATGCTTAGCTCACAACCTGGTCCTCACCTTTCATCTGAGGCATTGGTATTCTTGAAGTGTCAATGCTTTCTTTCACATTGCGACAGAGAATGTTCTGCTTTCTTAGAAGGTAACAAGCAAACCCTGTTTCTTTCTCCAAACCCTTTCCCTGGAGCGCCACTCCATTTTACCATGTCTCCTTTAAGATCTGCAGGGTGGAGTGTGATTGGCTTCATTCACACTATGACTTTTATTTTATACTTTTATCTTTTGGGGGGAGGAAGGGGGTTGAGATAAGAGTTTCTCTGTGTAGCCCTGGCCATCCTGTAGATTATCTGCAGACTAGGATGGCCTCGAACTCAGAGATCCACCTGCCTCTGACTCCTAACTGCTGTATTTGAAGGTATTTGAAGGTGTGCACCACCACCGCCCAGTCATTAATTTTTATCTTTTATAATAAATAACATACTTTTTCGATTTTCAGTTGTTACAACCAACATCATCCAGTGACAGCTTTCCATCCGACTCTCCTTTGGCTGGTTCTACAACATCTTCCCTGTGAGTCCAGTCTTGAGAATCGTGAGCTAACAGAAATTTCTTAAACAAGCTGAGTGGAGTTTGTTCTACTTGCACACAACCCCTCCCCACAAAAAGGCTCTAATCTAGGAACCAATGAATGTCTTTTTTAGTCAGAAGGCAGCGAGCATGTGAGTCTGGGGAAACACGTGGGGTTGCTTTCATGGTATAGGATATTACTCTAAGGTTTCAGTACAAACAGCATTTACGCAGAAGATAATTCCTTAATTAAGTTACTCTTGTATAAATGAGAGTGCAGCACGCCCAGGACTTTCTCTTTCTTTTTCCCATCCCCTCTGCTGACCCACTGCTCCTTAAATGTCATATAGCTAAGTGTTCTGTGCAGATAGCAGCAGCCCTTAGCAAATTAAGATGAATTAAAATTCAGAGGAAACAAAAATTTTCCACTAACCGCCAGGATACTGCTCCTATGTTTTATTTTCATAGCAACTCTTGGAGGTGATTACTGTGGTAATTATCTTTTACTCTGAGGATATTAGGGCCTCAGGAAGGTTAAACCAACTACCAAAGTCCCATAGCTTAGCAATACGTCATGGATGAATCTGAACTCAGGAAGTCTGCATTTGAGTCTATCCTCTTAACCAATAAACTAGGGCACAGATGTATTCAGAAAGGAAGACGGTATTTCACTCAATGGTACATGCGGTGACATAGATAATCAAAATCACAACATGGCTACTGATAGACTAGAGGTAAGGGATAAATTATGTTTTGCCTGTGTTCTAACAGTCCATGGACTAAGAAGGGAATGTGTGTATCCCACCTCCCCATTGTGATACTTTTCTTTTTAATAGTTGGGTCTTCTTCTGTAACTTCTAACAAACCCCATCACCCTGGGGAGAGTGAGCCTCAGCAGGCTTGCTGCTGGAGCCAGTTCAGACACAGCACTTGGAGGCTGTGTGGGCTAACTAAAGCCTCTCTCGGTAGAGCAAACAGCTGGGCTCTACCACGTCTGACCACATCATTGCAGAAATTGGCCTCTGTGCAAGATGTCTGCAGATGTCCACATTCCTTTAGCCAGAGCCCACTTCTGCAAGTTTGGCCTGTCCAACAGCAAGATAGCCTTTCTGCTTTTTCTCCTAAGTGCAAAGCCTTTTCCAAATAGGGTTGGTGTTATAAAAACAAAGTCAGAGGGCTTTTATTTCATGTAAGAGTTTCCCAGCCTATTCAGCAATTAAATACTTACTTAAGATTTGGGCAAATGATGCTGACCCTGGGCCCCAAGTCACAGGCTTTTTTTTTTTTTTTTTTTTTAACCTCTAAGAGAAAAGTTACAATTGAGCCCACCGAGTATAAACACAAAGAAAGATCAGGAAATCTGAACTATCATGTAACAAAGAGTGCCCAAGGACTCATGTGACATGTGCAAAAACATATCTTAATATCACACCATTCCAGAGTTAGTCTTTCACTCTCCAACGTGTCCTGGATCATGGAACGCTAACAATACCCAAAGTGGTTCTATCTAGAGTCACCTACACAGCACGGTTGCATGTGTTCTTTGACAAATTTTAACTTATCAAGATGGAAAGAAAAAGAAAACTCTACGTGCCCTTCCGGGTGACGCCCACTGTGCATCCCAGCCGGCTCCTCGCCTCCCAACCACCTCTCCTTTTCATTTTAGCACCTTTACTCTAATCCTGTCAGCGGAAGGCAGAGGTCGAGTCCGCAGTGATGTGAATACCACATGTAAGCGTTCCTGCCCATCTGCCAGTCACAACAATGTGAGTAATGGAAGCCGATTCCGTGACCGCCTCAGGCCTCAGCCAGACACGCCGGATCAGAGACTCAGAGACGGACTTCTGGCTTGACTGAGCTGACACTACCCAGGAAACAGACAATCCTGACTCTCTGCTTTGAAGGTACAAACCAACCAACCTCTCTAATTTACTTCGAGGACTTTTTCTTGACAAAATCACCAATTAATATTATTCTAAAACAACCTAAATCTAAGCAGAGGGAAAAGTTCATGCTCTAATTTCCAAAACCTTTGTTCCCCAGTTGCTTTCCCTGGCACCAATCAACTAGTGACTTCCGTGTCTTCTCTCCCCAAACTATGGGCTGATATCTCTTTCTCCTTCCTTCCTTCTCTCTCTTCCATCTCTTTCTCTTTGACCCATTTCTTCTCTCCTTCGTGGCCATTCTCAGGACTTTTAGAATGCAATGTTTTGTCTCCTCCTTGAACTAACACAAACTGAATCAAGGATCCGACAGCTCAGCTTGTACGGCCCGCAACCTCAGCACCACGTGAGCATCGGATAGATGATCAAATCACAGAGCCACTCAACAGTGCGATGCGAGGAGCGTAGAACCAGCTTGGCGCTTTCTTCCAATGAAACCCATCCCAGCTAATCTTGACCAAAACCATGAAAGAATTCTAATTAAGGGGAAGCCCTTAAGATACCTGATCATCCTCAGTTCTACATCAATCATTAAAAACAAGACAAGGTTGAGAAATTCTCTGCGGCTTAAAACGGCCACATGGACTAAATGTAACATGTAATGTCGTACCCCCTTTGATGGGGGTAGGGGCATAAAAGGATGATTAGGCAAAAGGCAAGGAAAAGGATTGAAAATGGAACTAAATAAGTTCCTGTGCATCAGCACTTGCTCACTGGTTGTAATGACTGTGCCAGGTGAAGAAGCTATCCACGGGGCACACGCCCAGGCCCTCCTAGACCATGCAGCTCTGGAAAGATGAAGACACAGAAGTGATTCCCTCGACCTGGGAGGCCACTTCAACCAACAGCCAGTTTCAATCCTTTCAGAACCTCTCTCAGGTGACTGGTATATGGTTTTCTTGGGGGGGGAGAAAGAATTTAAGACTCAAAAAAAAATCCCTGAGCTTCATTATAACAGAAAACGATGCTGGGCTGTGAAAAGTAGCTGCCCAGATGTTTAAAGAACTTCTCTGGGCGTGGCAGGTCCTGATTCCTCCAAGGCACCAGGCACCTTCTGGTTCTGGTACTCTGGAATAAATATTCCTAAGAGCATAGGGGCTCTGCTCAGATGCCTGAACCACCTGAGCCTCCCAAAATCCTGAGCAACAAACAATTGCTATCCTATGGGGTGGGGACTACACTTGAGTATGGATTTGTCTCTGTATATATCAAAGGTGCTGACATCTAGTACACAGACAGAGGAACTTCAGCCACAAAGTATGAACCAGTTGGCCTTTGAGGGGTAAGGAAAAGTTATCTTAAAAAAAAAAAAAAAACAGAAACACAGACATGTCTCAAAGTTGTATTTCTCAGATCTCTGAGGAGAGTTGACCAGTAACATCATGAAAACTTAAGGAGCTACTTGACAGAGTCGTGTGGGCCCTGGGCCTCATCCACTGAGCTTGAGATTGACCATGACACACTTTTATGTCTGCTTTCATGACTGATGCCAAAGCCACACTATACTTCTCAAAAGGGTAGAGATGAAATGGCAGAAGTGATTGAAAACACCAGATAAACAAGGAGGGTTGTGGGAGCCCTTTAGGGATGGGCAGTCTGGGTGGCATATGGAACCCTCTCTCTGATTCTACCTCCTTGTCATCTCTCTTACTAGAGCTGTGGGATTAAGGCAAAGCAGGGTTCTCAAACAGAGAGTTCTACAGGAAGATGATACTTACTGAGTGCTCTTGTCACTCTGGGGAAGCAACCAAGGGAACAGCTTACAGAAAGCAGGGGGCAGATTATAGGAGGACAAGGTGACGTCAAGCCTTAGCTCTGAATACTGGCAGCTCCTGACTGATGAACAGATAGGGCTCCGAAATTTTATTTCTAACTATTGGTATTTGAAGGTTGGAAGAGTCTTTCCAATGTAATTAGGTGGTGGTTCGGTTCCTAAACTAGAGAAACAGCAGGCTCTCTTCTACTTTATCCACCAAATAGACTATTGTGGACTAACCTGGGAAGCTAACCACAGCTAAAAATGTTTTGTGGGAAACATTACATAGCAGAGAATCTGAAGGAAATTGGACCATGAAAACCCATGGGGCTAAAGGCTGTGAAAGACCAGGGAAAGGGCTCCATGTATGCAGCTCTGGGGAAGCATTTGTCCATGCTGGGTGGGGACTTCCTAAAATTTCAAAACAGAGAACGGAAGATTTGAACGGAAGCTTAAGATTTTTCAGCTGCTTTTGGGTCAACCGTGTGATCTGTAAGACCAATGAACTCATTGGTTCCCCAAGGTGAGCTGCAATGGAATGGGACTTTGGTTTGTCCTTAAAACTTGAGGGGGAGGGAGGGGAAGGGAAAGGGGAGCAGGAGGGGAGGAGAGAGAAGGGGAGGGAAGGGAAAGGGTGAGGAGGGGAATGCAATTGTAAACATTAAGTTTCCTAAAAGTCATAGGAACTTAAGTAAAGGCTCCCAGTTAGTATAAGTGTTATCACTCTGAGCGGAAAGGTATTCTGGCAATTGGGAGTCAACAAATAACATAAAGTCACACAACACAACAAATCTCACCCAAGAGATTTATTGGGAAAGACACAAGAGGGTAGCCGCCTCTGCTCAAGAGAGAAGCAGCAAATAACTGAGCAGGAGGCAGGCTTTATATAGAGTTTCTAGAGAGGGGCGGGGGCAGAGCTTCCCACTGTGGCCTGGGATTGGTGGGATTCTGAGGCCTGACCATGGGACAAACTCAAGGGATTGGTGGGATTCTGTGGCCTGACCTTGGGACAAACTCAAGGGATTGGTAGGATTCTGAGGCCTGACCATGGGACAAACTCAAGGGATTGGTGGGATTCTGTGGCCTGACCATGGGACAAACTCAAGGGATTGGTGGGATTCTGTGGCCTGACCTTGGGACAAACTCCAGGGAGGTGGGATTCTGTGGCCTGACCTTGGGACAAACTCCAGGGAGGTGGGATTCTGTGGCCTGACCTTGGGACAAACTCAAGGGATTGGTGGGATTCTGTGGCCTGACCTTGGCCTTGTTGTCTATAGGGCAAAGTTTGGCCACCTGAATCTTAAGGGGCTGGAAACAGCCATTAAGGCCATTAGAGGAGTCCTGGTGGGGGTTGTCCATTTGCACCTCAAATGGCTTACAGCTAGTGCAACTATTTCATTGAAACTAGCACTTGATGCTGCTATGGTCTAAAACCTGACAGATCTTTTTTTACCCTCCCAATTAAAAGTAAAGTTGTGACCATTTACATATACATATGAAAAAAACAATGAAAGTAGTGTACATTTTAAGGGAATTGATTAAATTAGCGATGTATCCAGTTCCTGTCATGTCAAAATACTACAAAATAAAAATAGTAATTAGCAAATTTGGGAGAACATTATAACTTATAGAATGATTTTCCCCCAAACCCTATCAGGAAAACACATTGATCTGCTTATTCACAGAAGATTGTGGAAAACCTGATTAAGGACATAACTTTTTAAAAGGCTACACTGTGGAGACCTATCTGAAGTCATCAAGTAAAGGGCAAAAGAATCTATGAATAAAACATTCCCAGGTTGGAGAGATCTGGAGCAGAGCTTAGAAAGAAGTTTCTATAATAGCCCAAAGAAGATGTGCCCTGCCTTTCACTAATTTGTGTTGTTTTATGCCCTGCTTTTATGTTGCTGTTGTTTGGTTTGGTTTTTTTCTGTGTCTACAAAACAAAACCACTTCTTTTTAGATCAATTATACAAAGTATATCATGGGTGTATGTGAAGGGAATAGAGTTGTGTTTCTGTAACAAACACAGTTCCTGCAGTATGAGTACTGGGGCTAGCTCCCATGAGAAAAATGTTAGCCATCTTTCAAACAGGAGTTTGAGGAATTTTCAAGAAATGTCTGGTTGGGTAGGAAGAACAATGATTCAAAACCTGCTCTCAGCTGGTTCCGAATTGCACACTGGACATCCACTTGAGCACTGAGTTTGACTTGTCTTTAGAAAAGTAGCTACAGGTGCACCGTCCAGTGACATAGTAGCTATCTAACCTTGCTTCGGAGACAATGGGCCCCATGAAGTTGGGTAGACCTATTTCATGAGAAATCAGAGTCCCTACCCTTTCGCAGCATCACAGCTCTCTCCTAAAATCCAACATGAAAGCTTTCTCTCACCCAGGTAACACCAGCACTGGCCTCCACAGGTACCAGGGCCAGGGTGTTTCCTGGGAGATTTTCTCAAAAGATGGCAGACATACCTTGGGCCTTTGGGAGTAATGTCCAACCTCAATCCTCACCCCTCACACTGACAGTGCACCTTGCACACACGCACCTACTGCCCCTTCTCAACACTCAAGGAAGCTCCTGGGCAGCTCCCACTTCTATGTCCTTTCCCAAGAGATGCTGGCTGTTCCGGTGGAGTTTTCCATCTTTTGTTCAAACCACCAAAGTTATACTCAGGCATTAGACAAAACAAGCAGTCCTGAGACAGAAATGCCAAAATGAGGGTATAAACATTTCCTTCTAGGCACTGAGTGAAATTGAAAAACCTCTTTTTTTTTTCCAACTGTAGTAAAAAGTTGCCACAGCTTCGTAGTGTCCTTGTATGAAATCCCTTCTCTTAATAACAAACTAGGGATGGTGGTGCACACCTGAAATCCCAGCAGTCAAGGGACTGAGACAGGAGTTCGATCACAGCATGTCTACACAGTGTACCCAGAGGACTCAGGTCACCCAGAACTACGTGCTAAAATGCTTTCTCAAAACTAATTAATTTTAAAAGAAAATAAAACATTGTTTCTACTTTGACACCCACAATAGATCAAGGAACCTAGGGATTCCAGCTATGGGTTAGACCCCTACATAGCTATCTTCTTTTATTTGTCCCTCAAGTACCAGGTTCACTCATTAGAAACTGCCCACAGTCACCAACCTCACGACAGCCAATCCATGACAGAACAGTGCCATGTTTGTGATTTCTCTTTTCTATACCCCTTAAAGCCATGGATCAGAAAAGGCAAACTTGGCTGGCTACGAACCTTGGGTCAAGACTACTTCCCACGCTTTACAGCATTAATAAACAGAGAACAGCAGAGTAAGACCATTTCCATCCTGTCACCCAAACAAATCAGCGGTTCTAGGAGAGGACCATCAATAGCCGAAGTCATGGAAAGAAAGACTTGCGTTACAAATGTGCTTCCTGGTAAAAGAACACAACCCACTTACCGAGTGTTCTTGGCAAAATGTCTGCAGGGTTTACAGCCAACGCAATAAGCCCACATCATAGCCTGGGCCCACAAACTAGATACTACCACTCTACAGGCAGATGCTGAACCTGGGCTGGAAGAGAGGCACCATTCTACCCTGAGAAAGTCTTACCACTGAAAAAAGGTCAGTTGCACTTTACACCGGGGCACACTCCTCTTTTTAGACTACCAATGCGAGGTCTGCACACTGACTTGTAAACAGTCCTATTGCTACCACTTCCCTCTATCTGAGAAAGTGATAGTCAACTTGCATTTTAAAAACTTATGTAAAGAATGGGTCAACCAATTACAAAATATAGATTTCATTTAGACTCCAGTTTCAATGAACTATAAAAATAAAATGTTTGATTTAATAAACAAAATCTAAGACTCACCAGATATAATATTTAAAAACTAATGTTAAATGTGATGTCGCTATTGGATTTATGTTTCTTTCTTTTTATTGGGAGGGGGGAGTTGTGTTGTTTTAGTTTGGGTTTTGGTTTGGGTTTTGGTTTTTCTGAGACAGGGTTTCTCTGTGTAGCCCTGGCTGTCCTGGAACTCACTCTGTAGACCAGGCTGGCCTAGAACTCAGAAAATCTGCTTGCCTCTGCCTCCCAAGTGTTGGGATTAAAGGCGTGAACCACCACCACCCGGTGGATTTATGTTTCTTGAGGAAGGCTCATCTTTTGCATGTCGAAATATTTACAAATAAAAGCACTTTGGTAGGCATAGAGAGGGTGCTATCAATAAAGTGCTTGCCATGAGAACATGGGGACCTTGTGGGTCCCCCAGGACCTGCTTTGAACCTGGCACAGCAGGGTGTGTCCATAATCCCAGAGCTAAGCAGCAGCACACAGGAAGGTCTCGGGGTCTGAGGGCCAACCGGTCTAGTCTCTTTTCCAAGTTTCAGGACAATGAGAAGTGTCTGACCAATAAAATAAAAGGGGTGGATGGCATCTAATGCATGGCACCCGAGGTTGTTCTCTGGCCTCTTCATAACTGGGATACCCACACCAACACTCATACATGCAAAAGAACGTTTGGCGGGGGGTACTTCAAAATAATTCACATCAGGAGAAGAAGTAAATAAAACAAGATTAACTAAGTGTGTGTGTGTGTGTGTGTGTGTGTGTGTGTGTGTGTAAGTTGTATAAGTGTAATGTACCTATGTGGTCTACCCACATGAATGCCCATGGATACAATCCCCCATGCCCATGCAGGAGCTAAAGGGAGATATGGGGTGCCCTCCCCTATTACTCCGTATTGCACTCCCTTGAACCTGGGTCACACACTAAGCCTGGACCTTGGCTCGTGGTCAGCAACCCCAGCAATTCTCTGTCAGGTGTATGCAACTTACTCAGCTTTCTGTGTGGGTTGTGGGGATTTGAACTCAGGCCCTCGTGATGAGACAAATGCTCTCACCTGTGGCACCATCTTGTCAACCCCAAGACTCAGCTATTAATTGATACACTGAAGGAAAGACATCACTGCATCCTTCTCCCTAGAAACTGAAATGTTCTAGAAACTAAATGGACATTCTGTACATTGAAAAGTTAAATGACAACTTCGTGGCATCATCTGGTGGTCCCCAGTCCATCCTGACTGCTGGTCTTTGACAAACCATCAACTCCTCACATGTTTCCTTCCTTCCGTTTCCTGGATGAACCCCTTGTATTTGTTACATGCCTCTGCATTCTTGAGAGGAACAGAGACCCAGGCCAGAAATGACAAGAGTCCACCCCAACCCTCTGAAACAACTGACCAGAACTAACCAATGTCTCTGTGAATCTCAACAATACAGAAGCCAAAAGGTAAGAATGATGCTCACCGGATGGAGAATCGGAGAACAGACTCCTTGACCAGACCTGTGCAAGTCGTTGACCAGGTTGGCAGTGATTCACTTTCGCATGCATCCTCAATCTTTCCTAATGACGAATTCATTTGTGATGGTTTGAATTAAAATGTCCCCCATAACCCCTAGGGAGTGGCGCTATTAAGAGGTATGGCCTTGCTGGAGTAGGTATGCCCTTGCTGGAGGAAGTGTGCTGCTGGGGGTGGACCTTTAGGTTTCAGATGCTCAAACCAGGCCCATTGTGTCTCATTTCCCTCCCTGTTGTCTATGGATCAAGATGGCGAACTCTCGGCTCCCTGTCCAGTACCATGTCCGCCTGCACGTCGCCATGTTCCTACCTTGACGACAATGGACTAAACCTCTAAACTGTAAGCCAGAGCCAGTTACATTTTTCCCTTTTTAATAAGAGTTACCATGGTCATGGTGTCTCTTCACCACAGTAGAAAACCTAAGACAATTTTTTTTTCAAGGAAAAACATAACTGAGAAAATAACACAGCCTAAGCTCAGACACACCTTGAGTCTGGCATTCGGATGTTCAACCATGCATAGGTTGTTAACAAAAGGATAACATTTGCAGATTCTTGTAAGAGTCCTGAAAAAAAAAAATCAAACTTTTAAAGGAAATGCCTATCCTATTTTAAATTCATTTTTCTCCTGGAAGTTAACGAAGCACAGAAAGTACTCATATTTATGTTTATATTTTTGATGTTTTTAAGTAGACTTTGATTGTCATTTGGTCACCTATAATAGCAGTCTATCCGACCTCGTTCCCACAGCTAGACACACCAGACACCGTACTAGGGACTGCACCATGTCATTAAATCTTCGGACAACACAAAAAGGTGTGTGCTATAGTCTTATTTACCAGGTAATAAATGAGGCTTACAGAGGTCAAGCCACTTGCTTGAGGTTTCTTCCCAGTAGGTGGTGGAGCCAGGATCTGACCCAAGTATGTCTATGCCCACATCCCCAAGCCTCCCTGAAAGCATGGCCACTGGCGATTAGCATTCATTGAAAATGAGTCCTCTATCTTTTAAAACATAGTCCCACAAGCAATACCAGTCTGCCCCATTACCCACAACCAGGCTCCAACAGGAAACAGTGTGAGGTAATTATAGCATAGCCCCTAGCCACCAGCTCTGGGGTTTTACGACTGAACTGCCAAATCACTTCTAGCCAACTCTGTAGGAAATGTTCAGACACTTTCTCGGATTCCAGCTAAAACGTCAACTGTGTGGCCCTGGGGAGTTGAGAGTGCGCAGGGTGGTAATGGGATATAAAATTTGCAAACTTGAGGTCAGTGGCCTAAATTCTCGGGTGTGAAACAGCAGCAGGCCATGGGAAATTAAAAACTACTTGTGGACTCGAAGGGTGTGTGTCAGGGCTCCCCTTGCCTGGCACTCGTCCATATCATCTCCAAACTTTCTCCATCAGCAAAGAGTAAGATAGCTAAATGGCTGGTGCGCCCAGAATCATGGAGAACAAAAGAATACTATCAACGGCTTGAGAAGTGTGTTCATTTTGAGTGCTAAGGACTCAGTCCAATTCAAACACAGCTAATGCTCAATAAACAGTTGTCATTAAAATTAAGCAGACGTTCTCCAAACTTATGAGGGGGGCTGTGGAAGAAAATGCAAGAATTCCAAAAACATGTTTTCATCTTGGCGTGTTCTACCTCATAGATTCAAAGTGTGTAAATCAGTAACTGGATAACTGAGCATGCACATTATAAAGCAAAAGATTGTGCTTAATTGCCCTCCAGAATGTTCCTGCCCCATGCCAGAGTTCCTGATCCTGCACTGTCTACTAGAAGTATGGAGAAGGGCTGGGAAAACAGAGGTGACTCACTCCTTAGACTCCCTAAGACAATTCCTGTTTTCCTTTATCTAACCCCCCTCAATACCTTTATTAAATTGAGCTCCTTTAGAAAAGTCCTTATTCCTCTCAAGGCTACCTAATGGAGCCTTCCATTGATAGACAGGTAAAAGTAAATATCTAAAACTATTGCATAGTACTCTCCTACGGTAGGAAGGAAGGAAGACATCACAGTTGGGCACAATGGCACACACTTACAATCTCAGCACTTGGAAGGCAGAGGCAAGGGGATGGCTGACAAGTTCAAAGCCAGGCTGGTCTATATAACAACTTCTAGGCAAACCTAGTCTACATAGCAAGTTCAAGGACAGCCTGGTCCACATAGTGAAACCCTGTTTCCAGAAAGAAAGAGAAGGAAAGAGAGAGTAGGAGAGAGATGGAGGGAAAGAAAAGAAGAAAGGAAAGTGAGGTCCTTACTATGTCAGAGGTTTGTTCGTGCCTACAATATTACAAGACTTGAAGACACTTGTCAACTGCCTGGGATCTGAACACAAAGAGACATGATGCACTACCCAACTACCACTGCTTCCAGTTAAACCAGACCTGCTACTCTGTAGCCTCTCCAGCTATGAAATAAAGAAGAAAAATATACACCATTAGCACTTCTTAATGACCCTTCTCTGGGTTTTGGTTAGCATCTGAAAGCTAAAATGCATCTCTCTATAAACATATATCACTAACTCCACTAAGAAAGCCTTTAACAGTGTTCCCAAAGGGGAGGGGCCGGTGACTCCAACCAGCAGTTAAGAGCACCTATTGCAGAGATCCGGTTCGTTTCCTGGCACCTGTGCTGTGTGGCTCACAGGACCTGCTGCCCTCTTCTGAGCTCGATAGATGCCTGCACTCACGTGTACGGAGCCACATACATATACAGATGATTAAAAATAAGATAAATCTTTTAAAGGCATTCACAAAGACATAACCTTATAAGGGTCTGTATGATGATGCAGTCTTACAGATCAGCACTGAGGGGGCAGCTAACTGTGGACACTGGCTGTTACCCACAGGGTGATTTACACTGCACCACATTCACAGGTGCATAAGAAGCCCTGTGCTAACCCGCCTTCCACCGCATTCCTTTGGGTTCTTGTATGGAATATTTTCTGCCTTGGATTGACTCTCAGTCAGAAACCCTGGAGAGGCTCAGGACCACAGATGTGAGGACACTCCGCACCTGTTCCGTCCAGCCCCAGCCCATAGCTGGAAGGAACTTCACTCCAGAACTTTCTCTTCCAGCCTCCCTCAGCCTTTCCCCTCTTTCCTATAACAAAAGCTTTCTTGTATCTTTCTTTTGGAAGATTCCAAGCCTCCCATGTAAACAGGCTTCCTTATTCCTTGGGATGTATTTACTTTTCTTAATTTTCAAACTCTAGCATTTCTATTGGCCCCGTTTTGTTTGTAGCTGAAGTTATAAAGTTACTCTCCAAAGAGGAGAAGACTGAGCCGAAGAGCTGACGGAGATGTAGAAGGAGAAGGCGGACCCAGGCTCAGTGGCAGTGGTGCAGTCCCAGTTCTGGGCTGGGGTTTGCTGCCATCTTTGTTACTGCTGTCTTTGGCCTCCGCCTAGAATTACAGCCTTGTCACCACACACTCAGCTTGGAAAAGCCACTGCAAGAGGGTTGTGAGTTCAAAGTCAGCCTGGACTGCATAGGGACAGTCTGTTAAAAAAAAGGAAAGGGTGAATGAGGGAGAAATAAGGGAACAAAGATGGCGATGAGGAAGAGGCAAAAGAAAAGAACATCGTCTCTAGGAATGGGCTCGTTATTAATAGAGATTGTCATAAAATTTAACCACAGACCGAGTGTATCCTTAGGGCTGACATAAATCCTGTCTCCCAACACCAGTGTCATAAATGGCGGTACTATATTTGGAATTTGATGTGTGTATTTGAATGTAAGTATGACAGATGGTCTAGGAATTCACAGCCCTTCAAAGCACTGACCCAAATCACTTGTCTAATGGGGCTGTTCTCCCACCCTGCCTGTTCTGTCTGGAATACATTTCTGGCTGGGAATGGTGGAGATGGAGAATTTTCCTTTCTCCCTTCTGCTCTGAGAGGCTTGAGTAAACACACTGAGTGATAACTTTAACTGAAAATTACCACTTAAGTCGAGAACGTTGCAAAGTCACAGGAAACTTAAAGCCAGATTTGCTATAGTGTCGAACTCGCACAATCTGAGTCTGGCTGCGGTCCAGTCTGGTTTTCTTCAGTGGCGCTGTGGTGACTCCCATCAGGACAAGCACAGCATGGTGCCTCCTGGCAACATCAGCTCCACTGGCCACTGCAAACCTATTGCTGGTTGTTATTTGCAGCCCCTGGTTCCAAAATCAAAACACACAGAAAACCAAACCTGGGAAGGATTATCCAACAGATGGAGAAAAGTGAGGCTAGGAAAGAATTGAAGGTAGAGTCCCACAGAAAAACAAGGCCAAAAAGGCTGAATACCTAAGTTAATAAAACAGAATGAGCTGGACGTGGTACTGTGTGCCTTTAATCCCAGCACTCCAGAGGCAGAGGCAAGAGGATCTCTGAATTCGAGGCCAGCCTGGTATATAGAGAAAGTTTTGGGACAGCAAGAAACCCTGTCTTCAAAAACAAACAACCAAAGAGAGAGAGAGAGAGAGAGAGAGAGAGAGAGAGAGAGAGAGAGAAACAAAGTGGTTTCACATCAGAGTTTCCACTGAATTTCATAATTTAAAGGAAAGCAAAAAAGGGTGTGTGTTTATAGTGCTTATATGTAAACAAACACACCCGCCCATTGACTGTAATCTCATTTCCTATGGCCATGTGTGCTTTCAGTGGGGAGTTGTGCATGAGGAGAGGACACTGCTCTTAAACACTGGTCCAATAGAACTGGCATGTTATTCGTGGGACATTTTTGTTCCGATGCCACACAGCAAGATACAATACACATCACAGCCTCATCCTCGGTGGAAAACAGCGACAACCAGATTAGATCACGCCAGAATTAAAACCAAAAGCACTAGATTATCTCTCAGAGACCCATTGCTTCACTCTACACACTAGTCTCTGTGCTCATAAGAGCTCCTCCTGCTGGATAGTGGTGGCGCACGCCTTTAATCCCAGCCCTTGGGAGGCAGAGGCAGGCGGATTTCTGAGTTCAAGGCCAGCCCTGTCTACAGAGTGAGTTCCAGGACATTCAGGGCTACACAGAGAAACCCTGTTTCCAAATAAATAAATAATAAATAAATAAATAAATAAATAATCAACAAAAAAGTTCCTCCTTACCCTGCAGAGGCACACTACTCCTCGCATGCAAAGGCAGCATCTGTTGTCCAAGCCCTTGAATCTGGGCAAAGCCTGTGCCTTCCATGGAATTCCTGGTCATTTAATTTCAGGCTAAGTTTGAAGAGAATCTAGTGGCTTCCATGTGGGTGCTCCTGGGAGATCCAGAACCACTAGGTAGAGTCTGGCTTTGTTTCTGGGGAGATCATGCAGAAAGACCACCAATGGAAGACTGTCCGAGACCACATGGAAGTGAGCTGAGGAACGTAGCCAACACTCAAGCACATGAGCCCAGTCAGGCTCAGCCAGCCTGCAGCCATTTGAGTCAGCCCACATTCAGGGTCTGGGGTTCCAACATGCCACCGAGAAACGCCTCCAACAGACGCAGCCTTGAGCAAGGCCTAGCAATGTATCGGGGGTTCAGTTTTCCCATTGACAAAAACATACTTAATGGTTCCATGCCAAAGGGCGGTCCCAGGCCAAAGACTACATGAAGGAGCTTTAAAGCCTGAGAAACCCCCACCAGAGCCAACCATCTTTATTTCTCTCTATGTAGATAAATCACACTGAGGTAGACATACATGGGAGCGCCCCGCTACCACTCACCCTGACCAACAGGCACGATGAGGAGCCAACACAGGAGTCTACACTCCTGACCCACAGAAGGGTAAAACCATAAAGTTGTCAGAGCAACTTCCCAATAACAAGATGGCCAAAGCACGGATGAGAGTCAGGGTCTTGTGGTAGTGGGAAGCCCAGAGTGGCCTTATGTCCTCTTCTTTTCTCAGAAATGGGCTATTCTGTCTTCCTGTATGAGAAATTTAATTTATATGTAGAAGGAGCATTCTAGGTTCTCTCCTCCTTTATCTCTTCTCACCAGCTGTTCAGTTAGGCCGTCTGTGTTATATCTGGAGCAATATGAGCCTCTTCTTCATCATCAGCTCCCCCGTTTTTGCTCAGTCTACCCTCAGTGAACCCCACATTGCTGACTCCCAGCCTCTGGTCCTCCCACACTAACCCCACGGCTTCTGTAACACAGGGCTGATCTGCTGCCATCTTGGAACCCTCTGCATCCTAACTTTTCACAGCAGTGAGGCGCGTGATGCTTCTGCGGATCCCTCTCCTGCCCTTAACAGCATCATCTCTGTACAGACTCACAAGGCAGCAAACGTCAGACCACACTGAACAGCACCCGAAGATGAGTGCAGTGCACACCTGGCCTGCTGTCCCCAGCGTCTGCCCCCATCCCAGATACTCCACATCCTCTTCACCTCATGTCTTCTTCCCTCGTCTTTTCCCTTTACGTCAATTTTCTGTTTCCTCCAACCTCTGATTTATATAATTAATAAATTAGCCGGGCGTGGTGGCACACACCTGTAATCCCAGCCCTTGGGAGGCAGAGGCAGGCGGATTTCTGAGTTCGAGGCCAGCCTGGTCTACAGGGTGAGTTCCAGGACAGCCAGGACCACACAGAGAAACCCTGTCTCGAAAAACAAAAACAAAAACAAAAATAAATTAATAATTGACTCTCACAGTCAATTAAAACTGGTTCATATCTAACCATCCACAACCATCTATTGACCCCTACCCATGCCCAGTTCCTAAGAATTCTCAGAGAAATAAAGCACACGAGGCATGTACCTCTCTACCATTTTTTTACTGCAAGTCAGAGGCTGCGTGTGAAGCTATCTCCATTTTGCAGAAATTCCATCTCCTCTGTCACAGCTACAGCATTCAGCGCTACAAAGAGCAGGCAGCCCTGCGGTAGCATGTGCACAAATGAGCCAAGAAAACTTCGTTCTCAAACACAGTCTGGTCCACAATCTGTAGACGCAGTGAACTTTCACTGTGATATCTTTTCTTATTAATCCCTTTCCAACGATGCTTCTGTTGGCCTGTAACAGACTACACCTTCAACAAGTGCTGAGTTGGTCCCTCCCTGGGAGAACATCCTGGGGAGAGAAGGTATCAAGAGGACTGAAGAAAGACATTTACCAGCTATAAAATTTAATTTAGCAGAGAAGCAACAAAATATTAAGCTAAAAGTTTTACGAAGCCAGGTTTCCTAACTCTAGTTGATTTCCCTGGGGTAATGACTGGAACTCAACATTCTTTGGTGTTTTTTCCAACTGGTTAAATGTGCAAAGGCGTTTAATCTCCCTAGTAAGGAGTTAAATATTGAGCAATTAATACTACTAAAGTATTATTGTCACAGACACATCAAAGCTTTCTACTTTAACAATAATTGCTTCCATTTAATATTAAAAATTTGTCAGTTTTCAGATACGCAATACAAAAAAGTGAAGCAAATAGCTAAATAATTCATCTTTACCAGCAAAAATGTAAACTATACATCAGCATCCCTGGAAAGACATGTGTGTTGCTTAACTCTACTTGAAAGATAGTTTTCTTACTTAGAATTGGAAAAGAGGAGATTCTGGATGATAAAATTAATATGTAATACTCTCAGCTCAGAGGCTGGAGCATATAGAAAGGTATGTCTGAGATGGTTACTACCACCTTAGTAAAGATGCAAGCTCTAATATTAAAATATAAAATACATACCATCCAAGATCCTTGATGGCACTGACATTTTATGATTCTGTTTTATTAATGTCTGTCTGAAGTCTCAAAACATTTTTATTTAACTAAGTAATAAGATTATCTATACTTAGGATTTTTGAACTATTACTACAGAATATTAGAAATTTTAACTGGAATTCATAAGTATCTCTGTCCTACCTCTATGTCTTAGCCCACTGATGCAAGAAATCAAAACCACAATTAAAATTAAAATTACTTTGTTAAAATTGAACAGTAAGACTTTGGTTATGTTTGTCAGAATGAATAGATGGATCAAACTGCCATCTCCTAGAAATACTGCACAGATTAGATGAGAATTATGTATGTTCCTATAACATATATAGAGCAGTGTCTGCACATAAATGCTGTTTAAGTATTGCTTCATATACTATTATTACACAGGGCCCTAAGTCACTGTTTAGAGAGACAATGATTTTAATTTATAATGCTATGAAATGGGTACATGCTTAATAGAAACTATATTCCCATTTTGAGTTTTGATTTCCCCTGCCCTGCTCCGCCCTCACCTCCAGGATGACATACACTCTCTCAAAGTTCTTGGCAGAATTTATCAGTGCTTAACTTCATCAAATCAAGGAACGCTACGGTGCAGCAGTTGTTTAGACTAATAGCAGACTCTCTGGTTTGGGTCTTCTGTAAACTCCAAAGCCCCTCCAAGCTGTGTGTTGTTACACATCTCTGGAATTCTGCTGAACTAAGTAAACCCTGGGTTTCAATAAAGGCTTTCAGAATTAGAATCATTGCAACTAATATCTTTTAACAATATTAGTGGTTTTTATTAGAGCAGTTATGGTTTATGATTGGTGATATTATGATTTGACTCTTGCCTTTGATGATTTCACAAACGAATAGGAAAGAAAATGGAGTCTAGGGTCTGTGAGACCTTCACAGCAAAATGTGGGTTTTAGTTCAATCCCTAACACCAACTCAAGAAGCCAGACAGGTAGTGCAAACCTGGACAGCAGCCCCGAGAGGCAGAGACAGACAGTTCTCAGGTGCTTGCTGTCCAGTCAGCAGAGTCTAACCAGATAACAACCCCAGGGAGAACCCCGGCTTCAGTGAACAAGGCAGACGGCTCCTGAGAAACGACACCTTGAGCTGACCTCTGACCTCCATCCATGTGTCCGTATATGTGCCAGTTCACCCCTCCCCAACAGATGTGAACACACATGTACACCTGCACACACAAGAATATACACATCCATATGTGTGACCACACAAGGGCTAATCACATTGTAAGAATTATGAAACAATAAATATTCACAGACTTTTTGTGTCGTGTTTGATATATTGATTTCAGCTTTCTTGAAGAATGTTATTAAAGTTAGCCCGTTTGCTGGGCAGTGCCCAGAATCAAAGGAGTTGTTAAAATAGTTTGCTCGTCTTCTAAAAGAGGATTCACCCTGAAACCCGAAGCTAAAGCCCCCAAGCTGTCTGAGTCAGCTATTTGGTTGTAAACATATATTTTAATTGTTTGGCACTTTGTTGGAGTAGTTGTGAGTTGTTAGTATAATGCTATGGTGTTTAACAAAAGAAACTTTCAATATTACTTAAAATGCCAATTAAGCTTGGCGGTATGTCTAGACTTGCATTGCCTTCCGCTCTCAAATCGTGATCCTGTGTGTTGACCTGTGTTTTTATTCATTTATACCAATAGCTTACTCATTTCTTTAAACTATCTCTATGCCCTAAAGGCATAGATGAAAAAGGCAAATAAATTATCTATTTATTTAAAAAATGGAATTACATAAGCCTTCTGCTTAAGAAAATCTGTTTTTTAAATCGTGTCCCAATATATTAACTTCTTTTTCTGACAAACGTGACGACAGAAGGCAGTGTCTTGATGCTGTCTTTATGAGTCCACAAAGCTTTTCAAAGCCTCAGTATTCCCATGAAACCTCACTAAGAATTCACTTCTGCAATTAATCTTTGGAATTTGCCATCACATAATCTACCCTGACTATGAACTGTTCCATATGTGTTTTTATGGTAATAAAAACTCTGGACAATGTAAACAAATAAATAAAGACCAAAAAGAATCATAAGAAGAGTGACAAACTTTATAAAACACATGGGAGTCCTGTGACAGTCAACCTGTCAGTCTATCAGTCTGTCAGTCTGGCACCCTGTCACCCTGTAAGCCTGTAACAGCCTATGTCAACCTGTCAGCCTGTCAATCTGTCTGTTAGCCTATGAGCCTGTCAGCCTGTGTCAGCTGTATCAACCTGTCAGCCTATGTCAGCCTGTCAGCCTATCAATCTGTCTGCCTGTCAGCCTGTCAGCCTGTGTCAACCTGTCAGCCTGTGATAGCCTGTGTCAACCTGTCAGCCTGTGTCAGCCTGTATCAACCTGTCAGCCTATCAATCTGTCTGCCTGTCAGCCTGTCAGCCTGTGTCAACCTGTCAACCTGTGATAGCCTGTGTCAGCCTGTCAGTCTATCAATTTGCCTGTCAGCCTGGGTCAGCCTGTCAGCCTGTGTCAGCCTGTCACTGTCAGCCTGTACCAACCTGTCAGCCTGTATCAACCTGTCAACCTATCAATCTGTATGCCTGCCAGCCCGTTTTAGCCTGTGACAGCCTGTGTCAACCTGTCAGCCTGTCAACCTGTGTCAACCTGTCAGCCTGTCAACCTGTCAGCCTGGGTCAGCCTGTCACTGTCAGCCTGTACCAACCTGTCAGCCTGTATCAACCTGTCAGCCTATCAATCTGTCTGCCTGTCAGCCCGTTTTAGCCTGTGACAGCCTGTGTCAATCTGTCAGCCTGTGACAGCCTGTGTCAATCTGTCAGCCTGTCAGCCTGTGTCAACCTGTCAGTCTGTCTGTCAGCCAATCAACCCATGAACCAGCAACAAGGGCACAATACTCATTCTCCATTACTGGAGACTTGGGGAAAGAAGTTTCAGACTAAGGAATGTCTCCCTTTGACATGAAACTGTAATATTTCCTTATTTGGGCGCTAAAGCAATAAGGCCATCATAAAGAAAGGGCGCATAACTCCTCTTTCCAACTAAGACTGGCTTGTTGCCTTTCTTCTTGTTGTCCTTGGTAGTGCTGGGTGTGTACTACTGAGCCATCTTCTACTTTTTTACCTAATCACAGTGTTAAAATCTACTTTTTACCTAATCACAGTGTTAAAACTTAGCTGAGAAAAGTTCTTATGAACTGAAATGCCCACAGTTATGACTGTGTTATTTCTCAAGTCTTTTTACACATAGCCAGGGAAAAGAGAACTACTCTATGCATTTGCTATTTGAAAATTATTTTTAAGCTTGCAAGCTTTGGGCCAGCGAGATGGCTCAGTGTGTAAAGGTGCCTACTGTCAAGTGTGACAACTTTAGTTCAATATCCATAATCTAATGATGGGGTGAGAGATTTGATATCTGCAAATTGCCCTCTGGAGACACACACACACCAAACACACACACACACACACACACACACACACACACACTCACACACATTGTGTTGCCCAAATACATAAGACAAATAAGTAAACTATAAAAATAAATAAACATTCAAATTTTCACTGGAAAATTGAGGAAACATGGTTTTTGCTGAACAAATGGGCACCGTCATATTTTTTTTTTAATTAAAAGAAAGAAAGGAAGAAAGAAAAAAAAAGACAATTTTCCCTAAAAGCAGAAATTGGCAATTTGTTCCAAGAAAACACAGCAAAAGTTGGGATGGGGGTTGAGGATGCTTAAATAACCAGCAGAGGTTACTTCCACAGTGGAATAACCTCTGCTGCCCAGCAAGAAGAGAAAAGGAAGAAAACCCCTGCCATGGGGAGCAGGAGAGGGGGCAGACTAGGGTGTCAGGCATGGTGGGGGACAGGTTCTCCAGTGCGCAGAGCAAGAGACCTGAGAGGAAAAGCAAAGGGTGGGAGTGGGGGAGAGCAGGCGACCCACGCCAGACACCAGTGCCTGAATTATTAGCGAGGTGTCAAAAGTCATCACCTCTGATTCACATAAGCCTTGGGGACTACAAACCACCTGCACTTCAGAAACCCAGCACGTCCATCCGATACATAAGGAGCAGGCATCGGCGTGGTCAGAGGCAGCTTTGAACTACACAACATGCTAGTGAACACAGACAGAAACCTTGTGACTGGACAAAGACCATGCATAGCTTGCTCATCTTGTGGTTTACACAGCAGACCATGGCTGAAAGACTCTTCATGTCAGACCATAATGGCGGTGAGTAGAGATTTCAAAATCAGCATCAGAAAGGATGTTTTTAGATAGGAGGAAGCTTGGATCCAGCAGTTCTACTTGGATTACTTTGTGCCACATATAAGCTTATGCATATACATGTAATTACACAGAAAGATGTTGTTAATAATCTCAAGAACCATCATTTGGAACCTGTGCCACCATATTATGAGAATCTACAAACCAAAAGAACATAAGTTAACAGTTGGATACACTGAAGATATATAAAAAGTGAAGGCACATTATATACAGTACATCCATGTAGTAACACATATATATGCACATACATATGTGCATATTATATATATCATGCATATATGTAATATATGTGTTGCATATGTGGATATGCATATATATCTATAATTTTGCTAGAAAAATATATGTAATATCTATTAAAAAGTAGGAGGGAAGTACTTTTAATTGTATATCTTTTAAAGTCATTTTGACCATAGCCATAAACAGAAAGGCAGAAAGCCTTATAAATAGCATAAGAGCTAGGAATACTCATAATGGCTGTTCTACTAACACTATGAGTTAAAAAGATTTATAAAACCTACAATGGGCTGGGGTCTGTCAGATCAGACACTGGGAGAAGTACAGAGAAATAGCCCTCCATTCATAAGCACATGTGGAACCCACTGGTGTGGTGAAGTGCACTTTGTCAGCAGAGAAGGGAGATACTCTCTTCTTGTCAGGTTGTCTTCTCCCAAAGAGACACATAAATTGGTAACAGAAACACATTAAGATTGGGCAAAACTCTGGCCTTAACACTTGCCTCCCAGGTGAAAGATATCTCTCTCTCTCTCTCTCTCTCTCTCTCTCCCTCCCTCCCTCCCTCCCTCGCTCAATATATATATTCATATATATGTATATATACACATATAAATGAGCAATGCCATCACAATAGATACTAAGATGATCTCGTGCAGCATAAATATAGTTTTGAAAAAAAAATGCTGAGCCAAACAAAGCCCTCTTGAGAACATACTAAAATTAGCTTTTCCACCCATTTACTGAACTCTCACCAAGCCTTCTACATAGGGCAACGGTTGTCTGTTGCTTGGTCAGGGTCAGTAGTTAGTCTTGATGATGTTGGAATTCGGAATCTGCTTTCCACAAAGGCCAGGACAGAAGTGGTTTAGCTTTTTGGGGGAATCAAACAATCACAAACATTTTAGCCTAAGTGTTCAGCACTCTTGCTCAACTGGTCCCTCATCCAGACAAGGACTCAAAAACTATTCCATGCATCCCTCTCTTGCTTCTTGTACTGGAGCCATACAAATACATACATACATACATACATACATACATACACTACATCACTACATATATACAAAACAGCCCACAAAAGCAAACAAAAGAATATCTAAGAACACCTTTGTCATGTCATCCAGGGTCACATAATCAAGTTACAGGGTCACTCAGGAAAAACGCACTGGTAGAATGACAAAAAACTTCAGCATGTGAATTCCTTTGGACCCTTGAGCAGGCTCTTCCAAAGAACAAAACAGTGGCCATTTATTTCCATCCTACCACTTCTAATAGAGACTCCAACCTAATCTCAGTGATCATCCTTTCTAAACATTTAAAAACTCTTAGAGGAATTATTTCCATCTCCTTCAGCTCCACAAACTGCTAAGCCTTAGACAGCCAACCTGACCGATTTAAATCATTTCTGCTGCAACACTAGGACAGGGGAAGCTCATAGGACAGGGTTTTCTTAGAAGATAGTACATGAACGCCCGCTTAGGGCCACAGCGACATGGACCAGCCACCGCGACATTACTCCAGCAGCCGCGTGCACAGCCCACGCAGCCCAGACACAAGTTCTCAAAAACCTTTGCCCTGCAGACTTCCAGGTAGGTGTCTGAAAGGGAGTGTCCAGCCCTGGTTTTCATGAGTATGACTTTAGAAAAGGACCATCTGACCACGCATCTCATCTCGGTCTCTGGATTCTTCCCTTTCCTCCGCTGCCTCCCAGATAGCTGATGCCCACGCGGGAAAGCACTTCTCCCCGCACACTACCGGAATTGGTAAGCAGCACAAGCAGTGGGCTTCTCCCTTTCTCTGGGTTTCAGCTCCTCCCATTCTTCCACAAGAAACCTTTCTCGCCTCCCCAAATCTGCCTCAACAATGGCCCAGGATTCCCTCTAGTCAGGACCTCTCCTCTGGGCCAGGAACAAGGCAAGTTATCAGAGCAAGAGCTGATGACCGAGTAACCTTGGCACCTCCAGGCTGTCCCCCAGGGGGTCTCACCCAGGGTCCTCTACCGGTCAGAACCGGCCTGTCAGTTGCTGTGGAACTTAAAGTCCCAAGAAGGGCAAGGGGAGGCACACCGAAGCAGCTGGGAGCTTCCCTTACCCTTTCAGCGCATCGTGTCCTCCGCCGCCTCTTCTCTTTGCCCGATTGGCTCTGGTCTCCTTCGGGCTTCCAGCCTCCAGATTGGTGTCCGCCCCATGACTCGTGTAGGACTCGAGTAGCAGGGCGAACGCCAGCGCGACCTCCAGCAGCCCTCCTCGCCGCATGGTGCCGCCGGCCGCCACTCGCTCCGCCGCCGCCGCCGCCGCCGCGCCTTGCAGCGGCCCGCGTCTCCGGGGTCCCCGCTGGCTCGCTGTCCCGCTGTGCTGCTGCAGGGAGGTCCCGGCCTGGGTCCTACCGCGTTCTTCTCCCGGGAGTGCTCCCACTTCGGGCAGCCCCTGCCTGTCCTGCAACACAGACAGGTCCCCAAGGAGGGGGGGGGGGACGACACTCAGGGCTCCGGGATGCTGAAAGCTCGCAGTCCCCGGTGCCGAGCCCAGCCTGCGCGCCGCCTGCGCGTGGCGCAGTTACTCGGAGGAACGAGGACCAGTCGATCCCAGCTGGCTGCAGAGCCAGAGCCCGGCAACTGGCATCCGCGGACCCTTTGGCCTCGCGGCGCCGAGTTCTGTGTCCCCAGGGAGCCCAGGCGTCCCCGAGCGGGCTGCCTACACTGTCTTAATGGCACTGATTGCGCGCGGTGACGGCTGACGCCCCAGCTCCCCAAACAGGGTCCTCTCCGCCCACATACCGGGTCGCGGCCAACCCCGCCAGTCCCCTGCATCCGACGTGGAGCAAGGCACTGCAGTCCCGGATCTTGCAGCTGTCAGGCAGAGAGGGCCAGCTGCAGATGCCCGAGACATCCCCTCAACCCTGCCCGGCCTCCTGCCCTCGATGCCGCGCAAACGGCCCTCCAGCCACCCTCCTGCCGCCCGACCCTGGCGGAACCCCGTGAGACCCACTGGACTAGCGGCTCCGACTCTCGGGCGGCGGTGGCTGCTCTGCTCCGCAGCTGTCCCAGCTGTGGCTGCCTGTGGCACCCACAGTCTCTGCCCCAACTCTGCGGCCCCCTCCTTTCCCACCTCTTCAAGTATCGTCCGCGCAGCGGTTTCTCGCGAGAGAAATACTTTTTTAAAAAAAAAAGAAAGAAAGAAAAAGAAAATGACACCCTCCCCACCAACCCCCATCACCACCCCACCCCCGGCCCCATCCATCCTCCCTTTCCACTCCCCTCTGCCAGCCACCGCCCGGGACCCGGGCCTCTCTCATTCGCAGGATCAGTGCCCTGGGAGGAGGCGGAGGTGATCCAGCTTTGCCTGGCCTGGGATATTCCGTCCCCGGGGTGGGGAAGAGGGGGAATGGGAAGAGGTGGAGTAGCGGTTCAGACCATTCTGCCTGCGGCTGAGAGGTCTAGACCCGAGATTCCCTCGATCAGAAGCACGAAGAGCTGTGCCACCTGCACGGAGAATGCATGCTGGACATGCTGGACACCTTGGTCACCGAGGCCCAGGAGGCCCTGGCCGGAAAGGGGCCCCGTGGCAGTGGCCCTAGCTTCTCAGCCCAGCCTTCTGCTGTCTGGCCGGGAGGAAAAACTGCAGGCTCCTAGGCTCAGGCAGGGCTTGTGGCGAGGCCACCACCACTGAGCCAGCCAACAGGTTAGCAGAGAAAGGGCATGTCAGTGTCCAGAGCCTCCTGGAGGAGCGGTTCTTCCAAGGCTCCGGGCAAGCTACTCACCTATGCTAAATCAAGAGGCTGCAAGAGTCTCAGTCAGTCTGTGATCTGGGTTTCAGACAATCCTCCTGCCCAACTCTCAGTTAAGAATGGGGTTTCACATGTACATGCACTATACAAAGAGCACATGTATACACATGCAAGGGGGAGGGGTGCTCTAGAATACACAAGTACCCAGAAGTCCTCAGCACTACAATTTAGCAGAAATTCACATCAGGCTCCACCACAGGGACCAGGAACTCCCAAACACCAACTGTCACCTTCAGCACAAACAGTTACCCTAAGAATGCACGCATCTTGTTGACTGAGATTTTTCTTGTTTTCAACATTTTGTGCCCAGATATGAGATTATAGAGATCGATCTTCTTTTCGAGATGGACCACACCTCATGATGATGGACTCACTGCACTGCTTCGATACTTGAATGGGAACACGAAAACACTGATTTAAATTCATAATTATTTAAATATATTGTGTGGTTTAATTAAGGTCTTACTTTAAAAAAAAATCCTCTTAACAGATCCGTGAACTGGAGATTCAGTCATACAGCCTCAGGTGAGTCAAGAGACAGTCACTCATTCAAGGGCCAGGATATGGCTCCGCAGAGCAAGCGGCCAAGCCTGATCACCTAAGTTCTGTCACCAGAATCTACATGACAGAAGGAAGATTCCAGAACAACGTTGTCCTCTGATCAGTTTACTCAGCACACTCATGTGCACACTCGAGCACATGTGCACACTCGAGCACATACACCCCAAATGTAATAAAAGGAAGACCCACTTATTGAAGAAGTCGCTATCGAACACTCATGCCACCTAGCCCGTGGATGAATCAGGATTACTTACAAGTAAGCTAGGAGTTTCGGTCCCTTTGCACTGCAGGTGGTCTACAGGGAAAGCAAGCTGGAAACAGATAATAGCTCAGATGTTACATTCAACAAACCCAGGGCTCTTAGATGGAGCGCATGACCTGTATAGCTCAAATGTTACATGCTAACAAACCCAGGGCACTGCTTAGTGGTGCTCATGACCTGACTAGACCTAGGCTAGAGCCAGTAGGGGAGGCTTCCCTGAGAAAGCATCACTGAACCCTTTGAAGGCATCATGACTACATAGAGAGAGAGCAAAGGTTCTTAACTCTAGGCACACGGTAGGATCTAGGAACTTAAAAAGAATTAGACACAAGAACCCAGTTTTTCAAAGTCTATGGTAGACATTGACCACATGGATATTTTTCAAAGTTCTCCAGATACAAAGAGGTGGTACGGATATTACTAAGGGTGGGGAAGGGGGTCTAAACAGAGGAGCCATATAGTTCCATGGTGAGCAGAAGCAAGGCTCCTTGCGGTTAGGGAGAACTCGGCCTGACCTCTGTGTTTCAGGCTGTTCTGGACCCACCGTGCGATCTGGAAACTGCTTGTTTGCTCTGTGTTCAGGTGGCATGCACGAGGTGATGGGATCCCGTCTCCTGGAGGCTGTCACTCGGCAGCGTCATGGAACAGAGCAACTGGATGCAGGGCCCTTGGAAGGCTTTGTCCAGAGCACACAAACCCCAGTAAGGGTTCCGTTTATCTCAGAGTATGAGCACTAAGTTCTCCTGGGCAAGTGGAGGGCGGGCAAGGGCAGGGCAGCGGCAGTCCTCCAACTGCCTTTCACTTTCAGTTTCTCCTCCCCAGGACCACATGGGACAGCTTTTCCTACGAAAGAGAACCATAGACATCAGCCGAAACAGCCAACGGAGTTCCTTCCTGGGTAGTGATCTGACACCAACTTTAACAGCTCACTCACTCCATTCTTCCTTATTATTCTCTGTACCAAAGGAAGATATCAACACATTTCCAGCCACTGACAGAGCCTTGGCGCGCCAGGGTGCCTGACGTGCCTCAGCTGCCCCATTGCTTTCTTGAGAATGAATGAAGTGAATCTTAACTGTGGAGATGAACGTAAATACAAGTTGACTGACTGATAGCCATTGAACGAGGTATCTGTATGTTCTACATTTTATCACTTAATTATTCATTAGTCAGTTTGACCAAAGTAAAGTACCTTCTTCTAAATACCACATCAAGGATGAGACTATTTATATCTCCATCATTTTCAGAACTTTCCTTTATCAAAGAAAAATTTTAACTACTTAATTTTTAAGTATCTCCCTATAATCTCGCCCTGCCAACATTTTTCTCCATTTCCAATGAGTCTTTCTCCTTGTGATACATCTTATGTAGTCATAACCACAGGGTCTGTGTAGCTTTGTCTTCTGTCGAACAGCGGGGAGAATTTATTCTCACTTCAGACTTAGCCTTTGCATTTTGCAGATGGGGGTCCCTGGGTGAGGCCCGCCTAGCCATACTTCTGGCAAAGAACATGTACAAATGTTGAATTATGTTATTGAAATAGCTTTCATGACCTCAATCCCCCAAAGCAAACAGTTCCTCTCCACCCAAAACAAACGCTCCATTTCCCAGTCTCATTTCACTTGTGTTTTGATGAGTTCTGGGTCCCACCCGGGTATTGCCTGTCATTTTTTTTTTTCTTACCAGACATAACAGATACCAGCCCAACAGCAGAGGAGAGTAAAGAAGAGGCCTGGCCAGCAAGAAGGGATGTAACATTGGATCCATCACAAATTAAAAACACACCCTCCCTGGGTACCATTCAACACATGTTTACTAAACACCAGCTCTGTGTGCCACACCAGGGTAGATCTTGCAGATGCCCCTAAAAATCCTTTCCAGGGTGCTTCAGCCCCTCTCAGAAGAGGGGAAAGGAGTCTATATCTGCAGAGCTCCAAACACCGCAAACAGTAAGTCAAGAGGCAAAGGAGAGCGCGTCAGGCATTTTATAGGCAAAACTCAGATTTTTATCTGTGGACCTTGATTGACATTTGAGTTCCATTCAATGAAGCCTTCTGCTGATCATTTTCAGTGACAGAAAGGTGATGTAACTCTTTACAGCTCACAGGTCTGAAAGCAGGCCCTTGGACTGTGGATTTCCAGTCGGCAGAGTTTACCATTTACCTGGCCTCTAAGACAATGGCCAGCTCAGAAAATGGCTTGAGGAATTATCTCAAAGCTGGGTGTCACCAAGGCGAGGAGCCCACATGGGAGAAGGTCGGGTGGAGTGGTATGACCTCTCTGCTCAGGAAGATTTAATGGACGAGATGGGATTTGAGTGGTGCCTTGAAAGGAGGGTAGGGTTTGGCTGAACAGAGCCATCTTGGAAGCACATTCCAGACACAGAGAGGAGCAGAAGGCAAAAGCAGAAAGGGAGGAGAGATTTGAGGCCAGAGCAGAGAGATGAGGTATTTTCCCATCCTTCTCTGGGACACACCCTGGGCTGAGTATTCACGAAGAGCAGCAGGCTACCGTGGACCCGTGGGTATCGTTTCTTAAGTGATCATGATTAGTCACACCACAAGAACATTTATTGTCTCCATCCCCGAGACCTGAAAGGACTAGAATCCATTCTGGCCTCTGCGTTCAAACTAACAGAGGGCACATGACACTCGATTTCTCCTGGGTTTCAATTAGTCGCCTACATTAAAGAATTTTAATAGAGAATGAACTTTATCTCAGGATCCTAATAAAAGTCTCTTTATACCAGGAAATGCATACCCTAACCTGCTGTCCTGGGCAATCTGAAAAATCTAGTTAAGACAGAAGTGACAAGCAAGTTTCTCCTTTAGCAACATTATCTTTTTCTACATCTGTTTCTAGTTTCAATCTCAATTTTCTCCCAACAGTAATTAGTGGATACTAGTAATTAGTGGATATTTTAAAATGTTTTTTTTTCTAGCTGACTTTATCTATTCCCATGATTTCACCCCCTGCTTATAACATAAAGTCCCAAATCTGTATCTCCACCCCAGAGTGTCCCTGGAGCTTCCAGTGCAGATGTCCAAGTTCCTGCTGGATGCCTCCGCCTACTCCTCCCAGGGCCAAAGTCATTGTGTAGCAGCCTCTGAAACGGCCTCCAGAAATCCCACCCAGGTGCTCACACCATGGAATAATTCCCTCCCCCGAGCATGGGCTGGTCCTACTGAGTGTCTTCTCTTCCAGAGTGGCAGAAGTGAGGGGATATCGCTTTTCATCTTAGATGGCAGACTCTGAATTCCCTTCCTGCCCTGCCCTTCCTGCCCTTCCTCTCAGCTGCACTGATGGCTGCTTCCGTAGTGAACTGACCTATAGAATCCCAGGAGCACAAAACTGAAAACCCACCAGTCTCTGGGAACCCAAGTTCCCACTCCACAGCCTTCTGGGAGCTGTGTTCTTCTAAGGATTACATGGGGGAGCTCAGACATCTTCAGATGCCACTGTAATCCCAGCTAATGGGTGTGCAAGAACCAAAGAATTAGTGGAGCAGTCCCCCAGATTGTGGCCCACAGAAATTATGAAAAAAATAAAAATGGAGTACTTGAAGCCTCTGAATTTTGAGGCCATCCACTGTACACACACACACACACACACACACACACACACACACACACTGGATAACAAAGGGCTGGAGAAATGGTCTGCAGTTAAGAGCACTAACTGTTCTTCCACAGAACCCAGGTTCAATTCCCAGTACCCACATGGTGGCTCAAAACTCTCTGTAACTCCAAGATCTGACACCTTCACATACATTCAGGCAAAACACCAAATGCATATAAAATTAGAAAATATAATACAAAAAAGATAACAGATGGATAACAAATATCTAAGCAAAATGCCTAAACCTTCTCCTCCTTTCACTTTATCTTAATTGTAAGAACAACCACCCACTTGCCTATGCTGACGAGGACTATCTGAGACAAGCTTCACGTGTGCTGTTTTAACAACAACAAAAAAAATTATATCATAATTGACACAATTTGGTAGTCTTAATTTGTTCCCTGTGCGTTCCATCCAGACCTCAAGCTACAACTTGGTCTTGCTCAATTTCTACAAGAGTCTACCAGCAACCATATTCATGACATCATTCTGGGTATCTTTCCATAGATAATAAACCTCTGGGAAGTGTCCAGAATGATAGAATAGGGGGTTGGGGAGAGTCTGGAAGTGCTGGAAAATGTTGCTGTTGTTTGCAGGTCAACCACATGAGTAGGGCCAGAGCGAGCTTGGGAGTGAATGACACAATCAGACCCTCGCCTTGCTACTGCGACGGCCTTGGCAAACCATTTCACTTGGAGGAGATTTCGTTTCCTCTTCAAGAAAGTTTGAGGCTTAGACTTCAGTGGGCAGTGGAGCTGTGGGTAAGCAGCTTGTGGATAAACTAGCCAGCTTACGAAGTCTCCCACACACACCTGTCTACAACACACAACAGCACTTGCTCAAGGGTCTTCCACACCTCAGGAATCTGTATTTTTGAAGTATTTAATTGCTTGAAGGCTATCTAGATGTAGAGACCTATGATTTAAATCTGCACCAAGGCTGTTCGATTCTGTCATTGCTAAGCAGAACCTAACTAGATGCCAATTCCATTATGTTATAATGTTATGTTATATGATAATATAATATAAACATACAAACATTTTAAAGGATTATTTTGTGGGCGTGTGTACTCATGCTTTGTTTAGTTTTTACTTTATTTTATTTCCAAACCCTGATGGATCTCCCACACAGTCACTGAGGAAGATTACCCCCACTGGAGGCCATGACGGTTCTACAGGAACTGGGTAAAGAGAGATCAAAGGTTTAAGAATGTCACCGGCAAATGGCCGAGTTAGCAATGAACTTCTTAAACTCATAATACTGCAGGGCTCCCACAGGATACCAAGAAATGTAAGATATTATTCCCAAAGAACAGACAGATGATGAGGAGAGGGAGATAAGGGGAGAGGGGGAAGGAGGAAGAGGAAAGGGAGAGGGCAAAGTGGAGAGAGGAGGAGAGAGGAGGAAAGGAGAGGGGGAGAGAGGAGAGGGGGAGAGAGGAGAGAAAGACAGAGAAAAAATTGGGAGGGAGGGAGAGAGAGAGAGAGAGAGAGAGAGAGAGAGAGAGAGAGAGAGAGAGACTTTTCTTATCTTCCCCTGAAAGCCTGTCTCCACCCAGTGCCACATCTGACAATCTTTAGTAAAAGGTAAAGGTAGTTTTAAAACAAATCTTGCTAAAGGCCTTAGCTGAAGGGAAGAAAGTCACAGAGCCCACAGAAAGACTTTATCCTGCACTGTAGAAACGAGTCCCCTTAAACCTCTCCCCAAATCTTTCTGACCAAAACTTTGCCTGCCTGCACCTTAGCCTCCTCTCTACGGCTTTCCCCCATCCTAGGATCTCTCTGCCTGTCCGTCCAGCCCCTAAGTCCTCCGTTTTCAGGGTCCTATTACTTCTTCTCTTAACTCCTACCATTTGTTTCACAAAAGAAAAGTCTCAGCCTGGGATAGGCCTTCAGTAAAAAGGGACATGATGAAGCTGGAGGGATGTCTAATCGATTTTAAAGTCTGAACATCAAAAAATGGGCACTAAAATCAGGCCTGAGCGTGTAGGCCTATAAACCCAGCTGCTTGTGAGGTGGAGGCAGGAAGGGCGCACGTTCAAACCCAGCTTGGGCTTCTAAGAACATTCAAGGCCGGCCTGGGAAGGTGAGTGAGACCCTGTCTACAAATGAATAATAAAAAGAAAGTTGGACAGTGTGGCTCAGTGGTAGAGTGTATGCTTGGCATGGGTTCAGTAAGAGCTGGAACAAGCTGGGTTCGGGGATGATAATCTGAGACAATAAATCCTGTAGACAGAAGATTCAAGTTCTAGATGTTCAGAAGGGGAAGACAGCTCTGGCCTAGTGACCAAAAGAATGTCTGTGGAGAGAGAGGGGCTGAGGGATGACAACCTGAAGAAAGCGTTCACAGCTGGACAGCAGAGCCCTCCTCTCTTGCAGGAAGAAAGGCTTTTATACAAGGGAAGGCCGAACCGAGGACCAGCACCAGATGGCTTTCATAAAGGCAAAGAAGAATGAGAGACGACGACGATTACAAGTGGGTCAAGGCTAGAAGATTGAAGAATTTAGGGAAATACACATCACTAAAGAATTTGGAGGGCTGGCGAGATGGCTCGTTCAGTAAAAGTGACACCCTGAGCTAAATCCCCAGGACCCACATGGAAGAGGACACAACTGACTCTTCATGTTACTCTCTGAGCTCTACATACATGCCGTGACATAAGTGTACACATACACACATAGAAATAAATGAATAAAGTAAATGTATTTTCAAAAGAATTTAAAGCATGATAGGATAGGAGATCATTGGGGCATATTGCTTATAATTCTAGCAGTTGGACTGTAGAGGATAGAGGAGCAGGTGTTCAAGGTCCTCCTCAGGCACAGAACCAGACTGTGGACAGCCTGGGCTACATAAGAATCTACCTGTAAAAACAGCGGATGAATAAAAAAGTGAATAGGTGGATAAATAGATACACAGATAGGTACATAAGTGAGATGATAGATAGATAGATAGATAGATAGATAGATAGATAGATAGATAGATAGATGAACAGTTTTGCACATGTCTCACACACAAAGAAAGAAAAGGGAGAGGAAATAAATTCAGCATCTAGTCTTAGTGGTGAGAATGTCCTCCAAGTATGTGACAGCACGCAGGAAAAAGAATGGGAAATTATAGTTCAATTTCACAGTAAAGCTGAGATGGCTGAGTGGAGAATTCAATGTGAGAAGCTACAGGCAGGGGAAAGCCAATGTCGACACAGATTTGAAACGAGCCGTCTGGGAGCGGACAGCAGTGGGAAGGAGATGGCGGCAGAAGGAATTGAATTTGGAAGGAGGACAGCGAGTCCGCTCTGTGCGGCTCCACGGCTGTTCTGAGGAGGACCCAGTGAGGAGACGCAGCAGGCAACAGAGGTGTCGACTTTGTCGGAAGAGAGAGGCGCTGCCTGGGAGGCGGCTGTGGAGCATCTGTAAGTGAATTCTATTTACCAGCGATCCCTAGTTGCTTTCTGCCGCGGTTTGATTTATACTAATCCTACACACTGACCTGGAAAAGAGGCCTATCCTGACAGCCAAAATTTGTTTTTGAGTTTCAGATTCTCATGGTAAGGGGTAGGAATTTTGAGTAATTACAAAGTCAAGGAGGGACACCCTGCAAATATCAGAAACAGACACGGCTGCTGGCAGAGATTAGAAGAAAAAGGCAGACACGTCTCCCCTTGGAACAATAGAACTGGGGCAAGGAAGGTGATAAGGCTCTGTGGCGTGTCACGTCCATTTACAGATAATCTATGGATGAGAATATGACAACTCTTGTGGGTACCCAAAAGACTATCAGTCAAAGCAAGATGTCTGTGTTTCCTTTGAATTGTGTGTTTAAAGCCCGCCTGAAACACACAATCACACAGGTACATTTTGAGTTCTCCCTTTAAGATTTGAGTCTGTATTGGAATTACTGCCAAGGAAATGATGAATGTGGTCCAGGTGAGTGGCAGACCCACAGACCAAACTCCTAAGGAAATCCACTGTGTGGGATTTCAAATAGAACTCCTGATGGTTTGGGTACCGAGAAATATACTTCATATTTGATGAGCAAAAACAAATACTGACATGGTACAGGCTCATAATTCCAGCTACTCTGGAGGCAGAGACAGGAGGATTGCAAATCTGAGGCCTGTCTGGGCCATGGAACGGGTCCCCATCCCAACGTAAATATAAAGAGGTGTAGGGACATCGCTCAGTGGTACAGCACTTGCCAAGCATGCATGTGACCCGGAACCAGGATCAATCCCAGAATCAAAATGGGAAGAAAGAAAAAAATATTTATTTCTATTACCTAGGTGTATAATAGTGGGCGATCGTGGATGCTGACACAGGCAGCTGGTGTGTTTAGTTTAGGAGAACAGTCATGGTTTTTAGGATCCTTGGCCTCTTTTGCTCCCCTAGTGACCCTGGGAATCCAAGTTGGGCCCTTTCCACTGTTCTTTGTCGGCCCTCTGGTCCCCACCACGCCCTGCTCTGTGTCTCTAAGATCCCTTTTTGCTTAGCATCCTGCTTTTCCTCAAACCTTATCTCACACTCAGAGTGTGTTTTCTTTCCTAAGTAGATAAGGCTGTCCTTTGCCAAGATCTGCTCAGCTGGGCCCTCCAGCCCATCCCCCACCTTCTGGGCTATTAACTGCTAACAGTTCCCAGCTGTGTCCCTCACCGAACACTGCATTGGCCACTGGGAACTGCCTAACCCAAGATGACGCCCTGAGGGTGTGGCCCAGCATTTTTGTTTTAACATTCCTAAAAGCCTGTTATGGATAATTCAACACTTCGAGATTCAAAAGAGATAAAACATAAATTAGCAATATCAGGAATCAATGTGGGGACATTACTAAAAAATCTTATATAACATAAACAATGAATATGGCAACTTAAATGGAGAAAAATTTCTTGAAATGCATAAGTGATCAAAAAAGATGAAAACATAGTGAAAAGGCTAAGAAGACAGTGAGGTGAAACTCGTAATTAAAAATACTTTTAAAAGTCTGGGGATATAGGTGAGAGAAGGCACTTACCCAGCAAGCACGAGGCCCTTGTTCAATAGCTTCCTGACCACTTAAACACTAAAGAGAGAAATAGTAATGGCGTCACACTCATTCAGAAAAAAGGTGTTGATCAAATACGCCCCAATTCATTTTACTTTATTTTATTTGAGACAGTGTCTTACTGCATAACTCGGGATGGTCTTGAATTCAGGAAAATACAAGAGGTGTACTGATACAGAAGGAGAAGTAGAAAAACAGACGCCATCGAGAGAACCAGAGGCAAAGTCTCATGTGACCCACACAGTAACAGAAGCCAAGGGTGGCAGCCGAGTTTGCTGCAGCCCGAGATGACGGAGGAGAGGCGGGGCCTGTGAGATGGCTCAGTGGAGAGGCGGGGCCTGTGAGATGGCTCAGTAGAGAGGCGGGGCCTGTGAGATGACGGAGGAGAGGCAGGGCCTGTGAGATGGCTCAGTGGGCAGAGCTGATACCACCAAGCCCAGCGACCTGAGTGGGAACTCCAGGTGCCACATGTGGAAGGAGAGATGCTTGTCACAGGTTGTCACCTGACCTCCACACTCACGTACCGGAATGCACACACATAGCACTCTCCCAAGCAAATTAATAAACATGCACTGTTAAGATGGCACAAAGGGAAACATCAGAGATTTAGGAAAAGGAGAAGGATGAGGAGGTGGTGGTGATGGAGGAGGAGGTGGAGGAGTTGGAGATGGAAGAGGAGGAGGAGGAGGAAAAACAGAACTTCCCATGTTTATGACCCCATACCAGAAGGTCTGACGTACATGCATTTGAAGTTTTAGAGAGCATAGAAGGAACTGAAAGTGTAACAGTTATTGAAAAACTTTATGCAAAAAAATATCCTTGTTTGGAAAAATCTATTTATAGATACTCACCAAATATAAGACCAATAGGTATAAAGAAATCCCACTCACTTTTCAATAAAACAGATATAAGGAAAAATATCAAATGGTCCCAAATAAATGATATTTTGCATACAGAAGAATAATACTAGCCGGGCAGTGGTGGCGCACGCCTGTAATCCCAGCACTTGGGAGGCAGAGGCAGGCGGATTTCTGAGTTCGAGGCCAGTCTGGTCTACAGAGTGAGTTCCAGGACAGCCAGGACTATACAGAGAAACCCTGTCTTGGAAAACCAAAAAAAAAAAAAAAAAAAAAAAAAAAAAAAAAAAGAATACTATAGAGAGATGTTGTCGTCTGTGGTGTTTTGAATGAGATTACCCCCATAGGCTCATATATTTGAATGCTTGGTTCCAAGTTGGTGGAACTGTTTGGAAAGGATTAAAAGGCATGGTCTTATTGAAGGAAGTATTTCACTAGGGAGTGGGTTTTGAGGTTTCAAAAGCCTATACACATTCTCAGTCTCTCTCCTCTCTTTCTCTCTCTTCTCTCTCTCTCTCTCTCTCTCTCTCTCTCTCTCTCTCTCTCTCTCCCCCCCCCTCTGCCTCCTACTTGCCAATAAGGACACAAGCTCTCAGCTGTTCCTCAGGAACTATTCACTTTTTTCCTTAACATACGGTCTCACTGACCTGATCTCCAAAGAGCAGGCCGGCTGGCCAGAGGACCAGAGGGATCCACTCACCTCCACACACCCCCTGTTGGTTAAAGCCTGTGCCTCCCTGAGGGTGCTGAGCGTGGGTGCTGGGATCACACTGGGGTCCTTTGGCTGTGCATCGAGGGCTTTATGACTGAGTCATCTCCAGGCCCATGAAACAACATCCTTAGACTGTGGAACAATAACAGTAAAAACTCATTAGTTCAGGGAGCTGAAGAAATGACTTGGACTGTAAAGAGCTCTGGCCGAGTTGAAAGGCCTGGTATGATGGGCACGTGCCTATAGCCTCGGGGCTAGGGGGACACAGAGAGGGCAGTCCCAAGAGCTCACGGGTCTGCTGGTTTAGCCAACTGATGAACTCCAGGCTCAGTATTAGACTCTGTCTTACAAAATAATGAAAACAAAAAATTACGTGGATATTGATGGAGCAAGACACCCAAAATTGACCTTGGCCTCTAATATTTTCACAAAGTACACTTGCACCACATACATAAGAACACACACACAAAGAGAAGAAAAGAAAATAAGACCTTATTGGCTCAAAATTCTATACCCGTCAAAAACTAAGTTAAAGGCAATTGGTTGGTTGGTTGGTTGGTTGGTTGGTTTTCCAGACAGGGTTTTTCTCTGTCACAGCACTGGAACTTGCCCTGTAAACCAGGCTGGCCTCAAATTCACAGAAAACCACCTACCTCTGCCCCCTGAGTGCTGATATTAAAATGATGCACCACCATGCCTGGCAAGATATTTTATTTTAAACATTTAAAATGTTATTTTAAAATATGAAAAGCTTAGGGAAAACAAAATATGTATCAGGCATGGAAATAATAAAATACTTCTAAAAGAAGTTAGAGAAAACCTAAGTAAATAGAAAGATATGTCTGTGATTGAAAAACTTCCTACTGAGGCCACTCTTCCACAGATCCATCCATAGGTCTGTAACACAGAAACAACCATAATCACAATGAGAGACACAGTGACATTTTATGCAGAAATACAAGACAGCGTTCGTTGGCTGTCTTGGTTGTTGTGGTGGCTTGAATATGCTTGGCCCAGGGGGTGGCCCTATTAGAAGGTGTGGCCCTATTGGAGTAGAAGTGGCCTTGTTGAATGAAGTGTATCGCTGTGGAGTTGGGCTTTAAGACCCTCATCCTAGCTGCCTGGAAGCCAGTTTTTTCTTAGAAGCCTTCAGATGAAGATGTAGAACTCTCAGCTCCTGCTGCACCATGCCTACATGGATGCTACCATGCTCCTGCTTTGATGATAATGAACTGAACCACTGAACCTGTAAGCCAGCCCCAATTAAAGGTTGTCCTTATAAGAGTTGCCTTGGTCATAGTGTCTCTTCACACCAATAAAACCCTAACTAAGACAGTTGTCAACTTGACACAGCTGGGAAGAAGGAACCCCTTTGTAAAAAGAATTGCCGCATCAACTGCCCTGCGGGCATGTCTGTGGAGCATTTTCTTTTTTCTTTTTTTTTTTTCTTATGGTTTAGCATCTTTTATTTATTTTTTTTATTTTCTATATTCTTTGTTTACATTCCAAATGATTTCCCCTTTCCTGGTTTTCCCCTCTCCCTAAGTCCCATAAGCCCTCTTCCCTCCGCCAGTTCCCCAATCAACCCCCTCCCACTCCTCTGTCCTGGTAATCCCCTACAATGCTGCATCAAGCCTTTCCAGGACCCGGACCCTCTCCTTCCTTCTTGGGAATGATTTGATATGTGGGTTGTGTTTTGGATATTCTGCACTTCTGGGCTAATATTCACTTATCAGTAACTGCATTCCATGTGTGTCCTTTTGTGAATGAGTTACCTCACTTAGTATGATATTTTCCAGTTCCAATCATTTGCCTAAAAATTTCATGAATTCATTGTTTTTAATTGCTGAGTAGTATTCCATTATGTAAATATACCACATTGTCTGTATCCATTCCTCCATTGAGGGACATCTGGGTTCTTTCCAGCTTCTGGCTATTATAAATAAGGCTGCTATGAACATAGTGAGCATGTGTCCTTATTGCATGCTGGGGAATCCTCTGGGTATATGCCCAGGAGTGGTATAGCAGGGTCCTCCAGAAGTGTCATGCCCAGTTTTCTGAGGAACCACCAGACTGATTTCCAGAACTTCGGATGGCTGAGAAGCACCTTAAGAAATGTTCAACATCATTAGTCATTAGGGAAATGCAAATCAAAACAACCCTGAGATTTCACCTCACACCAGTCAGAATGGCTAAGATTAAAAACTCAGGAGACACGTGCCTCCTTAGAGCAGTAGGCAGTGCGTCAGTCTCATAAAAACTCAGGAGACAGCAGATGTTGGCGAGGATGTGGAGAAAGAGGAGCATTTTATTGATTGCCAAATGATGTAAGTGTCCCAGCCTGCTGTGGTCTGTACTGTCTGTAGGCAGATGGTCCTGGGATATATAAGACAGAAGATTGAATGTGAACCAGAGTGCAAGCCAGTAAGATTCTTTCACAGTTCCTGCCCTGAGTTCCTGTCTTGGCTTCCTACCTTGGTTTCCCCTATGAGTGACTCTAACTGTGAGCTGTAATAAACTCTTTCCCCCTAAGTTGCTCCTGGTGTGTATCCCAGCAAGAGGAATGTATACTAGAACACTGAGTAAAATGTACATAGGGAAAAATGGAGAGCCCAGAGGAGCCAGAACATTTTCTGTCTTGTAATTATAACAATTGTTGAAAGTAGATGGGGCACTAAAGTCCCCAAGCATACTGTGTTTGCTTATCTATTTATCTTTTCAACTTAGTAATGGCTAAAATTCCCTTCCCATGACTTTTTAGTGGTAGGGAAAGTAGAAACAAAGACTGATCTTGAATTTGTTACATATTGAAGACTAACCTGGATGCCTGATTATCCTGACCTACCTTATCCAGCTTAGGCCAAGCACAGTCAAGAGTTATTTATTCCCTGTTAGAACAGGCTTTTTCTGGGCATGTGACAATCTTCATGGCTCTGTTACTTGAGTGCTAGGATTACAAACTTGACCACTACCACACCTGGCTTTGGTCATAAACGTTCTAAGTTGTATGGCATGTATATTACAACCAAGTTTTCTATTCCCTTTTGATTTTGTGAATGTCTTTGGTAATCAGAAGTGTTTATCCTTACAGATGTATTTCTATTTTTATTTCTGCATGTGCATGTGCATGTGCGTGCGTGCGTGCGTGCGTGTGTGTGTGTGTGTGTGTGTGTGTGTGGCACGTGTACTCAGGTACCCAAGAAGGCCAGAGGCATTAGAGCCCCTGAAGCTGGAGTTCCAGGCAGACATGAACCACCTGAAATTGGAACCAAACTTAAGTCTTCTTGAAGAACAGCAAATCTTTTTAACTGCTGAGCCATTTTCCAGCCTAGAGAAATTTTTATCTTTGCTGAAATTCAACTTATTATTTTTTCTCTCTTACAGTAGTTTCTTTTTCAAACACACACACACACACACACACACACACACACACACACAGTCAACAAGAGATTCTTCCATAAAAATACTCACTATATGGTCAAGGATGGCCTTGAACCCCTGATTCTCCTGACTCCATCTCCCAGGTGCAAGGATCACAGGCTTGTAGTCACACCTGGTTTTAGTCAAGCCGGAGCCAGCGCCAGGGTGTCATGAATGCTAGGCAAGCACTCTAGCAGCTAAGCCACAGCCCAACCCGTCTAGGTATTTTCAAGTTAATTTTTTTTTCATGGCGTGAGGAGGAGTCCAGGCTCATTTTCACCCACAGAAATATCAGGTATTCTGGTATCATTTATTGGCAAGATTGTTCTTCCTTCATTAATTTGTGTCAGCATTCATATCAAACACCAGCAATCGATACACAAGTAGGGCATTATTGAATTTTGTTGCTCATTACTTTGATCCTGAATTATTAGCAGTCACATACCACCATTTTGATTATTTCATGGTAGTGTAAGTCTGGTAACTCCGAGACTTCTGTTTCAAAATTGTTTAACCTAATTTCTGTGTCAACCAAAATCATGCAGGCTATTCCTCCCAGCTCCTTTCCCTTACAATTAAAAAATTCCTAGATGGCATAGTTACCATATAGATCCTAAGAAGGGCATGCGTTCTCAGAGACTATCTTTATTGATCTCATGTGGCACACATGAACCTTTAACTGCAGGCTGCTCATATCCAGAGGCTTAAAGCCCCCTCACTGAAGAATGGGGAATGGATGGCCTAGCAACAAAAATCCTCTTCAGTGATTGGTGTTTATTCTTGATCGTCAATTGGATGGAACTTAGAATCTCCATAGAAATAAATCTTTTTGTGAGGGATTACCTACGTTAATTATAGTACCCACCCTGATGGCCCCGTTCCATGGACTGGGACACTAGACTGCATGAAAAAGAGAAAGCCAGCCGGGCAGCAGCAATCCTCACTCTCCGCTGCCTGAGTATGCAGGGATTCTGGCCAGCTGCTTCTGGTTCCTGTCACACACGATGCCATGGAGGAGTGGGATCCCTAGAACCATGAGTCAAGCAGATCTTTCCTGTCTAAAGTTGCTTCTGTCTGCTGTCACAGAAATGAGACAAGGAACCAGCACTACTCTCCCCAGCTGCCAGTGGGAAAACAGATTCCTTTCCCCATCCCTCAGACACAGACGGAGTGCTTTGGTTAGGGTGTCTTCAGGGCTAACCTGGACCCTGGCCTATCCAGCAAAGTGGGTAAGTGTCCTGTCTCTCACACCGGGGTGATGTGGCAGGATCCAGCAGTGAGTTGGCCTCCACACCTACTTGGACACAATAAGAATTAGTGAAGCAAGAATCCCTGCACCAAACGCTGTGGTCTGTAATCCTGGCATTCAGCATTCATATAGTAGGGCTAAGAACATAGCCACGAATTCAAGGCCAGCATGGTTTTCATAGCTTCCTGGGAAGAAAAGATTAACTAAAGAAGAAAAGCTGCCCTGAATACAGGCAGTGCCATCTCCTGCCTGGGGACCCAGGTGAAGTCAAGGACAGAAGGAAGCCGCAGGTCACACGGGCTCTCCATCTCTCTCCTTCCTGGCTGCATCCATGAGCAGCTCTACCCACCAGGCCCTCCACCCCATGATGGACTAAAACCGGAAGCCAGGAGCAAACACATCTTTCCTCCCTTAACCTCTAACACACCATGCATATACTCAAGAGCATTGACTACACATGTGTAGACAACGTGAATGACAAAATATGAGCCAAACACTTGTCATTGTGATGAGAGGGTGATACTGGGTCTTGGGTTTTCTCATTGAGATCTAAATCATCAGTTCTCAACCTGTGGGTCACAGCCCCTTCGGGGACTGAATATCAGATATCCTGCATATCAAAAAATTACATTATGATCCATAACAGTAGAAAAATTAGAGTTACGAAATAGCAACAAAAATTTTTTTGGTTGGGGGTCACTACATCAAGAAGGATGAAAAACGCTGGTCTAAATGATTTTTCTACAGACACTATGCACTGAAAATAAACTACCAGAAAGATAATGATTTACTGGAAGTCATGCCTGTGAAAGATAAGTTTCTTTCATCCTAGACCAGTCTTTCTATTACTACGGTTGCTAAGTATTGTCCTGTTGTTTTTACATATTGCTTATCAGATAAAATAACTCTTTTCAGTTCAAAAAAGAGATAATAAAGTTAGCTAGAACAAAACCAGGGGAATTTAGTATCTGACAGAACATTCCAGAAAGATAATGTGTCCAATATAGGAAATTCCAAGTTCAATAAGAACCAATAGCAACTGTCCACCCATGTCCATTATGGCTGCTACCTCAATATTGTCTTGAAACCACAGAAAAGTATTTCACATGTCCCATTTCTATGAATTTTAACTTCAACATGGAAACAAGAAGAAAGCATTGTTCAATGACAGATGCTTCAAAAATGTGTCAAGAGTTATTTGTAAACCCTGGGAGGCAGAAATATAACCTTTTCTGGGGGAAATGAGTTCATATTACAAGAACTTGTCATTAAAGGGCAAAAATTACAGCTCAAGCTGGCCACATCTCCCCAGTTTCCCTTTGCTTTGGTTGTCTGGGAAGGCTCAGGGCCTAGCCACCCTGAGACTGTGCATTTTTCTAGCAGAGTGGGACAAGATGACTCTGGAGAGAACAGTTGCAAAGAGGGCCGGGGAACCCTGTGCTGACCACTGCCTCCCCGGTGACAGCAACTGTCACAGGAAAGGTCTGTGTTTCAGGCTGCCAAATGCACGTTTTCCATCCTAAGCAGAGGTATGGGTGTCAGGAAGCCTGAAGCTTTGCTTTAGTGGCAGAAGGGGAGAGGGCTTCTAAGAAGAAGGGCTTCTTGTCCCTGTTGGCTTTGGTTTGATTGTAATGAGTTCTGAGAGGCCCCGCCCTCTGTGTTTTCTCTGGCAGGCAAGCAGCACAGAACTATTCTAGACACAAAGTATCCTAATGCGCCTCTTGTTCCCCACTCTGAGACATACAGGGAAGATGGAGAATTCATAACGCATGCGTCAGAGGGGTGTGGACATGTGGTAAAGGGATGTGTTATAGGACTTGGGCCCTGGAGGATAAAGGGCTTGCATAAAAAGGCATGGGCCAGGGCGCATGTTCTCTTGTCTAACCTCTGTAGAGAAAACCACCCTGCAATGAGAAGACAGCAAGGGCCAAGCCACACACACACTCTTCTTCTGTGACCAGCCTACCAAGTTCTGGGTCTGACGACCTTCAAGGTCATGCAAATCTCAAATAACCAGATGTCTTAGCATTCCCTAGAAAGGGAGTGAGAACCAGTTGGAGGGGGGTCGAGGGGACAGGTTTTTCTACCACACATGGATATGGGGGGGGAGTGTGATTTCACTCTGCACTAAATGGAGACTTTTGACTTTGGAGAACCATGAAGTAAAATGATGACCAGGACCTAGACCTGTGCCCTAACTCACATCTCATAAGTTAGTTCAATGAGAAGACTGCCTGCAGATCATTCGTTAATTTGTTCCAAAGTGATATTTAAAAATAAATGGGACAAAAACTAAGATTATAGAAAATTAATAAATAGTGGTGCAGTGATTTTACAGAAGAGAATATTCAAATATTTGGATTTAGTTTCTTATTTCTGAGGCTTGCACATTCTGTGCAATAATTTAATTAGACTTGGATGGCTTTGATACCTAGTGGGACACTCTTGGTGTGGTTTCTGTATCTTATATGTGACATGTGATGATTACAGCATATGAGCTAATGTTATACAATACGTAGTGCACACAAATGAAGACAGAAATAAACACATACTCAATACTCAGATTCATGACAGTCAATTTATATTCATGAAGGAACAGATTTTTTTTTAGCTCATTGATTTGAAGCTAAATATATTGCCAAAGGATTAGAGCTATATTCCATTTCTTCTAGGCAAATCTCTTTTCATGTTTACAGTCATAATATGATTCTTCTCCTATGCACATGTGTGTGAAGTCTGAGCTCTTTGATATGGAAGCATCTTTTCTGAAGATGCCTGAACTTCTCTGAGAGGCTAGTTGCTTTTTTTCTGAAAAGATTAGATTACTGAGAGATTTTTAAGAATCAGCTTTTATCTTTCTTTTTCTCTCCCCCCCCACCTCTCTCTCTTACACACATACACACACACACACACACACACGCTATTTAGCCCTAGCTGGCTTGGATATCAATTTGTAGACCAAGCTGGCCTTAAACATCCAGGGAGCCACCTTCCTCTGCATCCAGAGTACTGGAGTTAACTGATTTAATTAACATTTTCAAGTGACTATAAATTACATGGTCAGAAACACCAAAGCAAGCTGTGCCTGGGAATAGATATTGTATCCATGTACACAGATGTGGACTCAAGTGCAGCAACAGTGTATTCAAAGGGGGATGCCTGGTACCATAGAGTCTTAGTTTGTGTTTCTCTAACAAAGTACCCAAACTCAATACTTGTAAGGAAGAGAAGCTCATGTATCTCAGGGTTCTGGAGGGCCAAGAGTGCAGCATCAGCATCCTCTGATAAAGGCAGATGACACCATACAATACTAAGGAGAGAAGAAAGCCTGGGGGGGATATGCCAGGTTTACTTAGGACAACCCTATCCTGTTGGACTTCCCAGGAGAATAACATCACCCCATAATTAAAGGATTCCCCTTAAGAGTTTAGTCATGTCTCATGAAGGCTTTGCCACCTAGATACCATAGCACTGAAGAACCAAGCCCCAACCTGAGTTCTGGCAGAAACAAATCACATGCAAATCCTAGTATACCAGAATAACAGAATACAGCTTATCAAAACCTAAAGGCTTGGGCACCAATGGATAGAGTGAGGCACAGTGAACAGAGCTATGCGGTGTAGTACAATGAATGACCTGGGAAAACTCCCAGAAGCTCGCTGGACAGCGAAAGTTCAGGGAGGAGGCAGTGGTTGAAATCTATTTCACATGAGTATGTGAACCATTTGGGTTAGAGGAGGAGAAAAATGCTATCCAGGCTGGGAGGAAAGGCATGAGCAGAAATGAAATTAACTGTATGCATTTGGAGGACATCGACCCTGCATGGGTTAGAGCACAGTGCATGTGCTGAGGAAAGTGGAGAACAGCATGGTCAGGCTGGCAAGGAGGAGTCTTCAACAGGAGGATCTCTAAAACCAGACCGATTTCTTTTAGATAAGCAGGATCCGTGATGCTCAGAGGACAATTGTCTGGTGTCCACATGCAGGATGGACTGGGAGAGGGAACGCCTGAAGTCGGGGAAGTTTTCCAGGAGGCAAATGTACTGTCCAAAGAGGAACTGGAGAGGAACTGATGTGGCAGTGAGAAGAGAGACTCAGGAAGGGGAGCAAAGACGCCAGCAGACGAGCAGCCTGAGAAGACAGGACCCAAGACAAGCTTGCAAGTGGAACTGGGACAAGGAGAGTGGGGAAGCTGAAATTGGCAACAAGGTATCAGAAGTAGGTGTTCGGCTGTTTATGGGGGAACTAGGTGGTTTTGAAGTATCTGGATATAAATGAGGGAGCTGTAAAGGCATCCTCATTTTGGCATTGAAAAGCTAGGGGAAGCTCCTCCTGGGCTATAGAACTGGAGGAAAAAACAACCTGGAAAATCACACTGTTGTTACTCAGTCCTGGTGGATACGTTGTATCTTAGTCTTTCTGTTGCTGGAACACAACACAAGAGACTGGGGAAATTATAATGAATAGAGACTCATTCAGGACACAGCTCTAGAAGCTGAGATGTCCAAGATCAAGGACTCCCCTCCTGTACCATCACAACATGGTAGACAGCAGCACATGGGCAAGACAGTACATGGGGACATGTTACTCAGACCACACCAGTCACTTTGCAGCCTTTCACACCTCTGCTATAGAGACCCTGAAGTAAAATTGTCAGCATCTGGAACCCATGCTCCACAAATGAGCTCCCGTATGGCCAGGGAAGAAGCATCATTCGGGAGCGAGGTAAAGGCTCACTGGAATGTGAACAGTTTCCTTCCCTAACCCTCTGTTACAGATAGCATGCTGTGTGAAGAGAGCCCGCCACAGCGGGGTGACCTCATCCTTAGTACAATTCCCTGAAGCCTGCACAGTCACTGTTTAATTCCCAGCCAAGGAAATATCACCCCTCCCAGTGCTGAGCTTCAGATGGGACCCGCTGGGATGCTGCCATCCCAGAAAACATCATGTTCCAGCTTCACATACTTTCTGCATGTGTGATGCAAGGGTCTCCCCAAAAGGGTGGAGTCTTAGCTAAAAGGGGCCCTTTATTCCCAGCCCTTAAGGGGCTCACCATCTTGATCTTGTCGGGTGGTTTCCGAGAAGCTACATTTAATAAGATGAGTTTGTCCTTACTCAGACGCTGGCCTCTCTGAGTTTAGATGACTAAACTCTTGTGATTTCTTACTCCCCTCTGGTTTGATGGGTGGAGTTTCTGCCAGAAGGAGGTAAGCCAGTCCAAAAGGTTCGCTCTCACCATCAGGAATCCTGTCTGCTGTCCAAATGCTTGCTGAGAAAAGACTTGGGGTCAGACACTGGGGGTTTGGAAAGCATCTCGGGGACCTTGTGTTGTTAGAATCTTAAATGCATGCAAACAATGCCTGGGCAGATGACAGCGTCAATGGGTAAGATGAGTTCATATCAGACCTGATGCTACACCCACAGGGCTCACAATGGAGCATTTTACAATCCATGCTTGGTTATACCAAAGCCCCCACACACACACATACATACATACATACATACATACATATGTGAATTAGAGACTTGGTGCACCGAGGAAGTGCACTTACACTGGAAACCGGAAGACCCAGGTTTTTAGATACTAACATACGTCAAATGACTTTGTGTTAAGGTTGATCTCCTGGAATCTCATGTCTTTGTCTGTAAAATGGATAGTTTCCATCAGACCTTCCACTCTCTAAAATCCACAGAGTTCCTCATCTTTATTTCTTGTGAGATTTCCATAGTGCCTGGGCATGCTGCGAAAACCAAGAGGGAGGAGGGGGCTGGAATACTGTGCACCTGTGTTCGGGGCATTCTCTCTGAGCACTTCGGTCCAGTGCACACGGGAGGAAGCTTCCAAAGGTGAGGTCTCGGCGTTTCTGCTCATCCCCACTGAGTTTGTGTCAAGGAATACAGAGAGAGGGGCGGGGAGGGAAGAAGGGAGAGGGAGACAGAGAGAAGGGGGAGAGGGATATTTTTGCTTCTTTTCTGTCTGTTTATGGGGAATTTTCCTTCTATCAGAGTGTGGAAAAATAACTGACCACTCACAAACATCCACTCCCCAAGATGCACTCTCCTCTCCAAAGTTCCCACTCCCACTGCCTCATCTCATCCTCCTGGCAAATGTTACTCTAAGCGAAGCCAATGTGGACACCCTGGCACTGAAAAGTTGGCCTCTTCCCCCAGACAGACTTGTCTCTATCTGCTTTGGTGCATTCTAGTCTCCAAACTGTGAACGTGAGGCCTATGCTTTGAGAGTGGGTGCAGTGCCCCCTCAGCCCTCAGAAGGTTTTCTTGTTTTCTCCCCCAGGTCACCATATGAATGTTCTTCCTTTAGGTCTCAGTCCAAATGTCAAGGGGAGTTACTGTTGTGGTGGTTTGAATAGGAATGGCCCCATGTATTCAAATGCTTGGCCAATAGGGAGTGGCACTGTTAGGTGTGGCCTTGTTGAGGAAGTGCGTCCTTATGGGGCCAGGCTTTGGGTTCTTAGATGCTCAAGCTAGGCCTAGTGTGGCACTCACTTCTTCTGCCTGTGGATCAAGATGTAGAACTCTCAGCTTCTTCTCCAGCACCATGCCTGCCTGCCTGCCCCCATGCTTCCCACCATGACAATAATGGACTAAATCTCTGAAACTGTAAGCCAGCCCTAATTAAATGTTTTCCTTTATAAGAGTTTCCATAGTCGTGGTGTCTCTTCCCAGCAATAGAAACCCTAACAAGATCTCTGCCCTATCTAAAGTGGTCACAAGCTCACGTGCCACGATCACATTTTTTTATTGTATGAGCTATTGGGATGGTCCTTCCCAGGAGAAATCATCCTTTATATTTACCTACTTGTCGGTCTTTGTGTCACCCATTTACTTGTGATTCTGGTGAGAGTTATGTGCGTATCTTCTTGTTTACCATACTATTCTCAGTGCACAGAACAGCCTCCAAGGGGTGAGGCAGAACCAGCAGTTTAAAAACGCGGTTGTACAAGTTTCCATGGCAATCTTAGCATTGTGTCAAAATCCCTCAGTGCTCTTCTTTCCCCTGAACCACCCTGCCTGAGAAGAGACCTGCCAGTGGACCACCGGGAGACAAGAATGCTGAGTTTAGGCTTTGGGACGGAATGGGATGAAAGAACAGCTGGTCCAGTTCTGATTCAAACTCTAGTGCTCAGATTCAAGCAGCTTGCCCAAATTACTCAATGTTAGCTTTAGACATGAATCTCAAGCCCATCGAGCCTACGGGCTTTTAACATACACTCAACATGAGAAAACTGTTTCTGTTCACAACCTACACAGAACTGCAGCATGTGAATGAGACAGAGAGAAAAGTTCAGAACTTGATCTCTGGGTCTGTTCTTCCCATCTGACATTTTCTCTGTGACAATTCTGTAAAAACATAGTTTGAAAGCCACTTACCCTCCTCATTCAAGGAACATTCTGTCAGGGGAGCCCGTTCTATTATTGAGATAGTTACTAGAAAATTCAGCTGCTTCCTAGACTAAGTATCCATTTCACAAAAGCAAAAGCCACTCCAGTTCAGAGCTACACCATCAGTTAAAAGACAAAGAGCAGTAGGTAAGGGCCTTTATCCTGAACAAGACATGCATGGGCTGCAGGGCCAGCTAAAGTGACCCTCTATAACCCTAAATATCTGCCCTGTAACCAGGAGGGCTGACAGTATATTGAAGAGCCATCATAAAGAGAGTAAATAATGCTATTATTATTTCCGTGTGTGTGTGTGTGTGTGTGTGTGTGTGTGTGTGTGTGTGTTTATGGATCTACAGATCTACATTAGCCTGCGAAGGCCACAGTAGGGCAGGTGGCTCCCCTAGAACTGGAGTTAAAGGAGTTGTGAGCCACCATGGAATTTAGGCTCTGCAGGAAGGGAAAGTTCTCTTAACCACTGAGCGAGCTCTCTAGCCCATATGCTGATTTTAAATAAGATTAGCCTGTAGCACCAAGATACTAATTTAGAAAACATATGATACCCATTTACTTCTCTACATTGCCTTGAAACTTTGCAATTCTTCTTGGCCAAGCAAACTGGATGCATTCAGGCTGCCTTGGGTCTTCCTGAGCAGCAACCTTGGATGGAAGCATGGGAGGCATTGTTTCCCAGCTCTGTTCTAGACCGACTGTACCTGAACCTGCATTCAACAGGAGCCACGGACCCTATGTTCATGAAGGGCTGAAAGATACTTTGTTGGGTTCAGTCGTCATCGTTTTCTCCTATGAGGTGAGAGAAACATCACTCTGCCTACATCACTAGGGCCCGCTAGAAAACCAAATGGACTATTGTTATTAAAAGCACCTAAGAGCAAACACACACCAAGTTCCCCGACCTACCAGATTCTGTAGAACTGACCAAGCCTATGGACGAACACGCACTGCCCACTGTCTTCTGTGAACGGGCCTTCCATTATTAAATGATTGGACCTTCAAGCTCTATAAACTAATATCTTCTCTGTGCACTTCAGAGATTCAGTTACCATGGTACTTGTCTCAAAGATACACACAGCCTTGAGCCTCCCCAGTCTCTGTGTGGTCATCTTTCAGACTTAGTCTGACCTATAGTTATTACCTCTGCTCTGCTTCATGGAGTGCTTTCAGCTGGCCCCGTGGTTTAGTGGATTTAAACACATCATTATTGCCATTATTTCATAGCTCATGAGCCTAAAATAACATATGACACATTTTTAAATGCATCTTAGGACTCATTTTTATGTTTTATTATCTAGGAATTAATAAAAATCTACTTATTAAATTTTGCCACCTAGGATATTGAAGCAGTCTTGGTTCAAACTAGCAGTTGGGTGGTCAAAACAAAGTTTAAGGGGGGGTACACTCTGAGGTATCCCAGGGAACTTGAAGCCAGATACGCCAGGAGGACAGGAAACGCTATGTATCCGCAGAGCCAGGACCCTCTTAGGTGGCCCAACACGGAAACAAATGACCCAACAGCTCAAGGCCCCCAGCTGACCTCACGAAGCTGACGAACGTAGGCACAATTATAAAATACTTCTAAACGTCTTCAGAGAGTCTGTTGTGATTCATATGTTATTCAGAAAATATGAGAGAAATGGGAAGCGTCAGGAGATAGCCTTGGAAGGGAGAATTACGAGGAGCGGTGGCAAGGATTCACCCAGCCAGCGGTACGCCATCCCTCCAGGTAGCTAGCTAGGATCTGCTGGCTGTGTGGCCTCCTCTTTGTGCAGGGAAGGGGTTGCTGTAGGATGAGCAGTGATGCAAACGCTCATCATCAGTGAGCACCAGCACAGCCGTTTCCTTCCCTCTCTGCATCCCAGTGTCCATATCAGACTCCTCCACCCTCATTGTGATCAGTAGATCCTGACGAGAGAGGGTGCGAGGGCCTGGAAGGGAAGGTGAGTGTCGGGACCATGAATAGGCACTGGTTGGACATGGAGGCATTGGCCTAGCTCCCATGTGTCTCCACAACAGGAAAGATGATGCCCATCAGATTAAAGTTCGTAGCAAACCCAGAGGCAATAGAAACACCTAGGCAGGAGGATGTGGCCAGGTGGTGTGGCCAGGACAGTCCTGAACCCTCAGAGCTGTTCTTACTTGGTCTCTCTTCCTTCCTGAGATACATTAGAATGGCTTTTCCAAGGCAGGAAGCATCCCTGCCCTGAAAGGAAAGCCCTAGGGAAGCAGGTGCATATGCCAGGGAAGCCTGCATCCCTGGGTTGAAAAGAAATGGTTTAATTTAGAATCTGAATGGGTGGTGAGACTGTTGGGCCTATGAGTTTTCCAAGAAAGGGTTTATCTGAACTGGACTGAGGAAAAGAGGGCTTCTGCCACAAATGTTCAAGTCTGTTATAGCCATTTTAGTTGTGTCAGAGAAATCTCAAAGTGATAGGCTACTTACATATGTCTATGGGTCCGAAAGTTTCTCAGTCTCTTCACATGAGTTGACTTAACTCTTCCAGTAGCAGGCACAGTGAGTGGGTGGATCTCACTGAGACTGGCAGGTAAAACTAGCATTGTCTTTCCAAGGAAAAGTTTCCACACACGTAATTTAAAGGATGCAGCTTTCTGTCCTAAGCACTCATAATTCAATAGTCCTTAGAAATACGATACAAACCTTCCAGGTCTATATAGTGAAGTAAGTCCACACCTGCTTGAGCTATAAGGTGAGCTCCTGTCTCAGAAAATAAACAAACAAAAAATGTTTTGATATATTTTTAAGACAGATCTCCAAGATCTGTTAAGAAATGCTCCAATTACAAGTCAAGAGATGAAGTTTCGAGGTGGGTGGTATATAAATATCTGATAATATATAAATATGTTATCAATCTAAACAAAGTCTATGCCTAACTAGTCCTTTGGCTTTCCAGTGAATGGCGTTCCTCAGCTTCTAAAAAGTTTGTTACTTAAAGAATAACCTAGTTTCTTCATAGGAAGAGACTCATTTCTGGTACTATAAATCTGGAAAAGAGCTCATGACTAGGGGGGTCCTGGGTCCTAGGAGAAAACCTACTATTATTCCAGTAAACAGACATATCAAATGGACATAGTATCAAACTGCCCTGTGAACTGACCTCTTTCCATCCTTGGATTAGTACAGCCTTCAGACCTCTTCAGAAAAACTTCTTTGTGCAATGGATGGCATTTAATACAGACTCACAAGTAGGGAAAGTACAGAGAATAAAAGTCTATGGGGCACTCAGCCATAAATGGGATCGCTGGATTGCACCCCCTTCCCTCAGGGCGCAGGGGATATTGGCACAGAGGAAACAGAAAGAGTTTAAGAGCCAGAGGTCGGGGAGAACCAAAGTAAGTGCTGTCTTCTGCTCTCATGAACTCATAACAGCTGTGGTTACTTGCACAAGATCAAACTGGTCGGCATTGTAGCACGGAGAGGGAGGAGCTTATGAAGCCCCGCCCTTAGCTGAGGACCGATTGACCCTTGGTGGCTGCTGGGGTGACATCCCTGATAGTTTGATTGTGCTAACTCACATCTGAGCATATACTAATTGAGCACTACTAATTGACTCAGTGGGTTATTTAAATAAGAAAAAAAGGACATGAGGTTTTCAAAGGACGTGGAAAGGCCAGGAGCTGGAGGAGAGTAAATATAATTTGAAATTCACTGAATGATGAAAGAAATTTGGCGCACGCCTTTAATCCCAGCACTCGGGAGGCAGAGGCAGGCTGATCACTCTGAGGCCAGCCTGGGCTACAGAGCTAGTTCCAAGACAGCTAAGGTAATACAGGTAAATCCTGTCTTGGAAAAACAATAAATGAAAAGAAAACTAAATAAAATAAAAATGAAAAAAAAAATCTCTGGCTCTTTTGCAAAACGGTACAGCAGCCGCTGGTTATTTTTCGAGGTTTATAATCTTTGGGCTCGATCCTGGTGTGATTAGTGATTGCCTTGTGCACACACATAAACTAGGCCACTGGGGTCATTTCCTGTGTGTGTTCAGATCTCAAGGTCTTAATAGGTCATCATAGTTTCCTTAAAAAGGTTTATCGAAAATCAGTAACAGAAATGGGTCATCAAAGGTGAGAAATGCAACACAGATAAAGAAAAGAGTGATCACAGAAGATGGGACTCAGGACATTGAACTGTCAAAGATCTAAAAGGTTGGGAAGACTGGGAAACCTGTACTAACTCTTCAAGTCAAGACAGTTGGATAAAAACCTCCCTGAGGAGGGGGAAGGCTGGAAGGAGCCACGAAGTGGATGATGGTGCACATGAGGCAGGAGTCAGGCCACAGTCCGTCTCCTGTCAATCCAAGGTTCAGTGAGAGTGTCTGGACACCCTGGACAGTATTCCAGTACCCGAGCCAACAGAACTCTCTTACATCAACAAACAAAACAAGAAAACATAGCACGAAGCTTTGAGAATCACAGGCTGTTAGTAGTACACAACACAGAGAATTGTACTATTTAAACTAATAATGAAACTAGTTATTGACAAATGCACCATGCTGGAGTGTGTAGATAGGTCCTTGGAAGCACGGTCCAAGCACTTAGTAATGTCCCCTTTTAAACCATACGTGTGAGGGCTGGGGATTTGGGTCAGTGGTGGAGTGCTTTCCTCAAAACATGCATGGTAACATATCAAAATATTTTGATATAATATAATTTCTCATATTTCAGCAAGAAATATTTGTGCCAGACTATTAGCATTTGTGTAACATCAGCTCAGAAATGGCGGACACTGTGAAACCATCCAAATATTTGAAAGAGTGTGAAACACTGAATGTCCTCTTGGGGACTTAAAGCTATAGTGATATTTGTTCCCAGACTTATGGGGACAAATGACCCCCATTTGGATCACCATTTGTTGGGTGTGGGAAAGGAAGGCAGATGCTGTTTAATGACCAACACTCTTGGACATTAAACTCTTGTCTCCCTTAGAGGACAGCGGGGTCTTTGTCACTCTGCCCGCTGTCCTCTAAGGCAGCCAACTATCTCTATGCTATGGTGTTAGGTTTAGTTTGTACAGTTTGAAAAGCATGGACTCAATTAAGTGACAAAAGTTGCATATTTATGCAGTTAGCACTTTGCTCTTACAGTGGCAACTGAAATAGAAAGCCCCGTGAGAAAGACCCCACACAGACGTTGTGCAACAGAGCGGGCAGGGAAGTTTCTAGACTATCATGAACCGGTGACAGCTTTTCGAAACACCTCATAGCAATCTTAAAATTTAACATTATGTCAAACTGACTCTTTCTATCCAATGAGGGGGACAGGGATCAATAGCTAAGTCTTGAAGTTTTTGTAGCATAGGCGTTTTAAATTAGGCTATTCCAGTGAGTGAAGTGGGAGTTAGAGTTTGCCTGCTATCGTTGTGAGTCGGTGTTCTAGAATTCCAAGACATAAATCAAACAATTATTTCCCTCAGAGGCTTACTACCAATGCAGAAGAAAACCTGAGGCTGAACAGTTCATGAAGTTGGCCTGGCAGGAATCAACTGGTCCCCAAACAGTCAGTGCTATGTGGATTCAATTCAAATAAGGTATTTCTCAAGAGACTACATGTTGTTTCACATACTGGTGATGTGGAGTTAGGTTTGTGGATCTAATTTCAGAGCTAGAAGATTCAGGAGAGCCACCATTCTGCACTTAACTGAGTAAGAAAGTAGGGAGATTTTTGTCACTCAGAGAACAGAACTCAGAGGTCCAACTGAAGCAGATTCCACAGTGCATTGTGCTCCTGCAATGTCACATGCTTTGCACTTTCCGGGATGCTGGGGAAACAGGCAAATGCTACAAACATGTGTGTGGCTCCATCCCTGAGGGATTAACAGAAAACCAGCCATTAATGAAAAAGAAAAATAATGGAACTTCAGGATCTCAGAACAAGTGATTTTAAAGGTAGACAATCCACACTCTAATCTAAGGAGAAGTTTCTTCCTAGATAGATCCCTTCATCAAATCAACCTACTGTTATCCTGTCCTTAAAACCAAATGAAAGAAGCCACCATCTTTGCTCCTGTGACTGAGCAGACAGGTGCAGCAAGGAACATAGGGACACCCGATTGTAAGATCCCTTGGGACACAGTCAGCCCGGGCCACACCTGCACTCAGGAGCTGGGCAGCACCACAGCACTCTGTGCCAGGGGGAAGACAGTCATCCAGGGGTGCTGAGACAGGCTTGCAGGCACACAGGAGGGACAAGCACCAGCCAGAGACAGCAGGACCAACACCAGAGATAACCAAATGGCAAAAGGCAAACATAAAAACATTATTAACAGAAATCAAGGCAACATGGCACCATCCGAACCCAATTCTTCCACAACAGCAAGTCCTGGATACACAAACACACCAGAAAAGCAAGATTTGGATTTAGAATCACAGCTCATGATGCTGATAGAGGACTTCAAGAAGGACATAAATAACTCCCTTAAAGAAATACAGGAGAACACAGGTAAACAGGGAGAATCCCTTAAAGTATTATAGGAAAGCACAACCAAACAGGTGAAGGAATTGAATAAAACCATCCAGGGTCTAAAAATGGAGATAGAAACAATAAAGAAATCACAAAGGGAAAATACTCTTGACATAGAAAACCTAGGAAAGAAGTCAGGAGTCATGGATCCAAGCATCAACAACAGAATACAAGAGATAGAAGAGAGCAGATGCAGAAGATACCATAGAAAGCATTGACAAAACAGTCAAATAAAATACAAAATGCAAAAAGCTCCTGACCCAAAACATCCAGGAAATCCAGGACAAAATGAGGAGACCTATACCTAAGGATTATAGGTATAGAAGAGAGCAAAGATTTCCAACTTAAAGGGCCAGTAAATGTCTTCAACAAAATTATAGAAAACTTCCCTAACCTAAAGATGCCCATGAACATACAAGAGGCCTACAGAACTCCAAATAGATTCAACCAGAAAAGAAATTCCTCCTGTCACATAATAATTAAAACGCCAAATGCACTAAACAAAGAAAGAATATTAAAAGCAATAAAGGAAAAAGGTCAAGTAATATATACAGGTAGATCTATCAGAATTACACCAGACTTCTCACCAGAGAGAATAGAGCATGGGTAGATGTCTTAAAGACCCTAAAGGAACACAAATGCCAATCCAGGCTGCTATACCCAGCAAAACTCTCAATTACCATAGATGGAGAAACCAAAGTATTCCATAACAAAAACAAATTTACACAATATCTTTCCACAAATCCAGCCCTTCAAAAAATAATGAATGGAAAACACCAACAAAAGAAGAGAAACTACACACTAGAAAAAGCAAGAAATTAATCTTTTTCAACAAACCCAAAATAAAATAACCACACAAACATAAAAATTACATCAAAAATAACAGGAAGCAACAATCACTATTCCTTAATATCTCTTAACATCAATGGACTCAATTCCCCAATAAAAAGACATAGACTAACAGACTGGATACATAAACGGGACCCAACATTTTGCTACATACAGGAAACGCATCTCAGTGTCAAAGACAAATACTACCTCAGTGTAAAAGGCAGGAAAACAATTTCCAAGCAAATAGTCCCAGGAAACAAGCTGGAGTAGCCATTCTAATATCCAATAAAATAGACTTTCAAACAAAAACCATCAAAAAAGACATGGAAGGACACTTTATATACATCAAAGGAAAAATCTACCAAGAAGAACTCTCAATTCTGAACATCTATGCTTCAAATACAAGGGCACCCTCATTCGTAAAGAAAACTTTACTAAAGCTTAAAACACACATTGCACCTCACAAAATAATTGTGGGTGACTTCAACACCCCATTCTCCTCAATGGACAGATCAGGGAAACACAAACTAAACTGAGTTACAGTGAAACTAACAGAAGTTTTGGACCAAATTAATTTAATGGCATATATAGAAGATTTCATCCTAAATCAAAAGAATACACCTTCTTCTCAGTACCTCATGGTACCTTCTCCAAAATTGACCACATAATTGTTCACAAAACAGACCTCAACAGATATAAGAAGATCGAACTAATCCCATGCCTCCTATAATTTCACTATGGAGTAAGGGTGGTCTTCACTAGCAACAAAAACAACAGAAAGCCCACATATACATGGAAACTAAACAAGGTTCTACTCAATGATATCTTGGTCAAGGAGAAAATAAGGAAAGAAATCAAAGACTTTTTTAGAATTTAATGAAAAGGAAGGCACAACATACTCAAATTTATGGGAAAATGAAAGCAGTGCTAAGAGGAAAATTAATAGCTCTGAGTGCCTCCAAAAAGAAGTATACACTAGCATCTTAACAGCATACCTGAAAGCTTTAGAACAGAAAGAAGCTAATACACCCAAGATGAGTAGAAGGTAGGAAATCATCAAACTCAGGGCTGAAATCAACCAAGTAGAAACAGAAAGAACTATACAAAGAATCAACAAAACCAGGAGCTGGTTCTTTGAGAAAATCAACAAGATAGATAAACCTTAGTTAGACTAACCAGAGGGCACAGAGACAATATAAAAATTAACAAAATCAGAAATAAAAAAGGAGATATAACAACAGAAACTGAGGAAATTCAAAAAATCATCAGATCCTACTACAAAAGCCTATACTCAACACAACTGGAAAATCGGGATGAAATGGACAATTTTCTAGACAGATATCAAATACCAAAGCTAAATCAGGATCAGATAGACCATCTAAACAGTCCCAAAACCCCTAAAAAAATAGAAGCGGTAACTGGACATCTCCCAACCAAAAAAAGCACAGGACCAGATGGTTTTAGTGCAGAATTCTATCAGATCTTCAAAGGAGACCTAATACCAATACTCTTCAAACTATTCCACAAAATAGAAACAGAAGGAACACTACCCAACTCTTTCTATAAAGTCACAATTACACTGATACCAAAACCACACAAAGATCCAACAAAGAAAGAGAACTTCAGAATAATTTCCCTTATGAATATCGATGTAAAAATACTCAATAAAATTCTTGCCAACCGAATCCAAGAACACATCAAAATGATCATTCACCACAATCAAGCAGGCTTCATCCCAGGGACTCAGGGATAATTCAATATATGGAAATCCATCACTGTAATCCACTACATAAACAAACTCAAAGAAAAAAACCACATGATCATTTCATTAGATGCTGAAAAAGCATTTGACAAAATTCAGCCTCCTTTCATGTTAAAAGTCTTGGAAAGAACAATAATTCAAGGCCCATACCTAAACATAGTAAAAGCAATATACAACAAACCAGCAGCCAACATCAAACTAAGTGGAGAGAAACATGAAGCAATCCCACTAAAACCAGGGACTAGACAAGGCTGCCCTCTCTCTCCATATCTTTTCAATATAGTACTTGAAGTTCTAGCTAGAGCAATTAAACAACAAAAGGAGAACAAAGGGATACAAATTGGAAAGGAAGAAGTCAAATTATCACTATTTGCAGATGATATGATAGTATACTTAAGAGACCCAAAAAACTCCACCAGAGAATTCCTACAGCTGATAAACAACTTCAGCAAAGTGGCTGGATATAAAATTAACTCAAACAAGTCAGTAGCCTTCCTATACTCAAAGGATAAACTAGCTTTGAGAAAGGAATTAGGGAAACGGTGCCCTTCACAATAGTCACAAACAATATAAAGTATCTTGGTGTGACTCTAACCAAACAAGTGAAAGATCTGTATGACAAGATCTTCAAATCTCTGAAGAAAGAAATCAAAGAAGACATCAGAAGATGGAAAGATCTCCCTTGCTCATGGATTAGCAGGATTAATATAGTAAAAATGACCAACTTGCCAAAAAATATACAGATTCAATGCAATCCCCATCAAAATTCCAGCTCAATTCTTCATAGAGTTAAAGAGCAATTCTTAAATTTATCTGGAATAACTAAAACCAAGGATAGCTAAAACTATTCTCAACAGTAAAAGAACTTCTGGGGGAGTCAGTATCCCAGACCTCAAGCAGTACTACAGAGCAATAGTGTTTAAAACTGCATGGTAAGCCGGGCATGGTGGCACACACCTGTAATCCCAGCACTTGGGAGGCAGAGGCAGGTGGATTTCTGAGTTTGAGGCCAGCCTGGTCTACAGAGTGAATTCCAGGACAGCCAGGACCAGGCAGAGAAACCCTGTCTCAAAAAACCAAAAAAACAAACAAAAAAAACAACAACAAAAAACAAACAAACAAACAAAAAACAAACAAAAAAAAACAACTGCATGGTATTGGTAAGGTGACAGACAGGTAGATAAATGGAATAGAATTGAAGACCCAGAAATGAACCCACACACCTATGGTCACTTGATCTTTGACAAAGGAGCTACAACCATCCAGTGGGGGGAAAAAAGGCCTTTTCAACAAATGGTGCTGGTTCAACTGGTGGCTAGCAAGCAGAAGAATGCAAATCAATATATTCTTATCTCCTTGTACTAAGCTCAGGTCCAAGTGGATCAAGGACCTCCACATAAACCCAGACACACTGAAACTAATAGGAAAGAAACTGGGAAGAGCCTTGAGCACATGAGCACAGGGGAAAAGTTCCTGAATAGAGCACCAATAGCTTATGCTCTAAGATCAAGAATTGACAAATTGGACTTCATAAAATTTCAACATTTCTGTAAGGCAAAGGACACTGTCGATAGGACAAAATGGCAACCAACAGATTGGAAAAAAATCTTTACCTACCCTCTATCTGACAGAGGGCTAATATCCAATATATATAAAGAACTCAAGAAGTTAGACTCCAGAGAGCCAAATAATCCTATTAAAAATGGGGTACAGTACCTAGGCGTGGTGGCGCACACCTGTAATCCCAGCACTTGGGAGGCAGAGGCAGGCGGATTTCTGAGTTCGAGGCCAGCCTGGTCTACAAAGTAAGTTCCAGGACAGCCAGGGCTACACAGAGAAACTCTGTCTCAAAAAACCAAAAAAAAAAAAAAAAATGGGGTACAGAACTAAACAAAGAATTGTCACTTGGGAATATTGAAAGGCTGAGAAGCACCTAAAGAAATGTTCAACATCTTTATTCATCAGGAAAATGCAAATCAAAATAACCCTGAGATTTCACCTCCCATGACTCAGAATGGCCAAGATCAAGAACTCAGGAGACAGCAGGTGCTGGTGAGGATGTGGAGAAAGAGGAACACTCCTCCACTGCTGGTGGGATTGCAAGCTGGTACAACCACTCTGGAAATGAGTTTGGCGGTTCCTCAGAAAACTGGGCATGATACTACTGGAGGACCCTGTTATTCCACTTCTGGCATATACCCAGAGGATTCCCCAGCATGTAATAAGGACACATGCTCTACTATGTTCATAGCAGCCCTATTTATAATAGCCAGAAGCTGGAAAGTACCCAGATGTCCCTCAACGGAGGAATGGATACAGAAAATGTGGCATATTTACACAATGGAATACTACTCAGCTATTAAAAATAATTAATTCATAAAATTCTTAGGCAAATGGGTGGAACTGGAAAATATCATCCTAAGTGAGGTAACCCAATCACAAAAGAACACACATGGTATACACTCACTGATAAGTGGATATTAGCCCAGAAGCTTGGATTACCCAAGACACAATTCACATATCAAATGATGCCCAAGAAGGTGGAAGAACAAAGTATGGATACTCTGGTCCTTCTTAGAAGGGGGAACAAAATATCTACAGAAGGAGATACAGAGACAAAATGTGGAGCAGAGTCTGAGGGAAAGACCATCCAGAGACTACCCCACCTAGTGATCCATCCCATATACAGTTACAAAATCCAGACACTTTTATTGCTGCCCACAAGTACTTGCTGACTGGAGTCAAATATAGCTGTCACCTGGGAGTCTCTGCTAGTTCATGACAAATACAGAGGGGGACACTCACAGCCAGCCATTGAACTGAGCACAATGAACTTGGGCACAATGGGGGAGCTAGAGAAAGGACTCAAGGAGCTGAAGGGGTTTGCAGTGCCATAGGAGGAGCAATGATATGAGCCACCCAGTACTCCCAGAGCTCCCAGGGACAAAAACATCAACCAGATAGTGCACATGGAGTTACCCATGGCTCCAGACACGTAGGCAGCAGAGGATGGCCTTGTTGGACATCAAAGGGAGGAGAGGGCCCTGGTCCTGGAAAGGCTCGATTGCAGCAGTGTAGGGGAATACCAGGACAGGGAAGCGGGAGGGGTTGATTGGGGAACAGGGGGAGGGGATTTTTTGTATATCTTATAAAATTTTTTTTAAAAAAACAAATGAAAATTTATTATGTGATTGGTACATGCCATACACATATTTCCAAATGTGACTCAGAAATACCCTGTTCTAGCCCACAAAATTTGCACAATTCCTATGTGTCAATTAAGAATAAAAATATATTTAAAAACTGAATGAAAAGATTTTTAAAGTTAAGTGTGTGGCACATTCAAATGGCAGAGGCAAGTGGATCTCTGTGGGTAAACCAGACCAGCCTGGTTTGCATAGCGAGTACAGGCTAGCCAGGGCTGCACAGTGAAACCCCGAACCTCCACAACCAAAGCCAAAAATCTTCACAGTTATCTTTGTATTGAATTTCTCTGTAGAACTTTCCAGAAAAGGCAGCACTGCGTCAGCTGCCTCAGCTCCCACAAGGCAGTGCTGCTATCTGCATAAGCATCTTGTTCAAGGTTGCAAATAATTTCAACATTGTAACACTCAGCGACGGTTCCGCTCAGCCCCAGTCTCAGCAGCAACCGTCCCAGTCGATGTGGGATGGCGACAGTGACATCCCCGTCATCTGGGGAGCTTCCATGTGCTCCCCCTTGAGCTGGCTCCCACCTTGTCTTTGCTTCCCTACACCATGGTCCCCACAGCCACAGGGACCTTCCTGGAAAGTGACCCACATCATATGACCCCTGTTAAAAGTGTCCTGTGATGTCTTACTCTGAATACAGCTTGTCTCATCAGGGCCTTTGAGGCCCCTACACAGTGCCTTCATTAACTCCTGCCGTTCCGATCCAGCCCGTGCCTGCCCGTGGCGCCACGTCAGGACCCCATGCCTGCCCGTCGCGCCACGTCAGGACCCCATGACTGCCCATCACACCACATCAGGACCCCATGCCTGCCTGTTGCGCCACGTCAGGGCCCCATGCCTGCCTGTCGCGCCACGTCAGGGCCCCTCCATGCATGTCTCACAGGACCTTTGCATCTGTTTGCACCTCTGCCTGGAAAGTGCTACCACACGCTCTTCTCCCTCACTTTTTTTAGGTCCTTGTTCAGATGTCACCTGATCCTAACGCTTCCTGAAACCACCTTGAAGAGACCACTTACACACTCGCAAACACAGGAAGCCGCTGCTGTCTGTAGCGTTGCTCTCCCTGAACTTAGGCCAACTCCCCATTCCAGATGTGCCTGATTGAATTTATTCGTGTGTCCCTTTGCAATGGGACACTCCAGGAAAGGGGGGAAGGGGGTTCCTCATCAATATCCCCAGTGTCCAGAACACTGTCTGAAATGTACTCAAAACACTTTTGAAATTAACGAACATCTAGGAATAACTAGGAATGCTTATCCATTCCAACTGTAAACATGAGCTCAGAGAGTAAAGGCTGATGTCTCAAGTGATTGGGGCCTGGAGGGGAAGTTTTCCTTGGCCATCCACATAAGCATTCTGCACTTACAGTATATGACTGTGGAATCTTATGTCACGGACCATCAACCACAGGAAAAATTAAAATAAATCTCTGGCCACAAGGAAACAGAAAGCAACAATTAAGGGCTAGATACATGATTAGACAATTAGTCACCACTGGCTCTGCCAGAGCAATTGAAAGCACAGGCTGGGAGCAAGACAGAACCAGGTTGGAGCCATCGCTCTGTGCTGACTTGCTCTGAAACACAGGGATATTTACTCTCCATTTCTCTGAGGACAGTGGTCTGTAAAATTCAGCTAAATCCCCTAGAATGGTAATAATTTCATGGCATAATGTCCCTATTACACAGTCCCTGGTACAGAACAAAAGTTTAATATACACTGACTTTGCTATTTTTTAATATACCACCCAACACCGCTCTGTCACTTTCAGGCTATTTTAAAATAACACAACTGGTCTCATACTTCTCTCTAACAGAAAAAGAGTGCTCAGGGGTTTTTGTGTTTGTTTTTACTCTGATATATTTTCACAGAAACCTACATGTAAGACTACTAAAGAGTTCCTTTAGTCAAGACAGTTAAGGAGCAGGTAGTCGTGAGAGCGTCAAGACGGCTCGGCAGTCAGATGCTTGCCCTGTAAGCTCAAGAGCTGGATATGAGGGACCACATCAGGCTGGACAGGTCCCGCGCACCTGAAATCCCAGTGCTCGGCCTGTGAGGTGGGAGATACAGAGGGATGAATCCCAAGGAGCTAACGGGCCAGGTAGCTTGGTACAGAAGGCAGAGAGCAAAGACCCTGTCTCAGAGATGGTGGGATTTGTCCTCTGACCTCTCCATGTGTGTGTGCACGCGCGCGCGCACACACACACACAGCCAGTATCCAAAAAGACACAAAACGTTACTGAGAACATGGAAGCACATGCTTCAACTGTCTATTCAGTGAGCTATGCACACCTGCTTGAGTTCTTCCTGCTTACAGCCTGAGACTGTGAAGGCAGAGGCAAGCCTTCTCTGCGAGGGCACAGCAACGTTTTCTGTGCAGCTCAGGTTGGTATCGTCTGCTTGAAGGTCTTTGTCCCCGTGACTGCTCTGTGCTGGGACATCTACTTCCATGTCACTATGATACTAATTTTAAATGTGTTTGCTGTTCCTGACTAAATACTCCAGAAAGGAGTCCCTTTCTTCTGTTTTTCCACTCAGCCGATTTACGAAAGGCCACTGTGTATCAGAACTCACAGCAAGATCACAGAAAGCAGGATTAGAAAGGTACCTGGTACTGGGCCTGTAGGCATTTAGCACACACCTAAAGTCAGTTCACCATGAGAGCTCCGGATCTGCAGCATCCGCTGAAAAAAACAGGGTGTGGCTAGCCGGGAACATCTGTCTCCCAGCGCAGGGGGGAAGCAGGCTGTCAACCAGCCTGCCCGGAATGGTGAGTTCCAGGTCCAGTGAAGAGAGCGTGTCTTAGAAAATAAGTGCAAGCTCTGCACACTGGCCCGCACCTTCAACCTCCGCACTCAGGAAACAGAGGCAAGCGGGTCTCTGTGGGTTCGAATCCGGCTTAGACTACATAGCAAATTCCAGGGTAGCCAAGGCTACATAGTAAGAACCTGTCTCAACAAATAGATGAATTAAAAATAGAGAGCAACTGAGGAAGACATCCTACTGTCAAGCTGTGGCCACCACGGGGGCATGTACGCATGCACGCGCCCACACGTGTGCTTGCTTACACACACATGCATGAGAGAGAGAGAGAGAGAGAGAGAGAGAGAGAGAAACCATATCTGTGGCCAAACAAACAAATCCACAATACTAAGTGTTGCTGAAGTGAATACACATTTTCTCTTGCCATCCGCCACTGTGGCTGATGCAGATGGACTGGGAGCCAGCTTCAATGTGCACTTGCTTTTAAGTGTTTTCTTATGCTGCATGGACAGGAGAGGAAACCCTTGAGCTAGGTTCTGCATTTGGAATGGGCTCAGCCAGTTCGCTGAGTTTGCAAGGGAAGTTGGAACCTACGAAGGCACCCTCTTATGTGGCTTCCAGGAAGCTACTGCTGTAGATAAGGTCTACACGACAGTGAGTGCGGGCATGGTTCTCTCGCCAGTCAGCAGCCTGGGCTTCTAGAAATAGGTGTGACCACAGTGACAGAGCCCCCCTGGCCCTTTGCTTGTGACTATGGCATGATAGTTTTAAATGGTGGCTTCTGTCTCTTTGCAGGGACTTGGAAAGCCCCCGACTCTCCGTATCACCCTCTTTCTTCTTATTTGATCTGAGCCACGCCTCCAGTCAGTTTACTCAGAACAGACTCTGCAATGAGGATTGTTATTTATTGAGAAAGTGCTTCCCAGAGAGATCAATTCAGGGAACAGGGGACATGACAATGGAAAGAGGGGAAGGCTAAGAGAAGTTATGACTTTATGCACAGCCCCAGCCCCAGCCAGTACCACTGGAGTGCTCTACAGAGCTAATTATATCCCAAAAAGTAGGACTCAGTTGACCTGGTCTGCCACTAGCCATGGACCACAAAGGGGAGGGGAAAGGATGCTGTGTGCCTACAGAACGTTCTGGGTCTCTGGGGCAGTTCACCGGAGAAGGCCAGGTATTTAAAGACAAAGACCTGCAGACACACAGAAATCCCAGTGGTCCCGAGCAGTAGGACTGGGGGCTTTTCATGGTGATGCTTTCGTACTCAGTCCCTGACAGGCAGGAACCCACGGGCTGCAGAGTCGTCACTTACTGTCAGTCAATGGCAACAGCAGATGCCACAGGTGCCACTGAGGCGGAACCTGCAAGTTTAATGCACGTCCATGGCTACCGTGTGTGTGACCAGCACTAAGCCAGAAGGCTAGATTTCTACATCAAATAAAGAAAGGGGTTTATTGAACATGTGGGCATTTTTTTTTCACATTTTCGTGTATCCAAAGGGGGAAAAGACCCAAACAAATACAACCCAACATCAGCAGGGTCTTGACACCTGTAGTGGAGAATGCAGCCATATTAAAGCCTCCAGCTCCACCTTGACAAGCAGACACTGGCTGGTCCGGTGGTTTACTAAGTGTCAGAATGCTTCCTCTAAAACAGAAGTCAGAACAATTTTTTTTCCTGCCTGTCTATGTCAGAACCTGATGCAGATTTACAGTTACACAATATACTTATTTACCCAAAACATATTTCCTTCCTCACCTCATCATTTTGACAAGCAATGATTTGCCCCAGCTGATCAACAGACCATAACTAATTCCCTTTTCTTCCAGTGTTTATTAATTTTAAAACCTAGCAAAATTGGATAAAGCATGTCAAAATTTTTTCCCTAAACTAATTCTATTATTGAGAGTGTAAAAAGTTGAAAATCTTAGTGATTTTCAGATGAAAGTTCACATCTAGTCTTTTCCATCTAAGATGTTACTAGCAACAAAAACATCAACTGGGATGGTATCTGCACAAGTCAGGAACCCAGCCTGTATGAGAGCTAACAGTGAACATAGACACCTCTGGGAGCAAAACGAAAAGGCATCGGTGAGGCGCTTGTATCGAAGAACTTTAGATCATAGATACCTACTTATTCTCACTACAGACCACACACATACACTCACATGCGCACACACAGACGCACATGCACTCATATGCTCACATACACACACACACACACACACACACACACACACACACACACACCTACATATTAAACCTCTATGAACAAAGAAATAGCAGGGTGGGGCTTGGGGCAGGATGGGCTACTACTCATTATGTCTTTGACTGTCACTGTCTTTCTGACCCGTCACTCTCTGTGTAGAGGTCCAGCAGTGAAGCGGGGTCTACCTCCGCTCTCCCTGTTCTCAGAGGCACAAGTGAGTCATTCTAACGACATCACTGCCCAGGACACCTCTCCCTCTGTGCTTCTCTGGGGTCCACAGATGTCTCTCTACCACCTCATGCTTTAGAGCCCTCCTGTAATATTAACTAATCAAAATAGTCCTTCACAGTCAACCTACAAAGGATTGCACACTTTACCAGTTCAGAAGACTTTTGATTGAAAGTCACATCAAATTCTCAAATGTATAACTAAATGTTAGGTTGAAAAAGTTTTTAAAAAAACTTTAAAATACTATTTTCTGTAAAAATATAAAAGATGTTGAACTACCAGTTTAGGTGTAGTGAGACGGAGGAAAGACAATAATTTTAACCATGAAATTCTGCCATAGCTGAACTAAAGAAAATCTACAGTTTTAATGCTTTTTAGTGTAAAAAAATAAAAAGTTATCATTTAACCCAAAATTCTAGAATAGCATCAAAATAAATTACAAAAGAGTAAAAATGACAAATTTTATTTAGCACACAATATAAAAAGTAATAAAATTTAAGAAATAACTAATAGAACTATATACTAGAAGTGTGTCTTTAACTATAGATAAACTACAGATAGTAGTGTATTTATTTTTTAAAAACTAAAACCATACCGAACTTGGTTGAAATAAGTGTGCACTCACACAGAAAGTTTGGCAAATAACATTAGAATTAGGAGGGGAGGGTTGAAGTGAGGGCTCAGCGGTTGAGAGCACTGACTGCTCTCCCGAAGGTCCTGAGTTCAAATCCCAGCACCCACATGGTGGCTCACAACCATCTGTGATGAGATCTGATGCCCTCTTCTGGTGTGTCTAAAGACAGCTACAGTGTACTTACATATAATAAATAAATAAATCTCAAAAAAAAAGAATTGGGAAGGTAATTCCCTCTAAAACAGTATAAACTGTAAAAACTCATAAGAAAGTATCATATGCTCCAGAATACAGTCTCCTTGTCAAAGCTTTTTTCTCTAAGGACACGGGACTGTATTAGCAAGCACTGCTGTGTAACAAGCACAGCTTACAACAAAGGGTGTGCACTCTAGCTCCTGTGGGCCAGGTGATCTGCTCCACACCTCCTCTGCGGTCCCCGCTGGCCAGCTGTGCTCTGCTGGTCCTGCGCAGGACCATGAATGGACACTCTCTGATTCTAGACTAGTCTGGAAGTCTTGGATGGGCTTCTGGCTTTCTTCATGTGGCCCCTCAGGCAAGCTCGGGGTGATTCACATAGAGATGGCAGATTTCTAAGGATAAGAAGAAATCACACAAGCCTTTGTAAGGCCTTTATAGATGCTTTAGAAATGCACATGCTTCCCCCATGAGAGTCTCTTGAACAAGCTAAGTTGCGAATTTGGCTGCATTGAGATGAAATGAAAGCTGTGAATGGATAGAGGAGAGCCACTGTGTCCATCAGTGCCAGCCAGCCTGGTTCTGCTCCTGCCCTCAGGGTATGTTACCCACCTGGAAGGAAAGACGTTTAGCTGGGTGGGTGCATCATGCAGGACCTTGGTTAGAGGTGAGTGTGGGGAGAAACAGCCTTCTCCAAGTTGGTTTTCAGTGAAACCGTTCTTCTTTCTTGGGGGTAACAAAAGCCATATAAACTTTGGGGAGTGGGTAGGGGTTTTCAGGGTGAATGTATATCATTGGCTGGTGCTGAGGTGCTGAGAATGCTTCGTTTGCATGAAGAGAAATTCCAGATGCTTGTTGGGCATTGCCCTTGTAGGAAGAGAGGAAGTTAAAGTTGTAACTTGGCCACCAGGCCACATGACTGCCTCAAGGGTGGCAGAGGTGGGGGCCACACAGGCTACATGGGCCAGGACAGCAAGGACAGAGACAGTTGGTCTCAGGACAAGATTTTCAGGGTTTGGACACATCTTCGCCTCACTCTTTCTCTGGATGGGTCATACCATGCCCCAACCCCATGGTTTTCCGGTCCCACACATCGATGTGATTGCACTGTTGAACTATCAGCTACAAGGAACTCTAGATGTGCTCAGAAGACTAGGTGGGCTTCCAAGCATCCACTTCAGGGCCAACACCACCTCCCTGTCCCACCTGTCAGTGCTTTCAAACTCCCCCAAAATACCCCAGGGTATTTTAGAGCCACAACTCTTGTCAGGGTTTATGCAAAGTGTGAAAAACTCTACTTTATTTTATGAAGCTGGTATAAACATGTGTAAACATAACTTTTATTTGCCTGATATAATTGTTGTTTCTGAGGCTTACTGCCTCCATCTGCTAACCTAGGCCTAGTCCTGGAAGATTCTTGCCTTCATACAATATTATCTAGGCCTAGAATGTTTTCAACCTCTGAGACTTACTGTTGAATAAGCTCACCCCTTTCTAGTTCTGTCTAATCTCTAGCTGGCTGTTCAACTCAGCTGTTTGGGCTCAAATTGCTCTCCAAGCTGACTGATTCGGTCTGGCTTCTCTCTCAGCCGCTGGCCTTTTATTCTACTTGACCTCAAACTAACTCTGGCAATCTGTTCTAATCTGGCTTCTTCTCATTCTCTGCCTCCTCCGTCTTCACCTGTGTCAGATTGTTATCTCTCTGCAACCTATCTCTGCACTGTGCCTATTTCATGAACCCCAAAAGACCACCAAGGAACCAATTCTGGTGCAAGCACACTAGGGTCTTTATTCAAGCTCGAGCTTGGGCCACACCATTGTCACTGATGCAGCAGGACAGGAGGGTGAAGCCCCGAGCCCAGTTTCAGGCAAGCATTTATAGAGCCAAGCAAACAAGCAAAGGGTTTCCAGCCTGGCACACATCGGATGGGCACACATCTGATGGGCACACATCGGATGGGCTGGGCTATTATGGAATTTGTTGCCCTTTAAGATGATTGGCTGGAGCTGGGAGCTAAACCATAAACTCTCATAAGTAATTATCTTTAGGTACAACTGTAATGTCTGCTTTCCTCCTGATTGGTGGTGGTTAGGGAGTGACCTGGAGACGAGTGTTAGATGCAGGCTTGGTGGTTAACTCAAGTTCAACCTTAGGTCAGGTTCTCCAAGATGGAGTCGGTCTGGTCTCTCAGTACCACTGTCCTGGTAAGACTGCCCCCCTTTCCTTTTTCTTTCTTTGTGGCGCTTTCTCTTAAGTAACCTTTTTTCTCTCTCTCTGTTCTCATGAGAGTTGGGCATGTCCTATTCTGTGAAATCTTTCTCTGATTCATCACTTTGCTGCTCAGTTACTGTATTGGTTGGTTTATGTGTCAAATTGACACAGGCCGGAGTTATCACAAAGAAAGGAGCTTCAGTTGAGGAAATGCCTCCATGAGATCCAGCTGTGGGGCATTTTCTCAATTAGTGATCAAGAGGAGGGCCCCTTGAGGGTGGTACCATCTCCGGGCTGGTAGTCTTGGGTTCTATAAGAAAGCAAGCTGAGCAAACCAGGGGAAGCAAGCCAGTGAGTAACATCCCCCACCCCCCATGGCCTCTGCATCAGTTCCTGCATCCTGACCTGCTTGAGTTCCAGTCCTGACCTCCTTTGGTGATGAACAGTAATGTGGAAGTGTAAGCTGAATAAACCCTTTCCTCCCCAACTTGCTTCTTGGTCATGATGTTTGTGCAGGAATAGAAAACCTGACTAAGACAGTTATTTCTTTCAAACATGGGTGCTTCCTTCTACAAATTAACTTCACCGCCATTGGTTGATATTAAAGTTGTGTGCTAAGGGCATGTCTATATTCCAGCCAGAGAGATTAAAGGTGTAAACTAAGGCTGAATCGCATCACAAGTAGAAACAGGGTTTTCAAGTAAACAACACAATCCTGGAGTTTACAGTGTGGTCAAATATCCTGCAACAAGTATGAGCTGATATTGACATATCAAAGAAAACTAGAGAGTATAACTTCTAACTGGAGGAACTGAAAAACCTTAAATATGATAGCAACGAACAAAATATGGAGGAACATTAAAGGAACAAAACCCACAGTCATTGAATGATTTATTTTTGGAATTCAAGAATGGTTTAATAACAAATATATGTTAATATAATTCAAGACATTTGGCAAAGTGAAAAAGATATTCAATCATCTTGATTAAACACTAAAAATATATTTCATAAATTTAGTATTTGATTATATTCAAACAGAAGTCAAAGCAATTCCTGTAAGTTTGTCTTAAAGATGGTTTTGAAATAACAGTCAATAGAATGCTCAACCATGTTGGAGCTGGCCAGGTAAACAGTGCAGGCAAAATTGATGAGCCACGTTCATGATTACTGAATGCATGTAGGAAGCAGAAGCAGAAGTTAATCACATTTACACCTCTTTTCTACAGCTATTGCAGACTCCTTAAAATTCCAATAATATATTTCTATAACACATTCTGTTATCACTCTTTCTAAGACAGGATCTCACTACATAGCTCTGGCTGTCCTGGAACTCATGTGAACCAGACTATCCTCAAACTCACAGATCCATGCTCTGCTTCCTGGCTGCGGGGATTCAGGGTGTGCACCTGGCATTGACGCGTCACCTTTTGTTTAATGGCTTTATGGTTTATTAATGTGCATTCACGGTCATTGTGCACAGTGATGGGTTTCTTAGAGGCAAATTCCTCCAGGATATCGTTGCTGCCTTGTCTGTATCCAGCCCCTGTGCCATTCCTTCACCTCCCCGGCACCCCCCACACGCCCCAATCTTCTCCTTTACCCAGTCTCCTTTCTGCCTCTGTATCATTTATATATTTGAATGATTTTATATATCTGTATAAATCTAAGATCCAAAATACTGAGAGAAAATGTGACATTTTTGTCGGTCTACCTGATTTCATGTAAGATGTTGATCTTTAATTGCATCCATTTTCTTGTAAATGACATCATTCTTCTTTGAGGCTGAATATGTCCTTTGTGTATATATGCCTGATTTCCTGTACATGCTCATCTGTTGACAGACACATGGGCTAGCTCTATGACTTAGGTACTGTGAATAGTGCTTCAATAACCATGGACAGGCAAACATCTCTGTGGTAACTTGACTTAGTGTCCTTTGGCCATATAACTGGGAGTGCTACCACTGGTCCATATAGTTAGTTTATTCCCCCTTTTACTGAAGATAGATTCTTTTCTCATACAACATATCCTGATTACAGTTTCCTCTACATTAAATGCCCCCCCCCAACAAGGCCCTCCAAACCAACTGAGGAAAGCTCATCAGAATTTGCAGAGACTGAAGCAGCAAGCATAAGGCCTGCACAGGTCTGCTCCAGGTCCTCTGCATACATTATAGGCTTCGGGTTGGGTGTGTTCATGGGACTCCTAGGGTGTGAACAAGAGGGTCTCTGACTCTGGTGCCTGCTCTCAGTACTCTTATGTCTCTGTTGTCTTGTCCATCTTCAATATATTTTTTTTATTAGTATATTTTATTTTGCTATGCTTTGCTGTTATCTCTTAGAGGCCTGTTCTTTTCTAATGAGAGACAGGAAGGAAGTGGATTCACATCGGGAGGCGAGGCAAGAGGAGCTGCGGGGGCTGGGGGGGTGGGGGGTGGGAGAGTGGGGGGTGGGGGTGGGGGGGTGGGGGTGGGAGGGGTGGGGGTTGAGTGGTAGAGGAAGGGACAACTCAAGTCAGATCTCTTCACTATTAAATAATAACTTAAGAAACTTTGGGAAACACTGCTATAAAAACATCCTCTTTGCAATCCGATATAAGGCAGAAATCATTTGTCATCACTGTGAACTAATGTCATTCTAGAAGTGCCAACCAATACAATTAGAGATGAGAAGGAGGAGGAGAAGGAAGAGGAAGAGGAGGAAGGAGAGGAAGAGGAAGAAGAGGAAAGGAAAACAGAAAGCAGGAATATATGTATTTGGGAAAGGAAAAGCCAAATAGAATTACGTACTGACTACCCATATGACTCTCCAAAGTGCCTGGAAAGCCACTTGCAGTAGCGTACAACTAGAACTTCCCTCAGGCCACGTCTTAAAAGCTTGGTTTTCATTGCATGGTACCACTAAGACATGATACAGCCTTTGAGAGGCAGAGTCTAAAGATGCTTTCCAGGTCACTGGAGGTATGTACTCGGAAAGAACTATTTGGGCCTGGAAAGACTGCTCAGTGGTCAGGCCTAGAGAGACGGCCCAGGGGTTGAAGAGTCTGCTTAGTGGTTAAGCGCATGTGGTGCCCTTGCGAAGAACCCGGGTTTGGTTCCCAGGCCTATGTTGGTCAGATATTCAAGTTTATTCTTCCTATCTAAATTATCATACTGTGTGATTCTGGTGACAGCACTAAGGAGTAAAATAAAAGGCTCAAAATATCTATATTTAGAAATGACTCTGGGAAAGCAGAGGGACCTTATACTTCTGAAGAAAGAACTGGCCATTCAATACTGCACTGTAACCGCAGTCTAACTCCTTGAGACTCTATGGAACAAAAATATTCCTAAGGAAGGAAAAATGAGGGACCTGGATGGGAGGGCGAAACGCTTGCCATGTAAACATTAGGACTGAGTTCAGGTGTCAGTGCCCAGGAAAAGTTCCATGATTGTCTGTGATCCAGATATGGGGGGCAGGTGTGGACATGACAAGAGGAAGGACCAGGGGACAAGGGACGATGACAGGCAATTCCCTAAGGCTCGCTCACCACTCAGCCTAGCCAAACCGGCAAGCTCTGGGTTTGGTGGAAAACATCATCATCATCATCAACAACAACAACAACAACAACAACAACAACAACCACAAAATGATCTCAAAAACTAAGGTGAAGAGAGACTGGGGAATGTTGACCTCTGACCTCCGCAGGCCCACACACAGTATTCCTGCACATGTGCAAATTCACATGGAAGCAAGTTCAGGAAATAATCACGCCACGCAGCTTCAGAGTAATAAAGCTTTTAAGTGCCCAGGGAGGGCCCAGTGGATAAAGCACGTGGCCTGGTCCACAGGGCCACAGTCCCAGCACTTCTAACAACAGAGTGCAGTGTTTCTCAACAGCATACAGAGGTGGAGCTGTTCTCCACACGCTGACTCCCTGAGAAAGGACAGGTGTATAAGGACTCTCTCATGGTGAGAATCCTTTACCATGCTCCTGACACATACACAGGGCAAGAGGCTGCCCTAGCAGGGACGGATGGATGGGGAGGAAGCACGATGGATCAGGTCACGATGGATCAGGTTTGTCACGTGGGAGAAAACTGGATACAACCTTGACATGCCTCAAGAGTAGCCAGAGTTCCAAGGTATCCACAGATAAAACGCAATGGCGTCGAGAGTCTGGTTTAAAAGGCCGCAGGAAATAAATGCAGCTGTGTGGCGGGGAGGAGGACACAGCCCCAACACTCACCTGCATTCAGATCAGCACCCGCCCACACGAGCCTCCGAGCATACCCAAACTCTGCCTAGCATGTGGCCGCCAGGGCAAAGACCCGGCTACACACACACACACACACACACACACACACACACACCACACACACACACAGGCCAGCTGCCTCATCTGGAGGACAAGGTAACCTTTGAGTCTTTGGGAACTCCCAAGCCCCAGGAGGAAGCTGTTCAGAGATCCTGCTAAAAATGATGCCCTGGAACCAGTCTGAAGAAGCTTAGCCTTTTTTCTTCATTCAGGTATTAACTTGGAGTCGTGCAGAGACTAGGAGGTGGGGTCCTTACTAGTGCACAGCCGGCCGTGATGGACACCTCTGAATCATACATCCCAAGTCTTCCCAGTGCAGCCATCAGCTGCCCTGGGACTCCCCTAAGAGGCAAATCCAATCACTACAACCTGCTTTTTCCCTCAGCCAAGGTACCCACAGGACTACTTTGTATTCCAGGATTCTTCCTGTCATTCCCCCCACCACCACACACACCCCAGTGTGTTTCCAGTGTTGCCAAGCAACAGCCCATGAGCCCACCTAACCAGGTTTTGAGATCATTAAAGCCACGCCCGAGTAGCTATAAGAATTCCATGAGTTTTATCTCCTAAGTCGGCAGCTATTAAGTGGAAAACATGTGAGCTCCAAAGTCCCCAAATCACTATCTTTATTTCCCCCCTTTGTTCTAGTTTTAACCGAAGGTCATTCTCATTAAAAAGCCTCTGGGGTCTTTGACAAATGTAAGCTTTATAGTTGCTGAGAGCTCCTTGGCCCTGCCCTGTGGCTGCAGGCCTGCCAGTCATCCAGCTGCTATCAATTAACATTCCATCAGTTTCTCTGTCAGTCTGGGTTAGGCTAACTGAGTCAGGGACAGTCTGCTTGGCCACAGTCTGACCTCAGGACGGGCTCGCCACAGAGTTGGAATTTCTAATGAAGTTTCATTCAAAAGAGAAAACACTTTAATGAGCAGTTATTACGTGCAAATCATTCCTCAGACAGTGTGGTATTGGTCCAGTGCACTGCACTTCACTGTCCTAGTGAGCGAACAACAGACTAATTTTCAAAATAGATATTAAATCTATTTAATACTATTAGATCACCTTCTTTATTAGAAAAGAACACCTTTTAAACCTATGTTTAAAAGGTCAACAAAGGAAAGAAAAAAGAAAGAGCAAAGGAAAACTGGAAACAAAATAAAGAACAAGAAATGGGGGGAAAAAAGAAGAGATTATCAAGAAGAAATTTTTTAAAAATAGAATGACAAGAGAAACGAAAACACAAGAGAAGGAGAAAATGAGAAAGAATGAGACCCAGGAATGGGAAAGCTTGCATTCCCACTGTCTTCGACACAAAGCTAAGGAGATGGAAAACTTCTCCTGATATGGTCTGTCGTATGGTAACAGACCTGACATTCACATACATTTTTGTATCAAGCCTGCATCCGTCACCGAATGAAGAGTTTATATGACAAATACTCCCAGGAAACTCCTTTGATCCCCAGTCACAGGACAGCTGAAGCTGAAGAATGTGTCAGTCGGTCTCTGGCAGCCTGTGGGGAAGGAGCACAGGAGAAAAGTCACAGGGTTCATGTTGGCGAACCACACCGGAGACTGGGGCATAGTGTAAGGCCCCGGGCAGGCAGGCAGTACCTGACTGCGAAATACCGGATACAGGATGGAAGTCCACAGAGGCAGAGTGAATGAAACTTGCCCACTTCACACTCTCCCACAGGCAACAATTTCAAGCAGAATCATCAAAGTTCTCTCTCTGTTTCTCTCTCTGCGCCTCCCCCCCCCAAATACTTGCAAATTCAGTTCAAGAACACATCAAAAAAGATAACCCGTCATGCTTAAGTTAGCTTCATTCCAGACATGCAGGATGGTTTAACATCTGTAAGTCAATAACTGTGGTTCATCAGAGAAATGGACTAAAGGACAGAAATCATGTGACTCGATAGATAGAGGAAAGGCTTTTGACAAGATCCGATATCCTTTCATAATAAAAGCCCTAAAGCGATGAGGAGTATGGAGAATGTTATCTGCATTGGCTACTCCTCTATTGCTGTGATAAAACGCCATGACCAAGACAACTTACAAATGAGTTTAAGGTTCCAGAGGGTCGGAGTTCATGATGATGGAGCAAAAACATGGCAGCAGGAACATCTGAGAGCTCACATCGCAACCACAGCAGGAGGCAGAGGGCTCATGGGCAAGGGGGATGGAGGGAGGAGCCTGACAAGAGCCTGTCCCAATGGCACACTTCCTACAACAAGACAAAAAAGACAAGAGCCTGTCCCAGTGGCACACTTCCTACAACAAGACAAAAAAGACAAGAGCCTGTCCCAGTGGCACACTTCCTACAACAAGGCAAAAAAGACAAGAGCCTGTCCCAGTGGCACACTTCCTACAACAAGGCCACACCTCCCAATTTTCCCCAAACAGTTCCACCAATTGAGTACCAAGCATTCAAACATGTGAGCCTGCGGGGACCATTCTCATTCAAACCACCACAGAACGCTGGCTTAAAGGTTCTGGCTTAAAGACCTATAGCCAATATCAAGCTACACAGAAGAAAACTCAAAGGATTTTTTCACCAAGACCAGAAACAAAGCAAGGGGACACACTCTCCACTTGTATTCAATAGAGTGTTTGAAGTCTTAGCAAGAGCAATAAGGTGAGAGAAGGGAAGCAAACAGATACAAAAAAAAGAAAGAAAGGATCAAAGAATTCATATAAAAGCCCCAAAGACCCTTGATGGCCAGAACTGTCCTAAGCAAAGGGAATTCTGCTGGAGATAGCAGTACAACTGACTTCAATTATACGAGAAAGCTATAATAATAAAACCAACATGGTACCAACACACACACACACACACACACACACACACACACACGCATAAGCCCATACAGTGATAGCCAGCTGACTCTTCTTTTGTAAAGATGCCAGAAATATATATTAGAGGAAAGACAGCTTCTTTAACAAATGGTGTTGAGAAATTGGATGTCCACATGTAGAAGAATAGTACCACTATCTTTCATCTTGCACAAACACCAACTCCAAATGTATGCAAGACATCAAGGGAAAATCTGAAGCTGCTAGAGAAGCAAGAAGGAAAAACACTTCGAGATATCGGAGAGGTGAGGGCTCTCTACAGGGTCTTCAGTACCCCAGAAAATGAGCAAATAATCAGCAAATGGTAGCACGTGTGGTTTAAAGGCTCTGTACAGCAGGGAGAGCCAGTGAGGGAAGACACAGCCTGAAGGGTGGGAGCGGCCTTTGACACCTACATCTGAGAGGCTCGTATACAGAGCATTCAAAGAGCTGAGGGGGAAAGACCTTAAACAATAAAAAAACAAATAATCCAACCAAGGAAATGAGCTAAGAACTAAATAGAGAATTCTCAGAGAAATACCAATGAATAACCAATATTAAGTATTCAATACCTGGTCTCAGTGGTGCATGTCTTTAATTCTAGTGCTTAAGAAGTGGGGGAAGCTCTCTGTGAGTCCCAGGACAGCCTAGGCTACAGAGAGAGACTCTCTCTCAACAAAACAAAAGCAGTCAACATCCTTATCCATCAGAGAAATGAAAATTAAAACCATTTCTGGAGTCCATCTCACCCTTAGAGTGACTGTCATAACAAGAAACATCACATTCACGTTTGGTGGGATTGTACATGGGTACAACTTATGGAAATTAGTGTGTATGTATCTTTTTTTTTTTTTTTTTTTTTTTTTTTTTTTTGGTTTTTCGAGACAGGGTTTCTCTGTGTAGCCCTGGCTGTCCTGGAACTAGCTCTGTAGACCAGGCTGGCCTCGAACTCAGAAATCCGCCTGCCTCTGCCTCCCAAGTGCTGGGATTAAAGGCGTGCGCCACCACCGCCCGGCTGTATGTATCTTTTTAAAAAGCAAAAAACAAAACTCTAACAAGAGAACTTTCATCTATAGCCCAGATATACCACTCAAAGGATTCAAGATGTGCCTTCAGGTACAATAATGGCGAAGGCCTCTACATCTTATCACAGGATACTTGCTCATCCATATTTATTGCTGCAATCCTCACAATAACAAAGAAATGGAATCAGCTTGGATGTTCATTGACAGATGAAAGGATAGGGAAAATGAGGTACATATACATAATGGATAAAGATGTACATATATACATAATGGATACAGATGTATATATATACATAATGGATACACATGTAAATATATACATAACAGATACACATGTAAATATATACATAATGGATACAGATGTACATATATACATAATGGATATACATGTAAATATATACATAACAGATACAGATGTACATATATACATAATGGATATACATGTAAATATATACATAACAGATACACATGTACATATATACATAATGGATACATATGTAAATATATACATAATGGATATACATGTAAATATATACACAATGGATACATATGTAAACATATACATAATGGATACACATGTAAATATATACATAATGGATATATATGTAAATATATATACAATGGATACACATGTAAATATATATAATGGACACAGATGTACATATATACATAATGGATACACATGTACATATATACATAATGGATACACATGTAAATATATGCATAATGGATACAGTTATAAATATATACATAATGGGTACATATACAAATAAATACATAGTGGATGTAGATGTAAATATATACATAATGGATACAGATACATACATATACATAATGGATACATATACATAATAGATACATATATATACATGTACATGAATATTATTGAGCCACAAAGAAATATGAAATGAAAATTAGGAAAATGGATGGAACTGGAAAATATTATAAAGTGGGGCCACTCAGCTCAGAAACACAGCATGTTCTTTCTCAGGCAGAGTCTATATAGTCTGCCTTTTATAAATGCGCATTTATGTGAGAATGAGTATGTGTAGAGAGATCCTGGGAAGCTAGAAAAAGTCCATGGAAAAGGAAAATGTTCTTTAAGGGGCAGGGAAGTAAATAAATAATAAATGCATGTAATACAAAAACCAAAGGTGGCTCACTGGGGACAAAAAGGTGTAGGAGTCAGGCAGGGAGATGGGTGGAAAGGCGGTTCCAACCGAAAATAACCACGCGAGAGAAAGCAATAAAGAATCAGTTTCTTGGCAAGCTAGGCAAATCATAAAATTAAAGAAAAATCCCCTACATGAATGGACAAAGCTGCTGCCCAAAGCCAGAGGCTGCTAAATCCAAACCTCGGTGACAACGGTGGGACAGCTCCCTAAGGCCCCCAAAGCACTCCTGACAATATCCATTGCTGGTGGCTATCATCAGAAATAGATGAGACAATCCTACTGCTAAACACACACACACACACACACACACACACACACACACACACACACACGTAATTGTGGGACACGGAAAAATACAGCAGAAAAGAGGCTCCAAGCTTCCTCCCAACTGTCAGTTCTCAGTGCTGAAAACTTGTCTGCAGACTCTTAGGAAAGAACTGCAGCCTTCTTCAGTGTGGACTCTGAGTGCAACAACATTAACTGGACAAGCAGGATGTGCACCGGGGCAGGTCTGCCTCAGGGGCAACTGTTTACTGAGTGGACTCGAGGTCCCCATCTGTTCAGCCCTCTTCCCTTCCCTTTATCTTCCCTTTCCTCCTTCTCTCTCCCTCTTCCTCTCCCTCCCCCCTCCCTTCCTCCCTCCCCTCTGTTCCCCTGAACTTGTCGTTTATACGTTAAGTCTTTTGACATATTACTCTACATGCAAGGTTCTTTCTTCTAAGTCTCTAATCACTGTGCTGAAGGTGTTTTCAAGCTGAGTAACTTCTCCCAACATTACCTGCTGCTGCTAAGTCTATCAGGTAAAAGTTATATTGCAGATAAGTTAATCTTTAGCTCAAAGTTTGGGGTTTTGGCTTATTTTTTTCAGGGTTTATTTCCTTGCTGAAATGTCCTATCTTTTCATTAATTATCAGCTTGTTTTCCTTTACATCATTGTGTAGTTATAAGCCACCTTGATTTTTGTTTTTATCTGATGACGTCAGCAATGTGCTCATCTGTGTTCGCTGTTGTGCTTCTCCTGTGCTGGGTGATGCTGGGTCTCAGATGGGGAGAGTGGGCAGGAGCAGGTCGGGGCTGGGCTGGCTTCTATTCATCCCCCAGAATGTCTGTTACTTCACCCTTAACTAGGCCATGTGGAATATGCCCTAAGAACCCCACAGCAGAGCTTTATACCACAAACCAGGAGCAGCCAGAGCCGCTGGGCTGAGCAAAAACTGCAGTCAGCAGAGGCAAAGGGGGCACTGTGCAGGGCCCGCCTAGTCAATGTACTCGTCTCTGAGGGTTCTAGATATTTCTTACCCTTTCCTTCCTGGGGAAAGGCCCTCCCCTCCCAGAGTAGCAACACCAGATATACTTACTAAATTTGGCTTTCAGTTTCCTCATGCCTCCCTGGGTGAGTTGGTGAGCATCTGAGTGCAGAAGTTCTTCGGGCAACACGCACCCGTAGGTCAAACGCTGCGGTCGGCTGTGAGAAGAGGGATCCGTCCTGGGCGAGCCATTCCCTTCTTCTCTCGTCATTTACCTGAGTGCAGGGTAGAGGTGGGGCGTGGGGAGGATGGATGAATAAATGATGGTCTTTATTTTTACACTGACATTTTATAGACTTGAACAGGCATTCTACATGAGCGAGCTTTAAACACATTTTTAAAACTGTTCCTGTAAAATCTGTCATCCTCTGCCCAGTGTATAGCGAGCTGTGTGAGACCACTGGAGGGGAGTAAAGCATTAAATGAGAACATAACACAGCTCGAACTGGAATCCTCTGTGGAGGAGAGCTGCAGGCGCTGCATGTCTGCGGCTCCCAACCGACCACAAGGAAGTATGGGATTCCCCATTTCCATAGGGAAGCCTGCCCCAAGCTCTTTGAGAGCACACATTCCTCAGGCAAGAACAGCTCCCCAGACACATGTGTACGCCCGCACCAGTTCTATTTCATGGTGACAAAAACCATTCTCAGAAGGGCCTGATCTTGGAAACAGATCCTTATGGAAAGTAGCCACCGTGCCACAGTTCCTGTCTTCAGGGATCGCGGAACTGTCTGGGTTCCAAGCTCCTTGCCTCCAGCAGGGGTTCTCAGCCTTCCCTAATGCTGTGACCCTTTGATGCATGTTGTGGTGACCCCCTACACCATAAAATTATTTCATTGATACTTCGTAACTGTAATTTTGCTGTTATGAATCATAATGTAATTATCTGTGGTTTCTGATGGTCTTAGGTGACCCCTGTGAAAGGGTCATTCAGTAGTCTCCTAGGGGGTCAAACCCACAGGTTGAGAACCCCTGCCCTGGGTGCTTGTTCTTAGAAGCCAATCTCAGGTAGAGGAAGGGGGCTGTCCTGTTGGAGGCTGTACTGGAGAACTAGCTCTGAGAGTCAGGGATTAAGAGAATCCAGGCGCACATGTATTGTTTGGTTTCTATTACTGAGGAGGGGCAGGGTCCGTGATGCTTGGCTTCATTTAGGTTTGTAATAGTTAAAGAATGATAAAGTTGATACACTATTAACTTCTGAGTCCTATGTTTGAGCCAAGAGTGTGTTCAGTAAGTTGTTTTCTAATAGTGATTGAAAAACATACTAATGCAGTCTTCAATCACATGTCAAAAGTGTGGCTACAAGGGGGGAAAACATCAGGTTCTCTCCCTCCCTCTCTTCCTCCCTCCCTCCCTCCATATGTATGTTCCTCCCTCCCTCCTTCCTCCCTCTGTGTGTGTTTCTCTTTCCCTCCCTCCCCTCTCTCTGTATATGTGTCTCCCCCCCCCATGTGTATACTCCTCCCTCCCTTCCTCCCTCCCCACCCCCACCCTGTCTCCTTTTCTCTACACAGTAGTCCTTAAAGTCCAAGCAGTGAACTGGCTCCACCCTGCAAGTCCCACAGCGTGCTGAGGAAAAAGCACAGAAACTCAATGTCCGGACCGTCTTCTACCAGTGGGTGGTGGAGCCGAGCCTGTGGCCACACTCCATTAAGCGTATGGCTGCCGACCATACTGGTAACTCAGAGTCGCAGTCTGTACAGACTAAACTATAAGTCCTCAGGATTCGCTTTCTAATGTTTATCATTAAGAAGCGATCAAGACATTTGCTCTTGCAAGATTTGGCTGGAAGGGAAACAGCAGCCATCCTGCACTCACACGCCTCTGGTGTGCAAACCCAGGTTCTGTGCAAAGGGTTTTTACAGATGGGAAAAGTCCTGCATCAGATGAACCCAGGTCAGAGGACTGCCTCAGGCAAGCCTTGCTTCCCTCTACAAACATGGTGCTCATGGACACTAGCTTCGGCTGGACACGTGGGTCCCCTGCCTGCTGAGTTCTTCCCTTCCCCGTGTCCAAGGCTTTAGATTTGTGTCCCCTGCCCCAACAAAGGTGCAACCAGAGACTTTACTATCCCCTGCCACTGGCCCACCCACAATCTGTGCTCTGTATCTATTACTGCTTCTGTTGGTGTCTGGATGTCAACTGTAAACCCTTTACCTACACAGAGCAGGCAAGACAGACAGATGGTCCTCAGGCTTCACCCTGTCCCTCCAGGCCCAGCATTCTAGACCCCTGCCATCTTTTATATGACCCTCTCCTAACACAAAAGGCCTGGGCAGGCACAAATCACAGAATCCAGAGTGAAGGCTGGGAGAGGGGCTGGAGGTGGGACAATGAGATAAAGGCAGAAGTGGGGAGAGGACCAGGGGGGCGACAAAGGAGTGGGAGGGTGACCTGGAAAGGGTAGAGGACAACCCGGAGCAACAGTCGGTGCTCCCCTTTTTCGGTCTTCACCAGCACCCCTTCCTGTGTCTGGAAGGCTGTCCACACTTAGTTATGAATCACGTACACATACATAAATAGCTTTCTGTGTAAATATACACATAAACAGTTGATCTCTTAATCTAGTTTTCACTACTTCCGGGTTGTCTTGTTTATTTTGAGACACAGAGCCCCATTCGTCCTCAACCTCACTATGTAGACCAGGCTGGCTTTGAACTCAGAAAGATCCATCTGACTATACCTCTCTAACGTTGGGATTAAAGGCATGAGCCACATTTCTGGGTTTTTGACACTAAGAATTGTGATCTGTCGCTCATATGGCGACTTTAAAGGCACAGAGCGATGACTGTAACCACTCCATGTGTGCTTGTGTACACCGACTGAATCCAGACTGTGCTTCCAGAGAGGGCTCCAACTGGGGATCAGAACAAACAACGGGGCTCCCCATGTCTGTCTACTCACAGCTCCGATCACTGATGCTAATTTTAGACATGTGGACTTGCTCACAGACAGACTTATCGCAAATGCTATTCTCTCTGCGGCACCTGCAACAGGCTGCATGTCAGTGGGCGCAGAAGGGGCTGCTGCCATCCGTGCTGCCAAACAAAATCTGTGGTGACAGGGACACAGGGACCCCAGGAAGGGTTTTGGTCAGACCTCAGCAAATGATGACTTCTTCCAGTTAATGAACTCACATCAGTCCCAACCACCCACTCTGTCTGCTCACTGGGAAAGGAGGAAACCCCGGAGCACAGAGTCAAGGTTTCTAGACTAGAAGGGAACACAGCTGTGTACCCGCTTAACCAGACGGGCATCTGTTAGGGTATGCATCTTAATGAAGAAAACAAAGTTCTGCTCGCCCCTGAGGAGGCAGGGTACTATGGAAAGATTTTCTCCAACAGAACGGCATTGTGAAACTGGGCCTAAACAATTCTCTATGGTCCCTGGAACCACGGCCGGAAAGGGTTATGGGGGCAGATCAACTTATTTTGTATTCTTAAAAACCCACAGAGAAACCTTGTGTGATTACAAAGCAAAGGGTCCAGATAAGTCGGCTTGCCAGCGGGGACCATGGAGGGCAGGGCAGGGCTCTCGTGGTAAAGAAACTGCACGTCCTGGGAAGGCCCGGTGGAATTTGCTTAATAAGTTGCACATTTGACATCGGAGGTCAGCTCTGCGGGTGCCAGGAGACAAAGCTTATTATATAATCGCACACTCGCCCTCGCTGGAAGGCAGCTGAGGAAAGGTCTCGCTTGTTTCCGAGCTTTCTCTGGTCAGCCAGTTGCTGAGGTGAGCTGCCATCAGAGGCATGTTTTGAAAGCCGAGTCTTGTCTGGGACGTCTGCCCCATCCGTCCTTCCCTGGAGAGGCCAACTCGGGTCCTGGGGCAGGGGAGAAGCAGGCTATATCATCTCGATCTGAGCCAGGGATGAGAAGCTAAAGACTCCAAGTTTTTCAGCTTAATAGATTTCTGGCTGTTTGGCCACAGATTGGTTTTTGTTTGTTTGTTTGATTGTTTTTGTTTTTTTGGTTTTTTTTTTTTTTTTTCCAGCTACAGTAACATGCTCTGTGGGACTCAGGACAAAAGCCTCTTCAGTTCTGGCAGTGTCTGCGGCACATGGTGTCCATATCCAAACCGCATCAAACTCCTGGGTTTGTCTCTGAGGTCTTTACAGACAAAGCTTCAGCACTTCACGGAAGGAGGCCCCCCCCCCCCCCCGGGCAGTCCCGCTGTCTGTGAGATGAGTTTTCTTTTGTCCAGCGTTTAAATGCTCACTTTGGAACAGGTAAGTAAATATAAATAACCCTTCTTCAAGGAGAGGCCGAGGCCGTGTGAAGGTCAACTTGCTCTATACTCAGGAGGTGGCTGGAAGAGGAAAACTGGCTCTGAGCAGGTGACACCTTTATCTCTAAGCTGCCACCTTTTCTTGATAATTGGCCAGGTATATACCAAGCTGAGAAGAGTCCTTTTTTTTTTTTTTTTTTTTTTCTAGAAGTTAATATTAGGGCAGCCTCTGGGCATTCTGGGAACACACGTTTGCTTGATCTAGAATTGATATACTCACATGTCATTTTTACCAAGTACTGAGAACCTGGACGGAAGGGCGAGTGAAGGGAGATCTCACAACGGCAAGGGCTTCATTTGCTCAGAGCTAAGAGGTACTGAGTCCTTAGCACTCGTGAGCACCGTCGGGCCCTCTGCAAGCAATCCTCCCCCGCACGCGTGCTCTCATGGTGAGGTGTTTGCAGGTAATAGGAAGGCTCCAGTGTCCCGACAGTGAGGGCGTGTGCCACCTCACGTAGTCTGGGGACATTCAGCAGAGCCTGCCCCTGCTTACTGGTTGGTTTCCTCTTGAGGTGGAGTGTGTGGGGTGCAACAGAGGCAGAGGACACAGCTAGACGCAGCAGCCCGCAGCAAGCGCACGAGCCCCGGCCGTCATGTGCCAGGCCTTTTCAGTCTTGACGGTGGTGGGCTTTTTAAGAGGAGCATTTCCCGCAGCTTTTCTGTTATTCCTAGGGGGGGGGGGGAAGATGTGACTCACCCTAAGCCAATTAGGCATGAGGAATTAAGACCACTGTGATTAGCTCAGGCCAAAGAGAGCCGACCACTAGAAATGGTCAGACAGACACACTTCCTTGCTCTGAGAAATCTGACAGAGAACAAACAGCACCACCAACTTCGTTTCTCTTCCGTGGAGTCCAGGTGCACCAGTAAACAAGGCAACGTGGAGTTTAAATGTCTTATCCCAAAATATCTGGAGATTTTGAAATTACATTACCAGAAAATATCTAAATTCCTTTTACGTTTTTAAGATGGAACAAAACAAGTTGAAGTTTAAAATTACAAAGGCATCTCCAGTGCGACAGGCTTTGCTGCTGGCTGGGAAGCTTCTAGTCACAGCATAGCCCACATAGAATATCCTAGTCCACAAACAACCAAAGAACTGTTTACTTAGTTTGTGGGTGTGTGGGTGTGTGGGTGTGCACGTGTGCACACGCCCTGACACACACGTAGAAGCAAGGGGACAACTTGTGAGAGCCATGCTTCTACTACCAAATAATGAACTCGGGGTATCAAACTCAGGCGGTCAGGCTTGGTGATAGGACCTGTCCCTGCTGAGCCCCCCCGGGCAGCTTCTGGTCCACCAACTTTAAATACCAAAGCCCTAACACACACACACACACACACACACACACACACACACACACATATCCTGGAAGCCTGCTGGCCTCATTTGCTTTCCTGGGAACACGGGGCAGAGGAGGAAAAGCAAAGGCCCAGTGAGACATGAGGCCAAGCAAACGCCACTGCAGAACAACTGTAAATGCCAACTCTAAGGTTGCCACACTGTATACATGCAAAACAATTAGATATAATTATTTGGGGAAATGTGAATAGGAAAAAGTGACCCAAGATAGTAAAAACAGCAGCTGTGGGTTAGTCACGATCAACAAGTAGGATAAACAGTAAAGATAAAGACTCACGGCACAACATGGTGTCAAATACAGAGCAGGGAGGAGAGGGCAAAACAAAATATAACTGCATAAAACACTCCCCCAAATCTCCCAAAAGGTCTTTAATGTCACATTATAGTAACTGGTAGGATAAGTATGCCCACCGCTTCAAGAGAGACTCGGATGTGACAGGACTTCGCGAGCACGCCGGAGATGGAAAAGCAGCCGCTCTTGAACTGTGACAGCGTGGACAAGTCCTACACAAGCTCAAGTCAGACCAAATAAAATAAAACAATCCTAGTATTGGGGAGTAGGGGTAAGGCGGGAAGTCCTACCCCTAGTCAAGGAGCTATTAGCGGTGCCGGAAGAGGAAAGAGTCAGTTCGGGGTGTGACACTTGGCAGGTGGACAATGCTCCAGGATGAGCCCCACACCCAACAGTATGCATACACTGCCTCAAAAGGAAAGAAAGGAAAAGTGGGAGGGACGGAAGGAGGGAGGGAGAGAGAGGGAGGGAGGGGAAAAAGGAAAAGGAGCAAGAGGAAGAGAGAACATGTGTAGATAAATAAAAGTTCTAGTGAAACGCCTCTAGAGCCCCCCATTAAATTAAAAGATTAAAAACAAAATAGGATAAAAGGAAAAGAGCAGAAGACACGGCAGCAAGCACGAATCACAAGAGCGCTGACGTGGCTACAGCCATTACAATGAAAGTGAACCTTAGGACAGATATTAAATTCAAATTCAAAGGGTATCTCATAATGGAAGAAGATCAATATATTAGAAAGCAGCTACAACATATAAATTGAACTAACAACGCATCTCAAAATACATAAAACAAAAAAAAGGAATGTAACTGAAAGGAAAACAATGTAATGATTATAGTCAGACATTAACAATCCCCTCAGTCGGAAATTGTGTTATTATACATCTACATCTATACCTGTATGTATGTCTGTGTGTGCGCATGTGCAGAGGAGCTGGCATTAGACAAGGTTGTGAGCCACTCCTGTGCGGGTGCTGTAAACTGAACTTGGGCACGCTGAAGCCCTGAGCCCTCTCTGCAGCCCCCAGTTCCCACGCCTGACACAACAGAAGGCCCACAGAGCTCAGCCACAGCGGGCCCGCCAGTGGCATCGGCCACAAGCCTCATGCACGCTGAAAGCTCTCAGTGAGCAGAAGATACACTCCTGTCAGCGGATGACAGTCTTATGGACCACAGCCCATAAGGCATGTCTGTAAAAGAGCTGGAATCGTTCAAAGCACATTCTCCAGAAACAATGGAAAATAGGGAAAACTACTGTGTGGGGGGTGGGGGGAGGTGGGAGGTGGGGGATACAGGGGTCCCACAAGGAAAACTAGTGAGAAGTAATATACAACATACTGATATAGTCGAGCTTACACACTACATCTGGTTGGTCAAACACAAAAGTAGTCAAAGTGTAGGGGTTTTTTTTTCAGTCAATTTCAAACATGATGTCAATATACCATTTCCAGATTATAAACTGCAAAAGGAGTCATGACAAATCTTCAGACTATGCACAATTTTATTAAGTATTTTAACACTGCAAATAAGTCAGCATATAAATATAAAGGTAGAGGGTTGAACAACTGAACGAAGCATCACACAGGAGCAGACCACACGGCCCGTCACGTAGGCCTCCAATATCAGTGCCTTGAGGAACTTCGTGAGAATACTTTACTCAGGTGCAAGGATACCAAATCCATGAAAACTGCAGGCAGACCTCAAAATGATTTGTTATCAGGAAGTATTCCCATCCGGTTTCCTGTCTAAATAGAAATTAATGACTACTCTGAAGTACAGCACATCATTTCTCTAGACTGACAAGTGGGCTGTCAAAGCCACTGTCTTGTTGGCTAGTCACTGGAACAGTTAACTTTATCAGAGGCTTCTGACACAGTGAAGATGGTCCTGCACGGCTGAGTTTCCTGAAATCTGTCTTTAACACATCAGTGCTCTGTGGAGATGAGTGCATCAGAGTTGCACCAATCGCCCCTTGCTGGGAACACAGGGTCGCTTTGGGCAGATCTAGAGTGATACTACTCCCACAAACCACATTACTCCTCTGGGCATCTGGAAGACAACTGGTTGCTGAGAACTGTTTCCCCTGAACAGAGTCCCCCAGCATCTCCTGAGTCCTCGGTGACCTATCACCGAGCAGCCGCCCAGCGGGACTGCCACGGGGTAGAGCACTGGGAGAAGGCCAGGCTGGAGAGCTGCCGGGCCCTACCCGGCCCTTCACGGGAGAGTCCTGCGAGTCCACACCCTGACTCTTCTCAGCCGCAACACTCTCAGTCTCTGTTAGAGAACCACACATGAATGGCTTTAACCTCAGCATTTCACTGGGACCTCCCGGGACTGTGTGCATGGACTCCGGGATGACTGGAGGAGATTTCCTTTCGGCACCTCCAAGGAAGGAGTGGGCCGCTGAATGACGCAGCAGCTCCGAGCCAGCTCCAGGGGTACCTTTCTTCTCGTGCAAATGCAAGCCTCCTGCACCCTGGCGTGGAACAAACTCGGGAGCAGCATCCTTTGCCAAGATGTCTGAGGGCCTGCAGCTCCCATCCCCACACTGACAGTCTGAAGGCAAAGCTGTGGAAGTCATGGGTTTCATCTCTGCGTGCTTCGAGTCCGGCAACCGTCTCTGTGAACTAGGCGCGGCCTTCCTCCCAGGCAGCTGCTCACACACCCGCCTGGGGGCAGTCTTCCCACTGTTGGGTTGGCTCTCAACGTAATGTGGAATATTCTGACTCACATCACTTCTTTCTGATCTGTCAATGCCCATCAGCATCTCTGAAGCCAAAGGAAGCGCTACTATGTGCAAAGGAACATAAAGTTAGGAGCATAAGAGTTAAGGGAAAATTAATGTTCTAAAGAGAACAATTTATTTATAGTTTTTTGTGCATTATCAAAGAAAATGCATCAGTGCTGGACAAGTAAAAATATTCTTTTACTCATATCCATAGAAATGGTGGATTTTGTGGCTGAAATGTTAGTTTATGTCATCCTGACCCAAGCTGGAGTCACTGGGGGGAGAGGGCCTCACTTCCAGCCACCCAGCCACTTTCTTAGAGGGCTCTACACTTCAGCAGCTGACTGCAATGCAGCGCTGCTCCAGGTCTGATGCCAAGCATGAAGTTTCTGACAAGGAAAGCGCCCCTCTGTGACAGCCAGGACACTGAACCAGATCAGAGGAAAAAGAGCCACAGGATGACGTTTGAAGACTCGTGTCACAGAGTAGTGATCACAAAATCCCAAGTTGACAGACAGAAGCTGCTTCTACTGGAGATGTGAGTTTCACAACCTTACCCCCAAACAAGAAGTCTGCTTTCTTGTTACATGCCACCCCCCCCTTTTTACCTAAAGTGCGTCAATCCAACACTTATATAGGTAACGCTTGTGAGTCTATGAGAAACATTTCAGGTGCCTGAACAGTGCCTGCTTCCAGGAGACCAGAGGGTCAAAAGCTGAACTTCCACAGACATGTTACATGTGTCCAAATAAGAATTTTCTTCTTGTATTTTTACCAGTGTCTATTTTTCAGACTCTAAAGCTGTGTCACACAGTCTCATGAGAGATCATGCCATATTATCTGTCCCTTTAATGTAGAGTGTCCGTGGTCCACTTATGTATTTACATTTATAATCAATAGCCCCACTTCATCCGTTCATTATCATTCTCTATTACCTTGGGTTTTGAGTTCTTGTAAAAACGGCAAGTCTCTCTATAAACGTTCAGTGCTTGCTGATATTGCAACCAACTTTTAGTGTCTGTTTATGGGTGTCTTGTAGCTTTTTCTCTTTTTTGATTTTATTAGACTATAATTTTTTTCTTGAAAAGATTTCCTCTAATAGTTTGAAAATTATAAATTCATTTCTACTTTTTTGGTGTTCCTAAAGTTTACACATTTCTAAGAACATTCACTATATTTCTGAACATCTTCAGGCTCTGTTGTTTGAGTATTCTTTTGCCTTAGGTACATAATCCGTTAGCTTTGTTCTGTGTTTGTTTGGGCTTTCTTTCATGGTGATAATGTTCTTTCTTGGTTAAATGTTTATCTCTTAGATATCTTCAATGCAGTGTCTGTCTGTGCTGCATGACTGCGGGGCCAGTACAGGGAACAGGTATGTTGCAAGGAAGCAGAAAGAGCTGGCAGCTGGCGCCCTGGGCCGAGGCTAACAGCGCATCCCAGACGGCCAGGCACTCAGAACACTGCCCCGTTCCCACTCAGCCCAATACTGGGGCTGGGGAAAGAAAAGGGAAACAGGAGTGGGAAGGGAGGGGAGGGAACTGGAGGTGGGAGAGAAGGGAGGGGAGGGAATTGGAAGAGGGGAGGGGAGGGGAAGAAATAAAAACTGCCTCCCCCTCAGCACTGCCTGCACCACCAGCTCATCACCCACAAGCCAGAAGCCACGGCCTCTCCTGGGACATATGCTCCTGCATGTGAAGTAGGTTTGCTTTTGCTCTGACTTGTTCTATTAGGGGACAGTTTGGAGCCAAGGTTTCCCATTTCCTCAACTGCTACCTTCCTGGTTTCAGGGGTTTCCTACAGTTGGTCAAAACCCAGTTATAATTTTGTCTTTTCTCCTGCCTCATTATTTATAACCCTGCCCATCGTTTCCTGGGACGGACATAACCGGGCTGGCTGGTGAGGCTGCCTGGTCCACCTTTTCACAGAGACCATCAGGTAGAGGAGCGAGAGCTCACCTGTGCGGCCTGCCTGGGCACACCTGACTCTGCACTCTGACTCTTCGATCGTCCCCAGCAGCTCTGCCATTGTCGCGAGTTTGCTAGCCGCACTCATAATCTTTTTCTCAGCCCTGTGGGTAATTCCAGGATATAAAATTAAAACAGTTTAAATGAAAAACACAAGACTCCCCAGCCCTGGGACTGTTTCCTCATAGCTCTGCCAATAAAGAGGGAAACCCACCCTCAGCTTCTCTTATGATCACATAAACAGTTCTGTGGATACGGAAGTGACAGCACACCGTCCTGGTGCAGTCAGGACCTCACGGCGTACACTGATCATATAAACAGTTCTGTGGCTATGGAAATGACTGTCCTGATGCGGTCGGGACTCAGGGTGTACACTCAACTCACCCCTCCTCCTTTCCATTATCCTGCAAGATCTGCTGAAGGCAGCTCAGGTAATACTTGCGCATCTTCCGGGCCGTCTCCTGGCGCTCCCGCAGCACCTCCGCCCTCACCATCTCCGCGGCCCTCTCCTTGCTCTCCTGGATGTATCGAAGCATGTCACCTGCAGGGGGTGAGAAACCCCACAATTTCCCCTGTTTCTCTGAAGACAGGAGGGCAAATTTCAGACCAGTTTTCTGGCAGATGAGGTAAAGAAAGCAGAGTTTAAATGGTGTATTCCTCATGCTCTTCAGAGTGGAACACTTCACAATGGCAATTTGGTAGACTCAAAAGCACAGCACTCTGGAGACCTAAGCTGGTGACAGCTGCACATGGGAAGAAAAGCAATGTATTTTGTCACATTCTAAACGACTCGGGCAAGAGAAGAACTCTGCAGCGAGCAGAACGCTCAGACTCAGGTAAGAGAAACACCCAGAAGGGGAGAGCAGAAAGCGAAGGAGGCCTGTGACTCCCGTGACTCCTCTTGTGCCTGAAAGGCTCGCGTCCATCCTGAGCCAACGCTCCATAGCATTTATGGATGATCCAGTATGGTAGGGGAGTACTAGAACAAAGAAATGGGGGGGGGGGTAAGGGGGTGATTGGGGATTGGGTGGAGGGAAGAGGATTTATGGGACATATGGTGAGGGGGGACTGGGAAAAAAGCATTTGAAATGTAAACAAAGAATATAAAAAAAATAAAAAATGTCTATTGGCAAAGAAAAAAAAAAGAAACAGCACATTGATTGCAAGAATTAAGTAAACTGTATTCATAGGCTTAAAAAGAAATAGCATTTATGGAACAGTAATAAACTCACAGGGGGATGTATAAGATGTTCTGCAGAGTGGGAAGAATCATCTTCCCTTCTGAAATTGACAGAAAATCATAATCCATACCTTTCTCTTCGTCACCATGACTTTTGTTTGTACTATTGCTAGTTAAAGAGAACTTAAAAACCAAATCTAAGAAAGACTACATGGTGCATACAGACTTCTCCTGTTAGTTACTTTAGGAATGCCAGCTTACATAGGAACTGCGTGTCCGTGTCGGCAAGCCTGAAATTTCCATGTTATACGTGCAGATGCTAACTGGCCACTTTTACTTCCTTGAAATGGGAGAAATTAAACTGGAGTTGCCCCATGGCCTGCAGCTGCCCTTCTAAACGGTCACCATGGCACGGTGCGGCGCGGCGCGGGGCGGCGCAGTGTGCAGACCGTGTCAGGGTGGAGGCTGCTTAGTCCCCACTGCTCACTGGAAGCCTGGGGAGTGGTTGGTTAGCAAGAGCAGGGGCTGTCTCTGCCTGCTGCCGGCCGTTGGGACCCTCTCCTGCCTTGTCTAGCCTCAATAGGAGAGGATGTGCCTAGTCATACTGCAACTTGATGCTGTAAGGCTGATGGAGAGTTAATTAACCAACAAAAAAAGAAAGAAAGAAAAAAAAAACAGAAAGACTTGTTTGTTTTACCTGTGCCCTTTGCAGGGAGGAAGGAAAACTGAGAACAAAATCTCACTGGCCTTTCACATCTGTAAGCAACTCTGAAACTCAACAAAGTAGAATCTGAGACCTTTCCTGCCTTTTGTTAAAAATGAAAGTAATTTTAGGAGGAAAGTGTGTTTCTCTACATAAGCCCAGACTACTGTATAAGACACACACCCATGTCCCGCACTTCTGCAGTTAGAACACAGGAGTCTTTACTCTGGAGACACCCTGGAGATGCTCTTACAAGGGGGACAGAGCTGGCAAACTCACAGCTGTTTGAAAAGAGGAAAAAGGACACTGACTGGACTCATGGTCACAGTTCCTGAGTCTACAGAAGGAGGTGCTGCTGGTCTGACTCGGGTGACCCCTCCTCCCTCCCTCCGGGGAGGGGGGGTTGGGCAGTGGGAAGGGGTGGGGGTGGGGTCCCTCTGCACAGCATGCAGAGGTCCTGCTTCTCAGCATACCCCAGTCTTCTGTGGCATGTTCTCTACTACAAGTCACTTATGCTGTAAAGACATTATATTTTAAGATAGTTTGATTCTAATGTCTAAACAAAGACTAAAAAGTGAAAATCAACAACATAAAAGTGAGTCCTGTGGCAGCAGGAGATCGGCTCAGAGGGTAGGCGCACACTGGCGGCTCTTGCAGGGCGCAGGCTTTTGTTCCTAGCCCCACACGGGGCCCATAACCATCTCTAACTCTAAAGCCAGGGCATCTGATGCCATCTTCTGGTGTCCACAGGCAACAGAGAGATGCATAAAATAAAAATAAGTGTTTAGAAAGCCCCAAGCCTGCTTGTGTCAGTTAAGTGAACTAATCCATTTCTGTGTAGTTTGAGGTGGCACTAACCATCTCTTCTAAGACTGAAGAAAAAGGCAGTTTGGAAAAGTCACTAACATGGCAAACCCTGAGTTTCCACATCACGACAGTGCAGAAAGCCTGTGCCAGCAGAGGGGTCTTGAGAGTCTCTGGACTTACGTTTAATTTTTTTCACAGCTTTAATATACTGCCCGCGGAGTTCTTCCAAGGCCTGAGCACTGCATGGCGGCCAGGCGTTCTCAGCGGCTCCTGCAGACAGTGACCTAATAACACACCAGATTGTAGAACCACAGAGGCTGTGAGTAGAGAGTGACACTTGGAACATATAATCTATATGACCACCCGAGCTGTCCCAGGATTTCACACAAACGAGCGGCCACTGTTGAGTTATTTCAGAGGAAGGCCAGGGAGGGAGCTGTTAGTGGATATTAAGCTCCCTTAGTACCCATGAGGCCCTGGGCTCTATCCCCAGAAACTAAGTATGGTAGCACACACCTATAATCCCAGCAGTCACTGGACTGAAACTGAAACAAGGTAATTTTGAGCTACAATTGAGGCTAGCCTTGGGAGGGAGTAAGCCTTGTCTCAAAAACAACAGCAAAGGAAATCGACACTATGATTGCCTAAGTAAACACTTGCAAATCCACATGAGGAAAATGCACAGAGCTGCTGCAGAGCACACTGTGGAGGGCCCGTGGGAACGCAGGGAAATGTTTCTCTACTCGTGCTAGTGAAGGTTACAAGAATTCCCCAGATCCCATTTTCTTTTAACATTGCACACATCGTGTATATATAAATAGCCTAAGTGATGTACAACAACAGAATAATACCAGTCTTTCCTATGACTACATTTTAAGTGAAATAACACAACCATTCAGGGTGACATTTCTCCTACTATTAAGGCTTGCATGACCTGTACTTTACCGTGGCGGGGTTCTGCAAAGGGCCCTCAGTGCCTCCAGTTTATTCTTCATGTCATGGTTCTCCTCTGTAACAGAAAGTCAGCATTCGTGTAACTGCCGCGCCGTCCTCCGGTTCCCACGCGGGAGCTTCAGAGGGGCGGCCTCCTTCCCGGCTCTCCCTCCTCCGCCAGCCTGGCGCTGGCCCTTCCCTTTATACAGTTTCTGGCATCCGAAGCCTGTCTCATCTTCATCTCCACTGGACACATCCTGAACCTCGTGTGCAGCTTCCCAGCTAACTGGAAGCTCTCCAGAACGGGTCTGCTCTGCTTGGTTGTTCTGCAGTATAATGGCTAAACTCAGCACTGCACAGGGGATGAAAGAGTTCTACCACTGAGCTACACTCCCCACTGGGTTCTCTAATTCTACATACGCTCGGCTCCTAGCTTAGAGTTGATGTTCATATAAACCATTCTAGAGCAAGAACCTCAATATAAATTGAAAAGAAAACAATCTAAAGCAGGTACCACTTTTTAAAAATAGAATAAGGTGTTCGGGGGAGGCTGGCAGAGCCCAGGGGCTATAAAGTCAAAGTGTGCCCTGCAGATGCTTAACCAGAGGCCAAGCACGAGTTGGGTGGGCCTGAGTAAACTCCTCTTTCTAAGCCTGAGTTTGTCCCACATGTCAAATGGGGAGAGTGTTATGTACCTACAGATTACACCACAGATACAAAAAGTGCATGAAACCTCTTCGAGTCCTGGCCATATCAATGCTCAGTAGCTGCGAGCCAGGCCACCCGACAGCACTCTAGGAACTAAGACACAAGCAGTGGACGTCGAAGCCAACCACACCCACTCCAGTGCTTTCCAGGAAATGCTATCAAAAAGGAACTTAAAACAAGCAAGCGGACCTGTAGATTTCACATAACAGATTTATAGACAAATAGGTTGATATATGCAGCTACAGCTATCAAAGGCCCTGGCCCTTTCCTCAGCCTGTGGTTTTCCAAGAAGCATCACCTTCCCTGGAGTTTGTGAATTACTCAAGATATCGGCTTCAAAACTCCCGATGCAAAATGACTGCTTTATACCATGGCCTCCACCTCAGAGCTCAGGGCCTACAAAGCCAGTTCCAGGCTAGCCAGGCTATCTAATACGATTCGGTTTCCAAATAAGTAATGAAATATTTTGTGATCACAGTGTACGGTGCTAAGATTGTTGTGTATGAATCACAGTTGCTGAGCAGGGTACACTGATAGTGTTACGATCCAGTCCATCTTTAGCCGCCTCTGAAGGCAAGCCTACAGTAGGGAAGGCAGGCGCATGTCAGCCGGAGGAGCCTGAAGTGCCTGCCCGCCTCCCGCCTCCCGCCTCCCGCTGCCCGCCTCCCGCCTGCCCGCCTGCCCGCCGCCCGCCTCCCACACAACTGTTTGACGCTCGGTATTCAGGTTTGGGGTTTTTTCATTATTATTATTCATCAGACATTAACTGGGTAGTATACTGTGGGTACTATGACTCTGAAGCTAAATAAGAGGAGGCATATCCGTATCCTCAAGAAACAGTTTGGACGGCCTCCGGCAAGTGGAATACAGGAAGGCAGCAGAGAGAGCGGGAAAGCCAAGCAGAAACACAGGAGCGCACAGCTGTGCCCACTTCTCACGACTGGGAAAATCAAAGGGGATTTTGCAGGAACAGCATTTTGTGAGTTAATCCTAAAGCCCGAAAGTTAGACCAAGGAGGAACTGGCGGGGCCAAGTCCACATGACAGAGTGACAGCCCAAAGGCAAAGAAGACAACTGGGAGCATTTCAAGCGTTCAGTGGAAAGAACAGAAGGCTCGTGGAGAAGAGGAAGATGGCGGAGCATGGAAGATCACCCTGACCGCATGCTCACGGGGGCCGGATAGAGGCTGGCCCAGAACCACGGGCTTCATTTATGCTATTTCCACCTCCAGAGCAAAGCCTGACTTGACAAACACTTGGAATTTCCAGTGCCAACAGCACTGTCTGACACACACTTAGGCCTTCGATGTCTGATCAATCAAGAGAAGAATGTTAAGCTTTTTAATTCAATTAGTAAATAAATTGGATTATATTGACCCCAAAAGAGAATTGGTGCCCATATCAACAAGACATTCCGTCCCAACTTGTGAGCCAGGACCCGCCAGCCTCCGCGGTGGCAGCGAGCCCACGCGCTAACCTCCAAGTCTCTCCACTGTGGCTTTGTGCGTCCTTTCTAAGTGCTGAAGGTGCCCACGGCACTTCTCCAGTTTCCTTCTCAGAGCCTGACACTCCTGCTTTTCCTTTTCAAGTTCTTGAAAGCAGTGTCCGCAGCATGAATCTTTAATTTCACAGATCTTTTTATCTGTAAAAAAAATTAAATGATACAAGACCTTTTTATAAAACTGTTTGGGTTAAAGGCAAGCAAGAAAAAAGGAACCCAGATGGCAGAACACACAACCGAAGGCCACAGCATAATGGAAAGAGCAGGTGCTCGCGAAAGAGGCGGGCCCGGCCCAGCCTACCACCTGCGGGATGGGTACTCAGCCTCCACAAGGCTTAACGTTTTGATGCATAAAACTCGACAACAGCATCCAGTTTAAAACTGCTACACAGCCTAATGCCCAGATCTTAATATGGAATACCATTGTCCATAAAGAGAACTAGAATTTTTCAAGAAATAGCTAACCTCAAAAAATAGAAGATCGCCAGGCGTGGTGGCGCACTCCTGTAATCCCAGCACTTGGGAGGCAGAGGCAGGCAGATTTCTGAGTTCGAGGCCAGCCTGGTCTACAGAGTGAGTTCCAGGACAGCCAGGGCTACACAGAGAAACCCTGTCTCGAAAAAACCAAAAAAAAAAAAAAAAAAAAAAAAAAAAATAGAAGATGAAGTATATACAAAATAAAACAGAAAATCTTGCCAAGCCAGAAAGTAAGAAGAAAAAAAAATTATGAGCACAGGACACAGGTAATAATCTGAAGGGTCTTCCTAGATGAGTCTGGGTGATTTGAGCAGTGATTAAATATACTAATGAATTATAAGGTATTGAACAATTAAAAAAATCTGTGAATCATACAAATAATGACACAGATGGATAGATAAGTAGTTAGATAGATGGTCCAGTAAGCAAAGACTTTTTTGTATTATAAAAACTTGTGAATGCCAACTGGTAACTATAGAGACATGTTTGGAGTTGGAAGAATTATCATTCTGCAATGAGGAAAGTAAAGAGAATGAGGCAAGAATGGGCAAAGCAGCACATGTATGAGAAAGCTGTAATGAGAGCCCGTTTGCATGGTCCTTGGCGTGTTCCCCGCAGGCTGCTTCCTGACTGCAGATGGAGGGAGGGCGGCGATTATATAACGAAGAAACTGCACACAATATTTTGTGACCAGGTGATGAAAATTAACCTCAACAATGAAAGAAAAATGGACGCTATGTGCTTCCAGATGTGACAACAGCAGTGCGGTCTTCCAGCCAAGGACACACAATCTGAGAACAGAAGATGAACTCCAGTGAATTCTGTTTAAAACAGAATGAAGGGGAGTAAGAGAGAGAACTTAGTCCTTGACATTTCAAAGTAAAGAAAGACAAAGGAGGCCGTGGGAAAGCTCTGCAGCAAAGGATGCAGAGGCAAAGTCCCACCGGAAGCCAGGGAGAGGAGCGCAGTGCACAGGGAGTGCTAGGCCAGGCGGCCGGGGTCGGCCGGCAGAGGGGGAAGGAGACGCAGGTGACACCCCAGGGATAAAGGCACTGTACTAAGAGGATGCAGGGGGAGATCCCTGTTCTTAGGAAACACAGACTGAAGGATGTAGACATAAAATATCACAATGCATGCAATGTTTATATATATATATATATATATATATATATATATATATATATATATACACAAAACAGAAAAAAGTCCTCAACTGCTACAGCTAGCTAAATAGGTGTTCTGTGAAACTATTTTTATTGTTTTAACAACCTTTTTTATTTAAGTTTGAAATTATCTCCAAACTTGAAAATTTATTTAAAATGTTTGGAAGCCATAAACAAAATCCTTTGGGATAGTATCTGGCCTACAGTAAGAACACAATAAATAACATTATTGCTCCCAGTGACACAGGGAATTTATAAAGTTAAAATGATATACAAAAGTGTTAGGAGACAGGGGGCTACAACTGTAACTGACGTGCTAGAGGAAGATGCGGGGTGAGCACGGGGTCAGCATGTGAGGTGAGCACGGGGTCAGCGTGTAGCACGTGAGCGCACAGGCTCAGTGACGGCACTGGTAGCCCTCCTGACTGCTCCGCTTCTTTCCAATGATGCCATCTATGTTCATAGAGACAGTCACAGAAGCATCACCCTGGTGCGGCGTGTGGAGTCCACATTTAAGATGCTGACGGTGAAACTGAACACCCCGCAGAAATGTCTACTGACAAGAAATATACAAACTGTAACATCTGTGAACAGCACAACAGTCTACATGCAGAAAAATGGATGAACTGGAGTGTCAGCACATGGAAAAGTCTTAGTGGCGTGACATCAGGTGGAGAAACCTCAGATTACAAGAATATAATGTGCATCAGTTAATTTTTATAATGCTTACATATATATATGTGTGTGTGCATATATATATATATATGTACATACACACACATATATATAAAGGCAACAAAAAGGCGTTTGAAAATCAGATCTTCAGATCTGTCAGCACAGCCTGGGAGCCGCTGTGGAGGAGCTGAGGGAGACCTTCTATTTCCAACCGAATGGAGAATTCCTGGCTGCTAGCTTGCCTACTTACCTACATGCTATTTATGGTCTTGGCATGCACCAAAATATTTTGTCATCAGTTAAAATTACTTAAAAATAATAAGATTAGGAAATGATATCCAAATCCACCATTCCCTGCAGTACCTTCTGCAAGCAGCACTATGAAGAACTTCGCAGGGCTCTCCTCACAAGGGCATGGGTGTGCATAAGGAAACGACAAGAGAATAAACAAGGGACCTTCAGCCCAGGCCAATTATTGCCACAGAAGCCAGTTCACACCTAAACTTTATCTCTACCATTTAACAGATTACAATGTAACTCTCAAGCTATTATAAATGTAATACAAAAAATAAAATACAAACTAGGGTCTAACCTTCATGTAGCTGCCTAGAACCCCGAGGTGGGGGGAAGGTTCTGACGAGGACGATGATAAAAACACCCAACAACTCAAGATCAAGGGAACGTGCCTAAGTGAATGGGCATGTGTGAGCCAGTACCCAGGGTTTGCCCTGGCAATGGTCAGCTCTTTCCAGGTTATAACTAAACAGTCATCCTGCAACAGAAGGGTGTGTGCAGGACAGGACAGACACAGGAGTCAGTACACAGGAAAGGATGGAGTCTTAGGAACTTGTCCGTTCCCACTTTGGAAATCTCAGGGAATAGGCACAGCCTGCTGTTCCCAGGTAAACTCTTGACTACCAAGGGCTTCGGCATAGCGTAAGGCATAAGTTACATCGAGGTTGGAGAGATAACTGCAGCTTAGCACACTGGCTGTTCTTCCAGAGGACAAGAGTTTGATTCCCAGCAGCCATATGGGGGCTCACAACCATCTGTAACTCCAGTTCCAGGAGTTACCTCTTGATGACCTCCTCTGGCTTCTGTGGTGTACCGATGTAAAAGCAGGCAAAATATTCACACATGTAAATTTAAAATTTTTAAAACTTAAAAGACGCTACTTGGTCAGGTGGTGGTGGCGCACACCTTTAATCCCAGCACTCGGGAGGCAGAGGCAGGCAGATTTCTGAATTCAAGGCCAGCCTGGTCTATAGAGTGAGTTCCAGGACAGTCAGGGCTACACAGAGAAACCCTGTCTCAAAAAACCAAAAAAAAAAAAAAAAAAAAAAAAAAGGCATTACTTGAAAAAGTTAAAATCTTACTGCGTCCAATGCTTACTCATTACCATGTACTTCGCCATGTGCTGGAAGCAGGTAGAGCAGCACCACTCCTGTCCTAAAATCTGGACAACTAAAACAACGGTCAAAATCTATCAGAAAGATTTCCGTGATAGAACGCTGGCAGGATGGCCCAGTAGTAGAAGCACTTGCTGCACACGCCTCACTACTCGAGTTTCATCTCCAGACACCATAGAAGGAGAACAGACGATAAAGGTGCCCTTTGACCTCCACGCGCATTATGGTATGTGTCCTAACCCTACCACTGTATGTACACATGCACACACATACCCAGCAAACGTAAAAAGATAAACAGAGAAACAAGCGAGGAAATGGGATAAATGGGGGGAAGAGGGGGACAATACGGAAGGGAGAATGGATAAATAACAATAAAATACTGAAGACGTATGAAATAGCCAGGAATCATATTGTATATTTACCTATTATTATATACATGTATGTCTACACACACACAGAGCCACACACAGACACACACCACATACCTACACACAATATAAATGAAGTTATGATACGTGGGGAGATAAAGACTTCCCGTGAGTCATAGATCTAACAAAAGCCCAGGACCAGGCGGAAGAAATCTTTTGAGTTTTAGTTATCAAGTTAGTCAAGAGCCTCCCAAAACAATACAGGCTACTTACACTGACTGCCTTGGCTACCGCCCTGAAGTAGAAGGTAAGTCCCTATTGCTGAAGACAACACACACTTTGGGGGATGTGGGCTGGATCCAAACTGCAAGTCTCCTCCCTGAAAACGAGCATCCTTGGTACCAGATGTTGATATACAAGTTTTCGAGGGAGGGAAGCAGTCAAACGTCCTACCCAGCTGCCATGCCTACAAACCACAAGACTCAGCAACACGGCAAGATATTCCTAAAAGTGCAACAGTATGCTTATAACATGGCAATAAGCAAGAACTCTGTGACCGGACCTAAGGCCCGCTCAGCAGGCGGGAGCCATGCCCGGTACTGTGACCTAGCCAACCGCTGTGGCTAGTGAGGTTGTGGATCTTAAGAGATCTGCTACTGCCCCTTCCCTAAACCAGGACAGTTGCTAACTGGTAAATACCCATCCTTAGACCCACAGATCAACGAAGCTCTCACCTCTCCTCAAAGAACATCCTGGTCAAAACCTGGTCAGAAGCCACAACTGGTCAAAGCAAGAGACCAGCTGCTGTGGGGCACCCATTTCTAAACGATAGATACATCTGCAACACAACTCCACCCCCAGCTCAGGGAACATCACAGAAATGGAGAGGGAGGGCTGGAAAGTCTGCTGTAAGATCATGTTTTCTAGATATGACAGGGAAGCTACACTCATGAAATCTCCACAAGGCCTGAACATTACAATACCAGGTGACACACCAAAGTAGATAAAAGTAGATGCCTCCCAGGGTCCTACCCCTAACCAAGAACTGTAGGCCACTAAGGAATGCAAAAGAGAGGAGGGAAGGAGAAGGGGATGGGGAGGGAGGGAGAGAGGGAGAGAAAGAATAAATAAATCAGTCTTTCCCAGGAATGAGGGCTTTGACTATCCAATACTAAATGGTCTGCCCTGAAATCAAATACACATCAGCAACACTAAATAGACGCAACAGATTGCATTTATCTACACACACACACCAATAATAATAAAGTAAAAGGAAGGAGGAAATGAAGGGAGGTGAGGGAGAACTAAATGATGTAATTGTATTTTAATTAAAAGAGAGAAACTGCCGCGAGCTTGAGTGGCGTGAATGCGCATCCGCACTGTCTATTACAGCAGTTCTCGTAGGTGAAACCCTTGTCCTCAACAGCTCGGACGGCCTGACTGCTCTGGGCGACTCTCACCCTTCACTTGGTGAGGACCATTCTGGAACGGAAGGAAGCACATCGGGATGGCAGAGGGTCTAAGTAGCCATGCCCTGAATACAAACTGCAATCAATCTAGACAGGAAACAAAATCAGTACCAGTTCCTGCTTCCGCTCCCAGCATGGCCGAGGCCTGAGCGCAGCGTCCAGACGTGGAGACAGGAAGGGGCGCTTGGACCCCAGAGTCGCCCTGGCCAGTGTTCCAGCTGACAGGATCTGCAGAGCTCTTGACCACACTCCTCTGAAATAAAATTTCATACTTAATGCCTGGGGAAAAATCTACAAATATTTGTTTAAAATCTTAACATTAAAGAATAAAGAAATATAATTCCAATATTAAAAATACTAAAAAAAAAAAAAGGCCTACCCGTCAACAACCTTGCCTGAATGTCAGCAGTAACTCTATCTCTGTTAGGACGTATGTGGACAGCATCCAATGTGCCAATGCTCAGGCCGCCCTGCCTGGCTATACCACAAGACAGGAGATAGTTAATGGTATCAGAATTATTCCTGAAAAATCTAGCATACTTTCACTTTCACTAGCCACTATGATACAAATATTTTACCTCCTAATATATCCAAAATAAGTACTTTAACATACTCTGTTCCTCGGTAAGAAAGACACTTGAATGCCAAATTAAAGACAGACAGTGCTTATAGAAATGAACCTAAGGCACCAGCCCTTTCCTCACTCACACTGAAGGCTCTTCCTGTCCATCACTCACGGGCATTATACTGTCTAAGTTAACTGGCTCTTAAAGCGCCAGTTCCAGTTTTAGACACATACTAACTCAGAACATGTGGTGTTACTATCTAGCTTTCGCTTGTCTCTGGAGGGCGACAGAACACCGCCTTAAGTGTGCTTGGAATTCTCCCAATAATACTTCCTCTTTCTTCTATCCATTAAGAACTATTTTATTAGTATCGTTTGATAAAATATTTTCTTGAAAATTGTCTTCCCGCATCCTTTCCATCTCAGTGGACTTTTTTCAGTCTATTAATTTCCATGAGTAATTTTAAATCCTATGGGTTTAATAAACTATAAATCAGTCTTTTGTATTTATGGGAAGTATCCTGCAAAAGTGGTATCACTGACTGACCCTCAGTGTCCTGAGCTGTGTTGGCTTCAAGAAGCAGGTCATATGCTGCTTCTATGACAAACTGGAGATTAGGCGTTTCAAGTAATCTTCCTCTGGAATGGAATCCGACCCACCCAAGGACAGCTGTGAACATCTAAACTCTTAGCTGGTTGTGTCACGTCCACAGCCACGAGCCAGATAGCTCACGCAGATGAGTTCCCTCTGCTTGTGCAATCAGAAGCCCTGACAGACTTCCAGAGGGATTTGGCATTGACAGAAAATGAGAACACCTTGAAAATTTGCGTTTTCACTATAGGAAAAGTCAAATTCCTGAGCAACTAAATACAAATGCAATAAACATCTGTGGGAAACATGTGTAGGTGAAAGATGGCATCCCTTTTGTAATTGTAAAGGCTCTTTGAGTCTTTTTAAAACATTGGCATGATTCCTTCATCTCACCTCTTCTCCTAAAATCTGAGATTTTTCTTATTTAATTCTTTCCCCCAATATTCTCAATGAAGTATTAAGCAATGCTCTTGGGAAGTGATCTTGCCAGTCATTTTTATTGGTGGCAACTATGTAATGTAACACTGTTGTAAAAACCAGGGCTAAACATACAAACTAGGATGCAGTGGGCTCACCACATCGGTTTCTCTGACCACGTCAGTTCCCCTGGCTCGAAGTCCTGTACTTTTCCATGTGTAGGTGCAGACAGGCCAACAGATACCACGGTTAGGAGCTGGGCCAGGGAGCTAGTCTCTTTCTGGATGGCCATCATAACACAGGCTTGCACAAAGCAACTCAGTAATTTGTCTCCTATACTGGAACACCCATGCCCAGCTTATAAGCATTTCCAGTAGGCATTAGCACCAGATGCTCAAAAATGGCCTTGAAAAGCCTTTAATGGTGACATCTTCCCAGACCCAAACTCTAACGTCCAAAGCCTCCTCAGAGGATCTTATCACTCTCCCACTTCTGGTCCTAAACCCTGAACCAGGCTGGCCACGTACAACACTATGAAATGTTCACGAATACCTCATCCCTTCAATCCCAAGCTGGTCAGACTGGTTTTAACTGGTCTCAGACAGTGTTTGTATGACTAAAAAAACACAGGGAATTCATTCTGCAAGCACACACTGGGGCATCCAGGAATTTCAGTAAATGAATCAAACCTCTTGTTTTCTTGCTTCTTTTTAACAATTTTGGGACCTCACTGGCACTTTTCATGTAAGACATACATTCACTGAGGACAAGGGAAAAAAAAAAGGAAAACCAAAACAAAAGCAACTAACCCTTTGTCTTAATATAATGGATACTTACTGAAGTGGTTAGGAACGCAGTTATGTACTTTCTAAATGTTATGCTCTTATAGAAAATAGCATACATGTCTAAGTAAAAGATATCTAGAGGCTAACTGCCCTGCCTCAGAGGGATGAGCTATGAAGCAATTAAAAAAACAAAAATCTAGCAGCAACTGTAACCCAGCAGAGCTGCTGCGGTGCAGCCTGTAAAGTCATCAGTGGAAACACACATCATCATTGCCATTGCAAAATGGAGACAAGTCAGGCCGCCGTGCTCGCTTCTGCAATCACGATCACCCTTGGTATCCCACAGCTCTCTAAGAACATACCTTCTCCCGCTCTGAGGCGACACTGCCTGTTAGCAAGGACAGCATATCTTGAAGAGCGTTCTGTATGCAGGCTTTTACTTTCTCAAAATACTGCACAGATATCCATTTCGAAGAACAAACTGACACGACTTCGGAAAGCTGCTTGTCTTGCGAATCGCCACCGTAGCCCAGCTGGGTGTCCCTTAGAAGAAAGCCCAGCACAGTGAGGATGTCTTCCTCGTACTGACGGACATCCTGCTGTGTCCGCTGGGCTTCTTGCAGTGTCCACTCCTTGCGACTCTGGTCCAAACACGCCTGGAATTCTGTCTCCTTCTGAAGAAGAAGTTCTGTTTTCTGCTTCACAAAGTCCTCTTTAGCTGCTGCAAGCACCTCATTAATTTTATTTCGATGATCCTCTAAAAACTGCCGATAATCTTCCTCATTTTGTTCTTGAATCTTGTGGATCTCTTCCTGTTTCTCTTTGTTCCACTCAGTCCTGGCCTTCGCCAGCTCAGCCCTCACCAGCACTGGGACCTCCTCGTCCTTCAGCTCCAGCTCCTTCTGCAGAGTGTGGATTTTCTCCTCCAGTTCCTTGACAGACATTGCACTTGGCTTCATATTTTCAAGCTCACCTTTCCACTTCTCTTTAGCTTCAGAGAGTGCAAGGGACAGCTAAAATGCACAGCAGCACACATTTGAAAGGTAGAGCAGCAGCCACGACACAGCAGCACACATTTCAAAGTCTCTGACACTCGTTGCTGTCAACAAACCCTAAGTATCTGGGCTAACCTCCCAACTAAACAAGCAATTAAAAATACAAAGATAAAGGGAAAAATAAATCTCGATGTGAAAAGATGCTTATACTAGACTTAATGATCTTTTCTGTTTTATTTGGGGGGGGGGAGCGGGGAGCGGGGAGCAATCCTCCTGCCTCAGCCTCCTAAGTGCCGGGTTAGGGGTGCCTTCTGAACTTGTGAGGACCATCAGGCTCTCCGTGTCCTCCTGTCTACACAGCTTTGTTCCTTTGCTTCACTGTGGGCTCTCAGCATCATACTACTTCTGTGTTCTCTTTCCCTCTGAGAAATTTCCTTTGAGATATTTCAGACACACAAACATATATAAATAAGAAGTACTCATGTACTACTTATTACCTAGCAGGAAAATACTGACATTTATTTACTGGTTTATTTTTGCCTCACTCTCTGTGGCCGAGGATGGCCTGAGCGACAGATCTCTCAGGTCCTGATTTACAGCCTGCACCGCTGCACAGTTTCATTTTTCGGACCTAAAGTTTACTATGATACACAGGTGGTTAAACTACTTTTCCAAAAGTATAAGTGGGCTATCTCAAGACTATTCAAAGTGTTAGTCGGCTATCACAAGACTATCACCATAGAGTAACTCATTCCTCATTCGCAGGCTTTAAACAATGTTATCCATTTATTTATTAAGGTTGGGCCTGCCCCTTAAGCCTGTCTTGTATGAACTACGCTATTGTCACTCAAGGCAGGTTTGGCTTTCAAGTGCATTCGGTTGGGTGGACTACAATACCTTTCCCAGAACAGTAAAAAAGGGCTAGCCCTTTAATAAACTTTAAAATTACTGGGTCAAACTTTAAGCCCCATAAATTAAGTTGGGGGCAGGACAGGGGTTGCAAATCTGGGTTTATCTTTTTAAAGAGCATGGAATCTCTAGATAGCTGGGTATTTACAAAGTGAATGCACTGTGCTCTACGACTACAGACAACACAGGACATCTTTACATGTAGGAAAGGATAACAAGGAGCAGAGAGAGGCCTGTTCTCAGTCTCGACCAACAGTTGCTCATAGAGCAGGGGTAACGTCTAAGTACAGCAACCACTGACAATGAGAGGTTTACGGTGCTAAGAGGAACAGTGGGACAAGAACAGAGTCCACTGCTAGGGCTCACGGTGCAGTGTGAGAAGTCAATGCCAGGAGCTGGGGCACATTCCAGAGCAGAGGTGGGAGGACTGCAGAGGTGGGAGGAGTATGAGGATGGGAGGACAGTGGAGGTGGGAGGACAGCGGAGGTGGGAGCACAATGGAGGTGGAGCACGGTAGAGGTGGGAGGACAGCAGAGGTGGGAGCACGGTCGAGGTGAAGCACAGTCACAGAACTGCACAGCACTCACCCTATGGGCCACGGCCAGCTCCTGCTGCTTCGCCCACTCCTGCTGCTGGGCTCTGAGCAGAGCCTTGTACTCTGCAAGCATGGGCAGCTCCTGTAGCCAGCGACTGCGGGCATTCTGCACAGCTGTTTCCACCTTCAGGAGACGACAGAAGAGAGGCACAGCAAGGGTGAGTTTTCACAGGGCATGTGCTCTTATGTATTTTATATTGTGTGTCCCTGTTACAACTGCACTGACTTTATACACACAGTAAGCAGCAAAGCTTCTTTCTAAATATATATTCTGCCCCCTGCAAACAGCAAGACAGGAAGTGGGAATCCGGATCTGAAGAGCGAAGCTGTCGTCAAAGGCTTCGTACAGTGCTAGCTGTCATTTCCAACCAAGTTCTATTTACCTTGGGAGAAAAAAGAAAGTATTCCCGAGGGTCACCTAGAGCCAGCTCGGTCAGCCACGGTACCCACCGCCTCCTCTTCGCCCAGGCTCAGCACGCCAGAGCACACATACACACGGGGAAACCACCGCCACCAGCGGGGAGGTAGTTTTTTTTGTTTTAGGGGGTTTTTTGGTTTTGTTTTTAAGAGCCGCATAGCTAGCACACATTGCTGGTGTCAAGAATGAATTTAGACATAAGAATACGCACAGCCCTTTAGGTCCAGACAAAAGCGCTAAGTAGGATGAACTTTAAGGATGATCTGGTCATAATCTATCACTAATTATGTGGACATGGCTTATTAAATCTTTTTCTTTCTCCTTTTTCTTTCTTCCTTCCTTTCCACCTTTCTATCTTCCCTTCTTTTTTTCCTTCTTTTAAAACCTATATACACATACCAATGCAGAGCTGACACACAAACACTTTCCAATGGAAGCACTAACTGCATGTGCATGTAAACTCTAGGGACTGAGCTATAGCAGAAGGTAAGAGTCCCTTTGGGGACATTTCCTCCACACTGTTAGCGCTTCTTAGATTTCTTCATATGATCTAAAATTTCATATACTCCAAACAGACATTCTAAACAGTTCTCTAAGCAACATTTTCTTAACCTTGGTAAAGACTTCAGAAGATTGCTAGCTTGGGGACTCACTATGTAGATCAGGCTGGCCGGGGCTCACTACATAGGTCCCAGGTAGTCTCTTATTTAAAGTAAAATATCTAAATAATAAATACATAGCAGATTTTTAAGACATTACCTGCCTTTTGCACTCTGCTCTCTCAGGGGTGAACAGTGCAGCTCTCCAGGAGAGTCACTACACTAACTAACCTAGATATAAGAAAATCATCATCTTTATTCAATCAACACGGGCTGTACTATACTTTCCTAAGTGCGGGCTTGCTCTGAAAGGTTTCATCTGTTTGGAGTGAGGCTGTGAGGGCTCGAGGAAAGGCACCGGCTCCACTTTTTGGCCACTGAAGGGAATGACAAAGCTCCACCGGGCCACACCTGCAGATCAATTCTGCATAATTTCAACACAAGTGCGGTTAAACTTCTCTATCTAAAGTTATTGTTGAAAAATACATTAGTGGAATATTTTCAACAAAACTAGATGTAAAAAATTCTTAATTTGAATGTTAAAAACACCCCACACAGACACAGACAGACAGACAGACACAGACACACACGCACACACACACACACACACACACACACACACAGATCTCAGAAAACAAGCACTTTGAAAACTCAAAGAACACAAAAAAAGAGTTTTATAACAGAAATAAAAAAAGCTTTAGAGATAATTGCAGTAGCTTTTCTAGTCTAGAAACACAGTAACATTTAAAATGTATAAGGTTACAATCCAGTTCAAAGGCAGTATTTCCCAGATTTTCGTAAACCGGCAGCCCCGCACTCCACGGATGGCCTCTGTCACCTTTTGTGCAATACTCTCACAGTACACGAGCTCCAACTCAACTTCGGGCTTCTTCAGAGCCTCCTTGACAGCAGGCTCCTTCTCCTGCTGGACTTGGTGAGCCTGCTCCTCGGCCTTAGACACGGCAGCAGGACAGGCCGCCTGGTCGGTCTGGCTGCCACGGTCTGAGGTCGCCTTTCTCCGAGCTCTGAGACTGTGATTCAGTTTGGACTGCCACTCCTTTTCCAGCTGTTGAATGAGTTTTTGTCTGCTCTGTTTTTAGAAGGAATGAGAAGAAAAATACTAAATAAAGTAAAAACTAGAATTACAGGTTACTCAAAAAAGCAACTACAGGTATACTTAAAAACCTTGGGTGTGTGGAGACTCTTCCAACACTGTGATATAGAAGTTGTCATTGATAAAGTTCATGTTCACAATCTCATGTTTTAGGTGAGTTTCAAGTTTTGCACGCTGGGCACATGTGTGCCGCAGCCAATGAACAGATCTAATAATACTGCACAGTAATTTTATGAGGGTTAAAAATTTAGCCCATAGAAATTTCCAAGCAACAGTTGAAAACTTCTCTTTGGCTTTACTTACAAAACAGAATTCGCATAAAGACTCATTTATAGCATTAAGGGCAGACTACCTCAGGGACAGTCAGTATGTGACCTAGAAACTCTGATTCTGCTACCATAGAAATGTCAGGACAAAAACTAACAAAATCCTTTGCTATGGAGCCTCACGTCAATAACCCTTTCCACAGCGCAAGCGCGGAGTAAATCTAATCAGCAAGCATCGGGTAAGCAGTATAGGAAAGGCTCGCTCACTTGAACACCCTGGAGCCTTACTCGCTATCACCTAAGGTTCACCGAGTCGACAGGGCCCACCGAGGAGGCATTACACATGGACCTCCCTGTGATCTCCCGCTCTCAGCAATGCAGGGAGTGGGTGGCTCCAATCAGTCTTAGGCAAAACCATAAAGTGGCAAAAATGGCCTTTCCTTTTTGCCTATTTCTGTCTACTAAATATCTGGAGTTTAAAAGTACTTCCTGACTACCAAACTAACAGAAGAGCAAGCTCATAGGCAGAATCTAGCTTCAACAAGCTGGAATTCTATTTTTTTGTTTTGTTTCATTTCTAAGTGTTTAAGATCATACTTTGGTCCTTAAATTTCTATGAAACTAGCTGAGTACAGTGTGGCACACGTCTTTAAATACATGGAAAGGGAAGGCGGAGGGAGATGGATCTGAGTCCACAGCCAGTCTGGTCTACATAGCAAGTTCCAGGCTACATAGTGTGATCTTGTCTCAAACAGAAGGCAGAGACGGAAGAAAGGACAAATACCTCGTGCTGGTGAGGATGCAGAGGAAAGGGAAGCCCTGCACACCGCCGGCAGGAACGCCAAACCCAGCCCAGCCACTGTGGAGGCCAGCGTGGAGGCTCCTCAAAGACTAAAGCTACAGAAAGGCCCGGCGCATCGATCCTGGGTGCTTGCCCAGGTCAGCATAGGGCAGGGACACTCACATGACACTCACTGCCTCGCTGCACAGGACAGCTGCTACAGCAGGCACAAGAAAGCAGCTGTAGAATAAAGTTGATCTCAGATAATACACTCTCTCACATGTCTTAGACTTCATAAAGATACATGCCACCAAGAACATACAACATGCGAGAACAAGTAAACTGTGTAGACAGGAAGGAACTACGGCCAGGAAAGGAGGGAGGGGAAGCCGGGCAGGGCCTACACATTCTTACAGTTGCATGAAAACACACGCAATGTTTTTAATTAAAGAAATTAATTTTAATTAATTAATTTTTGCTGCTGAGCCTGTCCGTCATTTTCTTCTAAGCCCATACATATATTATTTATGTCTATACTTACATGGTTAGAGACATTGGCATAGACTTGTTAGTCATTTCACAATAAGAAATTAGAGTTTCATTTCTAGGAATCATAGAAATATCAAAAAAAAATACTTCCTGAAGTATTTTTGGGTAAAGATCATGGGTTATTTTGAAAAGTCAAAGTGGCATAAAGTGTACCAGATTCTCAGACAGACAGACAGACAGATGACCATCTACATACTTGCTAATTCATTATAAGTCCTATGTTCAGAAAGAATGGCCTGCAGTTATTAATACATATAGTGACCAGAAGCCAGCTGTGCTGTCTCATTCATTCCCTTAATCCCTGCATTCAAGGGGCAGAGGCAAGCAGATCTCTGAGTTTAAGGCCAGCCTGGTCTACATGGCAAGTTCCAGGCCAGCCAGGGCTGGAAAGATAAAATAAAATAAAGAGTGGCGATGAGAGACTGTGGCCCCGCCCTCCCTCCGTTATCCCGCCGTGCTCCAGCTAACATCACCTCCTCCTCGGCCTGCCGCGGGGCTCCGCCGGCTTGCTCCTCCAGCCAACTCTGCTTTGCCGTTCCCAGGGTTTCTTGGTACTTCTCTTCCAGTTCTAACTTCAGTTTGCGTACATATTCTTCTCTGGCTTCCAGAAGCTGTCTCTGTGAATAAAGCTCACCTAAGTATCTGTGTGGCACTAACAGTCACCAAGTTAAAACGTTTCAGTGTGGATGGCAGCGGCAGGAAGACGAGTTCCAGGTCACTGTCGGCTCCACGGCAGGTTCAGACCCAACGTGGGCGTCAGTGGAAGACTGCCTTTATAAAAACCAAAACAGCGCACAGCTGAGTCTTGGTCCTGCACGGTTCATGAATTCGGTATCTGTGTTCCCTGCCTAACACTCAGATGGGTGATTCTCTCCCTGTTTTAACTGTAAAACAGTCAGTAAGCTAAGGTCTCATTTTGAAAGTAATTTTAAATCCTTTGTAACTCCTCGGGAGCCACCACTGACCAGCACCGCTCCCTGCAGGCGTTCACCTTCCACAGTGACATGTACCCATGGCACGTTTTCCATCAGGCTGATCACTGAAATACAGCCAGAAAGCTGTGTGAACCGAACGCCTCTCTGCTCATGACTGCCCTCTGCACACGGCAACGCACTGTTCTGTAAGATACCATACTCGTAACTTCGTCTGGACAGAATATGGAGTTAGGACTCTGAATATGGAGCTAGTTCCCAGCTGTGAAGCAGGGAGCTTCCAGACTGTGGTCTGCAGGCCGGTCCATCTCCAGAGGACAAAGCTGACCACTGCTTACCATAGCATACTCCTGGACAGACCATGGAGAAGAGCACACTGCTTTCTCTGACTCCCCTGAGAGCCAGTAGTCATACACAGCCTTTCCAGAGCCTCACCTTCCTTGTCCTGAGGTGACATTCAAACCCCTGCCCTTCCCAGGACAAGAGAATGACAATTATCTACTCGGAGTGCGACAGGTGTTGGGGGAGAGCCACTAACAGCACACTGCGGTGGTCAGAGCCGCGACGGCTCGCTCCGCAGCACCCACAGTTGCTCACACGCTCTGCCCAGCACCAGTAAGCGATGTAGGTAGGCTCTCCTGGGCAAGCACGGGGAGCAAACGGATGAAATGGAAACACCATGGGCTGAAGGGAGTGAACCTGTTTCAGTACTTTTTAACTTGGTGAGCTGTATTGACTTGATAAAACCAAATAAAAAGGCATCTGTGACCACCTTTGCCACAGTTCCGCACAGCAGGTGTGGGAGTGCACATGGTGGAGGTGAGAGAGAGGGGCGGGAGCAGCCTACCTTCTCCTCCTGAGCCTTTTCCATGGTCTTCCTGAGAGTGGATTCCAGCTCATCCTTCTCCCTGCATACTTCCAGGTAACACTCCTGCACAGACGCCATCTCCTTGTTCATCTTATCAAGGTCAGATCTTGAAGACACAGAAATGGCAAGTAAGGGAGTGGGAGCAGGCAGACACACACACACACACACACACACACACACACACACACACACAACTTCTGCATAACAAGCCACTTCCTCCAAGTTACAGAGCAAACAGGCAGCAGAGGCCGCTCTTACCTGAGCTGTGACTGGGCCCCCTCGTAGACCTCAAGGAGGTGCTGCTTCTCCACAGCATGCTTTGCTAGAAGGCTCTCTCGGATCTGGGCCTTCATGGCTTCGTGGTGCTGCTGGTAAGTCCTCTCACACCTAGCAAGAGAGGGCACTAGAGCTGTGAAGTAACAGGGACAGAGGGAACTGGCCAACTGGCCTGCTGGCCCACCTGCCTGCCCGCCCACCTGTCCGCCCACCCACCTGCCCACCTGCCTGCCTGCCTTCTTCCCACTCTTTCATTAATACAAATTAGAATTACGTCAGACCACTTTCCCACAACCAAAACAGGAATTTAAACCCAATGGTCTTACAGGAATCTTTTCTTCATGTTTTTAGAGAAAACTGGACACTTGAGCGTGAGAACATCTCAGTACTTCAAACACAATTATAATGGGTTAGCCTGGTGCTGCGTGTATTCAAATGCTAAATTCTGTACCCCAAGATCTGGTTGTTCCAAGATGAGCAGAGCCTCATGTATAGCAGCTGTGTAACCCTTGTCACCCATGTTATCGATGACTGGCTAATAGAGATGCCAACAGCCTTGCTGGGCGGAACAGAGGTGAGCAGAGCTGAGGTCCCCAGGCTTGGGGGCTCAGGGGGAGACTACCAGGAGGAAAGAGAAGGAAGGAGAGCCATGGGGTAGGAGGCTGTGAGCGCACGGCCACGAGGCCAGTTGGACGGGGGCCCAGGTGGAAGGCGGCGAGTGATGTCTCAGGATTACTGACAGGAAGCAGACACAATAGCACAGAGGGTTGACATCTGCCCAGCTCTAGTGCTTTACGGCATCATAAATATGAAGAATTTATGTCTTTTATTTGGGAATTAAATGGTCTAGGGTAGAGTAGAAACCCCTAAATAATATTTACTGCAGAGGCTGGAGAGATGGCTCAGCAGTTAAGAGCACTGACTACTCTTCCAGAGGTCCTAAGTTCAATTCCCAGCAACCACATGGTGCCTCACAACCATGTGTAATGGGACCCGATGTCCTCTTCTGGTGTGTCTGAAGACAGCTACAATGTATTACTCATATACATAAAATAAATAATTCTTTTTAAAAATATATTTACTGCAACACAGACTAGCTTGTCTATGCCAAGGACTGTAGTTAATAAAGAAATAACTATTTAATTGAACTAACCAAGAAATAGCTCCCAAATTCAAATCATATAAATCTAGTACACAGAGATCAGTGGAATCCGACTTACAAGTCATCTTCCAATATGCTGTTTACAAATTTATAACTCAGTGTGTGGAAGTAAGAGCCCCTCCCCTGTGTCCCAGGTGAGCCTTTGGAAGCGGCTCTAGCATTTCTGTGAAGCAGCGGTGAGGAGCTAGAGCTAGCCCAGCACACGACAATGTCTCCGTGCTCCACGTCATACTCTAGGAGAAAAGACGGGTGGCGACGTGGACTCACCTCTCCACAGCTTCCTGCTTATCATGGTCAAACTCCTGCACCATCTGTCTCATCTGATTACACAAGTCTTGGTTTGTACTTCTCAGTTTTTCTTCAGCCTCTTTAAGCTCCTAGATGAAGAATAAAGTATTACAGAAAACAAACACACCTGCACTCAGCAGTTTGACCTCTCAACACCCTGGGCCTTCCAAAATCATCTGATATAATCTCTCATAAGAACAAGTATCTTCACACCTTACTAGGACAGATATATTTCTGTATAAACAGCATCCTAAAAGGAGTAAACAAGTCAGGCGGCGGTGGTGGCGCACGCCTTTAATCCCAGCACTTGGGAGGCAGAGGCAGGCAGATTTCTGAGTTCAAGGCCAGCTTGGACTACAGAGTGAGTTCCAGGACAGCCAGGGTTACACAGAGAAACCCTGTCTCTGTGTAACCAGAAAAACCAAAAAAAAAAAAAAAAAAAAAGAGTAAACAAAATCTTGGTTTTGTTTTGAAATGTATTAAACAGAAATATTTACATGTCCACCAACCAACATTGCCTATGTCTGTTCTGTAAGTCTGAGTTACCTTTATATTCAATAAATATTCATGAAAATTCTCATAGAAATGTCAGGCCATTCACCTGATTCTGCTGCTGTAAAACTTGAACTTCATTTTTCAGTCCCAGGACATCGTCTCTGTTAATTGCCTCAGAAGAATCAAGCCATAACTGAGCAGTTGTTCTGTCAGAGGTATCTGTTTTAGTCTGAAAGTTTAAAATGGTTTTAAGTTTAAAACAAACAAAAAACAAAACAAAACAAAACAAAAATTATATATACTTTGAAATAATGTCATTTAGGAAAAAGTGTTTACATAGAACAGATAATTTCCATGTCTTCTTCTTTCTCAAATACAATCAATACAGTCCTCAGGGCAGGACGCTAGCGCGGTGTGTGATCACCTCTACAGGCTTGAAACAAATGCCCCCCTCCCTCTGACACCCCCTCTGCACCAATGTCTCCTCCTGCTGTAATAGTTCTTCAGTCTGGTTTCCAATCCCAAGGCACCTTCTAGGAGTGCTAAACTTTGTAAGCTGTTTCCTTGGTGGTTTTCTTTTTCTACTATTAGTAAATTCAGGATAGGCATCTTTAGCACGAATGCTAAGAAATGATATGTGTTCCTTCTAAGAAACATAGGACAAAAACATGCCTCAGCGCTGGTGAGGACCAGCTGAAAGCAGAGCCTCCCAGGCGTCACCCCTGCCACGCGCCGTCTGCACACACTAATTAGCAAGGTGCAGCTCGGGAGACGGTTACCCCACAGGATTACCATCTACTCCACCATGTGCCTCTGCACCAGCTGTACCGTGTTATGGAGCTTATTCAGCAGATACTGTTTTAAGACACATGATATACGCTGGTCCATTATTTTCCAAACAAGTCATGAAAATGAGCATCCTGATAGGTGGTGCGGGAATCAGCCTCTGCTCTCTCTCTCTTTTTTTTTTTTTTTTTTTTTTTGGTTTTTCGAGACAGGGTTTCTCTGTGTAGCCCTGGCTGTCCTGGAACTCACTCTGTAGACCAGGCTGGCCTCAAACTCAGAGATCCGTCTGCCTCTGCCTCCCAAGTGCTGGGATTACAGGCATGCACCACCACCGCCCGGCCAGCCTCTGCTCTCTCGACTGCTAACGTCAGCAACTATTCTCAGTGACTGCGCTAGATGGGAAATGGGAAGCGAACAGTTCCTTCCCCTGAACTCCGTGCTGCCCCAGAGCGGCACCTCTGTGCTTATGTGACCGTGTGTGTTCCCTCCCATTTGAATGCTCCCATATCTATAAGTTCCTTATTTTCCATATTAAGAATCTACTCAGTTTATGAAAATACCTGTAAGCTATTCCATGATTTTATCTGGTCACAGTCGTGTGAAAACTATCACAGATTGTTTTAAAAGGACGGCTGTTGCCCTGACTACATAAACATGTGGCTAATAGGCTTTTAGAACTGATTTGCCAAAGGAATTCCAGAGATTTTGGACCTGTAAGCTAGAGAAATGCTGACTGGCTATAGGCAGAGCGCACTGGGCTATTCTGGTAGGAGGGTGGGCAGACCAGGAGGATAACAGAAATGTAGACAGTGAAGTCTGGCTCTCTGGGTTTCAGCTGGCAACTGGACTAGAAGGCCACTTGTGTATCATTCTAGAAAAGAACCCACTTACATTCTGTTGTATCCTGAGAATTTGAGTGAGGCTAAATTTGAAAGTAATAGAATAATCCATTCTGAAAAAGAAATGTTAAGACATCACAGCCTCTGGGCTGGGGCATGTCTACTTCTCACTGCTCTGTCCTGCTCTTGTTTAGGTATCAGGTAAGAGAGAGCAGGTAAAGCAGGAAGATACCACAAATGGGCAGCGTGGTAGGAAAAGGAATGCGAATACATTTAAACTTTCAGACACGGCGGCCTGGGGAAACAACACTAACACAGGGATTACTGCAGACAGCCCTCATGCTCCTCCCCCAGCGGGTCTTGGTTAGAGTGTAACTGAGCATCAGAGGGGGGTGTTATTTTTCTCAAGCTCTGACGACAGGAGCTTCCAGCAATAACTCTGGCCCCATCAGCCATGGAGTGTAACTACATTTCCTAAGATCGGCTGTGAAAGCTCAGAGGGCCAGAGACTCCCCTACCTTCATTGTCCTCGAAGACATCAGCTAAGGATCATTGAGGTGGACGTCAGATACTGGGCATATCCCACCATCCCAGGACTCGGGGGCTGAAGAAAGCTAGCCAGGGTTACAGAGTAAAGCCATCTCTAGATTTTAAAGACACATCTAGAAGTAAGTACCAGCCCATGCCCTCTAGCCCACTCCTCTCGGAGGCCAACTCTTGTAAGGATAGAGCAGAGCGAGCTCAGGAGCAGAGCTTCTGAGGATCTCACCGGAGATGCTTATTAACAGGGTTTTAGAGCATGGCTGTTTGAAGCAAACCTGACAAAAGGCACACGCCCAATGCAAGGTTCCTTCATGTGTGAACAAAGAATTTAGCCTAACTGGCATCTGGTTTACTAGGTGCCCAGGACAAGCCAATAAACATCCTACCAAGTGGCTTTTTTCTTTTCATGTAAGCTTTACTTCTAAGAGTCAAATCAACCCTAAGAAACCAAAAATGTACCCTATCTACAAAGCGCATGCTTCAAGGGGGCTTCTTACATGCCCAGGTCCCAGGACCTCACCTCCGTGCCTCCGTTACCATCCTTCGATTGCTGGAGAGCTTCTGTTGCCGCCCGGCTGTCTCTGAGATCGCTCTGCAGCTGAGACACCAGGCGCCGCTTCACGGAGTTGCTCGTCAGCAAGCGCTGAACTTGTGTTTTCAGCTTCAGGAGCAGCTCATCCTTCGAAGGCTCTCCGTCTGGGGGTTCGTGCTGTGTGGGCCTGATGGGGAGACTGTCCGTTTAGCATAAAACCAAGAAACAAGTCAAAGATCCATAACACCCTAACCACATGTGGTCAGGGTTTCTAGCCCTTTACAGTCACGGCATTTTGAACTAACTCAATTTATGACATTTTGCTTCTTTGTTTCCGGTGCCTCATACATGCTGGGCAAGCATTCTAACACTGAGCTAACCTCTGCTAAAGGATCTCGAGCTTGGGGGCTGGAGAGATGGCTTGGTGATTGAGAGCACTTGCTGTTCTTTCAGAAGACCTGGATTCAATTCTCGGTAGCCACATGGGGGCTCCCAACCATCAGAAACTCCAGGGATCTGATGCCCTCTTCTGGCCGCCAAGCTCACCAGGCACTCATACAGAGCACATACAAACACACGGGCAGAACACTAATACACAGAAAAAAAACTTAACAAGTTAGAACTTGGTCATATATAAGGATATCACCTTTGCAAAACCAAGCTCATCCTTCGGATGATGCACGCCCCCTTGGTCTTTCTACCTAGATACAAGCAGTTTAAGGCTGACACAGCTCACACTTGTGATTTTTGGTATATGTCATACTAATATTGAACAAGGTGATACAGATACTGAGGAAGAAAACAAAAAGCAACATCAGCTATCCTAACCAGCAACTGCTGTTCCCTCTTCCTGCTGACTGACCCAAAAGCCTGGGTGGACTCTGCAACCTTCAGAAAACTGAAACAAAAACCAAGCTTCCCTAATCGCCTCGTCCCTGCCGTTTGTCTGCAGCAGTAGGGACTGAACGGAGCCGCCTTGTGTCTGCTGCCCAGGCGCTCTCCTGCTGAGCCAGGTCCCAGTCTCGAAACTCAACTCTACTTTCAATAAACTTAAGGCTTAGAATAAGATTCTTCTTTTTTAAAAGTCATCTTTGTGTGTGTGTGTGTGTGTGTGTGTGTGTGTGTGTGTGTGTGTGTTATATGACAGGACCTCTGCCCTCATAAACTCTCAGAAGCTGTGGCTTCCTATAAAAGACCTGCACAGCCCAGCCACAAAACCTCCGACCTACAGTCTGTCCTGCCTGCAGAGCGTTCGAGGACTGGAGCCTAGCAGAGTCATCAGAGACCAGGGAGACTCCATCCAGCAACGGGTGCAGGTGCGAGCAGAGTTTGGGGATTCCTGCGAGTGGGCGGGAGGAGGGCAGGAAGAAGGATCAGGAGCACTACAGGCCAGGGGCCTGCAGGAGCTGACCTGGGCCTCTGCAGACATGCTATGGTTGAGCAGCTTGGGGTCCATTGGGGGGGTTCCTGACAGTGGGAGCGACAGCGGTCTCTGACTCTTGCCTACTGTGGGGCCCTTGTCTTCCTGGGGGCCTGCTCCAGTCTTGGTGTGATGGCATGTGCCTGGGCTTATTGTAGCCGGTTATGCTCTGCTTGACTGACACCCCTGGGACACCAGCTCTTTTCTGGTGGGGGGGGGGGAATCTAGAGGAGAGGGGAGGAGGGGAGGTAGGGAGTAAGAGACTGGGGGAGAGAAGGGAGGGTAAACTGCAGTCATGACATAAAATACAAGATAAGAATAAAAAATGAAAAAGGTGGAGATGGAGAGGGGTGGATGGCGGAGGAGACTGGGAAGGAGTGGGGATACATACATCAGAATACACTGTAAACATATGCGAAATTCTCAAAAAACAACAAATACATCACGTTATGGAGGATAGAAAGGAAAGAGCTGCGCAAGGTCAAGTGCAGCAGGAGGAACACAGGGTGTTTCTGGGTCCCCCAGCTCTGAGGAGCTCTCATAGCGGATGGCTTCTGGGGAGAAAGTCAGTTTTCCTTAAGGGCATGGATCTGGTAGGTCCTTGCTTCGGTGGACAGCCCCACACCCTTGAACAGATTGCCAATACAAATGGGACTCAGTATTTAAAACAAGCACACACACCACACACACACACACACAAAACACAGGACATCAAGTTGGAGTGGACCTAGGAAGCACTAACAGGAGGAGTACGGGAAACAAGTGGAGTCAAAACACATTCCCTCAAGTGTGAAACTCTCAATAAAAATGTCTCTTTTTCTTAATTGAAAACAGTCATATATATTTCTAAACAACACTTTCCTAGTGGCTAATATGTACTTTAAAGTCACAGACATTACTAAAGACAGCCAGGCACACCTGAGACATGGTGATAATGTAAATATACTGGTTCATTAATTGTAAGAATTAATAGAAAATGTTGAGAGGGAGCACAAGCGCTGAGCATACGGAACTGTGTAAAATAGAAATCTCTCTAAGAGAGAAAATCTATCTAAAACAGAAATAATGGTATCTGGATTAAAATTTTTACTCCTGAAATTGAAAGATTTTAGATGATTTAAAATGAAATGTTAGAGCATTGTATATGTATGAAGAAAGAATGAACAAACCATTAGGTAAATTTATTTTTAACAATATAAATAGAAGCCCTTAGGATGGATATATCATATATGTAAATAACAATATACATAAATGTAGTCTATGGGTATGTTTGCATATATAAATCCTCACCTAGTTACATCACTTCCATTTTTACAGAAATCGAAATCGTAACTACAACAGATATAGCGATGTAAGAAACAAAATAGCTAACAAAGTATCCGCTGTAGGATGTGAACTGTGAGCATTCAGTGTACTCAGCGAGCAAGCGGGCCCTCCCCAATTCCTCTTCTGCCTGAACACAGGCCACTGGAATAACACTCTACTCCTAGAGAAAGCCAAGTCAGAGCGCAGAGAGAGTGCTTGTGCAATCATTTCTCTCCTTCCTTGACAGGAAAGAAAGGCAGAGTGGTCACCGCTCTACCGAGGATCACAGCACCCTACCGAGACCGTTTCCCTGAAACCCAAATAAACTAAAGTCCCGTATGAAGCCTGCTGCGAAGACCAAAGGGAAAAGGCATTCCACTTGTTAAATGTTTATCATTTGAGCTTAGCAGCCAACTACAATAATAGAGAGAGGAAGCTGTCTGTAAGCTGGGTACAGATTTAGCTACTCCAATTCCATTAATGTAAAATAGAATAGTGAGGCTAAACCATGTTACTGGGCAGTAGCCTGAGGGCGTGGTGGTTGGCAGGAAAAGCTGGGAGCTACTGGTACCTGGGCCAGTGATTCGAAAGCAGTTCAAGTCTAGAAAACAGTAACTCACTGGGAAATTTTGCTTCCATTTCTTCAAAAAATCAATTCATTCAAAAACAAAACAAAACAAAACCCCACAAATTTCTTCTTTCCTATGTCCTGTAAACTTGATAAGAGAATGCTTCTCAAAAATAGATGATCAACTATCAATGCTGGCGGGTGAGAGGATTCTCAGCTACATGTGTCCTCTGGATGCGGCATTTATCGGATGGTTTGTCCAGAGCTCTCAGCAACACCCCACTCTGACTCGGTGATGCCCCAGCTCCCAGCTGGGCGGCTCAGTCATCCTGGCGAGTGATGAGATGCCTCTAGTCTAGTAGGTACAGGAACATACTTGTGGCTATGAATGCTTTGTGAAGAGAAATGAACAGAGTCACTAGGCACAGCGTGCATCCAATAAGCCCAGTGCTTGGAAGTCCAGGACAAGACAGCACTTGAGGCCAACCTGGGATACACAGCAATATCTTACCTCAAGGAACAAACCAACCCCCCTAAAATACAAGATGTAGGATGTGCTTTAATGGATACAGATGAAGTGTGGATACATTCATCCCTCCAAAGCCACCCCCAGTACTGGAGAAATAACTGGAGAAAAACAGTTTTAATGAACTACGTCTTTAATCTTCAACATTAAGAGATTAAAAAAAAAGAATGAAGTTTGGTGTAAAACGGCGTGACTGTCATGTCAACGTGAACAATAGGCTGGGCCCAGAGTCTTGTGGCACCAGAGGCTCAAGTCCCCACGGCACCAGTGACAACCTGAGCCAAGAAGTTCACCTCTCTATGCCCCAGTAAAGCCAACATCTGTCACAAGACTGAGGACCCAAATGCTGTTTATAAAGTATGTGTTGAAATCAAAACAGATTAATGTAAAATCTGATTAATGGCATAAACAATTATGGATAAAATAGAAATAGCTATCATTTTTTACTTAGTGGGTGTAGGACACATTGCCGGAGACTCACATTCATCATCTATTAGAACTAACACTTAAGTTCCAAGAGAGAGCAAGCCTGCTGAGAGCACAAACAAACAAACAAACAAACAAGAAAACACGCTCTGAGAGCTACGGCGCTGCTGAGCAGCCGGGGCAGCACTAAAAGGCAGGGCTGCGCCCAACAGTTTGTGTGTGGAGCCTGGGCTCTTTCCCCGGGCTCTGAGAAGTGACAAAGAAATGAGGCATTCCCAACCAAGTGTGCTCTCAAACAGTCACATGGACCTTTAAATTGTTGGTACCTAGGCATAAAAACAATAGAAAAATACTTTTTTTTTTGGATTCACTAATCATAGTGGATACTTTGTTCAACATCATGTAACAGTTGGGCTAAAATCTTCACTGAGAGCCGTTCCCACTGCGCGGTGGCCTCCCACACTTCTCCCTCAGCTCTCAGCTACGGCTGAGCTGTCAGGAGTCCCCTCCACTGCATCTCAGCCACTGTGGCCGCCATTTGTCAACCAGGTAATTATGGGATGAAAAGAAACCTGGGTCAACACGGCCCTCAATGAGAGACTGAAGGCAGCTCCCACCAAACCCCTCCGTCTAGGTCCCCCTCGATGAGAGACTGAAGGCAGCTCCCACCAAACCCCTCCGTCTAGGTCCCCCTCGATGAGAGACTGAAGGCGGCTCCCACCAAAACGCTCCGTCTAGGTCCGCTACCTTCTTCCTTGCTTCCTTTCGTAGCAACAGGAGCCCCAGGAGGCAGACACTCAGCAAACGGAGCCTCACTAAGCTAAATACCAGCGGCTTCCTTGCAGGATCATCTCATGACTCTAGATTCCAACCGCCTAAACCTCACCTTACTGCTCCAATCTGTAATGGCTGTGTTAAAACACAAACTTCTCAAAAGTCACAAATGCAAGATACTTTTTTTTTTTTTTTTTTTTTTTTTTTTTTTTGGTTTTTGGGGTTTGGTTTTTTGAGACAAGGTTTCTCTGTGTAGCCCTGGCTGTCCTGGAACTCACTCTGTAGACCAGGCTGGCCTCGAACACAGAAATCTGCCTGTCTCTGCCTCCCAGAGTGCTGGGATTACAGGCATGCACCACCACCCCCACACCACCACCACCCCACCCCTCGGCAAGATACCTATTTTTTAACCCACAAGGCTAGCATTAAAAATAGGCATTCACCTCAATGGTTCAATACATACATTGTGTGTGTGTGTGTGCGTGTGTGTGTGTGTGTGTGTGTGTATGTGTATGTGTGTGTTGCGTACACATGCACGTATGAGGAAGGTGCTGGAAAGGAGCACCTTCCCTCCTCTCCACTCTCACTCTCCACTTCTTCTCTTTCCACTTCAGCCCTGGAAACAAAGCCTCGTCTTGAACCTGGAGCTGGGCTGGTAGCCAGCAATCCCTGGCTATCCTCCTGTCTCAACTTCCCACAATGCTGGGAGCATAGGTGCACGCAGCCATGCCTACCTTTCTAATGTAGGTTCTGGGGATTTGAACTTGGGTCCTTATGCCTACATAGCAACCTCTCTTCCCCACTAAGCCACTTCCCTGGCCCTATAACCTGTATATTTTAATTACATAAACTCCTTCCTAGCTTTCTATAACTGGCATCTATCCGCATGATGAGGGCTCCAAGCACAGCATTAATACTTCAGATTTCTGTTCATTTGGATTTCAGGCATTTATATTTCATTTAGGATTTCTACAACACACTGTCCCCTAACTGGGGTCTTTATCTGATGGATGGTTTCACCAGTGTCCTATACCTCTATCACCAGCTTTATTAACATAAATTCATCTATAGTAAACTATCCACACAGTACCTGTTAGCGCTGGCTTGTTTCCAATTGACTTTTTTAATGCCCAAGTCCGCACATGACTCCGTGAGCTCTACACTCAGGTCTCCTTCCGAGTCACCTGGAAGGACTCCGAGCTCTGCAGCGGATTCATAGAGAGAAATCTCATCTTTAAGCTCGGCTAATTCCTCCTAGAACAAAACATCAAAAACAACTTTCACTGTCTTCCTGAATAACAAAATCAGTCATCTATGTTTCAAACCTCATTTTGATGATCAGTAAGAATGCAGAAAAACCTCTTGAAACACATTCTTAATATTCATTCTAAATAAGTTCATAAGCGGTATTTTCACATGAATATATGAGGAGGCGAGGGCAGGGGGTTCTTCTGAGGCTCCCTTATTTACAAAAACCCCTTAGCTGAGATGCCTCTGGCGTTCTGGCCTCACTATAGAAGACAACACAGACAGCTCAGCCAGGCGCATGCTACACTCTGCCTGCAGGATCAACAGGCAGAGGACCTCCGACAGTGGAAGCAACACTACAACTCCTTTCCAGCACCTTCCTTCCCTTTCAGGGAAATTAAAGTGGCAGGCAGAGGGTCTGGAGAAACATCCCAGTTAAATACGCTCCATACCTGTAGAGACCCTGGTCTCCAGGACACACCTGCAGAGCCAGGAGGGACAGTGGACAGACTGGCAGAGGAGACAGACAGAGGCCTGGCTCTGCAGTTCATCAGAACGCTTAGGTCTAACTAACTGGTGCCGGCTAGATCCTGAAAAACTTCCCTGGCTGGTGTGAAGATGGCCTAAGCCACTTCTACCACAGAGAAACCTAAGGTTCAAGAAAGGCTCGATAGCATTGCCCAAGTCTCTTAAGGGTCAGTACTCACTTGCAAAGCCTTATTCATGCTCTCGCTTAGGATGTGGGCCTTCTGCACTTGCTGCAACTGGAGCTGGAGCTGAGCCACCTCCTGCACAGAGCCTGCAAGAGAGACAGAGGGGATGTAGCCGGAAGGAGGCACAGTCTACAGGGCTGGGAGCCAAGGTTTGACATGGAGTCTGCTTTGATGTTATGGTTTTAGGACCATACGGACAGGTAGCCATGGGAGACATCACGGACCCACGTGTCTGAGATTCAGTCCTCCAGGAGCTCAAGGCCTTGGACCCTGTAAGCCCAATCGTCACTGCTACGTCTACAGACCACAGCAGCCCAGGAGTCGTCTAGTGGGGACATAAGGGTCCAGCTCACAGAAGCCAAGAGAGCCCCGCCCTGCCATTCTGGCCCTCCAATCAAACTCTAGTTTGCTGCCTTGTAGACTGCTTTTACTTCCAACATGCCCATCCCACATATAAAACTACTACTCTTAGAAAGATGTGTGTGTGTGTGTGTGTGTGTGTGTGTGTGTGTGTGAGTGTTTCCGTGCACACACGCACCCACAGAGGCCAGTCAGGGTTGTCAGGGGCGGGGCTTGCGCAGCCGTGAGCTCCGCGGGGCCTGTGAACTGGACTCTAGCCTTCTGCAGCAGCAGGAAGTGCTCCTTGCTCCTCAACTACCTTTCCATCCCCAACAAACTCATATCTGAAATGTACTAGTGGAGACTCTAATTCAGAGGGTGGCTTGAGGGTTTCTTTAAATGAGAACAGGCCTCTCAGAATCAGCTGAGGGAAGGAATCACACTCCAAAGCCTGGAACAGCCAAGGGAGACTCGCCAAGTCCTGGTAAGGGGGAAAGAGGCTACAGGAAGCAGGGCTAGGAGAGCCTAGAGAGAACAACGGGGTCCACATCTGGTCCCTCAGCAGAGCACACGGAGCCTCTAACTCAGCGCTTTCCCCTTGATTAAACCACACCCCCATACCCTGCTCCGACTGTCCGACTGGCTCATATGCCAAAACACGACTTGTATGTATATTAGTTAATAAAATAAACCACTGACTGGTTTTGTCAACCAGAAATGAGGTTGACATTTATCTATTCCACAGTCTGTTTATCAACTTGACATTTTATTGCCTTTAACACCATTTTATAAAAATAATTAAGGTACCAGGACCATGAAAAGCATAGAAAGAGGCCACAGATACCACAGAGGCCACACTGAAATCTTAATATCAACAAAAATGTAACTCAGTGTCTGCTGATCACTGTAAATGGATAAAAAAATCTGAAGTTAAACAAAAAGATAGAAATATTTCATTAAATATTGGGTCTAAAACAGGCAAATACAATGATCTCTCATAGTCAACGTTGGCTGAGGCCAGGATTTCTGCATCTTTGGAAGCAGAGCGCCCCCTGGCGTGCGGGTTCCTACCCTTTCCTCTGTGGGACTGAAGTGGGTGCCAGCACACAGCAATGGTCTGTCTCTCAGAGGAGTGCTGGTGAGGTGTTTGGAACGTTACACTCGCCTGTATTCCAGATTACATAGTAGAAACGAATGCACCTTTAATACAAACTGCGCATACAATCCTCTCCAAAAGAGCCTCATCACTAGTGGGCTTCTCTGTCTCGTCTGGCTTTTTTCTACCTCAGGGATCTGGGCTGGTGAGAGGGCTCTGTGGATAAAGGCGCTTGCAGTACAAGTCGGTCGGTCAGTCAGTCGGGACGGGGCAAGACAACCTGAGTTTGAGCTCCAGAACTCAGGGCAAAAGAAAGAACCAGCTATGGAAGATGTCCTCTAATGTCTACACGCGAACCATGACATGCACATGCAAGCCCACACCCCCTCACACATGACAATAACAAATACACCTGCAGTTCAGGGATCCAGCTACATCTGCTTCACAGCAGCCCTGGGGACCCCCCCCCCCCGCCAGGCACGCACCCGACTGCAGCAGGTGGGCGCACTGCTTCTGACTGTCCTCCAGACTCTTCGTCAGCCGGCTGATGAGCTCAGTCTTCTCTAATCTGACTGCTTCTTGGTTCCGCTCCAGTTGCTGCACGTGATCCTTCAAGCGCATGCAAATACTTTCCTAAACAGAACACAAGTTGGCAAGTCATTGTCACGGCCAGTTAGTGGAAATTAAAACCATCAGATGTGAAATCGTCACCTGAAGTATGGTCTCTTCCACGGGCTGACCTGTGCACAGGATGGGACGAGAGCACTTGTGACCTGAGAGGAGGCCCAGCTAACAAAGGGCACCAAGATACTGTTACTCTAAAACCAGAGTTTACTCATGCCAAAGGCGAGAGAGGACAGCGCTGCTTGCACGTTATGCTGTGCTAACAGATCAACACAAATGTAGGCATACCACTTTGAGTCACGGAATCCAAGTCCTCAGACAAGGAAACAGGTGAACACATGGAAACTCCATTGTGAGCAGCCAGGGGCTCATTCTGTCCAGGGCAGCCAAAACTAATCTTACCCTCCTCTGGGTTTCTTTTAAATCTAATGTTTCTCCTATATTCCTCCTTCTACCTGTTACACATCTTATTTCTGTCCGAAGGCATCTCTGCAATGTTATGCATAACAAGCATTATAATGATGCTTGAAAACTTAATGACAAAAGACATGGTAACTGCTGAGTGTGACAAGAGGATATATAAACAATACGGCCTATGGGGCAAGGATCAGTGTCCCCTACATACACGGAGAGAGAGTCTGTGGATACAGCAAACTTTTCTTCAATAAGAAAACATGTTTGGAGCCGGGTGTGGTGGCGCAAGCCTGTAATCCCAGCACTTGGGAGGCAGAGGCAGGCGGATTTCTGAGTTTGAAGCCAGCCTGGTCTACAGAGTGAGCTCCAGGACAGCCAGGACTACACAGAGAAACCCTGTCTCAAAAAACCAAAAAAGAAAGAAAGAAAGAAAGAAAGAAAGAAAGAAAGAAAGAAAGAAAGAAAACATGTTTGGAAATAAAGAGCCGTGGGAGTTTGAAGCCCAGGTAGAAGACACCGTAGCAATCACTGCTTCTCACCTAAAGGCTGCTCAGGCTGACTGTCAATCAAAGCACAGAAGAGGCTGAATGAGGCAGCAAGTCTTAAGCTACCTGAGAAGACCTAAGCAATCCATTAGCAAGAGCTCTGGAGGGAGGGAGGGAGGGAGGGAGGGAGGGAGGGAGGGAGAGAGGGGGAGGGGGAGGGGGAGGGGGGAGGGGGAGGGGGAGGGAGAGGGAGAGGGAGAGGGAGAGGGAGAGGGAGAGGGAGAGGGAGAGGGAGAGGGAGAGGGAGAGGGAGAGGGAGAGGGAGAGGGAGAGGGAGAGGGAGAGGGAGAGGGAGAGGGAGAGGGAGAGAGAGAGAGAGAGAGAGAGAGAGAGAGAGAGAGAGAGAGAGCCTTTGGTACCAGATTGCCTTCCATGGCCTGAACCTCAATAATGCTCTCGGCATGAATACCGTGATACCTACCCCAAACATGAATAATACAGGAGCGTCTTTGTGCGAGGGAAAGGGGCTCTCCAAGTCTCGCTTCGCTTTAAAACTCCTGGCATTTTGTATTCTATGTCATAATGCAGCTGTGTTTGCTTTAAATTTTTTCTAGCAGATTTTTAGCAAAATGAAGCTTCTGGAAAGCGTGCCTGTTTATTTAGCGCTGCAAAGCTCTTGGCATGCTGCTGCTGTGGCCCAGGCCAGCCTGGGAAGCAAGGCTCTGACAAGCCGGCGTATCATAGCTGCTGTGTGATGGGTGAATGGGAATGCACAGATGCCTCTCACCAGGGGATGCCGAGACACGCAAACTCGCGTTCTGGAGGTCACCACCGTTTGGAGTTGTTACAAAAGGTGGTGTATACAGCCTTTTCTACACAGAAAGACCTGATGTTTAAGGAAAGCACTAGGTTTATAATAGTTTATAACCTTCAAAAAAACTCAGCTGTGTCAGACTGTCACACCTCCCATTACATGCAATTGGGCAGTCTCTGTGTTGAACTCTGTCTTTCAAAACACAACTAGCAACCATTCGTGATTTAAAAGAAAACTAAGCCCTACAAACATCCTCAGTCTGGCATACTTAACAGGAAAACCTGAAACTTCCCCACAAGGGTGGGGACCAGGGAAGTGGCGTCCGTCCGTACCTTTGAGCACCATGTTGGAAGTTCTCACTACTGCACTATGCACCAACACACAGCAAAGAGGCAGTAAAGAAAGCTCTGTCCATGAACGCTCTGATCTGCTACACAGAACAGCAGGAGGGAAACCACTAAACTAGTGAGCAACTGCAGGAGTACGGACAAGCTATTACACACTGTCTGGGCTGGAAAGATGGCTCAGCGGTTAAGAGCACTGACTGCTCTTCTGGAGGTTCTGAGTTCAATTCCCAGCAACAACATGGTAGCTCACAACCATCCATAATGAGATCTGACACCTTCTTCTGGTGTGTAGAGAGCAATGGTGTACTCATATACATAAAATAAATAAATAAATAAATATTAAAAGAAAAAGAATGTCGCTGTCTCCTGAGGGAGGAAATCACATTCTTGTATACACAAGGAGCAAATAGAATACGAAATTTAAAAACTGTCATATCATTTACAATACCACTCCAAAACTCAGGGTCTTTAGTAGAAATGTGAAACCTGTATAAGATCTATTTGGAGGAACTACAAAACTGATAGAATCAATAAAGAACTAAATAACTAGACAGGTACTCTATCTTCACGGTAGGAAACTCAATATCATCAAGATGTCATTGCTTCTTATGAGACCTACAGAGTCCGTGTACCCTTGACATCCCAGCAAGTTACTCTGTGGGTGTCAACAGACTGTGCACCTTAGGTTGGTAGGAAGTTATAGCTTACACACATCGTCATGCCGTGAGCACGCGAGAGTCCCGCCGTGAGAATGAGGGCACTAAGCACAGAGGGCAGAAGACAAGCTCCTGGGAAACTCACTCTCTCTCACTGTTGCTGGGACCCTGACTTTTGTTGCACTCCTCCAATTAGAAATACCAACTGGATTATAAAATAATACAGATTGGGTACAAGTATTTAACTCCTTATTACAAATACTGCTGAGCCAATTGATCACAAGTTTACAAAGGGATACCATAAAAAAACACTCCCAGGGTGGACACCGCAGACTATAGGGATGGGTCACAGTAAATATAGCTCGTGGTTTGGAACCGGAAGCACATTTTGCACGGAACCAAGATTCCACTCTACCTCCTGGTCTGAGTCCCTCCCCTGCAGTGGTGTCGGCAGGCGTGGGAACGGCTAAGGAGGCACAGCCTCGATCATTACCCGCCCTGCAATGCCCGAAGACTGGAAGGAAGCGGTTGTCCTAGAGCGGCCAGAGCCTAGGGTTGTCCTGAGAGCCATGTGGCCAACACTTGAACCAACCATTCCTACAGGAAAGGTTCCAAACCCACTGGGACCCCCACCCCATCCCAGTGAGATCGTTAGCAGAGGCAACACTCTTCAAACACTGCACAGGAGCTGACAGACTCCGCCATCCTAAACTGGCCAAGGCCCACCAATGGCTGGGTAATACCACTGTGTTAACCAAAAGTAACACGAATAAATAAACATTTTAAAAAATAAAGTAACAACTGACTTCCAGCTATATAGAAGGCCACTGACATGTATAGACTTTAGATTTGCTTAATTTCAGTGTGATAATCTTTTTATAATAAAGTTTATTTTAAAATTAAATAAATAAAAATTCCTTAGACAATTGGCAGGAAAAGTAAAATAATAAACCACACCCCCAACTCTAGTTGTGTGTGTCTATACAGAAGACTCTTCAATTGGGCATTCCTTTATCTCTTCCCACCCTAGAAACCCTCCATTACCACCAAATTCACAATATTTTCTATGTAAAAGGAAAAAAATGTAAAAATTGAATAAACCACATAAATAAATAAACTGGGGGTGATTTGGAAGAACGCTGGCCTGCCTGACACCCGCCGAAGCCGGGGCGTACACCAGCACCCTGTAATTGGACCGTGGCTGCCCACGGCCACGGCCCCAGCACTCGGAAGCAAAGGCAGGAAGATCAGAAGTTCAAAGCCACTGTTAGCTACACTGCAAGTCTGAGGACAGCTTGAGCTACTTGAGACTTGAGTCATAAATAAAATAAAATACATAACATAAAAAGAAAAAAGACAGAATAAAATGTTACGCAAACAATTACTCTGCCATTATGAGTCCACTGAGCCCAGGAGAAGGTAGAGGTGGCACAGAAGTCAGAGCCGGCAGTCAGAGCCAGCAATCAGAGCCAGCAGTCAGAGCCAGCAGTCAGAGCCGGCAGTCAGAGCCGGCAGTCAGAGCAGAGCCTGCAGCCGGATTAGAGCGAATCTCGGGAGGTTTGCTGCCCCCTCGCATCTCAGTTTCTTCCCTTTGTCTCTTGGGCTAAGTTAGTTCTTGAATTACATCAGGGAAAACTCCTCCTGAAACTCTATTCCTTCAACCTAGGGCTCTGGACACAAGGCAAGCAGCCTGCTGCTTGATGCAGAGTCTTCGACACTGACGCCTTCTTAGACACGAATACAGGGGTCAACTGTGCAGTCGATCTGTCCCGGACTGTCGTCCCTATTTCATACACTACATAGACTGAGTGTCCAGCCTGGGAAACATTTTCCTTTTGGGAAATTTGAAAACACATACAGTTATGTTAGGGAGGACACTCAAGATTAAATATGAAATTTACTTAATGTTATTATTATCTTAATTAGGGTCACTATTGCTGTGTTGAAATGCCATGACCAAAAGCAAGTTGAGGAGTTTATTTGGCTTGCACTTCCACACCACTGCTCATCAGCAGAGGAAGTCAGGAGACGAACTCAAGCGGAGGAACTCAAAGGCATGAGCTGATCCAGAGGCCACAGACGGGTGCTACTTACTGGCTTGCTCCTCACGGCATGCTTATAGAACCCAGGACCACCAGCCCAGGGGTGACCCCGCCCACAGCCACCAACCCAGGGGTGATCCCGCCCACAGCCACCAGCCCAGGGGTAACCCCGCCCACAGCCACCAGCCCAGGGGTAACCCCACCCACAATAGACTGGGCGCTCCTATATCAATCACTGATTTTAAAAATGCCCTAGACGCCTGCTCACAGCCCATCTTACGGAAGCCTTTTTCAACTGAGGCTCCCTATTCTCAAGTGACTCTAGTTTATTGTGTAAAGTTGATATGAAAACTAACCAGGACAAGTTTATACATAATAAACTTAGCCGAAAGATCTTTCTTATATAATTAGGAGTACAACCTGTCCACAAGAGTTCTAGTGTGCAAATTTCTATGGTCAGCCATTAGAATACTGGATTCAAGATATCCAACCGCTATTCTCAAAAGAACCATTTCCCAATACCCCTTACTGACAGACAGCTGGAAACTCGGACACCTCCAAAGGGTCAAGCGCCCAGATCAAGCTCAGGTTCTGGCCAGTGCCAGTGTACCCATTCCTCCCAGGTGGCATCTACTCTATGACAATAAGGACAATATATTTTATATAAAATAAAAAATAAAGCTGTCTAGCACTGTGAGGTCTAAGAAGGTACCAGCAGCTCCTACAAGAAAAGTACCCAAAAACGGGGTGGGAGACAGACTTATGATTAAAATAATAATCAGTTTTTGGGGGGAGGGAGAGTGAAGGCTCAGTTATAATTTTATACCTATCATTACCAAAAAAGAAGAGAGAGAAAGAAAGAAAGAAAGAAAGAAAGAAAGAAAGAAAGAAAGAAAGAAAGTCTACCCCGGGGACCACAAAATATCCAACTTTACTCAACTAACAGTTGCTCATTAGGAATCACCCGACCTGTTCCTGGAGGGCCGTCATGGTGGTGTCCAAATTCTTCTGTAAGGACGACACCTGCTCCTCGTACTTCTGCGTGAGGGCAGCAACAATGCTGTCGTGCTGCTCTCTGGCTCGCTGAAGAGACTCGGAATGATGGAGCTCCACCAGCTGCTGTTTCAAACTTTCCAGGGTGATCTCGCTTGTTCGGAGCTTCTTGGTGAGCTGGCAAACACACAAGGCACGTGGATAGCATCTGACCTCTGCTCCCTGACCTTCTCCCAGCGGCCATTCTCAAGCCCACAGAGGCTGGGAACAGCCACTCACTGACAAGCCAGGCTGCGCAGTCCCATGTGAAGGAGAATGAGAATGCTGAAGAGTGAGGTGGCGCCGGGGCAGCGCCAGCCCCGACATGGTTTGCATCGTTCTGTGAGCAAAGTGAGGGGCAACCCAATCGCAGGGTCACAGGAAATGTGCCGCTCCCCCAAATCGTGAGCCCTCGGATGGTCACTTACTAAATAAGACGTTTTTTGGTTTTCTTTTTTGAAACAGGACCCCAGTTTCTACCAAAGCTGGCTTCAAATTCCCAGGCTCAAGTGATCACCTTGCCTCAGTCCTCTGAGTAGCAAGGAGTACCGGCACATGCCACCACATCCCGGCACTCAAGAGTTCTGAGAACAGAGCTGGTACTGTGGGTAAAATAGCCCCGACAGATGGCTTCCTGCCGCCCAAGTCTGCAATTATGTAAGCTTCACAGCAAGAGAAAATTCAAGATGCACATGGGCTTAAAGCTGCTAGCCATATAACCTTAAAATAAGGAGACTCTGAAGGGAACTATGGGGCTCAAGATCTTCCTGCTCTGACTTGTCAATAGCTGACGTCATACTCTTGAGCAAGCAACTGCCCGTCTAAGACCTGCATGGCGCCTGGACACGTGGTAAGACAGAGCGCCTTTCCAACCAGATTCCAATTAGATTGTTGTTTTATAAAACATACACTGATGTGCAAAAATCTAAAGGAAAAAATTAGGGGGAAAGTCAAAAAATTTTGAATAGGGACAACCCTTGTTTGCCAATTTTAAAATAGACTATAAATACATGACAAATGTCACATAGGAATAGAAGAATACATAAGAATACAAGTTACTTTTAAGCAACACGCAGTACATACTAGCCACCAACTATAAGCCTAGATGGCAGAGCTACACGCATGAGACTAGCCCAGTGGCACCTTCTAGGAGCGCTGTCTGCTCCAGAGCACTGGCGGTAAAAAGCAGGAAGCAGAGCTGGCTGGCCAGAAGCAGTGGCTATGACCAGGCACTCCGAAAGAGAGGCACGCAGGAGGGAAGAGATGACCTTGGACGGAACTTCACCTTGTCCCACAGTAAACCACATCCTGCAAAGCCCTTAATTAAGAGAATAACAAAATTAGCACCATATTCTGGAAAGATTATCTGGATGGCCATAAGAGAATTTGCAGAAAGGGTAAAGCTAGAGTAGTTGAGACTTTAGCGTGAGGCTTTAACCGCCGAGCCTCGGCTCCAGCCCCAAACTGAAGTTTTGATGAATGAAGACAAAGCTCACCTTCTCCTTGCTGACTCAGAAAGGGTGGAAATGCAGGAAATGCAGGAAATGCGGGCGTCAGCAGGGAAGAGCTACCATCTCTTCCTGGCACCCACAGTTGACCCACGTGAGGGGCAGGACTTCAATGATACATCGTTCTTCTCAACTTGGTCTTATACAAACTAAATTTAACTTTTTCATTTGATTAGTCAATCTGTGAATGTCTTGCCTACATGAATGCCTATGCTCCACATGTGCCTGGTGTCCACAGTGACCAGAAGAGGGCATGGGATGCCCTGGGATTGAAGTTATGACTGTTACCAGCCGTGCTGTGGGTGCTGAGAACTGAACCCTGGTCCTCTGAAGAGCAGTTGGTGCTCTTAACTGCTGAGCCCCGGCTCCAGCCCCAAACTGAAGTTCTGATGAAACAAAGCTCACCTTCTCCTCCCTGACTCGGAAAGCTTCTATCTGGGCCTCCAGTGCTTCTATCTGCGCTTCGAGCTGCATCTCCCTTTCCTTGCCATTCTGAAAGAGCTTCTGGGATTCCCGAAGGCTGAGGGCCAAGCCATCCTTTTCATCTGGAACATGAAAGATTTTACATAAATGCTGTCCCTGTTGTGAGATCGTAATTGTCACAATCTCTATGAGATCTATATCTGAATGAAATTCAGTTCAGACAAATGAGTTTTAGTTGCTTTAGAAAAAAAAGAAAAACCAAAAAAAGTCATTTAAAAAATATTTGATGCCAAAAATAACTTAAAGAACCAGAACCACAGCCTGTAAATCCTTATTGTAACCCTTCATGGCAAAGGATCCCCAATACCTCTGCGTCTGTTCACTTAAGGCACTCCACAGATAGACGCTCACGGCATAGGTGTGCACACCAGTGATCCCAGTGCTCAGAGGCTGAGGCAAGATCACTGGGCCACACAGTAAGAGCCTTACTCCCAAAACAAGGTACCTAGGACTAATCACCCTTTCACATATTGAAAGGGACTCTTGAATTCCCCAGGCTTGGTCCTTCCCAAGTACTTCACCTATTCATCTCTCCCATTGCAGAAAGAGCTTTTGCTTCGCTATCAATTCAATTTGAAAAGAGCTGCCATAATTATTCCACAAATGGACACTCAACACCAACTAAAGCTACGGCGCAGAAGCAGCAGGCTTAGAAGAATGAGTCTGATGCACTTCCTCCATGTGGTCACAGAAAAATGGCAGTGAGGGTCCCTGACTTCTGCTGCTTCACAAATGAAATATGTCACCTCTAAGTGGACTACTTTATCAAGGTAATGACAACGCCCGCAGCTGTTAGGGCGGAGAGCAGTCAGCAGTGGACAGTGCCCACTTGCTCGCTGAGTCCTGGGAAGAGGAGGGAAATGGAAGAAAAGGAGTAAAGAAAGATGTCTCCAAACGCCAAGCACAGAAGTCCTGAGCTTGGGATCTGTTCGGGCCCATGTGAGGCCTCTGCCTGGGTCAAATGAGGGTATTGGAAATGGGCACAGGAAGCTAAAACAGAATCAAGTGGGTTTTTAGGCACCAGCGCCCAGTTCTGGTCGCCTCACCTTGGACTATCAGCAGCTGGTGGTTCAGATACCGAATCTGGCGTTCGCTGTCATTCAGCTTTTCAACTAAGCTGTCCAGTTGTCTCTCCTTTGCTTTGTTAAGAACCTGGAGTTGAATAATATGCATATTTTCTGCAGAGTCTGCTTTGGAATTAGAGACAATTTATTAGATAAAAACATACTAAGATCTGTGATCAGCTAGGGTAGCGTATTTCAAGCTTTTTATACAACTTGGTAGAATATCATGAAACCAATTCAGTGGACTGTGACTAGCATCCTTTTGAATATGAAGACAAGATTATCCAGAACGTCTCAGAACATTGTGTAGTGAGGATATGTAGTTTGTGACGCTCTGGTTCCGTTTACGTGAGAGGGCTGCTGCAGGCCATGCTGCGTGCTTTACTGCGGGTCACCGCCAGGAGAGGCAGAGCGTCCCCAGGTTAAAGCCTGACCCAAAAGGTTAAAGCCTGCCTAAATGTGGATAACTAACGCGCAGCTGCAACCGAGGGACACGCCCTCGCCAAACGAGGGGCGAAACAAGCACGGAACTTGCTATCACACTGCCTGAAAGGAACACGACTAGACATCCCTGTCAAAGGGTCTCTTTAGCAAAAGGTAAATACATTCTTTTATGTTTATATTGGCACAAAATGGCAATATTAATTAACCATATTAACTAACCAATAAAGAGAAGAGCGAACTCTGACGCCTTCTTCAGAAACAAAGTCACTGTAGAGAACACTTAAATCAGAGGAGGAAGCCGAATGGCGGGTATCAGGAGAGTGAAGCTTCAACTCCATAATAATACGCTCTATTTGGCTGATGCTTCTGTAAGCTTACATCAATAAATACATATAGAAAAATTTTAGTACTTATTAACAAAGTAATTTGTACTCTTTTCTAACTTAATATATATATGTGTATATATATGGCCAGGCATGGTAGTACATGCCTTTAATCTCAGCACTCAGGTAGAAGGCAGGTATCTGTGAGTTCAAGGTCATCCTGGTTTACATAGCAAGTTCCAAACCAAGACCTTATACTGAGACCTGGTCTTTGAAAAGGAAAAGGGAAAAAATCTGAACATGAAAAGCACCCCTCTGCCTTACAGAGGGGGACATAAACAGTCTCAGAGCTTCATCGCATCAAATTCACTCCTTTTTTTTTTTTAATTTTAAACTTTATTATTAAAAAAATTACACTGACGCTGGGCAGTGGTGGTGCACGCCTGTAATCCCAGCACTCTGGGAGGCAGAGGCAGGCGGATTTCTGAGTTCGAGGCCAGCCTGGCCTACAGAGTGAGTTCTAGGACAGCCAGGGCTATACAGAGAAACCCTGTCTCAAAAAAAAAAAAAAAAAAAAAAAAATTACACTGAAAAAGTCATATACTAAAACTAATCAGGCCCAAAGTCTTTACATTTCAATGACCTTCTTAACAGTATTCACTGCAAACAGAAGCTGTAGAACATTAGATTTTAGAGTTTACAATAAAATATATGTACTTGTCCACCATCAAAAACAAAGAGGCCGAGACCGTTAGGAACAGACAGGTGGCGAGTCCGTGCCTCCCTTCAGGGCTCAGACCCATTACCTACGGCCAGTCTTTCCTCTTCCCCAACGCTAGCCTTGCTTGGTCTCTCTTCATGTTTAAATATTGGTTTACATATCTCCTATATTGCACATATGCCATATTACACTTATGCCTGGTTCCCATATGAAGTAAAACATGCATGCTTTCCTTCATGAGGTTGTGTGCCCTTGATTGAACTCATTCTTTAACTGCTGTTGCTAGAAAATTGGGCGCTACCATCAGTTATTCAATTAACTTCTAAATGTCAACTTTACAATGATATATAATCAATCACCTTAGGAATAAATTAACTTGGTAAAATGCAGATTTTTAGGACCAGTAAGGAAAGACACAAAGCATGTGAGTGCAGGGACCGGAAGCAGCAGATTGGGAGTGGCCATGTGATGACTGTCACCCTACTCCACCTTGGCCACCTGCTGCTTCTCCTTCCTCACTGTGCTTCAATAAGGAGAAGCCTCTTCCACAATGGATGTTGATGCTTCAAGGCAAAGGAGCTCTTGTACTCCCTACAGCTATCCTGTGGCCCAAACAAGCTCAAAGCAACACTGTGTCCAGACAAAGCAGTCCCGTGTCCTCTCTGGCCTAGCCCAGGTGTCCTACAGTATTTAGGACAGCTCCCCATCACTCCAGAGTCACACTGGCGCTCTGGCACTGCCAGTAACTCACCAGGAGCATAGTGATAAAAGCTTCTGCCTATGAAAACACTAAGGATAGTCACTGGACAGCTTTCTTGGTCTGTTTGTTTTTTAAAACTAACATTTCAGTGGCTCTTCTAGTGGCTTTAAGTGTTTTCCTTATGGACATATTTATACACACTCTACATCAAAGAAAAAGGCTGGGGAGTATGGTGGTCTCAATAAGAATGCCCCCCCCCAAACTCTGAAGGCTTAGACTCTGGGAAGGAGACTAATTTAAAGGATTAGGAGGTGTGGAGGAGTATACATCATTGGGGGTGGGCTTAGAAGTTTAAAAAGTCTATGCTAAGCCCAGAGTGTGAGCATGTCTGCCTCTCTCTGTCTCTCTCTGTCTCTCTCTTTCTCTCTCTCTCTCTCTCTCTCTCCCTCATTCTCCCTCTCTCCCTCTGTCTCTCTTTCTTCCCTCTTTCTCTGTCTTTCTGCCTACAGAGCATGTAGTTCTCAGCTACTGCTCCAGTACCTCCAAGGACACAGCCACGCTCCCCACCACAGGACTACCCCTCTGAAACTCTAAGCAAGGCCCAATGAAATGTTTTCTTTTACAAAGCGCTGCCTTCGTCATTATGCCTCGTCACAGCAACCAAACAGTGATTGAGGCCGGGGCAAGCCACACATAACTGAGCCTGAGACCAGCATCAATTCTGAGTAGCAAGTCTGTAAATCATCACACACAGGCTTCAGAGTGAGAGGCCTAAGTCTGGAGAGGTGGGCGTGCTCATGCTCCAAAGCAGACAAGCCAGCACTAAGCTCGGTGACTGAGACACAGGACACAGTAGAGAAGCTTTCCTCCGACGGTTTGATGTCGAATATTGATTGCTACATTAGGGAGCACACTGATTCCCAAAGAAGCAGCTATGATTCACTTCAGTTTTACTTTATCTTTATCTCACGAACATAGCTCCTGCCAACATTTTCTCTTGAAGGGCTGGGAATGAAAACGAGGGCCTTACAAATGCCACGCACGCCCCTACCACTGAGCACCACTCACAGCTGCAACCCTGGGCTTTTTTGAGACAAAGTACAGTCTCTCACCAGACAATTCCAGTACCTGGCCTTGAGTGTTCTGTGTACTAGGGCTGACCTTGAGTGCTCCCACTGTGTACTCAGGCTGACCTTAAGTGCTCCCACTGTGTACTCAGGCTGACCTTGAGTGCTCCCACTGTGTACTTGGGCTGACCTTGAGTGTTCCCACTGTGTGCTCATGCTGACCTTGAGTCCTCCCACTGTATACTCAGGCTGACCTTGAATGCTCCCACTGTGTACTTGGGCTGACCTTGAGTGCTCTCACTGTGTGCTCATGCTGACCTTGAGTGCTCCCACTGTGTACTCAGGCTGACCTTGAGTGCTCCCACTGTATACTTGGGCTGACCTTGAGTGCTCCCACTGTGTACTCAGGCTGACCTTGAGTGCTCCCACTGTGTGCTCATGCTGACCTTGAGTGTTCCCACTGTGTGCTCATGCTGACCTTGAGTGCTCCCACTGTGTACTCACACTGATCTTGAGTGCTCCCACTGTGTGCTCACGCTAACCTTAACTGGTGTCAGATCCTCCTGACCCTCCTCCTAAGAGCTAGGCCTATAAGTGAACCACCACTTTATAGAGCTCAATATAGTATTTTGAAATAAACACCCAAGAGCATATTAGTTTGTTCATAAATACCTTAGTATATACCTTTAAAATAGGAAACGGGCTTTTTGAAAGTTACTTTAAAAATACTAATTCTTAGAATACAACTAATTAATTGTATACAACTAACTAATAGTATACAACTATTTATTAAATGTTCAAAATTCCCCAGTTATCTTAACAAAAAAATAACATAGCTGGGTGTGTAGCAACACATGACTCTAATACTTGTAATTGGGAGGTTGGAGCAGGAGGATTGCCATGAGCGTGAGGCCAGCCTGGGCAACACAGCCAGGCTCTAGCTCAAAACAAAATGGCCAAATGTATAAATATAAACACAACACCTACTTTCATTAGCTCCTAAAAATTGTTGCTGCAAGCCTTCAAACATGTCACTTCCTGCTATCTCCCGGGCTGGTGAACTATTCTTCTGCACAGAAGAGTGGTAAGGTTTATATATAGCTTTATATGGCTCCAAAGCTTGACAGTTGGGTTCTTGAGATAAACCAAATTGCTATTAAAAGATGACAAATAAAATTAACAATTAAGATTTGGTCTTTTCTTCCAAAATAATTTTACTAGGCACTTCCCTCTATCTTCAAGTGCTGGGACGACACATGCGCACCACATTCCGGGTCGAGGCACCAGGGATCGATCCCTGAGCCCCGCCCTGGCAGGCAAGCATCCCACCAGCTGACCTACATCCCTGCCCATGACCAACTTCTCATGAAAATTTTTGTTCAAAACCAGTACACACTATATTGAACACTATGAACTGTTTCACAGTCCTTTAGAGCACACAGTGGAGTCAATTTCAAAAATAAAACTTAAGAATTGCAATAAATAATTTATCACAAATGATCAAGATATAATGTTACCACCTTGGGAACATAAAACATGCACATGCTCAATAAATGAGAATATCTGATGCCATCTTATATATAATAAATTCTATTGGTTTTCAGTGAATAACATTCTCCAGAAATAAAGGGAAAATAACTACCTTTTAATGGACCAGTAAATAATAATAATATGAAGATGATAATTAATGATAATAATAATGATAATGATGATGATGATGCCACTGATACAGAATAGCGATTAGGAAAATGAGGCACTGCTTGTCACTGGGGAATTCTAAGGTGTACTGTCTCCTGGTACCTTTGTAGAAGCCCCCCACCCCCAGTCAGTGCACAGGGCAGTCACCCCACCCACAGCTCTGACACCACACAGTGCAGGAATGGCATCTGAGGTGTTAGGCTTAAATCCATTATGAGCCTGGTGAACATGGAAATGAAGGAACTGTGATCTACACGAAATTGCTGCTGCAAGAAGCTGTCTGCCTCTTGGGGAAGCGGCCCACCCACAGGAGCCGGAGCAACAGGAGGTGAGGGGCGACTCCCGGCAGGGCCAATCTTCAGTGTTCAAACAGCTGCTTCCAAGAAGCTTCCATTTTACACACCCGGCTTGGCATCGCGAGGGCATTAAACTATAAACGCACACCAGCCTGGCTGATTTAGCATGAACCTGAGTGAGTAGACTTGGAGAAACAGCTAAGAAATCATTTTTGCACTGCATCCATGAGCTTCCTTAAACACAAAACACCGTGCGCATACATGCACACACACAAATTCTTCAAAGTCAAACTCTTACAATACCTGAAAATTGTCCCTCTGAGGATCTGAAAAGGTAACGACGCTGGCCGCCTGCTTCTGACCACCCGTGTACGGCCGGAAGTCTTCAGGAAGGCGATACAAATCTGCCTGCTCCCGTTTACCTGGAGGGCTATAGCCACTTCCGCCTTCGTCCCCGCCTTCTCCAGGGTGGTACCCAAGGTGCTGGTCTTCAGTTTTATTTCGATTTTCTTCCCAGCCATTGTCACACTGTTCTCCAAAATACAAGTCCAGTCCAGTCCCGTTAGTCAGCAAGAGTAAAACAAAAGGCCCAGGCCCTACCCAACCGCGTCAGCACTGTGGCCACGACAGACACTTACGCTCACGCCGTGAGACTTGGGCAGTAGATCACGCTCAATCCACTTCCTTTCCAGATGCTCAGAAGGATGCAGTCTTGAGAAAAATCAATATTTTAGATCTATACTCTATCATATTTGGCCATAGAAATAACTCAAAGAAACCCAGGATTCTAATATTTGTTTTTCCCTCAACCTTAACCCAAAAGTTTTAGAAATCAATCTTAAGTCCAAGTTTACGTTATCATCAGCAGTGCCTCAAAGGAAGGTCTATGGAGTGCAAGATACAAGAGGAAGTGGCTCCAGGTTCTTACTCTCCCGCTGTGCCGTCTACACTGCAGTCAGAATCCTGGCGCTCGGGAGACGAGAGCTCATCGTCCAGCATGTCGTGAGGGAGGTCTGTGAGGAGCTGCTGCAACTGAGGAAGGAGTCACATCAACATCACACTGACTAAGCGCACAACTCTGCCCAGGCTGCCCTGACTTGAGCCGATGAGTAATGGACACAAAAAGATCCCTTACGACTGCGCATGCGTCGTGTCCATAATTTCACTTGAGGACAGGGGAACGCATGACGCCAGGCTTAATGAGCACCAGCAGGCTCTACTTTTTCTACTAGGGTGTCTGGTTTATACGCGCACACATTACAACTGAAACGCTTCTTTATGGAAACACAGCCAACCGTAAATCACGGTACTCATCCAATAGTATCAGGTTCCACAGAGCAGACCTGCCTCAGGATCCCCCTTCACCAGTAATCCGATCTCGAGGGAGTGACGATCTGCCCCGGTGGTGGGAACAGCAGCAGCACATAAGTCCAGGGAGCCCTTAAGCTCTGGTAAAACACCCGAGAGCCTCCAGGGAGTGAAGGCTTAGAGGCAATCGTCTAAGCCCCGGGATGTCATGCTATGGGATACTCGGCTCTTGGAGGACGCAAAGGCATACACTGAAACTAACCAAGCATCTCTGTGCTACTGCAAGACAACAGGAACGCTGGGAACCCACATATCCATCTTTCCAGCCCTGAGTCCGCTACCATTTAAAAGTCCGGTGTCAATCAAGTTTTAAGTTTTGTTTGTTGAAGTTTAATGAATTAAAAATCCCTTCAAAATGACACAAGATGATATAATTATGATCGCCTGCTGAACACCAGGCTAGGGAGCTTTTTCCCAAGGAACTCACCTCTTTTTCCCTTTCATAGTCTTCTCTGTCAAATTCTTCATCTTCATTTTGTGTCTGCAGGGCTACACTGCCAAACTCCAATGACATGGTCCTCCTGGGGAGAATTGGGACTCATGAAAACTCAGCCATATGACAGCAACTCATAGCAAAGAAGAAATGCAAACAGTCAACAAAACAGTAACCAGGGTCCCCAAGTGGCTAAAAGGTATTTTCAACAGTAAGATGTCTGCAAACAGAAACTGAAAACACTAACAAACTTGAAAGACACAAAAACCTTAAGAATAGCTCAAGTGAAGCCTCAAATGTACACACAGGGCACAGAGTCTGCTCCATGCTCTGAATTCCACAAATACAAATTTCATGCATCCCAGAAGGGAACTACCCAGTCCCGAGCTAATGAATGTCACCCAGAAACTGTTCACACACTAAAAAGCTTAGGGTTCCATGACTCTCTCTTCAGCACTTGGGGGCTGGCAAAATCCTACAGGGCAGAAGAGACGACCACGAATAGCACCACTGTGAGGCTCTGAGTCTCATTGCTCCCATAAACACAACCACTAACACTGGACAGGCTTCTGATTATTTAAATTACACAGAGGGATGCTGATAGTCTACCTAAAGTCCCCAAAGTCCAAAATAGAAAATGAATCTGACAGAAGGAGGAGGAAGAGGAGGAAGAAGAACAAGAACAAGAACAAGAAGAACAAGAAGGAGGAGGAGGAGGAGGAAGAGGAGGAGGAGGAGGAGGAGGAGGAGGAGGAGGAGGAGTCCAAGCCCCACACCTGGGAAATGTTCTTTTGTGTGTGGTCTGAGCCACAACTCATTTATTACAACTTCCAGGCTGTAAAATGTCATTAAACTCTGTCACATAAGAAGTATAAGGACCCCAGCAACACAAATGCATTTTACTGTAAAACATATAATTCCCTTTTGTTAATAGCTGTGAACTACATCATAAACTTTATAACCATTAGCACTGTAACACACACACACACACACACACACACACACAGTTTAGCAGATGCATGGTTGTAGTCCCATTTGTACACTAAGAAAAGGAAACCAATTATGAAACAACGCCACTATTAAAAGGCTGACTTTTATAGCTGTTAAAATGTGAATAGAAGATGTGTACTCTTAACCAGACACAGCATGGAACACATGCACCCTCGCTGGGGAATGGAAGCCTTGTCTCTCCTCGATGCCTACAGGAATTCTCGTGTTCAGATAAATCATCAGGTAAAGATATGACAACCTAAGACCGCTGTAAGGTGAGGGGAAAACACTACTCTCATATCTTGGGATTTAGTTCATAGCTCCAAACAGACCTCAGACCTACAGAGTCTGGGATGATGGAAACAGGGACACGCTTTAACCCGTCACCCTACAGATGGGACCAAGCTGAGCCAAAGGCATCCATCCCTTAGGAGACACAAAGACCCTTCCAGGCCCTGGAGTTGGCTCAGCGGTCAAGTGCGCTTGTCTCTTCTGCAGAGGACCAAGACTCAGTTCCCAGTATCATGGCAGTCACAACATCTGTAACTTCAGCTCCAGGGGACAAGCGGCCCATTTCTGTCCTCCACGGGCACCAGGCACACAAGTGGTGCACAGACAAGCTTACAGGCAAAAGACCCAGGCATACAAAGTAAAAACACATTTTTTAAAACTATTTCAAGAAAAAAAAACAACAGCCATTAATCAAATAGTATATATCACGGAACACATTTACAAAGTCAGGAGATAAAATTACAAAATTGTAAAACTTACAAATCACTTAATAAAAAGTATCAGTAAACAATTTTTTCCCAAGAAAATGACAACTTAAGAAGAGAAAATAACATAAAAATCCATTTTTAGAAAGAAATATTAATGTTCATTTAATATTCTAAGAGTCTGCGCTCATCAGGCTCAGGAGACGGCTCAGTGCATGTGACCATGCATGTTTGAAGACCTGAGTTCAAATCTTCAGAACCCACAGTAAGGCCAGACAAAGAGCCTACAGGAGGCTGGAAAGCATCTACAGGAGGAGAAAGCACAGGGGAGAGGCTGTCGGGAGCATCACAGGCCAGATAGCATGCCAAACACTGGAACAGCAACAGAAGCCTGTCTCAGACAAGGCAGACACCAGGGACTGACACCAGAGGCTGCCTGCCCTCTGACCTCTACAATATGGGATGACACCTGTATACCCATATTCACACATACAAATATCCATACACACACACACACACACACACACACACACACACAGGTTAAGTCCATGAAGAATTCAGGAAGTGTACTATGAGTAGCAATGTGCTACCTTCAACTACCACATTGAAAGTAGTCAGGTAACACTGTTTTTTGTGGTTTGATAAATTGCTGGTATGAGCTGATAAATCATCATGAAAACAATCAACAGCAATGGACATTTGCCATAGTAAACTGTATCTCAGTTAATATGGCACAATGACGCCATCAGGAGGAACAATGAGGAACAATGACCTACTCTGGGCTTGACAGGAAAGCTGACCACTTAAAAAGTAAACCAAGGTATCTACACGGATAGTGTGCTTTCTAAAATACAGCTAGCTCCCTGATTAATATCTTCAATCTCGCCAGGACACTTTCCCCAACCCCATTACAAGAATATAAAAAGGACATCTGGCCGGGCAGTGGTGGAGCACGCCTTTAATCCCAACACTTGGGAGGCAGAGGCAGGTGGCTGGTCTACAAAGTGAGTTACAGGACAGTCAGGGCTATACAGAGAAACCCTGTCTCGAAAAACCAAAAAAAAAAAAAAAAAAAAAAAAAAAAAAAGCACTGTCTTCTCTTACACTCAGATCAGACAGACCTCTGACCCAGCTTGTCAATACTTGTCTGACAATACTTGTCAGTATTGTCCCTGGTAGTTTTTGGTTATCCCCCTCTCTCTACCCCTCACATAAAGGGATAAATATTTACTTGCTTTGTGAGCAAACTTTAGTGTATATCTTCCTTTCCAAAAATATTTATCATCATCATCAATTATGAGTGAATATATCCATATTGGGTCACAGGCCTTAGGGTCCCCTGGAGCTGGAGTCACACATAGTTGTGACCTATGCAATTTGGGTGCAAGAAATGAACGCACACCCTCTTGCAAGAGCAAAGTCAAGCTCTTTACCGCTCAAACTCCTCTCTACTCCCACTGCAGCAGACAGGATCTTTAGACAGATCTCTTTTATTTGTTTACGTTCCAAATTATTTGTTTTGTTTGTTCACATCCCATCGGATGTAATATGGCTGTAAGCAATGAAGAACTGAAGATCCCCAGCTCTGGCAGCTGTGCAATCTTAACTGCTTCTGTTTCTTTAATAATGAAACGGTAAAAACAGCATAGGTGTGGGAAACCTTACAACTCCCGGATAAGGACTCCGCCCTCCTCTAGATGCCTGCTCCATCCAAAGTCCATTCTGGCCACTTCCAGAGCACAGGCTCATGATCGTTTGCTCGTGGCTTCAAACTTCAGCCTTTATTTACATAAAAAACAATCACGAATTGTGAAGCTACTGTGAAGCTTCGAAGTGAGATTCAGCTTAAAATCATGACTACAAGATGGACTAAATGTAAGTGCCCTGGGAGTTAGAAACTGCACGCACTAGCTTACACCCTAACTTCTCTTAGAGAATGGAAACAGCCAGAACAGAACGCAACAGTTTTTAGACACTTTCCAGGTCCTGTTCCGACTACAAAGCATACGAAGGGAGGGGGCAATGACAATCTCTTGAGCTCGGTAGTACCGATAGCAGCATGGAAAACCAAGGTGAGCAGAGGACAGCAACCCCAAAATACAGGAAGCCCCCTCGACTGGGTGTGCTCACGCACCGCCCTTACCAAAGAGCTGGGCCCGGGGCCCAGGAACCACGGGCGCGCACAGGTCTGCGGGAGAGACGCCCAGGCTAAGGACCGAGCAAGGAGGCAGCACGCACCGCCCAGGTACAGGAGACTCGAAGGCGGGTCCCGATCCCGCAGCCGCCGGCCCGGCCGGGAGACTGCAGTCACCTCCAGCAACCCGCTATCCGGACTTGCAGCCCGCGAGCACCTTCCCGGTACACCCTAGCCCGCGAACCCGCCACTGGACGAGCAGCCGCCTCCTCCAATCGCCGCCTCGGCTCGATGGGCCTGCCGGCTGGGCGGAGCTACGGGGCGGAAAACCCGCCTCCCACAAGGTCGGTTGAGAAGTCGCCCGCGGTTGTGAGAGCGCGGCTGTTCGAAGAGGGCGCCAGTGGCGGCGGGAAGCTTCCCGGAGCCTCCATTGGGGAAGTCGTGAGCCAATCACAAAAGCCTCCTAGAGGGCTACGGTTGCCTAGATGCGGCGGAGTGTTTGCCCTCCCAGAGGTTAGCGAGGACATTCCTTGTGCCGCTTACACTTCTAAGTTTTTTCCACTGGCTCTTTTTGCTTTCTTAAGCGCCACTGCCAGACTTGGTCGTTGTTAAATTTGGCATCATCTTCAGACTTAACTTGTGAAAATTTGTGTTTCTTTCACTGATAAAACTGAACATGCTCCCAGGTGCCTCTTCCCTAAAACTAATTTCCGCGGATGTTCTTGGATGTTAGCCTGTCGTTAAGTCCGATTATATCGTTGAACTTGGAGATCGCAAACACATTGGATAAATCTCATTTTTGCTTTCCACTTTTTTTTTTTTTTTTTTTTTTTTTTTTTTTTTTGAGACAGGGTTGCTCTGTGTAGCCCTGGCTGTCCTGGACCTCACTGTAGACCAGACTGGCCTGGCCTCGAACTCAGAAATCCACCTGCCTCTGCCTCCCAAATGCTGAGATTAAAGGCGTGTGCTACCACTGCTCCACTGCCCGGCTTGCTTTCCACTTTTAATGTTGTGTCTCTTGATTGGCTTGTTGAGGGTGGCTGGACCTGGCATGTTGCAGACCTGAGTTTTGTAACCATTACTGTCTCTGGTTTCTTTGGTAGGAAGGGCATTCGAGTGAATACCAAAACTTGGTGGCTTAGATTCCCACATCTTTTTAAATCTTTCCCATGTGTACCACGTGGAGTAAAATACTTGTGCGAGGCTCTTCCAAATCTGGCTACATCTGCCACCTGCATCCCATCCTTACGGTGCTGACCTTGACCCTCAGCTAGGGGTCTGCTACGGAATGAGAGCGTGGGTGAGAGAGACAGAAGACGGTTGCAAGGCTGTGCTACCAATAGTTCCAGGATGGCTCCTGTCCCCTGCACCCCACCACACCCCCCACTCCACTCCACCCCTATTCCCCCATCCCCCCACTCCACCCCCACCCCACTCCACCCCACCCCCCCACTCCACCCCTACCCTCCCACTCCACCCCCACCCCCGTGCTGCTTTTTGCTTGTATTGCTTCTCTCACCCGCTCAGCCCTTGGGACACACACCACCTCAGTGGAACTGGATTTCTCTGCCACTGTACACAGGGTGCATACCTACCTGAAGAGAAGATGGATTTCTTATCTGTTACAGTCAGTTACTGTGTGTGTGTCTCACTGGTAGAACAGTATGAACGTCTTGGGGTATTTATTTGAGCATTTGTCATCACGTTTCATGGCCCGGGCTAGGCACTCCAACTGTGTTAACTCGTTAGTGAATGGGCAAATGAAGATGTGGGCCCGGAAAAGATTCATGACAGGCCTTCGGGGAATAGCATTTGTCGAAGGCGATCCCAGGTGCTGGCTAATGAGAAAGCCTTGGGCCAGCTTTATTATCAAACTCGGTCTGGGGTCCCATGCTGAGGTCCCTAGTGTACTCAGTCTAGATCTGCCATGACGTACTGCAGGGCCTACCTGCCTTCGTGAGTCCTGAGTGCAGCAGGTGTTACCGTTTCCCCTTTCTTCCCAGCTGTTGCTTTTGGACGCTGGCCAGAGCCCAAGTAAAGTTTTCTCTGGGACTTGAGCTTTTTCACTCTCTCTCTGAAGCTCCCCTTTCCCCATCTTGCTGCTGGTCCACCATGTTGTTGGCCTGCATGTCAGCTAAACTCAAAGGGCGTGGCTTTTCTCCTCCTCTGGGCAGCCGCAGGATTTATAGCTTGCCTTCCCCAAGGCTTTGCTTTGAACTCTGACTCGATTTGTCCTCAAGCTTCTGTTCAAGTCCATTCTTAAATTCTTTTACTAAGGACACTGAAGAACCCCCAGGAGACCCAGCTTTCCCGGGAACCACTCCACTGGCCCTGGGAGGCTGACCTTCAAGACAACACCAACAAGTTCCCTCCACCCCGCAACTCCACCTTCAAGTTATCTCAGTCAGTGAAGACTCCCAGTAGATCAGAGACGGGAACAGACAAAACCAGGTTATTAATGACCTTAGCTAATCTCTTTTGCATCACCGAGATCAGTTGTGACCTCAGTACTGCCAACAGCTCCTCCATGTAGACATGCAGTCCTTCTCCAGAATCAATAACTGTTCTCACACGCTCCCTTTTCCTGGGCCTGAAACTACTGCGCTCTGCTTGTGGTTTCTCTATACTTCGACGGTACCTTAAATCCCCTTTATTAATCTCTCCTCAAATTACCCAGTTTGAGTGAGCCATCTGTTTCCTGCAGAGACACTGATCCACCACACACCTGATAAAATTGCCAAGTCCCAAACACCACACATTGTCAGTTGTCATAAAGCAATAATCATTTATTTTTTTAAAGAAAACTCATTTACAGATATTTATAGGCAAATGAACCACCATTTTAAAATAGAGGTTGAGAATATAAGATTAAAACTGCATGCAGACATGTCCGTCTTTTAGGGCTGGTGAACAACGCCTACGGCATCTGCAAGTGCAGCATCTGCTTCCCGGCTACACCAGCGCCAGTCCCGCGCTGACTGCCCGTGTGTGCAGCTCACACCGTTAGTGCCCCCTGCCTCGGGAACTCCACTGGCCCACGGTCTGCGCTCCTCAGCTGGAAGGAGGCAAGAGCCCCGCCCTGTCTGCTGCAGGCTGCCTAGTTCTATCACTATGCTGATCCCTTTTATGGAGAAAAATGATTAAGACCTAAGATATACAGATAAGAATCAATGAAATACACATTACTTTCTAGCTGTGGAAAGGAAACAAACCCACCTAAGAAGCCAGTGATATCCAAAATAAAACAGTGAGCTGTTACGTAAAAATGCCAGACTTCAATGTACTTGATTTCTGATGATTTCTACCCAAAAGAACTATCCCATACTATACTTAAAACTTACCAAATACATCATAATCACAAAAGTTAAGTTGTTTCTACTTAGCCAAAATGAAGTGGTGTTGAGAAAGCTCAGGATCTCTCTCTCTCTCTCTCTCTCTCTCTCTCTCTCTCTCTCTCTCTCGTAATGACCATAGCTTTATATGCACAGGCAAGTAAGGACTGACTGAAGATTTCTGCTATAACCAACCAGATCCACTCTACCAACATAACCTGTTTATACTGAAACAGACTATATGAGTGTAATTTGGCTAAACCCTTTATCTGTAGAGTATAGGCACAGAATGAAGGGAAAATCCTAAATGTTTACCCCCAACTGCACAGTCTGCTTATCAGTGTTAACTTCTAACAAAGAAGAAACTGTCATGTTCGGATAGCAGCAGACCTCTGCGTGCACCCCAAGCTCCCTCATCTTATAAACAAGAAAACTGGAGTCCAGACAGGTTTACCGACCTTCCAAGACTCAAGTGGTGAATAGTCTGAGCCTAGGGCTTCTCTGAGAATTCTTAATCTCACACTGGTGTGTGAGATCTCATCCGGTGTGTGGCAGACCTTTCCAAGCCCTTCTGCATTTTGTCTGATCACACGTAGAGAAGGGGACAGGACACATACCAAGGTGACACCAGGATGCAGTGGCAGCCAATCAAAAGGAAAATTTTGTATACTTGAAATTACCTTGTGTACTCTCAATAACAGCACCAGTTCGGGCTGAGCATAAAGAACACTGGCTTTGTTTACTATCTTTTATATCCATATACTCAAAATCTGATATAGCCAAGAGATTTAGCTTCTTGAACGTGTCCCATGCTGCCTATGAACAGTTCAGATAGCAAAGACTAAGGATTGCTGCCCGGTGAATTTGAGCCCCAACCTTTTAATCAGCAAGTGAGACAGAATTAGGAAACCATCAGTGGCTTTTGCTTTCATTCTGCAAGCACAGACACAGTCTGAATTTGATGTCAGTGTCATATTTAACATGGCAGCAAAAAGTGCTACTAAACAAAATGTAATAAAGTTAACAGTATTAGTCAAAATGCTTCTTGCTGTTTTTAGCAAGGAAGAACTTTTTTTGGCAACTGTTTCTGTAGCTATAGAACATGAAGACACTTGGAACTAATGTCCCCCATAGGAAAATGTCCCCGGATTATCAAGGTAAAGGCACATACCACTGCCTGAGCAGTTCAAGTTGTCTTTAGCATATGAAATTATAGTTGTGCTTTTAGCTTTTCATCAAGACAATGTGACCTCCTTTAAAAAGTGACCTCCGTGCATATGGGTAACACCTTTTCAAATGGACCAAATTATTATTCTCTGATTTTCATATTCAGAAGCCATATTATTACTTCTCTGTTTTATAAAAGACCTGGTCCATGGCCAAAGAAGGACATGTTGAAGACATGTTCCACAGTTCGTGTTCTACTTATGTGGATAAAAGGGTTGAACGGCCACTGTTCCTGGCGCCAAAAGGATATGCTTCTGATAGCGCTGGCACGGTACCCAGAGTCGTCATTTCTTGGAGGGCAGAAGTCCTGTGTTATTATATTTTTTTATTGGTTGTTTAAGGTTTACTTCACTTCCAGAAGAGATGATTGGCAAACAATTATCCATATGGTATTTGATAAGGTGGCCAACATTATCAAACACGTGGTCCTTCGTCCTCACCTGGAAAAGGAAGTGCACATATATTTAGGTTGAATAATAGAAGTTCTGAAGGCGGTGAGCAACTGTGGGGAGTGTCCCTAAAGACGTTATTCTGCTGAGTGAGGGACAGTGCTTTTCAGCTCTGCTTTCCTTAACCCATGAGTCTGTCTTTGCCCATCCCCTCTGCGGTAGCACACCTTCAAGTTCACTGACAAGCACTTGTCATTCTATGCAGCTCTGCAGCCAGCCCCTCCACAGTGCTGTGCTTGATGAATTCTGGCACATCGATGCTCCTGTAAATATCTAGCTGACGTGTGTTCAAGCACAGTCCCCGGATCCCCATGATCTTCCATAGAGTGGAATGTCTCCATGTTACCCACCTCTCTGCCCAAAGCAGACCCCTCAGAGAAGTTCTACCTTCCCTTGGAACCTCAACACAAACCCTGTCTCCTCCAAGAAAGCTGCCAAGCCCTCCTAAGAGGCATTTGGGTCATCTTCCTGCTGCTCAGCAACCGCTGGCTCATAAACAGCGGTCTGGCGGTCTCACAGCTGCCTGCGGGAGGAAATGGCTTTGCAGGATCCCCTCCTGGCAGCATCACGCACCTGCCCTGCATGCTCTACTGTCTCTCCGCCCTCCCCTATAGACAGTGTGACCTGCCGGGAGAGCAAAGGCCTACAACTAGCAACACCCACTTAATAATTCTGCTGCCTTCCTGCAGGGGAGTCGGAGCTCGCTCTGCATGTTGGTTTGACCATATTGGAGTAACTGGCAGGACTGAATTTCCTGATCTTGATTGTTATGCTAGAGCTATGAAAGTGGCCTTAGTTTTGTTAGCACACAAGACAAGGAAAGGGGGACAGTGGCTTCCGAGTTTCCCCTAAGGTCTTGGAACCTTCGTGAAGTCTTCTCTTCCTGCCCCAGTGTAGCTGAGCAACCCTGCTCTGTCTCCATTCCAGCTTGTCTGACTCCTCTCCCCCCAAGTTTTCCCAGCCAACACTCTGGTCGAGGATTTGGCAATTCTTAGCCTGGGGCACACATTGTCTCTCTGCCTGCCCACACCCTCCACTGCGCCCTCTAGTCAGTCCTGCAGATAGCTGACAGGATGACCTTTCTAGTGTAAAGACCAAAACCAGCCACTGTGGACACATTCCCCAGATGTCGTTATACCAGAAGTTTTGAAGTATCTAAGTTGAAACTGAAGAGTGTGCACAGAAAACTCTATTTGGTGGCTTCTTTGGAAAAATAAGCTGGCCCTGCTGAGCCCCTCCCCTGCATGGCAGCAGCTGGGTAGAGCTGAGTGGTGACTGTTTTTGCAGCTCAACAGAGAGCGCCAGCCAGAGCCTCTGTCCACGCCGTCACTTACACACTTCCGCTTCCTTATACGCTGGTCAGGGCTGCAGACATTTGCCATTGCAACCCGTCCACAAAAGCTTTGAAAACCACGTGATTTTAAAGAGGGCCGTTACGTGAGACTCGAAGCATGTCAGCTCAGACCTTGTCCAGTTGAACCCTGCTGCTTCAGAACTCCTCATCCCCAAGACCTTGGCAGCCATCATCCTACTTTCTGTCTTTGGGAGTCTGGCTTCTTAAGATACCTCATCTAAGTGGGGTCAAATCATTTGTCCAGAGACTGGCTGGGTTTTGCTTAACAAAATGCCCCTCAACCTGGAGAACACAACAGCATGTGACACGCTGTCCTTCACGTGACTGGACAGGATTCCTTGGTATGTACGCAACATACCTTCTTTCTCCTCTCCATGAACTCTAATTATTTCCAGTTCTTGGCCATTAGAATATCATTGCTGCCAGGCGGTGGTGGCGCACACCTTTAATCCCAGCACTTGGGAGGCAGAGGCAGGCAGATTTCTGAGTTTGAGACCAGCCTGGTCTACAGAGTGAGTTCCAGGACAGCCAGGACTACACAGAGAAACCCTGTCTCGAAAAAACAAAACAAAACAAACAAACAAACAAAAAAAACAAAAAACAAAAAAAGAATAGCATTGCTATAGCTGGGCGGTGGTGGTACACGCCTGTAATCCCAGCACTCTGGGAGGCAGAGGCAGGCGGATTTCTGAGTTCGAGGCCAGCCTGGTCTACAGAGTGAGTTCCAGGACAGCCAGGGCTACACAGAGAAACCCTGTCTTGAAAAAAACAAATAATCCAAGAAAGAAAGAAAGAAAGATCATTGCTATGCGCATGAGTGGAAGTCTCCTAAAATGGTGGCTCCTGTTCATTTTTAGACCACTGCCCAGAAGCGAGACTGCTACTTTGCAAACTGTTTTCTGGTTTTGGATAATTGAGCTTAAGAGACTCAATGTGAAAGCTCTTAGCGGCTTTGACTCCCATTTCTTGTTGTTTAGAAATGCTGGGCACCCTGTCGCCGAGTTGTTACTCTCATCTGCGCTCCTCTTCGCTTCTCTTCTCTTCTCTTTCTTCTCTTCTCTTCTCTTCTCTTTCTTCTCTTCTCTTCTCTTCTCTTCTCTTCTCTTCTCTTCTCTTCTCTTCTCTTTCTTCTCTTCTCTTCTCTTCTCTTTCTTCTCTTCTCTTCTCTTCTCTTCTCTTCTCTTCGCTTCTCTTCGCTTCTCTTTCTTCTCTTCTCTTCTCTTCTCTTTCTTCTCTTCTCTTCTCTTCTCTTCTCTTCTCTTTCTTCTCTTCTCTTCTCTTCTCTTCTCTTCTCTTCTCTTCGCTTCTCTTCGCTTCTCTTTCTTCTCTTCTCTTCGGAGAAATGTCTCACCCTGGAGGGAATGTTTTGTTTTGCTCTGTCTTTGTGAATTGCAGGATTTCCTTCTGTGTTTTGAATGCTAACTCTATAAACTCATAGTTTGCAAATGTTGACCTCCTTCTGTGGGTTGAGTATAAACTTTACTGTGCAAAGGCATTTAGTTTAACCCAGAGCCACTTTTCTGTGTTTCTTTTTGAACTTTGTATTCTGACCATCTTACCTAATTGTTTATGAGACCGTTGTCATGGAAGCCCCACCCTGTGCGCTCTCCTGGGAGCACAATCGAGTCTTTGACCCATTTGAGTTAATTTTCATTACTCGTGTAAGGATCCAGTCTCATCCTTCTACACGGGTGTATTAGTTTCCCACCTGCATTCAGAGAGCATCCTTTCTCCAGGGTTTACATTTAGTGATCATCTTAAAGTTCATTTGGCAGGACATGTGACTTTATCCCTAGGTTCTTTAAGCTGTCTCGTTGGTCTAAATGTCTAACTTTATGTCAACACTACTATTTTGATCTGTAACATATTTTTAGGTCTTCAGCTCTATTGTTCTTCCAAAACAGAGTGTTTTGGTTATTCAGACTTCTTTGTATCAGCTGACTGTGAATTTTAAGATTTTCTGTGTCTATAAAATGCCATCAGGATTAAAAATGCAATTAATAATTTTAAATCATTTTAATTATTAAAATAATTAAAACAATATAATTATTAACAAAATAATAGAATAATTATGCTAGTAATAAGATAATATAAAATAATTTAGAATTATTTAAATTTATTATTAATTTATTATTAACTAGAATATAAAAATACAATTCTCTTTTAAAAATTGCAATTGTGTATGTGGATTGCTTTGGGTGGTGTGAATATTTCGGTCATGCTCAGTCTTTGAACACACAAAAGAAATGTCTTTTCTTTATTTTGTCTCATTGTCTCCTTCCATTGATGTTTTACAGTGTTCACTGTGGAAGTTTTTCTTCTCCTTAGCTGAGTTTAGTCCTGAGCACCTTTTCCTATTGCACCATTATATCTGGAACTGTTTTCTTCATTTCCTTTTGCAGATGCACTTTTTTTTTGGGGGGGGCGGTTCGAGGCAGGGTTTCTCTGTGTAGCCCTGGCTGTCCTGGAACTCACTCTGTAGATCAGGCTGCCTCTGCCTCCCAGAGTGCTGGGATTACAGGCGTGCGCCACCACTGCCCGGCCTCTTTATTTCCTTTTGAATAGTTTTTGTATGTGTGTAAGAAACTCAACCTATTTTGCATTTAAAATCCATTTATTCAGTTCTTCCTGTTTTCTTACTCTTTTGTGGAACGGTGTGGAGTCTGTTGAGTGACAGCTCGCGGTCGTGGAGATGACCATTGGGCTTCCATTCTTCTTCCTGTCGGTTATGGTTAATCTTGGTTGTCAACTTAATTACATCTGGAATCATCTAAGAGCCACGCAGGTGGGCATGCTCGTACGGAGTTATTGATTGGATCACTGGCGGTGAGAAGGTCGCCCTAAGTAGGGTGGTGGCGTCAGGACAATCTCTCCTCTAACAAGGTCAAGTGCTCCTCTCAGCATGAGCGAGGAAGGACCAGTGTGGGTTCTCCACGTTTATTATGTTTAGATTCTCCATTTCCCTGGGACTCAGTCCTGGGGTGTGATATGTTTTTAGACACCTGTCCATTTCTTCTAGTTTAAATCTTTTATACCAGGTGGTGGTGGCACATGTTTTTAATCTCAACGTTCGAGAGGCAGAGGCAGTCGGATCTCTGTGAGTTCCAGGCCAACCTGGTTGACAGAGCCCAGGACAAAAGTCAGGACAATACAGAGAGAACTTGTTTCAAAAATAAATAAATAAGAACTTTTACAATCTTAATTCCATGATACCCATCGTAGAACATTTCCTATTTCATTTGTATTTTAACTAAAAGTTTGTCAGTTTTCTTAACCCTTAGAAAAGCTGCAATTCTTAGTATCACACACCACGAACCACGTCCCTCCTTTATATCTCTTAACTCTACTTTGCTGTAATTTGGCTATGGACTTATTCACTTGCAGGAGTCCACTGTGGCTGCAGGTTGGTCCTGCTGCAAAGGACAGAAAGGGGCTGCCCCCCACGTGGCGCCCCAGGGCGGCTTCCAATGCTGCACATCACTAGTACTGACCATACAGAGCAAGACGATGTTAGCATTTAGCCTGCGCTCTCCCAAACACTGTCTGAGGATGCAGAGTGTGGCGCACAGTGAGAACTCAGTCATACCGCAGAGTGCGGGGCACAGTGAGAACTCAGTCATGCCGCAGAGTGCGGGGCGCAGTGAGAACTCAGTCATACCGCAGAGTGCGGGGCACAGTGAGAACTCAGTCATACCGCAGAGTGCGGGGCGCAGTGAGAACTCAGTCATACCGCAGAGTGCGGGGCGCAGTGAGAACTCAGTCATACCTTGCCTTCAGGATCCACCAAGAGGAGATGCTTGGCCTGGCCACCTTGCAGTCCGCTCAGCACAAACTGGCCGGGAGATGTTACACTCTCTCGAACCAAGAAGTCCCCATCCTTCACCAGCAGCTTCTCGGCTTCGCCCCTGCTCAGCTTGCCGTGGAAGCAGTCCTCAGTCCACAGCTGCTGAATAATGTGTGGCAAGGCGCATGCGCTCCCAGGCTTGGCGGACGCTCCCGGCTGCACGGTTTCCGGTGCCTCTGGAGTTAAAGCACAAAAGAGATATCACAGAGTTATCACCTCGTCAATACGTCCGACCGTTCTTCCTTCCGTGTCCAACGCACCGTTTAAACAACTCTGGGGACCTAAATGTCCTGCCAGGCTCTAACCAAGAGGTGAATTTGAACATCATCTTTAGTTTCTGTCACTAAGAAATTCTGTTACCAGGCAATTTATTAGAACAGGCACTTGTTGACGGCTTCAGATAATTCAAGCTACTTTATTTTCAAAAATAAACAGGTCTCCAAATTGAATTTTGATAAAGGAATAACTACGTATTTAAAGCCACGCTGTTTTTTTTTTTAATTTTATTTATTTTATGTATACGAGTATATTGCAGCTGTCTTCAGACACACCAGAAGAGGGCATCGGATCCCATTACAGATGGTTGTAAGCCACCATGTGGTTGCTGGGATTTGAACTCAGGACCTCTGGAAGAACAGTCGGTGCTCTTAACCACTGAGCCATCTCTCCAGCCCTAAAGCCACACTGTCCATGTTGTAGAGCTGAGATTTGAGACAAGGACCATCTGATTTCAAAGCTTGAACTTTTTAATCAACAAACTCCAAGTCACTGGCAATGGATGTAAAAAAAAAAATTTTCCATTTTCCAAATTGCCTAGCGGCCCGCAAAGGCCCATTAGGAAGCAGCAGCGCTGCCAGGAGATGTATGGCGTCTCCTAGACACACCACACCTGTAGCCCAGCACTCAGGAGGCTGAAGCAGGAGGACTGCTCAGAGTGTTAAGTTTAGCCTGGGCTACACAACAAATATGAGACAAGCCTATGCAAGCCAATGAGACTTTTCCTCAAAGCAAAAGAACGAAAGGAAGAAAGAAAAAGAAGAAAGGAAGGAAGGAAGGAAGGAAGGAAGGAAGGAAGGAAGGAAGGAAGGAAGGAAGGAGAGAGAAAAAGAACGGTGCCGAGGTGAAGAGCACTGGGGGTTCTGGCTGAGGACCCTGGGTTCTGTTTCTGACCCACAAGTCGGCCCAGAACTACCTGTAACTCCAGTTGCAATGGATCTGGCTCCCTCTTCTGGCCACCATGAGCATTACACGAATGTGGTGTACCTACATTCAGGTGAAACGCTCACAAAGTTAAAATAAACAAACCTTTTTTAAATCCACCAAAAATAGGGGTGTTCACTATATCAAGTTTATGGCTGAATTTTGTTTAAAATCATATATTTAATGGTAAATTAACAAAAAGAAAGAAAAAGAAAAAACCATCATAAAAAGCAGCATTGTGTTTTGAAATGCAGTTTCTTTTGCAAAAGCAAAAGAACACGGCGGAGAACCTGCAGCGCTCATGGAAGGTCTCACCAGGGGAGATGCACTGCACTCAAACTGTGTGACTTGCATTCCACCATGCTGTGAGGTCATCGGTGTGGACAGCCTTCAGTACCCTATGGATAGCCCAATTCCCATGTCAGTATGTTGGAGCCCTGCCCTACTTAAGAATGCCTATTTGACATAAGAATGTTATATGACAGTTATAGCTAGCACCACAAACATATCTTGTAAAAAAATCTAAAGCTAATGACTGGAAAGAATGTTCCTCCACAAATCATCATCTCTCTTCCTATTGTTGCCAGAAAAAGCCTGAAGAACTGTGTCCAGATGTTGACTAATACTTGCAGTTGGCCTTAGTGCTGCCTGTTCTTGGACACAGTGGAAGACTTCTAATGAGCAGTCCCGGGTGCGTTTGTGTCAAGGACAAGCTGTGCACGAGTGTGAGGCAATGCAGGCGGGCATGCATCATGTCAGGGACAGGCTCTGTACGAGTGTGAGACAACACATGCAGGCATGCATCGTGAGGATGCAGGAAGTTTACTGTGGTGTGCACTTTTGGTTTGTCCTAAAATTATGGACAGCTTTTGGACAAGGACAAAACAAAAGAAAAACAGACGTTATATCATCTTGCAGAGTCAACAGCTCGTGGGCCAGCCTTGGGGATGCAGACTGTCTCTACCATAGCGTCCCAGATTCCGACAAGGACACGACACAGTGCGCTGAGCAACTTCAACTGTTTCCTTGGCAATCAATTCTGCTAGAAGAAGAAAATGTGGCGGGCTGTCCAACTCATTTTAACTCCGAAGGTTGTATATGTTAATCTGGGAAACAACAACAAAAAGCCAACCCTGGCCTCGTCTCCCACTCTGGGGGGCTCAGCTGAGGCGCATTGCTGTGTGCCCTGCTCCTAGGTGATAAATGACGCTGACAACGGAGCTCGTGTGCTCACGATAGGCCCATCTCTGAGACAGAAGATGGGTGTGCAGGGGCAGGGGGATTGCTCATTTCCTCCTGAGGCAGAGATGGGCAGAGAGGTAAGGAGTAGATGCTCAGAGACTCGCCAGCATTTGGACAGTAATGGCAGGAAACGATCCACATCTACAGTGTTGGGTACAGCAGTAGGGTTAAAAAGGATTTAATTTCTCAAATACCCCATCCTTTATTATTTGTATTCTATGAGCATCTACAATACTTTTGAGTTTTGGAAATACTCTATAGAATAAAATGCATGCAAACGTCAGGGCAGTCCCACCCCTAAGGATACAGGAAGCTGCAGACTGAGGAGACTGTCAGGCTCAGGTCTTCCCCTCAGCACCTGACTCATGTGTTGTTGCAGGGCACCGAGTGGAGCCTCACTTCTGGCTATTTGTAGCACTGTGCTTCAGAAAGTTGCTGTTGATGCCGCATTAGGTAAAAGCAAACCTTCACTTCTACAGGAAACACCGGGTCTCCTTTCCAACAAGCCTCAGGCTACAACAGTCTCTTCAGTTAAGAGTCTTATTTTGTGTGTTTTGGACTAAAGATATGGGGTGTAGCATATTTTGTTAACACTGAAATCACAGCCAATAGCACTATAACTCATACTTGATCAATGTTTTTATAAACCTGTCTTTCCTTGTGAGGAAACTTCACAGTTTTCTTTCACTTAAAAACATGACAGCACTTTAGTACCAATGCTCAGGGACTATTTTAAACAGTGAAACCACTATAAAATAGCACAAAACGTGAAGAACTGGGGGGCTCTAAGTGTACCACAAAAGGACATGAGGTTGGCTGGTTTCTCTTCACTCTGTGAGACAACTTGATTGTGTAGACAATGCTATCCCCAAACTCTCTTCTGTAGCCCGGTTAGGTCTGAAGTTCCTGTGATCCCCTGACTCAGTCTCCCAAGTGCAGGGACCACATACTTGGTTTGACTCCTTAGAGCATGAAAGTCAACAGGAGCTAAAGCTGTTCCTGCTGCCATCACCCATTAGAAGACTGATAGCCTTTGTGGGTCCATGAACGCCTCCAAGTCACAACCAAAGCACTGTGGGTGCTGAGGTGAGAGGCACAGGCAAGTCCCGCTGAGCAAGCCACTTCTCAGCTGGGAAACCTGTAACTACTGAGAACTGGCAGAAGGTTAAACGATAGCAAGTTACGTATATTACTGGAAGTCCACGTACACCTCTATAAAGTACCTGGAAATTCTGACAAAAAAAAAAATGTTATGTGAAGATGAGAGGTTAAAATAGTACCCTGAAGCCAGGCATGTCTGCTGTACAAGCCTTCAGTCCCAGCACTCAGGAGGCAGAGGAAAGTGGATCTCTGAGTTTAAGGCCAGCCTGGTCTACACAGTGAGATCATGAAGAAGGAGGAGGAGGAGGAGGAGGAGGAGGAGGAGGAGGAGGAGGAGGAGACCAAGAGAAAAATTATTTGTTAATATAATGGAAGATTATGTGCCTGTTAAGAAAGTTACAAAGCGCCGGGCAGTGGTGGTGCATGCCTGTAATCTCAGTACTCTGGGAGGCAGAGGCAGGCAGATTTCTGAGTTCGAGGCCAGCCTGGTCTACAGAGTGAGTTCCAGGACAGCCTGGGCTATACAGAGAAACCCTGTCTCAAAAAAAAAAGAAGTTACAAAGCTATGTCAACTTAGTATTTGGCAGTAAGTATGGTAGAATAGAACAGAGGACTGGCCCAACAGAGAAGATGTAGTGAGGAGCCCAGAAATAGGTACATGTATATGGCCTTAGTGTATCAGAGTAGTATTAGGGAGAAAGATAGCACTCAGTCAGCAGTGTCTGAAAAGCTGATCCACACAAAACTATCTCAAAGTATAAAGGGTCAAGAGGTAATGAAATTATATAGCCTAAAAAAGAAAATGCAGCAGAAGCCAGACAAAAAGAAAACTAATCGGAAAAAAATGTACATTAGAAACATGGAGAGATTTAAAAAATAGAGATTAATCACATGGGAAAAAATAAAAGCCCAAATGCCAAAGCAAAATCAATAAAATCAATAAACTTAACAAAAGCATACTTGAATAATAAAAAACAGCCCGAGGATACATTACCAGGGATCCATGGGACAATAAAATAACAGTAAAGGACTATTCTGTACCAAGCTATTGGAGAAATCACACTGCCAGGGATTTTGCATGCCTCCTTGTTATATATCTTGACTCCTGAAACAAATTTCAAACTCTCATGTGCCTATCCATGTGAAGCAGGCTGAAAGGAGGGAAGCCGCCCGAGAGGCGCACCCTCAGCGTCTGGCCCAGGCAAACCCGCAGCGGGCGATGGCAGAGGCACCACAAAGCCCACAGAGGCAATGGAGGAGAGTCAGCCGGCGGAGCTGAACCAGGGTGGAAGCAGGCGTGTCGTCTGCGGCTCAGAAAGTCTTCAGAGTTCCTGCCCATTGCACTCCAGGGGCTGGTGCCCCTTTGTGGGTGTGAGTTTTCAGCACAGTGCGTTCCCACTATTGTGTGCCGCCCTCTGGCTGGAGTGCAGAGAGGGAAGGCGTTCTGGCAGGTGGTAAGGGCAGCCATTGGATGCTTGTGCCATACTGTATAGGGCGCCACTTAGATGTTAGAGAGCTAGAAGAAACACAGCAGAGACCCAGGTCCTGACAGTTGTCCACAAGGCAACGCCCCACTGCCACCACCACACTACAGGACCCCTAAGCTTTCTCTAGGCACCCAGATTCAGTAACTTCCAACTTCCCTTACAGGGAGGTGGCCACGTGTCTGGGTTCTACAGTTGCAAGTGAAAAAAATGAACGATGTCTTCTAGTGAAAAGAAATTATACTCTGCCACTTTGGGGGACACCGGTTAAAGGAATGTCCATGCGCTCCTCTCCCTTCCCTTTCACAGGCTGAGTACAGATGAGGGCCCAGGCAGACACCTGGAACAGACAGGTCTTACGGATAACAGTCTGCCTAGTCCCAGTCCTGTGCTACCAGCGTTTGAACAAGTACTTAGAAATAAGTAAGCCAGTCTGGCTCACGCTCCAGTAGCTGGGTGCTTTCTTGGTTATGGAAGCAGAGCTGGAGAACCCTCTGCCACTGTCAGTAAAAACAATAAGGCTTCTTCAGAACACCTCATGTTTGCAGTGTGGTCGGATGGACCACGGATCCCTGCTGGTCACAACTCTGGCCTTGTGTGTGTTTGTCTGTTTATTTGTCTTTTTCCTGGGTGGATTAGTAAGGTTATCTGGATAAAGGAAGCGAAGTCTGGATAAAAGAGCCGAAAAGGACATTTAAGGACAAGGGAGACTGGAGGAACAAAGGAGAGGCTGAAGGTCTATTTAAGGCATGTTATATAAAAAATAAGTAGAAGAAAATGACCACTGCTCTGTCTCAACATAAGATTTTCTTAAACCAATTATTTTAAAAATACATCTGGGGGTGGGGGGAGGCAGGGGTGGTGTGCTGAAGAGATGGCTCAGTGGTTAAGGGCACTGGTCAATCTTCCAAAGGACCCAAGTTCAATTCCCAGCACCCACAGGGCAGCTCACGACTCTCCCTAACTCCAGTTCCAGAGTCCTCAACACCTTCACATAGATATCCATGCAAGCAAAACACCATTGCACATGAAATAAAAATAAGTGCATTTGGACTGGGATCTGACTTTTGGATGGAGGAAAGGCAAGCTGACTGTAACCTCAGGGGGGTGCCAGAAAGCCCCGGAGGCTGTGCAGATTGAATCCCAACAGGAAATGAAGGTTGGGAAAGCATTAGCAAAGGAACTGGCCTCAGTGCAGGTAGAGGGGAAGGGTAAAGACAGAAGCACCGTGCTCAGGACAAGGCAGCCGCGTCTGAGCTCTGAGCACAGATTCACTTTACTATGGGTTAACGCCGCCACTTCCTGTTATTCTTTGTCTCCAACAGAAGTAGCTGAGGCTACTAAGTTACCTTGGAAGCCGTTTCTACAACAAATACTGCCTTAGCCACACAGGACATTTCCCTCTGGACAACCTCAGGAACTTACTTTAACAATGTGAAATGAGTAACCCGGCATCATCTCACGTTCTCTGTGACAGATGGAGGTGCACTTCCTTCAAGGAAGAACCAACCGCCTCCCCCTTCACAGCTCCACCCCGGCCCAGTGGTCAGCTCCTACCATTGGTGGCCCACATCCAGACAGATTCTTGGGCCCTGTGTAGACAATGCTGGCAGAACCCACAGGCTCTCTGAGGAGGTGGCCAAAGCTCCCCCAGGCCTGCAGTATGTTCCACAGCCACTCCGCCCAAGCAAACTCTTCCTGTGCATCTAGAGGGCGGTGCCCATAGAGACCCAATATGCCGACCTCCACCTCGGGGTGTCCTTTCAGAGAACAAGCCTGGTTGAAGGGAGAGTGATGAGTAATCTTTTTCTACCAAAGGTCAGATGAACGACCTGCCACACAGCTGATTGTGAGGGCTCTCATCTAGATCGTTAAGGTTCTGCTGAAGGCCAGACCTGACAAAATCTCCTTTGAAATGTCTCAGCTCACAGCTGCCCTGTCTGAAAAGCTCACTTTGGCAGTTCCTCAGAAGCCTCCTGGGCAGCGACGGGGCCTCCTCAGGGGCAGCTTCCCCAGCTTTGGAGCAAGTCATGGCTGGTACCACACCAACCTCTGAGCACATTATCTCGTGAAAAACATTGTTGTTTATTTTTCAAATGATTTTAGGCTTTGGGCTTATTTAGATTTATTAATCCATTCCTACTTATACATTTACCACCCCCAAGGAAGCTGATCAAAACACAGTTGTGCACTCTGTTGTTGTATTCGACCCACGGTTGAAGGACAGAGCGCCTCATTTCAGGCTGTATTGTCAGGGCGGCTGAGGTGGTTACGGGAGCAGTGCCACTAGACAGAACAGACATAATGCCCATTGTTCCTCTGGCAGAGAAGCAAATTCAGCCTTATCAGCTGGCTTTGAGAGCCCTCCCTTGATTAAAAGCACATAGCAGAGACACAGAAAAAATGGAGGTAAATTCAGTGTTGGAAGAATTATTTAAAAAACATGTGCTAAATCATTAAAATGCATAGCATGTCCATGGAAAGCTGCCTCATTATTCACTAATGGTCGACAGGGAGCAAGCAGGTAAGCCACGGACAGGTAAGGCACTCACGTGCCCGCAAGCCCCACAGCTAGGTGGAACAGCCAGACAGGCAGGTGGAGAGAGAAAGCCCACTCCTGCAGTTGGTCCTGAGTGCCCTTGTATCATTCATGTGTACGAACACACAAAATAAACAAATAAATGCAATACCCCCAAATAAAACAAGTTAGAAAGAAAAAAATGAAAGAAATCATTGTAACTCCCCAAAGATGAAGCCATGAAATTAGTTTTAAATGACAGACAGTGCCTCTCTAGAGTGGAGCCCAAAAAGGCACGTTGACATCTTAGTCACCTGTCTAAGTTGGTAAAAGGGCCTCTTGGATATAACCACACTAAGGATCTTGCATAACCACCTTATCCCACTCAAAATGCAGTGACTTGTCCAGCCACAGGAGGCACAGTGTGTGAGACCAATACAGCTATTGGAGTGCCTGCAAGCCAAGCATTGTTGACAGTCACCAATTCGCCACAGAAATGAGGACAGAGACACTAGGCAGATTGCTCAGGGCATTGAGAGGAATCAGTGCTGCCAACACCTTCATCACTGGGAGAATCGAGAGCTGTTCTCAGACACAACGCGCACAGTGATTGGGGGTGGCTTGTTGCCACAGACAGGAAATGGTGGAAAGCACTTACTTCCGAGGTGCCACGGGAGGCCCTGTGGCAGAGCTGAGCTTTGGCTTCCAGCATAGCTGCGCATACTCTGCAGAGCCTGCGTATTGACGTAGGACGGGTCATCAAAGAGATCCACTCGCCAGAAGTGCCTCAGCGGAGGAATGTCGCTCTGCGTCCCTCTCTCATGGGGCATACCTGGGGTGGTGACCAGCGAGCAGGACGTTATGTTTTTACCATGTAAATCGCCGGGTTGAAGAGCAGCAGGAAGCTGTGTGACACACATACCCACCCCAAACAAAGACTGAACACTGACACTTAGGTCTTTGAGGAAAAACCGCTCTCCCTGGCTTCTGTCCCCTCTCTGCGGTATTCCTTTTGTCAGCTGCGCCACTGACAATAACAGACAGGAGAGGTATGCAGGAAGACCTGAAAGAAATGGCCAGTGAAACCAAGGACCTGTGGTGCAAACAGTGTCAGCTCGGGTGACAGACAGTCCAGGAGGAAAGGAGAAATATCATATGGGTAAGAACTCTATCGCTAACCCCCCTTTAAAGACTTGTTACTTAATACAAAGTCTTAATTCTTATTTTACACTAAATTAACTTAGAAGTAAATGGATGAAACCAATACAGTTCTGTGATGATTACCCCTGGCTGTCAATTGACTACCTCTGGAATGAACTACAATCCAGAAATGGAGGGTACAGCTGTGATCCAGATCTTGAGGCTGGGAGACACAGGCTTTTGATCTGGATCTTGAGAAACAGTAGCCATGAAAAACTTAGGCCCAGGAAAGGTGGTATATGCCCTTAATCCCAGGAGACAGAGGCTAGCAGATCTCTGAGTTCAAGGTCAGCCTGGGACAGAACAGGTTCCAAGTAAAGAAAAGCTTAGATCCGGGCATGGTGGTGCACGCATTACTCTGGGCCACAGCTTCTGCTGGAGGCCTTCATTAGGACAGTGGAAGGAGAAATGCTTCACTCTTCTCTGTCGGCGTGCACTTACTTGCCAGCACATCTGTTGGAACCTTCTTCAGGATTCCAGCTTAGACAGAAGACCAGCTGATACCCTAGCCTCATGGGACCAAACAACTGCTAGAATCCTGGATTTCCCATTCCCAGCTGCCATTGTTGGGTTAGTTGGACTGCAGACTATAAATCATTTCAACATTTTCCCTTAATCTATAGAGACATTCCAGGCATGAGTTCTGTGACTCCAGAGAAGCCTGACTAATGCAAACTCCTGAGGACAAGAAGTCTGGCTCTTCTCCTGACAAGCTCGGTCTTGCCCTGATCGATGGTGTTTGACTGTATCTGGGGGAGTGGCCTCTTCCTCATCTTAGTTCCTCCTCTCCTCTCCCACACCATCTCAGTCTACACACACTGGCCAAATGCTCTTTTAAAACTGAAAACCCCATCACATTTTTCAGAGGTTTAAAAACCCTTCTAGTTACTTCTCCACAGAACTGCGATCCCTTCTCTATCAATCTGGCTCTACTTCCGTGGTCTGTGCCGGAGGCTGCATTGGCCTTCTGCAGTATGATCGCCACTTAAACCTCAGGCATCAATCCAAATCCCTCTTTCCGCAAGACTAGCGGGCTCTCGGCTTCCGGAGGCCTGTACTTAGGCTCCGTGGGAGCCACTGCTCCTCCCAGCCTTCTTACTTGCTTAAGGTCTGTACTACATCTACGCTGCACATTCCACAAAAGCAAGGGTAGCATCCGGCTTGCTCACAGCTGCAAAGCGTCATGTGTCTGGCACATGACTGTTATTGGATGCATGGGTATTAGCACAATCTTTCATGATATGATAGCATGAAGGACTCCACATCATCCAAATGGCTGTGTCGTAAGGACGCCAGGATGATTTTTTTCCCTACATCTCTAAATGAGCACATTTATAAACTTCAGCTGTATGTGCTCCAGGATCATCATGAAGTTGTACCCAAAGCCGTGGCTCTTGACTGCCTTGCTGTAAAACAACGTTCCTTCTTCTATTGCTCACGCTCCCCCTCGGATGTGGTCCAAACAGGACAAGCTCACGCAGCTCTCATATGATGGTGGGAGAGAGGCCCAGAGGGAAGATTCTACTCTGGTACCTGCTCCTTGTTCCATGTGCTTCTGTGTATCATCTCCTGCTGTCATCTCACTCAGTGTGACCACTCTGCATGTAAGAAACCCCAAGGGAGAGTCCAGTCTCTCCAGAAGGAAGGGTATCCAGGGCATTGCATTTATGCATTTTGTGACATGTAACTGCTTGCTTAGTCGAATGGAATTATGGGCCAGGGAAGCCGCTTTACACTTTCACAAAACAAAAAGTGCAAGGCAGTGGCGGCCTGGACGATACTTCCCTAAGCAACGTCGTGAGCTGAGAATCAGAGACCTCTTCTCATACCCAACAGTAGCCTGCTCTGAAATGTAGACGTGCACGTACTTTTATGCTAACTGCTGTGTGGGGCCTTACTAGATATCACCGAGGGGGCTGTTGACTGAGTGCAGGCTGTGTGAGAGACAGACAAGTCAGCATCAGCACAGGAGAGCACGCTGCCAATGTCAGAGAGTCCAAACGGGACAAGCCCATACCAGCTACATCCCGAATGCTGGCAATTCCCAGGACGAGAGAAGGAGGAGGGACAGGAAGGAGTCTCCGTTCCAAGAGGTATTTTGCACTTAGCATTAATTTCATTTTTAGCCATATAACTAAGAATTAGAGTTTTACACTTGGTCTTAGCCAAAAGACTGAGAAGTAATTAACTTAGAATTTTAATTGACTAAAGAATTTCATTAAAAAAAAAATTGAGACACAGTTTCACTATGTAGTCCTGGCTGGCTCAAAACTTACTGCATAGTCTAGGCTGACCTTGAACTCAAAGCCCTCTGCCTCTGGAGTGCTGGGATTTAAGGCAAGTACCACTGTGGAATTTTAATCTGTATCACAAAGAAACTATGCTTTTAGAAAGTTAAAATGCTGTTCACACTCACAGATCTTCCCATGTAGCATGCAGAATGGCAAAGATCAGAGATAAACTACAACAAAGACCTTCATGTTTCCCTGTTGTATAAAAATAAAATAGCAGGCTACAGTGGCCGAGATAGATACGAAAGGTGACAAACGAGGGGCCGCTGAGCCTCTCAGAGTGGTAAGCCAGCTCCTTCCCTCCTAACCCTGCAGGACTCACCTTCCTAAATAAACAAAAAGTCCTGCCAGGTGGGAAGAAGGCAGCATAACGGACGGATTTCTAGCGTGACACTTGAGGCCTTGCGTTTGTCTGCCCCACGGCATGAGCACACACAGGACTGAGCACAGAGCTCCCAGGCTAGGGGGACGGTAGGAGTCATCGGTGCGGTCGGTTATCTCTCCTGATTCCTTTGCCGAGCCAGAACACAGGTTATGTCTTAACCAGACTGGAATCAGCACCGTTTCCATTGCCTAGTCTTTGGAATGGGACATCCAAGCATCTCATTCCTGTGAGAGTTTTCATGACGTCAAAGCAATGCAGAGCCCCAGAGGTACGGCCACGGCCTTGAAGATCACACGGGAGCAAGGGAGATGTGTGGGGCTGTTGAACACACACGATAGCATTGTGGCTCCCCTGGGAAGCGTGCTGCACAATGGCTGTGTGTTTGGTGCCATGTCTGCCCGTTAAGAGCAGGGCCCACACAGTCACATGACCAGAGGGAGGGGGCAGCAGCTGGAGTGGCAGCTGAGGAGGCGTTTACCTACCTATTGGCCTGCTCCGTCCCATACAGTTCTTATACACACCGTTGCACATGGAGTTCCCAGGCTGTACAAACGACAGATTGCAGGATAGTGATCAAGAGGACACGTTCATAAAGAAAATTATAGCTTTCAGGAAAGCAGAGTAGGCAGCTTCACTTTCTGACCCAGGAGATTCCTGACAGGTTGGAAACAGGATCTGTGTGGGAGGGAAGAGTACTCGAGAGCCGCCCTTTCAGAGTTAGTTACAAATGTGGATCTGAAGGTTGGGGGAGGGGAAAGGACTGGCCACATCCTGTGTCTTGAGTGTCCCTTCCTCTGCTGAAGAAGTCATATTCCAGCACTCACAGTCTCAGCTAGAAAATGATGTAATTGCCAGAAAGTGATATGTCTTAATTACTTTGTGTGTGTGTTTGTGAGTGTGTGTTCATCTACGTATGGAAGCCAGACGTTAATACTGGGTGTCATTCTTCAGAGGCCATTGACTTGGTATTTTGAAATCTCAGTCACTCATTGAAACCAGGGCCTCTCTGAGATAGGCCAGGCTGGCTGACCAGGGAACCTGAGGTGGCTGTCTCTTTCTTACCTCCTCTGCAGCACTGAGAAGATAAGCCCACGCCATCTCACCCGACTGTGCTTTTAATGTGGATTCGGGGGATTAAGCTCAGATCCTCAAGCTTGCCAGCAAACACATCATAGACTGAGCTGTCCCAACCACTACCTGATTTTGGGATGACAAACTAGAACCCTGCTTTGCTGAAGTTTTGCTAGACTCATTTGTTATTCTTGAAAACCTCAGCCAATTAGAGAGCTTCGGTCATCCCCACCTTTGCACACATTTTCTCCAGCAGTGGAATGAAGATGTGCTGATGCCTTGGAGAAGTGTAGTGTGTGTGTGTGTGTGTGTGTGTGTGTGTGTGTGCGCGCGCTTTAGAAAGACCCACCTGGGCCAAGAGAGATGATGGGTCAATGTGTAAAGTACTTGCTGAGCAAGCGTGAAGGTTGGAGTTTGGATTGTCAGAGTCTGGGCAAAGCCCTATGTAGAACTCTGTGATCTCAGTGTGTGGGTGGGTGAAATAGGAGGCAGGGGGTGTAAATGCCCAGAGAGAGAGAGAGAGAGAGAGAGAGAGAGAGAGAGAGAGAGAGAGAGAGAGAGAGAGAATGCTCCAGCAAGGACTCCCCTTCAGACTGCCCTTTGACCTCTACATGCACACTATAGCAGTCACATGCCCTCACACATGAATGTGTACACAACACACACACACACACACACACACACACACACACACAAAACCATACACAAATATGCAAAAAAATCAAGATGGATGATAGCATCCCATATGATAAAACAAACGTAATGAGTCAAATGTTCTACATGTGAGTGCTCACTGTGGGACTCTATGTGTGAGTGCTCACTGTGGGATTCTACATGCGAGTGCTCACTGTGGGATTCTACGTGCAAGTGAGTGCTCACTGTGGGATTCTACGTGCAAGTGAGTGCTCACTGTGGGATTCTACGTGCAAGTGCTCACTGTGGGATTCTATGTGCAAGTGCTCACTGTGGGATTCTACGTGCGAGTGCTCACTGTGGGATTCTATGTGTGAGTGCTCACTGTGGGATTCTACGTGTGAGTGCTCACTGTGGGATTCTACGTGCGAGTGCTCACTGTGGGAGTCTTTCAACTATACTGAAAATGTCGAGATAGAGGGACCTAGGGCAGAAGTGAAAGGTTCAGGAAGGGAGCACCAAGATGAAATAATGTTTGGAAGCCAACAGAAGAGGACTCATCCAGTGGGTGCCAGCTCTAAAGATGGAGGGCGATTACTAAAGGGAGAATCCGTTTAGCAAGGAAGTCCCTCGTGGCCAACCTAAAAGTCATTTACATTGGGTTAGGGTCTCAAAGACCCAAACAGAGTTAGGGTCTCAAAGTGTGTGAGAGAGCAATCCAGGAGGAAGTCAGTGGTGGGTTAAGTCCCCTTAGAAGTGGGAATGAAAAAGGTAAGGTGGTGTTGGTGGGTTGCAGCAGCCAAAGCTTATCCATGGGCAGAAGAGAAGAAATCAATGGGGTGGCTCTGCATAGAACAAGGCCCTAGGCTGGCAGGAGAGAGGGTCAGAGCACAGGGGAGAATTACACACAGACACAGTGACTCAGGAAGAGAAGACCAGGGAAGGTGGGAGGGTAAAGACGACAGCCAAGCATTGTGTGGTTTTAGTTTTCCCAGTGAAGACGGATATGATGTCATCTCGGAAATTGTGGGTAGGGTACTGGGAATAAAAATGATCTGATGTAGACTGTGATTTACCTACTTTTGAAGAAGATGGTACTTTCACATTTGAAAATCCTCGAGTCGAGGGCTCTAGTGGTAAGAACAGAATCACACCTCTGGTGCTAGCAACCATAAAACGGTACTCACCAAATAGCACAGCTTTTCACAGCGGATAGGGCAGTAAGCCATTTGCTCTGTGGCTGGAACCTGGAGCCGCACATCTGAGATGCCGCCGGCAGGGGGCTGCTTCCCTGGGGTGGAATTGTAATAGTCGTGGTCTCGGTTTTCCGAGGTGCCATCAACAAGGACCTCCTCCCTGTAAAGAGAAAGAAGAAGCTCCAAGAGGCTGTGTGGGAATTCAAAGGCTGTAGGGGATACAAAGAAATCAGAGCCAAGCAAACCATGCGGAGGACTGCAGCTGTGTTTCAAGTTTACAGCTGTGCTTAAGCCATGGCAAACGCTCGGACTGCCACACTGAGGTGTTTAGAAGTCTGTGGAGAGAGCCAGCGACGACTGTCAGGGTCCCCAGCTGCCGGGAATGATAATGACGGTAAACAGTGGCTCACCTGAATGAAAGGATGGTTTACCTCAACATCATAAAGGCACAAAACCTTCTTCAGTACCTCAGACTCACTTCAGTTGAAAATATTTTGGTCAAAGAAAATTTAGAAATTGTTCTTTGGGTAGAGAGCCTGGCCGAGTTTATTAAACTAAGATGAAAAATCCATTAAAAACAGAAAGCTGTAGCCAGCTATCTTGTCTGCCCAAATCTAGACAAGTATGGTATTCATAAAGAACTATTAGAGTCACATGTGGCAAGTGGGAGAATTCTGTAAACATGCAATTGTTTTAAAAATTGAAACAGGGTAGAAAGGCAATAAACTGGCTTTTCTTCCAAATTGGAATTAACAAAAGTTTCTATAAAAAAGAATAAGTCAAACCAAATCTCTTCATGATTTTGCATGCATGTGGAGGGCAGGGGGCGGTGTGACTGAGAGGAGGCATTCATGTGCCTGTATGTGTACGTGTGTGTGTGTGTGTGTGTGTGTGTGTGTGTGTGTCTGTCTGTCTGTCTGTGTGTCTGCCTCTGTGTGTGTGTGTGTCTGTCTGTCTGTCTGTGTGTCTGCCTCTGTGTGTGTGTGTGTCTGTCTGTCTGTCTGTGTGTCTGCCTCTGTGTGTGTATGTGTCTGTCTGTCTGTGTGTCTGCCTCCGTGTGTGTGTCTGTCTGTCTGTGTGTCTGCCTCTGTGTGTGTGTGTGTCTGTCTGTGTGTCTGCCTCTGTGTGTGTGTCTGTCTGTCTGTCTGTGTGTCTGCCTCTGTGTGTGTATGTGTGTGTGTGTGTGTATGTGTGTGTGTGTGTGTGCGCGTGTGTGTGTGTGTGCGCGCGCGCGTTATGACACACAGCTGGAGGTCAGAGGACAGTTTGGGGGAGTCAGTTCCTGCCCTCCTTCTTATTTTGAGGATGCTGCTCTTATTTCTGCTGCTTCACTGTGGAATCCAGGCTAGCCCCTGTGCCTTCCTTCCTGCCATCTCGCTGTAGGAGCTCTGGGATGACTGCCACCACAGGCCATCACACCATGCTCCCTGGGGCCCTGGGTTCAGTACCCAGGTCATGAGGCTTGGGTGCCGAGCACTTTTGCTCACCAAGCCGTCTTTCTCAAACAAATTAAGTCTTTTTAAGAGGAGCTAACTGTGTCAACCCACAGGGCTAAGTAGAAGCTGTCACCAAGGTTCCCGGTTCCCCTTTTCCTTGTTGCCCTGGATGACCGACCTCATCAAGAGGGCTCTCCAAAGCCAGTGCTCGTTGATATACAAGATGATAATGTGGGGAAAGACACATCTAAAATACCCAAGGGTTTGATTCCTTGAGCTGAATTTGGTGGCAGCTGGGGGCCTGAAAGCATCAGCTTCCATGGCCTCGGACAGAAACGCCAGCTTTTCGGGTCCCATCTGCTCCACTCCAAAGGCTGCAGCCACTTACAGGGCCCACTAGCAGCTAACAGACTCCCGCAGACATCGTTGATTCTTACTGTTTTGCTCTTCCATTTTGGTTTGTTTTTTACTAATATGCATGAGATCCAAGGTTAAAGAAAATCTGAGAAACTTGTGAACATTTATCATTTCATAACTGTATTAATACATAGTTTTGTGTAACACTGGAGAAATGGGGTTGATTCCTTCCCACATTTCGTGTCAGAAGAATGTATGGATAAACAGAAGTGGAAAGAAAAGCAAGCCACTCTCCTCATTTTGGTTTTATTACTGAAACTATTACTTATAAGAACAAATATTCATCTCATTAGTGAACTTGAAAAAAATTTTTGGTGTTTTATTTTTACACAGGGTTTCACCAAGTAACCTTGACTGACCTGGAACTTGCAATGTAGACCAGGCTGGCCTTGGACTCATAGAGACTCCCCTGCCTTTGTCTCCCACGTGCAGGCAGCAAGGCATGCGAGACACATGCCGCCATCGTGGTAATGATTTAAGTGTTCAGAAAGACAGAAAATTAATTATGGAACTCTTGACTGACCTTTCCAGAGTATTCAAGGAAGGATTTTTCAAGTACTGTTTGAAGCGGAGCTCAAAGGCCTGCCCTATGGTACTTATGACATCTTGGGCCATCCCACTGCGACACTCCAGAATGTGGCACGCTGCGAGAAGACACATTCAAAACATCGTATCATGAGAACAGTATACAAAAGCAAAATAGTTCCAGAACATGAGTAAATAGTTGTGTTTAAAAAAATCAGACTCACTCCTTCTCTAAAACGGCATAATCAGATTTCATATTCCATATGAATCAAGGAGAAAATATTAAAAATCTACATATCTAAAAACTTAGAAATTCTGAGCTGGGCATGGTGGTGCATACCTTTAATACCAGCACTCAGGAGGCAGAGGCAGGTGGATCTCTGTCAGTTCCAGGTTAGCCTACTCTACAGACTGAGTTCTAAGACAGCCAGATTACACAGAGAAACTGCCTCAAAAAAAATGGTATCAAGGCGGATATTTAGGGCTTAAATCTTTAGATTGCTTAAAATTTTTATTTGCAATTATCTATAAGTAAGTATGTGTGTGCTCAAATGTAGGTCAGAAGACAACTTGCTTGAATTAGTTCACTCCTTCCACCATGTGGGTCTCTGAGATCAAACTCAGGCTTGGTAGCAAGTATCCTTACCAACTGAGCCACTACGCTGAGTCTGTAAGACATGTTCTTCAGATGAAGCAAGATAAGTTGTGTCACATTATACAGAGAGGTTGTTTACTTGAGGTTTTCTTGTTTGTTCATTTCTAATCTCATACATATGTGGTTCAATTTTTAAAAAATCAAAATGAGAATGATTGCAAAATAGAACAAAAATTGCTGTAACTTTTTTCCTTTGGGTTGAAAAGATAAAAATCAGGAAGACAGAGAGAGAGAGAGGCAGGAGATTCCATCATAAATAAGTACACAGACAACACTGCTTTCCTGTCAGAGAGCTAAGAGGATGGGAGAATAGGAGAGCTCTGTGAAAAAGATCCAGAGCCAAGTTCAAATTCCTACTGGGCCACCATCTGTGTAATCCTGGATGTGCTGCTTGTGGGGACTTGAATAGGAAGGCCTGCCCCTCCCTGTCTTCCACGGGCTCAGAAGCTTGAATGAGGTCCCAATTGAATGAGGTAGAACTTTTGGGGAAGGATTAGGAGGTGGGGCCTTGGAGGAGGCGTGTCCCTGGGGGTGGGCTTTGAGGTTTCTCCGCCTATGCTTGTGCATCAAAATGTGAGCTCTTGGCCTACTGCTCAGGCACAGTGCCTGTCTGCTGGACGCCACACTCCCACCATGATGACCATGGACTCACTCTCTGAAACTAAATCCTTTTACAAGTTGCCTTGGCTGTGGTGTTTGTAACAGTACTAGAAAAGTAGCGGTGTCAGTCAATGGCCAGCCCCTCTCGAGGACAATAGGACAAGCTGTCTGTTTACTTTAAAGGAAGTCTGGCATTCTTTTCTTCACACTAACTTAAACCCTCTGAGGAGCAGGACAAGCATGCTGGGCACACAGAAGCCCTGGACCCGACCCCACCCTTTGCCACTTGAGCACACTCTAAAATGCCTCAGCTTTCTTTGCAACTTCTCTGACTTGAAAGCCTAGAAGTTTTGGGTTTGTCTGTCCATAGGCAGTTCTCCAAAATAATTTTCTGCTTTGCTTCCATTAAGAAGCATAGAACATAAAGTAGAAAAGGGGGAAAGTAATCAGAAAAAAGAAAAAAAGAACCAGGGGCACCTGTGTCTCTCCACGAATGTGGCAGGTTGCCCTGGGCCAGGGCCATGCCCCACCTCCTCTTGGGAAACACCCCTGTTTTGACAGTGCTACTCTTTGAACTCTTTTCATTTGATCACATGATCACAGACAGGGTCGCAGCATGGAAACCTTCCATGGGTCACATACAAAATGCCAGAATTCCTGGTCAGGGCCCACCCTACCTGCTGCTAACAGGCAAAGGGTAAAAGATGGATACATACGAAGTCCCTTGTTCCCAAGTGACTCTTGGTGACATGCAGTCACAGCAGCCTGAGCTCTGCTGTCCACATCTGGAATCACTGCACACACCTGGTCTCCTTCCCAAGCCCACAGTTCTACCTGTAGGCAGCAGTAAGAATCATGGAAATCTTAGCATGTCCCTTTCACTAGAACTCCGAATGGTAACATTACACAAAAGAATGAATACTACTCTTAGCGGATAGAAGACCTTTTAAAGAGTTTTGTTTCTTTAAGGTTTCTGGGAGGGTGAGTCCATCATAGCTAGGAGCATGGAGGCAGGCAGGCAGGCAGGCAGAGCAATGGCCGTTAGCTTAGAGCTTAATGTTGATCCACCAGCATCACGAGGCAGAGAGAGCTGATTGAGAGTGGAATGAACTTTTTTGAAACCTCAAAGCCCACCCCCAGTGCACACCTCCTCCAGGAACTCACTATGTACCCCTGGCTGACCTGGAACTCTCTCTGTAGACCAGGCAGGCTTTGAACTGACGGAGATCCACCTGCCTCTGTCTCCTGAGTGCTGATATCAAAGGCATACACCACCACTCTCAGACTGTTCTTTTTTTTTTTTTTTTTCATAAAGAGCAACATTTGTTTAGAATCAGATCTTGAAATAAAGGTCAGTGGCTCAGATCATCCACCAGATGGTGCTGTGAGACACAAATGGAGTACAAGCCTCCAGAGAAGCAGGCTCCAAGAACAGTAGATTCACGACAGCAGCCTGTGTGCTTTATAAGCATAAATACAAATATAGGTTAGCAGGTTCGTTTAGGTTGCTTTTCATTGGCAGGGGCATTGGCTTTACAATTCTCTTTCATTCAGCCCAAGGCTTTCCTGTACATAAATAGTCCAGGGAAATCGGGGCCTCTCCTCAGACTAAGTTCAGATAAAGTATGGAAACCGCCTTAGCCTCCCACAGCATCAGAAAGCTGAAGACAGCATGGACTGCCTCACAACAGCTACAGGAGAAGGCTGGACTTAACACTGACATTTTTAACTTGTCTTCTCTACAAAGAAAACCTTTCATAAACTGGTGAGTTCATCACAGGGCCCTAGCCAAGATAGGAAAATGTAATACCAGCTTGATCTGGATGGAAACGCTGAACCAGGTATACAGCAGAGGGAGGGTGGCGGCAGGGTGACACATTGAGGATTATTAGAGGAAACTTGGTCTCGGTGCCCACCTCCACTTCCTGCCAGCCTCGCCTTCCTCCTCACCTTTGCCATCTGGTTCCTGCCTTTCTGAGGTTGCCTAGTCTGTGGGCTCTCTGCTGAACTGGATGTGTTTTCTTTCCTTCAGTCTCCTACCACTCCAGTGTGCAACCATCCTGGTGTCCTCTCCAGGAAAAAGTGCAATTCCCCCTAAGAAGGCCATTCTCCTGAGCCTCCTTCTCGGACCACATATCCTCTCTGAAAGCCTTAGCTCTTCTGTTCAGGACTCCTCTGTTGATGATCTTACTCCCGGTCTCTTCTTTCCCTCGGTCTCTTCTTTCCCTCTCTCTCTCCTCTTCTGCTTCCCTCTCCATCTCCCTCCCCTGCATCTAGCTATCTCCCCGTTTCCCATCCCTTAAGACCCGTTCCCGGCTGGCATCAGGCTCCAGACTTGCAGAAGCACTCTTGGAGGGCATTAAGGGTAGATTCCTAGCACCAGGGTCAGTTTGCTGCCCCATCTCCCATTTACCAATTGAAGAGGTACCGGACTTTATCGGGGCTGATGAAGGGACAGCTGTTCCCTCCTGGTCTGAGGAACGGATGGCATTTCCACACACCTCAATGTTTAGAACATTGTACACTATTGAATCCAACCAGGCCCATCAATCCCCTGGTCAGAAGGCCACCCCTTGTTGCCCCTGGTAGTCTTTCTACTTGTAGCCCCCAGAAGTCTCTCTATCTGTGCGGTTGTGTGCAGATCTCTGTTACCAAGCCTTCTGAACTTTAGAGTTCTAACCAAAAAGCCTACCCCCACCCCCACCACAGATTTCTATCTCTTCACTAAATACCAACCAAAACCTTAGGTGTATTTGCTTTGGTACTCTGGGCTTTTTTCTATGAAGACCCCATAATCCCACTTCCACAGTGGCTTCAAGAACCCCACTGCTGACCGTAATGCCAAGGCCTGGCTGGCTTTCCAATCCTCCCTACCTCCTCTCCAAAGCAGTGCCAGGATTTACAGCCTGTCTGCCCTGTGGTTTATCCCTCAAACTCTAATAAAATGGACTTTGAATTTCCTTCATAGTCTGTTTTAAGATTATTTTATAATTGACTAAGGACCTATAAAAGGGAATCCCAATCTCCAGTGACACTTAGACAGAACTGTTCTCCCTCAGGAGAACTCTAATTCACCAGGCAATGCTATGTCACCTTCTGATTCCACTATTTTTTATTCAGGGATTTAGAACATTTAAAAATATATAACCAATATTCATTGTTAGAACTGAAGAAAAGAAAAAGAAAGAAAGTTTAAATCACCCCAAATTTCCCTATGTGGAGACAGCCGATCTTACCGGTTGGACATAGGCCTTTCGAGTTTTGTTTTTTCCTTTGTAAATCCCTCCTCCAAATCACCTGGGCTCACAGTATACAGGTTCTCATATTCTGTCTGTGCACTTAATAGCATATGTGTGTGTCATAGCATAGTGGATACTTCGACTGTGGCTTATTCATTCTTCTAAAACAATCTTGAACATGCTATGGATTGGTTCAATTTTTAATAGATGAATACTGGGTTAAAATTTACCTCCAGGATATAAATATTATATTGCATTGATTTTAATTGATCTTTTTTGCACATGCTAATTACTTCCTGAGAAATGAAACTACTGGTTTAAAGGCCAGACTGGGCAACAGACTTTTGACACAAATCGTCAGTCAGTCCTATAGAAGGTTTGGATCTGTGCTCTTGTTGGCCACGTTCAAAATTAGCCACTTCTCTGAGCCACACTATTAACCACTTCTCTGAGCCACACTTGCCGTTTCCCAACATTAGAAATCTAAACATGAAACGTGACATCTACAGTTCTTGGGCTCTGGATTGCTTGTAAAGCCTCATTTCCTTTAGATACTTCTTGGCGTCTTGTAATGTTCTTTGAAAGGAACTTGTGCTCAGGACTTGGAGCTGCCCCACCCTTCACTGTCTAGGGACCTCAGGAAAAAATCATCTTTTTGTTTTTGCCTGGGGGTCTTTCTATATGGCTTCAAATTTGCTATCTCCCCACTTCAGCCTCCTGAATGCAGGAATTGCAGATGTGTGCCTTTATGTCTGGATTTAAAATGCCCTGCTTGTCTTGACTTTAGTGTTTCATTATCTATGACATACCAGTGTTACCTGCTTTATATTATATATACATATATACACAACTTTATACAGTATTTCCTACTATATATATACACACATACATATATACATACATGACATACCAGTATTACCTACTTCATATTTTATATCTCTCTCTATAGATATAGATATATATAACTTTATGCAGTATCATCTACATATATATGACATACCATTATTACCTACTTTGTATTATATATACATACATACACAACTTTATACACTATTACCTACTTTATATATATATGTATATATGTGTACACACATACATGACATACCAGTATTACCTACTTTATACATATATACACAACTTTATGCAGAATCATCTACTTTATATATATATGGTATACCATTATTCCTACTTTGTATTATATATATAAATACATATATACACAACTTTATACAGTATTACCTACCATATATATATGTGTGTGTGTACACACACACACACACACACACACACACACATATGGCATACCATTATTACCTACTTCGTGGACTGCTGTGCAGGTGGCATGAGTCAATGTGCACAAGTCCACCTGACAATGTCTGCAGTGTGGTGAGCGTGCAATGCACACAGCTACTTTTCTTTGCCTTGGTTCTCTGTTTCACTATTTGCCCTTTTCCTATTGACAAGAATCTCCACCTCCTTAGTGGCAACTTGACTGCAGCGCCTGCGGGACGATGGGAGGCAGCAGGTAGGAACTGGGAGCCATCACAGAGATGATGGACTGCGTGCGGTATCTCTCCAAGCTCCCCAGGAACTAGCAGTTCCCATCCCATTGTCAACACTATGCGTAAACGCTCATCAGATCCTATTAGTCCACCGATTTGGTCTAAACTGCCCCTTCATCCCCCAGGCATCTGTTTAGAGGAGACTTTCTCTGACTTGGAGTCTACAATTCCGACTGATTTTCCGCCCTCCGACGTCACTATACACACACAACTGCGAGAAGCATGGCCTGGCAACGGCAGCGCAATGGCAGAAGTCATAACACTTTCTGTAAAGCTCAGACTCTTCGCTGGTATCTGGTGACCTGCCCGCATTCCCCACTCTCTAGTCCTTTTTGGGTTCTCCCTCCCCGAGGCTCTTTAGCGTCTCTTCTTTTCCTCCTCTGAAGCCCTGTCTGTGGATGCCACCTGGCAGCTGCCGATTACACTGCACGTCAACCTGTGCACAGCCTGCGGAGCACAGACCCAGGGAAGGCTGTGATTCCGTTGATGTTTGTGTCAGCTATCAACTTGACGGTGGAGAATCAATCGCCTGGCAGATGGCTGCTGCATGCCTGTAAGCAGTTATCTTGGTTGTGTTAACTGAGGTGGAGGCCCAGGCACTCTGGATGGCACTGTTCCCTGGCTGGGATCCAGGACTGTATATATAGAGAAGAGAACTGAGCAGCAAGCAAGCTTTCACCCGTCTCTCTTCCAGATGATGGATGTGACAGGACTTGCTGTTTGTGACCTGGACTTCCTGCCACGACAACCACCTTTAATCAGGGATCCAGAATAAATCCTTAAACTGCTCTGTTGGGGTATTCAATCATAGCAGCAGGGAGACAATCTAAGACAATGACAGACGCCAAAGATGCAAATGAATCTGGATTCCAGATGCCTTTCTTTACCCTCTTTTTAACAGGGTCTCGCTGGAACTCACTGTCTTGGAACTCACTCTGTAGACCAGGCTAGCCTCGAACTCAGAAATCCGACTACCTCTGCCTCCCCAGTGCTGGGATTAAAGGCGTGCCACACCACTGCCCAGCTGTACTTTTTATGGAAAGAAAAACAAATGTTGTTCTGAGGTCTTCCTTAACACAGCCAGTGGCGTCACGCTCTTCATACTGTAGCTTTCCCAGTGCTGGACTCCTTCGCCTCCTCAGTATCCGCTCAGCATTGCGCAGCTCAGTGACCCCCTTTCTCTGGAGTATTTTAAGATGTTTGTCACCCGCTCTTCCCTTTCTCCATTCTCAGGACCATGTCTTGGCATCAAGCATCGACTATGGCCAAGCTCTATCTCATAATCTCACTCTGACAGTCACACTGCCTCCGTGGCTTCCACTTTCTCTCTGAATGCACCCACTACAGCCTGCTCCATCAGTCTCTCTAGAACTCTGCAAATGGCACCTCTACCCTTCTACCCCTGAGATCCAGACCCTGCTTAGTAGGTCTTCCTTGTCTGCCCTGGGAGAGTGTTCTCCTTCTCCCTCCACGTGCAGCCTGCAGCTATGCTTCCCAACATGCCAAGCGCATTTCCACCTCTGTTCCTTCCGTTCCCAAATACCACTCCATGTTCATTCAATCAGATATCTGGGGGCAAATTCCATCACTAGGGTGGAAGAATTTCCTTAAATCCCAGGTTCTATTAGAGGGGAACTAGCTTAAACCCATCTCTCAATGGAGTCTGAATGCCTCCGGGTTGAGGATGAGAAACAGTACTAACCACATCAGTCCAGAGAGGTGGAACTTTCTAAGGAACCTCAGGCCTTTGACTGGAATCACAGCCTGCAGATACCTTTCCTAGGTAACCTCATTATACCCTAGGATGAGACCCTCACTGGGCTGGTCCACTCGGCCATTCGAGACAGTCTCTGTGCATCACTCATGTCTGAGCCATTGTGAAGGGTGTGGGAAACAACAGTAAGAAGGGTAGGTGCCTTCATGGAGAGCTCAGCCTAATAGAAAGAACATGTGAAACATGCAAACAAGTATGTGAAAAACAGCAACAAAGTGTCACTTGTTGGTAGGAAGAAAAATACTGGGTCATGATGGGGGTGGGGCGCACGTGACTAGAGGTAGGTGATGTCACCAGTAGAAGGCCCCTCCAAAGAAGAGACTCTGGAGCTGAGACCTAAAGGTGGACAGAGATTGCCTTGCACACACAACCCCTGAGTTCTAGCCCCGGCACTGCATAAAGCTGGGCATGGTGACACCTGCCTATAATCCCACTCAGGAGGTGAAGGCAGGAGGATCAGAAGTTCAAGGTTATCCTCAGCTACAGAGTGAGTTTAAGTCCAGCCTTGTCTCAAAAAAAAAAAAAAAAATCCAAAAAAACCCCCACATACTCAAAGTAACATTCCATGCTTTTCATCAGCAACTGCATAGACACACACACACACACACACACACACACACACAGAGACACACACACACCAACACACACACCAACACAAATGCTTCATTGAGTTTTGTGTTCAATTTCTTATCACCCAGGGATATGGGAACCATGTTACCATAACCAAAACCATTTATTTTTTGCATATGTAAATGCATAAGTTCTCAGTTTGTGAATCTTTCAAGTGCAGAGATTTAAATACTGCCTGTGAAGTTTTCCACTCTTCTCTGCTGGTAGGATTATTTATTTCCAATTCAAATTTACATAGTTTTCTTAGAGTCCGTCAATATCACACTACAGTGATGGCACACCATTGCACCGTGCCCATCGTTTGGAAGACGATAAAAGAGGCCAGGAGGGGCCCTGCAGCTTCTTCTTTATCAGCACCTGTTCCAGGCTGACACTGCAGTGCCTGGTCAGCTTAATAAGATTGCCCAAGGGGCTGGAGAGATGGCTCAGTGGTTAAGAGCACTGACTGCTCTTCTGAAGGTCCTGGGTTCAAATCCCAGCAACCACATGGTGGCTCACAACCATCTATAATAAGATCGGATGCCCTCTTCTGGAGTGTCTGAAGTTAGCTACAGTGTACTTACATATAATAAATAAATAAATAAATCTTTAAAAAAAATTAAGAATGCTCAAGTTTGCAATGACTGTGACTCCTAGGATAACAGAAAGCGTCGCTCATAGACAGGGCCTTACTGTGTGATATCCATTACTGGGTACATTAGAAATAACCATTTATTTTTATTTTTATAGTTAGTATCTATAACAACCCAGAAGTCACTTTTCCATACCTCGTTGGTTGACTGGATCTTTGGCTACATAGGCAACATAGTCTGTAGTGTCCTATAAAAAAAGAGAAACAATTGTATTTAAAATGAATGAATTGCAACCACTGGAAGATAAGACTTCCTTAGGACCCAACTGAGCCAACGTCTTAGACATAACCGGTTCTCTCTGGCATAGGTTCTCAGCCTTTTAATGTTGTGGCCCCTACATTGTGCAATTCCTCATGTTGTGGTGACCCCCAGCCATAAAATTATTTTCATTGTTACTTCATAACTAATTTGCTATTGTTATGAGTCATAATGTAAATGTTTGTGATGGTCTTAAGTGACCTCTGGAGGGGTCACAACCCACAGGTTTAAAACTATTGCTCTATGGCATACCCAGGAGAGTTTAACAATTAAATCTGTGTTTTTTCTGACCCTCATGGGGAAAGGATAAAGATTGGAATTTCAGTCTGATTATATCATTAAGAATAAAAGAGAATACAGCTAAGGAATTCTTTAAAACTATCTAGGAACTGACTGTTGAATTGGGTTGAAATGTATGCATTACTCCTCTGCTACAAAGTTAGCGGTAGCTCAGATGTGGTGTTGCCACTGGCCTGTGTCCAGGTTCATGTGCATCTGAAAATAAGCTCATCAGAGACTTGTTGGTGTCTTTGGTTGCATTTGTGTGTGTGGCAAGATATTTACAGAATAAAACAGCAAAAATATAAATTATTTCACCCATAGGCAGAGGAAAATCATTTCAAAATAGAAAACCTATGAATAACTTAAGTTCAAAAAGAGATACACTGCTGTGTTTGTGAAAACAGGATGATGAACACTTGGAAATTCCAGGTTTTATGGAAAACAGTGAGCTGATGAATGGGGCGGCTTTAATAATTAAAGGTGCTTTTGCTATCTTAATTCTCAGAGGGAAAAAAATACCTGCAATGCCATTTCAGAGTATTAGAATGGTCTCTAGAGGGAAGATGGCGTCTCCTGGCAGGAAGTAGAAGCGGTGCTGGTAATGCCCTCCAGGGTAGCCACTTAACAACCACAAGGAATCATGCAGGAAGCAGATCTCACGGTCAGCAGAACTTGTCTTAAGTCATTTTTAAAAATAGCACACACCTAAGTAAATGTCTCAGGCAAATAGAAAGCTGGGTTGGAATAGCTTCTAAATAAGTAAGGCCCTGTCTATGAGCATCGCTTTCTGATAGCTTAGGAGTCCTCGGTCCTCACAGACTTGAGCACTCTAGTTAAGCTGACCAGGTGCTCCAGTGTCACCTGGAACAGGTGCTGCTGAGGAAGCCAGGGGGCCCCTCCTGGCCTCTTTCATCACCTTCCAAATGATCTTGCATTTTCTAATGATTTTAAAATTCTATAACTGTAAATATCTGGGGATGGGGTGGGGACACTGCAGAATACTTAAAAGGAGAGAACACATGTCAGGAGAAAATATTTGAAATAGCTTTAATTTTTCACAAATATGTAGCATGCTTTGAAACAGTGAAAGCATGGGCAGCTATAGGAGCATTTGCAATGGATGCTCACAACAACTACTAGGAAAACAAAAACTTTCTGAGAGAGAATTAAAAGGAAGGAGAGTGGACAGCACAGGGTGGGAAGAATGGCCCATATTTTTGAACAAGGATGCTGAGTCACATGGGACTTCTAACCCGATGTCACTCACACTGTGACTGACCCGGCCAGCCGGCCAGCCGGCCAGCCGGTTAACTGAAGTAGCTCAGCGGCATCCTAAAGCAAAGGCAGAGACAGATTCGCTGTGCCTGGCTCTACTGTGAGTTATCTCACTCGGTTCTGGCAACACGGGGGCGATAGGAATTATCCCTATCTTGTAAAGGAAGACCCCCACATCTTAGAAAAGTTAGTGCATCAAGTTCTTCACTCTAATGTTTAACACTAGCCTTCACTGTCTTCCTGAAAGGAGGGTAAAGCTTCACTGGTGGGGGGGAGAGGGGCTAATACCAAGCCGGGTTATCATTTAAACCCCCAAGCCAGTGGGTTTTTCAACTTCGGAGTCCAGGGTTTCCACCGACTGTAGTGATGTAAACATTTTCCCACAGTGGTTGCGGACAGTTTGATTCTGGCAAGGGCAGTGCTTCAGTTAATTTAAAGCTTTGAAGTCATTTTAAGAGGGGGTGGGAAGCCTTACAATTCTGAAGAACAGAAACAACTCCTGTTGGATATACAGTAAATGAAGGCCTGCGCACCAGCCCTAACATGACAACAGCCACGGGAACTCACACAGGATAATGTCAGGGCAAACACCAATCATTATTTTTTTTAAGTATATCACACACAAATAAGTCTTTTTTAAAGTGTGCCCGAGTCCCTTCATAATAAATCTAATGGGCTAAGAGGAGACGAGAAAAACATCCAGTGTTCTCCCATCTAGATTCATTCTCTCTCTCTCTCTCTCTCTCTCTCTCTCTCTCTCTCTCTCTCTCTCTCTCTCTCTCTCTCTCTTCTCTCTCTCTCTCTCTCTCTCTCTCTCTCTCTCTCTCTCTCTCTCTCTCTCTCTCTCTCTTTCTCTCTCCTAACTTTAGGTTTGATAGTTGAGGTCAGATTATGAGGTGGCATACAGTGTATTTATATATGTACACACACTCTCTCTATGGGCTCACATCATGCAACACAAGCCATCCTACACACCCTGTTTGGTAACGGACCAACAATTTACTATCTATATATGCAGGCCCACTCTAAGGGACTCTGGTCCCAAAATGAAGCAGTGATGTAAAAGTATTTTTTAGTCACCTGATGCAATTGTCATCTCTGAGGCTTACTGCCTCTGTCTGCTAACTTAGGTCTTGTCATGGAAGCTTCTAGCCTCTGTACAATCTAACCTAGGCCTAGAATGTTTTCATTCTCTGAGATTTACTGCCAAATAAATTCACGTTTCTTCTTCTCTCTGAACTCTGGCTGGCTGATTTAGCTTAGTTGTTCTGGCTCACACCCCTATCCAAGATGACTGAGTCGATCTGGCTTCTCTCGGCTTCTCAATGAATTGCTCTGTTTGGCCTCACACACTAACTCTAACAATCTGTTCTGATGTTCTGGCTCCCTCACACATCCTCTGACTCCTTATGTCTTCACCTGTGCCTAGCTTTTTTTTTTTTTTCTATCAGTAAAACTGCCACCTCTTTCCTCCCTCCCTACCCCCTCTCTTGTCTGCACTGTTCTGTCTTAAGTAGCCTCTTTTTCCTCTCGCTTCCTGTGAGAGTTGGGCATATCCTATTCTATCAAATCTTTTTCTGATTTGTCCCTTTTTCTGCCACTCAATTAGAAATCGCTTTCAAATACTGGCGCTTCCTCTACAAACTAACTTCACCTTCACGGTTTGGGATTAAAGGTGTGTAGTAACAGTTTTGTCTGAGTTCAAGCTAAAGGGATGGACAGTGTGTGCTAAGGCTGAACCACACCACAACTAAAGTCAGCTTTTTTCAGTAAACAACAATCTCAGGGTTCACAGTGTGATCAAATATCCTGCAGCACAGTGAGGAATCAAGCAGTGACATACTGGGAAGTATTCTCGGAGAGAAGCACTATACAGTCTGCGGGAAATGAGCACTACACAGCCTCCTGACAGAGAGGAACCGTGAATTCTCCCTCCATGGCTGAGCAGTGTCTCCAAGGCTTACACAAATCTGGGTGGTCATTATAGATTGTCCTTGTTGGCCTTGGCTGACGACTATGATGGCTGACAACTAGAATGGGATTCCCATCTTGTATTAAATCCAACCGATAGTCTAATTAGTCTGCTGATGGGGAACATTCCAAAAGAGAAATGATAATGCACACAGGACAGACAGACAGATCAAGATTTTTTTTTTTTTTTTTGGTTTTTCGAGACAGGGTTTCTCTGTGTAGTCCTGCCTGTCCTGGAACTCACTCTGTAGAACAGGCTGGCCTCGAACTCAGAAATCTGCCTGCTTCCGCCTCCCAAGTGCTGGGATTATAGGCATGCACCAACTCGCCCGGCGATCTCATAATTTTTATGTTAACTGGAAATTTACCAGATGATAACTCCGTGGCCACTAACACCACAGAGGATGAGCAATGCTATTCTAGTAAGCCTAATCTTTTAAAATCCAGACCCAGGAAATATTTGCCCAAACCACTGTGAGTGTTCTGTTTTGTTTTCTATCTGATACATGAAGCATCTAACAAATTGCAATATCTGGAAAAGACATGAAGTAGCTAATATTCTGCATATGAAAGTTCTTAGGACTCACAAAAAGTTTTACAAATCTAAACTTACAGGGTCCCCTCCAGAGGCAAATGAAATCGATTGCATTTGATGATTTGCAATAATCTGGAAAACAAAAGCAAATTAAACAATTTAATGCTCTACTGTGTTTGGTTTGTTTCTACCTACTTAGCATCCCTTTAGAAACTACACTTCTGTCTACATTCTAAAAATAAATTCTTTTGTTGATGCTTTGCTATGGGATTGACACTGAGGCATTCTGTATCCTAAGGATTTACTCTGCCATTAAGCTATGTATCCACACCTGAATACTCTCATCTAATTCGTGGATTTGACATGCCTTTCTCTCTGCCCCTACTCACCTAGGTAGACGTAGGATCTAGGTCTTACTATCGAATCAGCAATCTACTAAATGCCGCTCTCTGGGTACAGTCAAGCAGTTTTGAGGGAGATCAGCAGTAGAAGGAGAGTCTCTCTCTGCCACTGAGGAGCACCCACCCACACTTGCCCAAGGGGCCATCTTTTGCTGTCCTGTGGGTGAAGTTTTCTGAAATATAAAATTTTCTTTCCAGAAAAACTGAAAGCTGATAGTTAAAAACAGAGCTGGAAACGTGTTTCATCACTTTAACCAGTACATTTCCCCACTTCCCTTCATATTATTTATTTTTTCTATTTATAGATTTAGTATATTTACTTTGGTTTTAGTTATTCACTACTATGTATCCAAACACACTAATATTAAGACTTCTAACAGGGGGCTAGAGAGGTTGATCAGTGGTTAAGGACCCTGGTTCCAGTCTCTGCTCCAACATGTTGTCTCAAACCATGTGTGACTCTAGTTCCAGAAGATTCAAAGCCCTCTTCTGGCCTCTAGGGGCACTGAACATGCACATAGTACATACAAGTAGGCAAAACACCCACACATAAATTTAAAAACGATTGAAAAATTTAAAGACTTCTAATATGAAGTATGACTAGACAAATAACTACATAACTCGCCCAAAATGATTGTTTTATTGGAGATTCTAATTTGTTTGCTTGTGTTTGGAAATCACAGTGCAATGACTGATTTGTTATAGGTTTTAAAGGTTAATTAAAATATCAGCTATGCAACTACCAATGAATCCTGATCTCAGAACTGTGTGGTAGAACCTACAAAGGCTGTACATATAAGACAGCCAAGCAAAACTGCTCCTAGATGGATACTCAATAATAATTGAATAAATTTGTGCAACAAAATGTTTTCTTAGGAAATGAAATAGAGGGCTGGAGAGATGGCTCAGCAGTTAAGAGCACTGACTACTCTTCTTAAGGTCCCGAGTTCAAATTCTAGCAACCACACGGTGGCTCACAACCATCCGTAATGAGATCGGATGCCCTCTTCTGGTGTGTCTGAAGACAGCTGCAGTGTACTTACATATAATAATAAATCTTTGAAGAAAAAAGGAAATGAAATAACTATGCTATTTACAATAGCTCTGAATTAGAAGCACTCCTGGCGGTTACTGTTGTGTATTCAAAGAGTAGACTGCTTTCAATGTAACAACATGTCTGCTGGGTTAAAAAGGAAGTCAGCACAAAGACTATATCAATACATTGTTTCATTTATCAAAACTGGCAAACTTTTTATTGAACTATTTGCTTAAAATCTGCATAGTGGTCATTCATGAGGCACAAGACAAGAGAAGAGTGATTTTTCTAGGCTCCACAAATGATGTCTTTTCTTCTGGGTAGTAAGTAAACAAATATATTCAGCTTGTGATAATTAAGCCACACACATACCTGTGCACTTTTCTGTATTAATATTTCAGAAAGAACAAAATCAACATGCAAAAATCATATATCGATAACAGCTCGTGAGAAACTGCATTTAATGGGTAAAGAGAAAATTTTTAATACAAATATGTTCAAATATATAAAACTAGTAAGAATCATTTAACATTTTGGAGAAAAGTTCATTGAAGGATATAAAAAAATGAACTATGGCAAAAATTATATAAGAGCCAGATGATGAAGAGGAATGCTATGGAATGTAGTCTCCTGGACAAGACAGGGCCATTGCATCCACGAATAATAAACTAAAGCTATGGAAAGATTTTAAAGATAGTCAGGGCTGGAGAAATGGCTCAGCAGTAAACAGCATCGGCTGTTCACACTAAGAACCAGGGTTCGACTCCAAGCAATCACAGAGGGCAGTGACAACTGTGACTTCATTTCTAGAAGACCCAACGCCCTCTTTTGTCCTCTGCAGGCACAATGCACACCGATGGCACACAGACATTACAGACAGGCAAACACCATACACACGAGAGAAGGGAGCAAGCTGATAAAACATATTAATTCAATAAAACAACACGTGCCAAGGATGTGGGTAATCTCTCTCTCTCTCTTCTCTCTCTCTCTCTCTCTCTCTCTCTCTCACACACACACACACACACACACACACACACACACACTTTGTCTATGGTTAGGTCAACTTCAATAAATTCAGAAGAAAAAAACCCGAAAAGCTAAATTTTCACAGTGCACAGGACGGACTAGGAGGATTTGAAATGATGAGAGGTAATGGACATCCTGATCACAGGGATGCTGGGAGGCAGGGAGGTGGAGGAGAGAGGGCATCTGTGACAGAAGGCCAGGGCTTTCCAGCTAGGCAAAGCAAGCACTTGGCACTTAGATCTGGTCTCCAGGTGGAAGGGGCAGACCCCGCGGAAGCATCCCGGGTCCTGGGTGGGTGTGAGGGTGGGGCGGGAGTCCAGGAAACATGGCGGGGAGTGGGTAGCAGAGCTCGCGCACACGCACCACACCCACCCGCGGACCAGGCACACGCACGCCATGCTGGCACGCGCAACACGCCCGCCTACCCGTTTGCGCACGTGAAACGTGCTCCGCACGCGCATCACGCATGCCCACTCGCCTGCGCACGCACGCCTGCTTGCCTGCGCACGCGCGCGCGCCCCGTCTGCTCGCGCTCCACGCACGCGCACCACGCCCGTTCGCGCGCCCATCTCTGTAAAAGGTGATTTTTTTATCTTGGCTGAGCTGCTTCCACCATGGCGGAGATGGCAGAGCTTTGCGAGCTGTACGAAGAAAGCAACGAGCTGCAGATGGACGTGCTGCCCGGCGAGGGCGATATGGAGGTAGGCCGCGGGGCCCGCGGGGCGGCCCCGGAGGAGGGCCCCATGGAGGAGGAGGCCGGGCCGGCCGCCGCCCGCGCCCAGCGCGGCCTGTTCGCCGAGGCTGGCGCGGACCTGGAAGGCGACGAGTTTGATGATTGGGAAGACGACTACGACTTCCCTGAAGAGGAGCGCTGGAGCGGCGCGATGCACAGGGTGTCCGCCGCGCTGGAGGAAGCCAACAAGGTGTTCCTGCGAACGGCGCGAGCCGGCGATGCCCTGGATGGCGGCTTTCAGGCACGGTGTGAGAAGAGCCCTTTCGACCAGCTAGCTTTTATCGAAGAGCTGTTTTCGCTGATGGTTGTCAATCGACTGACCGAAGAGCTCGGTTGTGATGAGATCATTGATCGAGAGTAAATGCTGACGAAAGAGGAGGAAACTACCTGAGAGGGAGAGAGTCAACATTCTGCTATTTTGGGGTTCATTCCAAATAGTTCTGTGCAAAAATTAAAAACACTTGGTTTTTGTTTCTCGGAATAGAAGACTGGACAGTGAATGACCATGCATTGTGGAAAAGGAGAATCGAGGAAGGAAGAGCGTTAAACCTGAGAATCGCGAGGAGAAAAGACCAAATTGTTCCTGTTGGGTCACACGGGGACTCAGCAAAAAGCTCTGAGGCTCTGGTTCAGACTGTTGATCGAGATGATTTTCCTTACATTGGAGAAGAGCTTTCTCGTGTTAAGCTTTTAAAGATGGTTTGGAAGAGTAAAACGTGACTGCCAATACAAGACTCTAATTAAAGAATGGGGAAAATACACCCACATGATATCTCTGATTTGAACTAAAAGGCTATTGAGAAAACAAACTATCCAAATTCTCTTTTGTGATTTATACACAAAAGCTAAATTTGAGGTTTAAGATTGAGTATTCATTAACCCCAAAAGGTAATCAAAGTGAATGTGTGTATAAATGTAGACGTGTTATCATCATGTATGCTATCATCTTAAAATGTGTTACAAAAGCTTCTGGAATTTTGACTGTACATGTATCTTCATGATTTATAAAGCTACTGTGATCTCTAATTTGGAAAAAGAAATCCATTGTAATGATTTTCAAAGTAAAGAAAAAACAGGATGTCTTTTTAAGGTTTTAAGTTCATGCATTAAATAAAATGTATGGGAAAGCCCAAAGACAAACTTTCTAATACCCTTTTATACTAGGGAAATTTTGCTTGCTGTTTTTTTACCTTGACAGATGGTAAGACTATAACTGAAGTTCGTAGTGTAAGAACTGTTTGCAAAAATTGTCAAGTAAAAAGAAACCCTGCCTGTATCTATAAAAGACTTATGAGCTATTATGTTGTCAAACTTTGAAGGTTTTAACCTACCCAGAAGTCCACCTGGGTGTCTGATATTCATATTCTCTCTCTCCCTCTCTGCCTCTCTCTTCCCTCCCTTCCCTCCTTCTAATTATGCTTGTTAATCTTTATGCACCAACATTGGTGATAATAAATTTTCTTGTTCTGTGTATTTTGCTTTGTCTAATAATAGCTGTGCATACGCATTTTATACAGGATTCTCCTGCCGTGTGTGTGCCACTGCCTCCATCTTAACATTTAAACATCCAGTGCTGACAATGTAAACCAGCTTCAAATACCCAAAAAGTGGGTTCTGGGACGTTAAAACAAATTTCAGGTTTTTCTGGAAGACTTAATGAGTTGCTGTGGTTTATTTGGTGAAGATGCTAAAGTTCCTTGAGAAGAAAAATGATGTATCAGCACTCTGTCCCTGCTGATGCCTCCGTGGTAATCAGTACAGGACAGAGTTAAGACGGTAGGGTAATCCTGGGTTTCTGTGGGATCGGTTGGTTGGTTTTACATTCTCTTTGCTGGGGAGGATGCTGAGAGGTTCGGTGGGTAAAGGCACCTTCCGCCATGTAGCCACGTCTGATGACCTGAGTTTGATCTCTGGGGTCCATGTAGTGGAGGGAGAGAGAGCTCCCCCGAGATCAGGCCTGTTAGTGATTTTAGACCCTCACCTGAGGTCTTAGTCACTTCTGTACCTCCAAAGCTCCTGTGCATACCTTTGCCCCAGTTACATGTGGTTTCAGTAGGTGCTGAAACATGAAAGTTGGGAAGTTAACTGAAGGAGGAGACTCCGTGACGTTTGCAAAGCCATCGTCCATGTTAGGGTGGGACTTTCTGATAGAGTAGCTGCAAACGCTCCCATGAGTAACCCCTCAGCCCTCCCTTTCACTCAATAAATTGATTGCCTCACTAGTTGGACTTGGGGGTGGGGATCATTTATTTGATCTGTTATTGGTATTTACCTGCTATAGATCTTTGCTCACATCTCCACTGGGGAAATAATACAAATATCCATAAATTTGAATGTATTTGTGTTTGGGAACCCAAGTATATCTTGGAATTTAAGAGGAGAAGCCAGGTGGTATTCATATCTCTTATTCTGCATGTATTTATTTGTGTGTATGGGGAAGGTGCATGCCCCAGTAAGCAAAGGTCAAAGGATCACCCTCAGGAGTGAGTTCTCTCCTCCCACCATGTGGGGCCCAGGGATCAGACACAGGCCATCCAGCTTCAAAGCATTCAAAGTCAGCTCCTGTACTCCCTGGATCCTCTTGTGTTTATCTCTTGTTTTGTTGAGATAGGGTCTCACTATGTAGCTCCAGCTGTCCTGGAACTAGACCAGGTTGGGCTCGTACTCAGAGTTCTGCCTCCTGCGTGCTGGGATTCAAGGCATGTGCCACCATGCCCAGCGTCTTTTATAAAGGCAGTTTTATTGTAAGGTGTGTGTGTGTGTGTGTGTGTGTGTGTGCACGCGCGTGCACGCGCGCACTTCATATGCGCATACCATGGCACACGGAGTTCAGAAGACTTCTCTGAGTCTCTAAAAAGCCCAGCTAGGGCAAGTTTCGGAGGAAGTCTCAGAGATGCAGCTTTTGTGAGTTCTTGTCCTTGCTGGGTGCACACTCCCCCGCCCCCGGCCCCACCCCACACCCCCCGCCCCCGCCCCAGTGCAGCTAACTGCCTTTTAGGTCATCCATGCACCTGTAAGTTACCCCTCATCTATTCTCCTGTAATTAGTCTCAACAAACTCACTGATCATTAAGCTAGAGGTGGGTGGAACTGATTGGTCTGTCATCCCGGTGCCTTACAAGGGGTGAACAGATATTTGTTAACATCGGAGCAAGTCACTCAGCACTCAGACTGCTGTGGTGAAAGAAGGAGGATAGTGGATAGTACAAACAGACTAGACGATGCCTCACCACCGAATGCACCACAGCCCCGCTGCTTTTACACTCCCCGGTTCACTTTAGCCTTCCCCATGGAAAGGGCCATTAGGAGACAATTATTAGCTGGACATGGTGGCACACAGCTTTGATCCCAGCGCTTAGGGATCCCTGAGTTCAAGGCTAGTCTGATCTACATTGCAAGTTCCAGGACAGGACTACACAGAGAGACCCTGTCTCAAAAGCACAAAGAAAATGATTCTTAGATTCTGCACATGAGAGTGTCACCTTACCTCCAGCTTTGCCCCTTAAAAACAATGAGCAGTTTGAGTAGCTCAATAAGATGTCGTCCCTAGACACGGTGAGACCCCATGGTGCCGTATGCAAGCAAAAGCAGCACCACAGCTGGTAGATACAGATACCTTGACGTCAGGATGGACGGACGGACGGACGGATGGATGGATGGATGAAGTCAGGATGGACGGGTGGATAGATGGACAGATAGATGGACGGATGGATGGACGGATGGATGGACGGACGGATGGATGGATTTACTTGTGTTGCATCTTCTACATCTCCTCCTCAAGGCTACGCAACCATCATTTCCACCACCCCCCATAGGTATCACCAACACTTGGATAAATAACCAACACCCAACTAGACAGGACTCTTGAATTCCATATTTACCAGTGTCCGCCGAGCTAGTTTATACTGCTGAATGAGCAGTGCATTTTATCCTAGATTTGAAGTTAGAAAAAATGAGATTGTTGATAATTTTACTTATTATGCTTTTGTCCTCCTGAGTGCTGAGTATGGATCTGGGAGGCCTTGGAGGAAGAACGAGTGGGCGATCCTGGGCACTGTCAGCAACGTTTCCAGCATTGTGCTAAGTGATTTGTGTACACTGCCTCACTTAGCCCTCTAAATAACTTTATAATACAGCATCCAAAAAAAAAAAAAAAAAAAAAAAAAAAGCCTTGCAGTTAGGTACTGTGACCCATAGGTCACCGATAAGGAGACCAGAAGCTCAAGGATGAAGGGTACTGTCACCACGTGGCAATCCCCTATGAGGTCTCAAGCATCTTAAGTGCTTTGTCACTGACAGTGTGACTGAACCGTCCACTAGTCCACTCCCTATAATAGAAGTTATCCTCAGCAGCGTCATTGCTACATATTAAACACAGAGTAACATCAGGCTCCGACATGTATGAATAACCTGGCATGAGGACCTTACACTGCAGTCCCTATACAAGTTTAGCCCAGTGTCTGTGAATCTTTTACATCTGTTGCAGTAGTGTGATTCTGTACTGAGCAATGTTTGCAGGCAAAGCCAGGCAGACCATGCGTCATAAACCGTGAAAGGAGGAAATTTGTGTTTTCTGCACAAATTTCAGTTAGCTGCTTTTGTTTGGGACTATTCTTGGGCCAAACTGTTTCCGTCTTCAAGAGTTCAACTGTAACCATTTGCAAAAGATGAGTTAACCAGACTGTTGATGTTACCGCACAAGCAGGGGCAAGGAGGGGCACAGGGCCCTCAGGAGCGCACTCAGCCACTCTTCCCAACCAGTCGAATGCAATTCTGCCCTAATTGCATGTGACCCCAGAGTGGCTAGAACTCTCTATGGTGGGAAGGACTGGGGAGGGGGGTTCCATCTTCACAGCCTCAGAAGAGTCATCATCCATGCTGGGTGCAGACTTTTCAGTGGGACTGTTTTAAGGCCATCCGTGCTCCTGCCTGTCACCCTTTGGCCAGTGTTTGGTAAGTGACCCTCATAAACTATTAATTCCCCCAGGGAGCTTTGGTGAAACTGTACTTCAGTTTGTCCCCTTCTGAGAAGGGGAGGCGAATCTACTCCCAGAGAAAATTCTCGTAGCATGATAACCCAACCCAACACGTTAACCCAACACCATCTTTGTTCTTTGTCTTTGATCTCACCCCAGCCCAGTGAACACATTGGGCATATTAATTGGCAAACAATATTACCTATGCCTTTTCATCCTTGGATCTTTATATAGAGCCAATTAAGAATAGTAAGTGGTTTTGTAGGCAGTTTAACTCCCCAGGAATGGTTAGTAACACTGTTAGGAATTCTAATTACTGATGTGCATCTATCTTGGGAAATTTTGCCCTTTTTGGCTTATTAAATTGTAAGCACACTCTCCTCCCCCCCAACCCGTTATTCTCTTTATTATCCACAGATTTCCAAGAAAAACATCGATATGCTGAACTGTAATCGACGGCTGTCTTACCTGGTGATTGTCGAGGTTCATCAGTGTGAGGCTGCTTGTTGAAACAGTCAGCTTTATATTCATCCCTGAAAACTGAAGATTGCTTTTGCCAAGAACCGTTGTCAGGAACTTAACTGGAACCTTTAAAAATAACAAAACGCCACTCTAAGTTCTGGGCATGTGACACCTCCTCTCCGGTTTATTTTACATGAACCAAAGGAACTGGAATGGTTGAGTGGTAGGAGTTGACCAAAGCTTGGTTAGTCATGTGGCATGTGGAAATGGAAGGACACGTGTCAGAACCCACCACCCCAGCACACGCTGCCTGGAAGGAACACCTTGGCACAGATTCCAGATGATGCTATGCTATGGACACTGTGGTGGGGGGTTGACAATAGAAAAGAAAAAGACTCAGTATTTTCCAACTGGCATTCCTTAGCATATAGATATTGAATTAGTATGTCTTTGTGCCATATTATATATACTACAGTGCTGGGTGTGAAAGAAAATTGTTATTTGAGTCATTCACTTGAGTTTCATAAAATTTCATTAAGTGAATTTTGGCTTGAGATTAGGTCATAATTTCCAACAATTTCTGAAGTGGCCATAGCCACACTTCTGCCACTTGCTACTATGTATTTACATGAAGTTCTCAGCACAGACATCGCAAAATGCTGATCAAATCTGAAGAATGTACAAGATGGTCTAAATTCTGCATTATCAAATATCCAGCCCAAATTTAATTCATTAATATAAAAACAAATAAGCACATTCTTCTCATTAGTGTGTAAATTCACTTTCACCATTAATAAATGTTTTTATAAATTACATGTGTACCAGACAATTTTTATTTTTAATTTATTATTGTCATAGTATATATATATATACATATATATGTATATATATGTATATATGTATATACATATATATGTGTGTGTGTGTGTGTTTATGAGTGTGGGCATGTGCATGTCACATCACATATGTGGAGGTAAAAGAATGAGTTTCAGGAGTTGGTTCTATCTTGCCACCATGTGATCCAGGGACAGAATTTAAGTCATCAGGTTTTATTGTTGTTGTTTGTTTCTCTTTTTTTTAATGTGCCAAGTGCTTTTACATTCTAAGTGATCTCTCCACTCCAGAGAATTACTCTGAAATAAATCTATTTATGACTTACTATCAATAAATGTTTGATTGTATACTTATAACTCTATAGCTGGCGTCATGCAAACTCTCAGGCTGGGGAGATAATTCAGCCTGGGAACATCCAAACTCAAAAACCCAAGTTCCACCCTTGGAACACACACAGATACACACACACACACACGCACGCACGCACGCACGCACGCACACGCACTCACACCACACACACACAGATACACACACACACACAGATACACACACACACACCACACACACACACACACACACACACACACACACAGGAGACTGGATGTGCTTGGAATGTTCACACTGGGAAGGCAGAGACAGATTTCTTGGAGTCATTGGCCAGATAGCCTAACGTACTTGGCAAGTCCAAGCTAGTGAAAGATCCCATAAATAAGTAATAAATTTATTTATTTATAAATAAATAAATAACTGTCAAGGGAGATTGAGCCTCTACCACCACGAGCATACACCTACAACACACTGAAATATACACACAGGTACAAAAATTCTCAAGCACAAAAGGGCCACAAATGAAAAAAATTAAAGAAACACAGGAGTAGAATGATCACTCTGATACCATTTGTCAGAATTAAAGGGACAGAAATCGAGAAGCTCAGGTAGATACTCACCTTTCGTTTTTTAATGGCTCCATGGGCCCCGGGGACAGCTTCACAAAGGCGACTTATTGCTTCCCTAAAGACAGAAACCATAAAGAGTCTTAACGTTCTGCCTGTAGTCTGTAAGTGATCAAGAACAGCATTCAAAGAGTGTACAGATAATGGTGTGGCTGACACATGGCTTTCTCTTAGCCCCACACTACAAGGTGCTATGCCTGGTGTTTCTGTACTTCAAACCCAGGAAGAATTAGCAACTCTCTGATACTGAAGAACTGTCTCACAGGGAGTCCTGTGATTTGCCTCATTGATCTTCTTTTGCCCTTTGGTCTTTCAGATTTATTTCATTGTGTTGTCGATTTTTGATAAGCCAGGGCAAACCATTCTTTTTTTGAAATACATCACAATTCTACCCTGAGCAAACGCTTCACCATGGCATTGTGAATAGAGGTCGTTCCATTTCACCACTAAAGGCAATTAAATATGAATGAATCTGACTAGAGGAAGCTTATAGAGGATGGGCAAAGCACTGAACTTCTAGGTGGTCTCAAATGGAGCTATTGACTCAGCCTCGCCTGCAAGCCATTGAGCTTTCATGTAATTTCACAGAGCAGAAGAAAATCAATATCAAGTTCTCTCCCGTGCTTATTTTCTGACCTTACTGTATACTGTACTTCCTGAGGAACAGACACCACTATTAATAAATAAGAGTTGCCGGGTAATGCAGGAACTGAAGGAGTAGACGCTCTCTCCCCGGAAAGGCAATCGTGGTGAGGAGCTTCTGGTCCAGGACTGAGCATTCTTACCTGACCAGGCTTTCACTGTATCAAACCTGCCTGTTCACAACCACAGGGAAAAGATCACTGTCGAAAGGAACAAACCTCGTCTACACATTCATACAATGGCTACGATAGCTTTTTAGTATATTCTATGATAATTCAAAGAAAGGGAGGGGCCATCAGAACCACACTGCAGACATGCTTCTAAAAACCCACACTTGGGACAGGCTGGAGCTCAGTGTTCTAGAGAACACTCCGCTGAAGTAGGCAGAACTTCCAAAGATTCGGGGTATAAGTTCTTATAACATGTTCCAGCTCAGAATCTCTGTTTTTCTCCGAGTAAATGAAACTTTTCCCCCAAGACATTATCTTCTCCTTCCACATAACTGCTTATGCTTCTAACTTGCCAAAGGAAAGCACTGTTCTTTGGTTTAGTACATTCTCTTAGGAGGACATATTTATTGTTTCCCCGACACCCGAACCTTTGTTCTCTGATTTAACGGAAGGATAATGCATGAGGTTGGACATTGTGTTTGTTTATTTGTTTGTTTGATATTATGGTCATTTAAATGATCGTTTAAATTGATGAGATTCTTATCATTGATCCAAGTTGGCCTCTAGTACTGCAAAAATAACTCATGTAGGCCCCTCCCTGGATTGATAGAATTCAATAGAGTATTATAAGAGATGGGAGACTGTCAGCTCCCCAGTGAGAGTGCTGGGTAAGTGGTTGGAAATAACAATAGAAACAGTGATGGCCGTTGATGCTGCTACATACAGTAGTTGCTAATTAACGCTAGAAGCCGCTGCCTTTCTATAACACCTGCAGTTCCACAAAGTGCCTTCCCAAACACTCTGATTCTCATGCCTGTTCTAGCATATTCTAGTGAGATTAGCATTGGCAATCTGACTTGAAGGGATGGCCCTCTCACAAGGTGAGCCATACTGGCAGACACAGAAGCAGGAGCAAAGACAAGAAGGCATCTGGTGCTGGAGAGCCGCCGTAGGACACTGCAGTGAACAGCTGAGGGACAGATTAGCAGCCCCAAAGGCTTTGTTAAAGGCCAGATAGCAAATATGTTACTGTCTAGTTCTAACAAAAAGCAGCCCTAGACAATATATAAACAAGTGAACTCACCTGTGTGCCAATAACATTTTAATTTTAGGAGTAAGGGCTGGACAGGGCTGGCAGTCAAGCCAGCCAGAGCTGGCCGATAGACCATAGTAGCTGTCCCCTGAATCAAACCACTTACACAACACCAGAAAAGGTTAGTCTTAAAAAACAGAGTGGTGTGTGGTAGCTTCATACCCTAAGCACTCAGAAGACTACAGGAGGATCTTCAATTCTAGGCCAGCCTGAGCTACATAGCAAAACACTGTGTCAAATAACTAGAAGGGGGGGCAGTGTTCATATTCATTCTGATTTTAAAATTGAAAATTAAAAACTGCAAGATATCTCATGCAAATTTAAATTAGAAAACAAGAAAATACAAAATGAAAAATGAGAAATTTGAGTAACATATTTATCCATTGTTAAGGACATACCCATTTGAAGGAGTAATTTGGTAAAATGTGACAAATATTGGGCCTTTGAGATGACTGGAAAGACATTTACAGCCTAGCCTTATGTCCTGAGTTCAATCCCTGGGATGCACAGATTGGAAAGGGAGAACTGACTCCTGTAAATTGTCCTCTGACCCCTGAGTGCACCATGGCATTCGAGCCCCACACAGATACACAATAAATAATAATAAGTGTAAAACACTTCAAAATAACAAATATAAAATTTACCAGGAATTTGATGGGAGAGAAGATGATTGAAATAGTTAAATACGCTGTGAACATAACAAACACTTTCATTTTAGAGTAAAACCACTGACCTACAATTAAGTGACAGGTGAAATGTAAAGGCAAGATACAATGATTTGGGATGTCACATGTGCAAACTACAGCAATACTAGGAGGATTCTGTCAAAGGCCGTGGGGGAAAGGTAGACGGTCAAATCTGACATGCTGGTTATGTTCAGACACTCAAGTGTGACACGCTGGTTACATCCATCCTGTCCAAACTGTACTACAGAAAGTGCTTATGAAGTTATGTGGCTGTGCTTTCAGCCTGTGAGTTCAGCGCCTGGTCATTGAGACAGAAGGTTAGGAGTTCACATCCAGCCTGGGCTACATAACCACATTGTCTCAAAAATGAATAAATAAACAAATAAACAAACAAACAAACGTATAAACACTAATTTAGGTTGTTTATTGGTGTTTGTGGTTTGTTTATTATTTCTCTTTCTGTTAAATGTTTATTATTTTTTTTTGTGTGTGTGTGTGCGTGTGTATACCACACATGTGCAGAAGTTCACAGAGGTCAGGAGAAGGACGGCATCAGATCCTCTGGAAGTGGAGTTCCAGCCAGTTATGAGGTGCCACGTGGTGCTGCAAACTGAACCCAGATCTTCTAAAACAGCAGTCAGTGCTCTTAACCAGCTATGCCATCTCTCTAGCCTGGGATCGCTACTTCTTGCTTCTGATTCTATTGTATTTAAATGTGAACAATATAAATAACGTCTTACTTCCTATGAAGTTGGTTGGATAAGCCATCGTCTTAAATGTTTTGGCTGGTTGTTACTTGTTTTGTTGTTTGCTGAGACAAAGTCTCACTGTGTGGCTCGGGCTGGCTCTGAATTCCTGACTCTCCAGAATACTGGGGTGAATTAATGAACTGACTCCTTCGACCAGGGTTGCTTCCCTGGTCCCTCTCTGATCTGGTCTCTGCGTACATCAGCCACCGAGACCATTTCAAGGCAAGTATTTGGCTCCATGTTGTAAACATAAATCTGAACCTGAACAAATTCAAATTTTAGCATCTTCTAATGAGGCAGCAAATGAAGCCTGAGGCGGGCATCAGACCTGAACCCACACTTAGCAGGGAGGAAACAGGAGAGGGGAGCCGCCAGCTCTGGGACGAGGGCAGGGTGTGCTGGGTACCCCTTACGGGGAGATGGGGCCACACTGGGACAAGCTTTGCAGCAGCAAGGCTGGGAGAAACTGGGAGGGAGACCGGCCACAGAGGTCTTCTCAGTGCAGGATGTCAGCCTCCCGGCCCTGGCAGGAGCCCGTGTGCCAGGGGCAGTCACGGGACGGCGGCCGGGTGAGTGCGAAGGTCTCTGGCTATCACTGTCCTCAGAAGAATAATGAGCCTCTGTGTGCACTTGTAAGCTAGTTTTCAGGAAGACTTCTCTGGATGTGTGTGATGATGGCACCTGGGGACAACTTGAGCACTCATGACGAAGAGGCAGGGGAATTGCTGAAAGTTCAAAACCAGCCTGGGCTATTCTATTCTCTCTCTCTCTCTCTCTCTCTCTCTCTCTCTCTCTCTCTCTCTCTCCACACACACACACACACACACACACACACACACACACACCACACCTCTTGGATTTGAGACTCTAAAATGAACCACAGGCTGTCTCTTCCAAAGCAGAACAAACTACAAACAGAATTAACTGTGTTACAAACTGTTCTATTTTAAAAGCTCTGCTTTCCCTCCCTGGCCTCCCAGAAACCATTTTAGAAACTGCTTCCAAATCATCTCTCACGAGTCTGCTCCCTTTGCCGATATCCGTGTTGACTAACCCAGAATCCCAGTCATGGGATACAAAGGCGCCTGCCTGGGCTGCATGTTGTTGCCTTTCCCATAAAGATCTTTTCTGTCCCCGAGATAGGGACCAAGAAATTAACTGCAACACTGTCAAGGACAAGCATGACTCTTGTGACTTTGAGAGCCTCAGCCACGCCCTGAGCCCAAGGCACCAACTGTAGAGGGAACAGGAAGGGATCTCTCCCAGGGCCCAGAGCCCAGACTTCACCACCGGCTTGCACAACCCAGTCAGCTTTGCTGCACAGGCCTTTTGGAGTTGGTGGACACACACACGCACACACACACACACACACACACACACACACAGAGAGAGACAGAGAGAGAGACAGAGACAGAGACAGAGACAGAGACAGAGACAGAGACAGAGACAGAGACAGAGAGAGAGAGAGAGAGAGCCTGACTCTGACCACAGCATCAACAGTGGTCACTTTGTTCATTGACTCTCCTCTCCACGTGAGCGGGGAGGACGAGTGGGCTGATGTAAGCAAATGAGAATGCAGCTGACGGTTTACTGTGGAGGCTGCAAAACCCCGCCCACGCCAGAAGACAAAAAAAGAAATTTTGCCTATCTCTGCAAAGTCCAAACTAATCATCCAAACAAAGCCATCTTTCTTTCCAGACCCTGACCACTGCAGGACGTCAGTTAGGTTTTTTCCTGTGTCTTTAGCCCATAAGCAGTCGTCCTCCGCTGGAAGCCATGTTGCCTAGCAGTTCCCTCCCCGCCTTTCAAGTTTGGGAGACAGCAGCACAGTCCCAGACACTGCAGCATGTTCTGAGGTGCCCCCAAGGAAAGCTTTTGCCTGGTGGAAATGCACTTCTTCAGTAAATAAGAGAGTAAATTAAGAGTAAATAAGAAGTTTGGGGAACCCAGGTAACGAGTCCAGTAGGATTCTTCACCTTCCCTGTAGAGAGAGAGAGAGATGATGTCTACTCTCCCCTGCCCGCCTCAGGTTTGTCCAGGCGAACAGACATGGTACTCAAATTTCAATCATGGCAAAAGGCTTTCCAGATTATTGTGAAAAATGCTCAAGAGAAATAGAATTGCCTGTAACTCCCAGGGGGCATTCCCTGCCTTTGCTTGCCGGGCGAATCCCTAAACAAAGACTGGCTGGCTCCCGACGGCAGCGGCTGCCTTCTGTGCAGCGATAGCATCCGTGCCTCCTTAAGCTATAGGGATCATCCTGGGGAAATCTTTCCCTACAAAACATCAAGACTCGGTGACCTATGCGTTCATTTTTGCTCAGCTCGGCGAAAAGAAAGACTGGCCGTGGAAAGCCCTCAGACAGGACACTTTAGACCAGCGCTCGCCTTCGCGCGGTGATAAGAACACAATGGCTGCAGTCAGGGAGCAGACTGGGGAACAGTGGAAGGCTTCACACTCCCTCTGAGCTGTTATCAGCAGGCATCGTGCGCGCCCAAGGAAGGTACACCGAGCTCTTAAAATACACCCTTTCACTTTAGAAACTGGCTTCTCTGGTCTCCGCTCGGTCAAAAAAAGCCTTTCAGTGTGCCCAGCATTTACTCACGCTGACTTACCGCCCCACTGTCCACTTAGATTGAATTATGCTTAAAATCTGACTCCAAAGCGCTTTGACAACCCGACCCAGCTCATTGTACATGGGTTGCTCTGTCTACACTGGCCTTTTCTTTGGGTTCCGATGCAAATGTGGATCCATGAATCACAGGAGAACTCGGTGGAAAAAATCATTCTCTCCTAACACGTGTCCCCAAGGCTCTCAAACTGATAGAATAACTATGATTTCCGGCACCCTTTTGCCATGATTTCTTGTAAGAGAGAGACATGTGATTCAATATTTGAACACTTAGACCCACAAACTGGTGGCTCACAGGGTTTGCAAATGCTTAAGCCCTGGGATCATGGAAATAAAAGAATAGGACTGGTTCAAACAAAAAATTTTCAATCCAAAGGGGTTTCACTTTACTTTGGGATATCCTGGGCTTCCTTAAACCAAGTCTGCTTTACATAAAATGTGTAAAGTATTATAAATCTCTGAGTCTTGGAGTTAAAGGTTGCGCTGACTTGCTGTCGGTATCATGTTTCCTGGGCTGCAGGTGTGTCAAAGCACTGGCCTTGCACGTCGGAGGCACACACAGGTTTGGTTCCTAGCTCTGCAGAGAGGAGGCAAGGGCTCGTTTTTTAAAAGTAAGGTCAGCTAATCCAGCCAGCTACTTCATTTATCCCAATTCATTATAAATGATGAGCATCTGCTTTTAAAAATTAGGCCTATCTTCAAAGAAGAGCTGGCCCCGATTAATCTCACTTTGAACAGTTTACCGCAGAGATGTCTGTAACTTTTAGAGACACCAACTGATAGAAGGAATATACATCTTCCCTTTCAAAGAATGAGCTCTCCCGAAGCAGAACTGGCCTATCTGCCATGGACATCGTGTTAATATCATGTGGACGTCATGTGGGAGTGCCATCATTTCAACGTGTACCTATGTAGCCCTGAGAGGAGTCGCTAACTGGTCTGGCTGGTTAAGTCCACAGTGGTAAAGAGTGGAAAGCAATCTTGATCTGCAAATCTGCTAAGAACTCTTACCACGGCCATTTAGGTAAGCCGTGACTGAGCTGGAAGGTCTGAGAAGCCCCACTGGCGGCTGTTTCAAGAGCAGATGTCAGGAGCTATGCTTAGAGATACTGGCTTTGCACATCTGGGCTGGGGCCTGGCACATCTGGGCTGGGGCCTTGCAAACTGAAGCTTCGGAAGCTGAGTGAGTGGCTTCAGAGCACATCTCGTGGCATGACTGGTGAAACCTTCCCTCGTCCACGCTGCATAGGGTGACTGTTCCGCCCTCCAGTTTTGACCAAATGCCTGCGTTTGTGGGTGTGTGAAAGAATTAGGACACCTGTTCTAGAGGCTGAGGTAGGGAGGACTGTACTGGCTCTACATTTAATGATAGTCCATTGTGGGGAAATTTTGCTTTCAATTCAGTTACCCTGTAATCTAGGACAGATATTTGGCATGATTCTCCCTCTAGTTTTTCCCAGCCTGCTCAGGGAGAGGGATTTTTTTTGTTTTTTAGGTCTGATCCTCTTTGGTTTCATCACCCTGTCATACCCAGGTGGTGACAGTGACCTGAATTCTCTCTTACCTAGCAGCTCAGGGACCGAGAGGCCTCCCCCATCTGCCCCTCCAAATGCTTGCAGGCTCTAAGCCCTGTCTCTCAGCCTTGAGCAGAAACACCAGAAAGTGTTAACACACATAGCAGACATCTCGACTTCTGGCATTCTTATTTAGTTAGTGCAGGCTAGATCTTAGGGCCTGTGAGGGTTTTTTTTTTTTTTTTTTTTTTTTTTTTTTTTTGAGTCTTTGTATCCAAGACAGGGTCTTATGTAGCCAAGGCTGTGCTCATACTTGCTATAGCTGAGGAGAGACTTGAATTCCTAATGTCCCCGCCTCAGTTTCTCTATCATGGGTCTACAAGTTTCCAACCTTCTTGCAAGTACTTCCAACTGAGCCGTAGCTGAGCAGCATTCAAGAGCAGCAGCCTACAAATCTTTAATGAAAAAATCCAGATGGTAAATATTTTAGGTTTCTCAAACCATACAGTCTACCACAATTCTGCGAGTATGGCTTTAAAGCCATAAGCAGTATATAAAGTGTATAAAGGCACAAACAACATGTAAATAAACAGGCATGATGGTGATGCCAACAGCACTCATGGATGCTGCTGTTTAAATTTAATTTCTACACAGCCCAAAATACTTCTCTTTTGATTTCTTTTAAACCAGCTAAAAGTACTCAAAGCACTCTGGGCTGAGAAGGTGGCAAGATAAAAAATCAGGCAGGAGGTTGAATTTAGTCCACAAAGGTCAGAAGAGATTGTTGGATCCCTAGAACTGGAACTATGAATGGTTATGTGATGACAATGGCCTGTCTGGCTGTTGGGAGCCAAACCCAAGCCCTCTGCTAGAGAAACGAGTGTTCCTAATCACCGAGCCACGTCTCCATTTCTCATTCTGTTGTTTGTTTGTTTTGTGGATTGACAGAGAAGGAAACTTTTGGGGGGGTTGGGTGGGCTTTAGTATCCACTAACCGTCATCATGCTATACAGCATACACCTGTTCAAAAATAAGGACTTTGTATGTGACATCTGATCTAGCTGGGGTCCTTATTTTCTAATCACCAAATAGGCAGCATCCTTTGCATCTGAGTTTCAAAATGTGGTCCCCGAACCAGTAGTCTAGTGTCACCCAGGACTTAGACCTGCAGAGGCTGGAGTCAAAACTTCCAGGGGCATTATCCAACATTCCAGTTTTTAACAAACCCTTTGATGTGGCCAGATGGTGATGGCTCACGCCTTTAATACCAACACATGGAATGCAGAGGCAGGTGGATCTCTTAGTTCAAGGCTAGCCTGGTGTACAGAGAATGTGTGTCTAAGGCTACTTTTCCCTCTCTTTATTTCAGATGAGAAAAGAATACGAAATATCCTTGGCTGCAGATCTATAAGCCTTGTGACGATGTTTTAGATTGAGCTCACACTTACGTTGAGTCTGACACTTGAAAGCCAAGCCCAGTTCCAACTGAGAATCACATGTCTTGTTACTCTGTCACTTCTGGCCTTTAACATTTTCCTAAGATTTGTCCCTTAACATGTTCTCCCTCAGAGGCGAAGAGTGAGCAGATCCAGTTTCCACAACGACCATTCACTGACAAGCCAGCTGACCTTTGGGAACGCCTTACTGCCTCTAAGCCTCTATCCACACGGGTAACATGGTGCCCAGTAACATTTAGCTTGTGAGTGTTAGAGTTTATATGATGAAAATGCTGATGATAATATGTACTAATTAATAATAAACTTCTGGCCACTGACTGGTAACTGGACACCACATCTTGTCCCTTCACTCAAAAAGACATCGGGGCACAGGCTGTCACACTGAGAAGTCACTCTCTTGCTTACAGCCACCTTTCCAGACCTCAGGCTTATTAAACCAGACTAGGAATCTGTGGTACATCTATTCTTTTCCTTTGTGCCAAAATACATACGCACAGTATCAGTAAGTCAAATACTGTGTTGAGCAGCCAAAGATCTGAGCATTTTCCCCAAGGCAATTTCTAGAACTCTGGTTCATTTCAAGAGTCCAGATCCTATGTCTTAGGTTCTCTTTATCTCTTTTGCCTTTTCCTAACTGTGAATGAGCATGAAGTTCTGAAGAACTTCACAGCCACATTACCAAAATGCAATCAATATTTACTGATAGCTCAAATGAGTATGGACCCCCCCCATAGGCTCCTACATTCGAATACTTGGTTTCTGATTGGTGGAACTGTTTGGAAGGGTTAGGAGGTGTGGCTTTGTTGGAGGAGGCGTGTCACTGGGGGTGGGCTCTGAGGTTTCCAAAGCTCATACCAGGCCAGTGTCTCACTCTGCCTCCAATTTGCAGATCTAACACAAGCTGTAGCTACTGCTCCAGAATCATGCCTGTCTGCCTATTGCCGTGTTCGGTCATGGACTAACCCTCTGAAACTGTATGCAAGCCCCCGATTAAATGTCTTCTTTTATAAGTTTCCTCACCCATCCTGTCTCTTCACAGCAATAAAATAGTAACTAAGACATCTATTCGCCATATGGGTGACCCCACACTAAGGGAGAGAGCCCTCAAACCCAAGAATGGTGGATAACAAAGTGCCTTGATAGGTCCACATAGGAGCTTGGGGAGCTGTCCAGATGCCTCAATGGCTAAACCTATGCTTTGTTTGCCCAGATCCAGGGGTTTAATCCACAGCAAAACGCACACAGAGAGTTGTTTCTGAAGAACTGCTTTTAACATTCCACTGAAGTCAAAGCATCAAAGTTTCCAAGACAGCAAGTCGAACATGCAGGCTCACTGTTCTAGAGCAATACAATGGCAGCTCTCCGTTTCCCTCAGAGACCTCTCTGTAACTGATATCCTTCATTGTGAGCCATTACCTCCTAGCTGAGGCTAATCCTGTGCTGTTGGCTTAGCATAGCTGGTTAGAATCTCAACTATTAATTGCAAATAAAGGGAAGGAAGGGGCCATGACACATGGGGGTAGAGGCCCTGCACCCTGGGGTTATGTTCTACCGTGATGATGAACCAAAGGTGGTATGGTGGTTTGAGTGAGAAAGATACCCCTGGGCTCATACATTTGGATGTTTGAGCCATAGTTAGTAGAACTGTTTGGAAAGGATTGGAAGGCGTGGCCTTGTTGGAGGAGGCATGTCACTTTTCAGGTTTCAAACACTCACGCCAGGCCCAGTCTCACTCTATCTGGGGGATAAGTTGAGGATAAGATGTGAGACCTCAGTCACTGTGTCTTTCTGCTCACCATCTTGCTCTCTGTCATGATGGTCACGGACTCACTCTCTGACATTCTAAGCAAGCCCCCAATCAAATGCTTCCTTTTATAAATTCATAGTCATGGTGTCTCTTCACGTCAACAGCACAGTAACTAAGACACATGGCCTCTGCAAACTTCTTTTAAACTCAGAATATCAACTTCTGATCTTCAGGATGAAAGCCAAGCCTCGTCCCCAGCTCTGGTTCTTGGGTTCACCCTGGTGCATTTGAACCTTCACTGCCTGGCAGGTTTCCAACCAGACCTGCCCGATGAGGCACCCTGAGGAAAGTGAAGGCTGGTGCTTTTGTCATTATGTGGATAGTTAATCCAGGGGAAGAAGCTGGACTTCAAGTACTAACAACGACTCGATTTCTGTGTTTCTGTCTCTGTTTTTCCATCTAGGGCACACTGAGGTCTTTAACTGTTTGGTTTGTTTGTTTGTTTGTTTGTTTGTTTTTGTTGTTTTTTTTTAATCACAAGGAAGGCATTTTTATGGAGGAGAGCAAATGGTCAGACTGTCTGCCACATGCCTTTCACTTTTTCCTTCTCTACTTTCCATTTCTTTCTAATTTCCAGATACTTGGAAGACAAATGTGACTGTGTGCTTTTAATCCCTTAATAATCTTGTTTCTCCATACCAAGAGGAAATGCCTGCTTCCTCGCCCTTTCTTGTGAATCTTCTCTTTCTAACAAATGAGATCTGGGCCAGCATCAGGGCTGGAGGCCCCAGGATAAGAATTAGGAGAGAGGGGTGGAGAGATGGCTCAGTGGTTAAGCACAATGGCTGCTCTTTCAGGGGACTCTGGTTCTATCCCAAGCACCCACATGGTAGTCGACAACATCTGTAACATCTGTAACTCCAGTCCCAAGGGATCTGACACCCTTCCGGTCTCCGCCAGCACCAGGCGTTGCACATGGTACACAGACACAGACATCAAGACAAAGGAAAACAGGAAAAGGCAAAAAATAAGGGAGAAAAGAGAAGAGTGAGCATGCGAGAGTCCAGGGGAGGGGACATGCTGCAGGCGAAGGGAGTCGGTTTCTTACTCCAATTCTCTGAGAGGAATGAACCACGGGCTCAGGGGCTCGACAACACTTCAAGATGCCCGCTTGACTGGCGGGACAAGCCTGATGTGCATGGGAGAAGGGGACCCAAGGGAAAGTTTCTGGACCCAGACAAAATATTCCCATTCAAGTGATACACAGGGTAAATCCACTATTGCATACTAATGCCAAAGCTCATATCCACATGAAGAATGTCTCAGCAAGGCCTGCATTTTCAGAGAAATCTTTCAAAAGAAAAAGTTGGCATTTTTTTTCAGCAAAATGTGAACTCTTCTGGAGGAAAACGTAAAAATATTTTTCAAAATTTCTTTTCACCAGGTAGACCAGGCTGGCCTTGAATTCACAAAGACTGGATTGCCTCTCCAGTGCTGGTATTATGAAGTTTGTTGTTGTTGTTGTTGTTGTTGTTGTTGTTGTTGATAATGATGGCGATGGTAGTGCTTTCTTTCTTTCACTTTGATTTGTCTGTTTGTTTACTTGTTTTGTAGTGCTGGGAATCAAATTTAGGTCTTGTACATATTAGACCAAGTAGGAACCAACCTTTAGGGGTGAAATATATGTGTGTGTGTGTGTGTGTGTGTGTGTTTTAAATAATGATTGGCAAGTAAGTAAGCCTACAAACTATACTTTTCAGGGTATACTACCAATAAAAAACACTTTTCAAACTTTTAAACTATTTGAACTAGTCAAGACTACAGAGACAGAAAACAGAAAAGTAGTTGGCAGAGACTGTGGGGGCAGAGAGGAGCCAGTCAGGAGTTGTTTAATGGGTACAGGATGTCAGTCTGAGGAGATGAATACATTCTGGGGGTGGATGCTGGTGATGATTATACAACAGTGTGAATCAAGATACAGTTCCTGAACTTAAAAAAATGGTTAGAATAGTACATTCGTTTTGTATATTTAACTACAATAAAAAAATTGGAACTCTAGGAAAAATTTTAGTGTGGTAGAGATATTATACAACATATTTATATTTCTGTAATCTCATGCATAGAAGAAAAAGCGTGGAACGATATTCTGAACACAAAATGACAGATATCAGGTGGGTGGAAGTGTAAGCGCTCTTTCCTCTCATGTGTTTCTTAGTGTTCTGGTAACTATTCGGTATCTGTATAACTAGAAACAGTAAAGTTTGGAAGTGCTCTGCTTACGGGTCGGTCTCCTGAGCGCCATTGTTGGAGCAACAGAGCTGGTTGCTACTGCCAGCGCACTGTAGCTATATCCCTGAATAGTCGGTTTCCCACCTCGAATGTTAAGTTCCGCCTGGGCAGGCCCTCGTCTTACTCACGCAGGATCCATAATGCTTAAGCAGTTTCAGGCACTAACTAGGCTCTTTATAAATGCTCTGGTGAAGCAAGGAGTCAGTGTGTAGACACACAGGTGAACATCTCTCCTGTCTCCATCTGGGGTTCCTGCTTCTAGAATAAATACGGAAACTGAGAAATGTAAGAATTTCTCATCGGAATGTATTTCTTATGGTCCTGGGAGCTGGGAAGTCCAAAATGAAGGCACGGGCAGACTCAGTGTTTGCCAACCTCTCCCTTCACAGAAGAGAGCCCCTTGCTGTATCTTCATATAGAAGAAGGGGCTCCCTGTACCTCTCTGAAAGGGGCACTAATTTTATGTAAAAGAAAAGCTCTTTGTGACTTAATCACCTCCAAAAGGCATCATCTCTTAACACTATCACACCGTCAAATAGGCTTCAATGTATCAATGCGGGCGCTTTCAGACTGTAGCACTCAGGTGGGAACCTTGTTTTGTCCTGAGCACCGCCCCCTCCCCAAGCAGGCAAGCTCAGATCAACCTTCTTCTTGGCAACTGTAGGAGGGATCATAGGAAGGGTTTTTTCAGGTGCAGGGTCCTCTAAATGAAGCCTAAATAGGTTAACCGGGTAGAAAGTAGTCTAGAATCTGTGTCATTTGGAAGATGGCCCAAAGGGCATAAGAATGTGAAAAGTAGGGTATGAATGAAGAGGAACTCTGCGCCTGCCTCCACCGGACACCGGAACTGCAGCCAGGCAGAAACGCACACTTAGTTAACAAATACCCACCAAGCCTCTCCTGTGGCCCGGGGTCTGAGACAGGTGTCACGAACACAATTAAACGTCATTCGCTCAACATCTCACAAAAGATAGTAAGAGCTCACTTGATGCTACCAACTTCCGTTATGTGCTTGTTACAGCGCTTGAGAGATTGGACATCTCTACCCTCAGCTCCTTTTTTTTTCCTTGCTGTGACATTTGTGCAGTTGTGACCACTAAGCATGGTTCTAAACAAACGATATGTAAGGAGAAATTTGGAACAGCAGAATTGCATGCCTCCAAAGGCAGAGCCCAGCTCAACCTGCCCTCCTCGGTGTTTCCTGGAAGCCTGGGGGTATATAGGACATTTCGTTCTATCAAAAACCTATCTGGGTCTGAATAACCCAAAAACATTTTGGGATAAGGTTTTTGTTTTGTTTTGTTTTGTTTTAAACCACAGCACAGGAATTAACACATTATTGTATACCTTGAGTCCCCTAGATGGGGGAGGTCTTTTTCCTCAGGCTTCTGGATAACAGGGCCTTTCTACATCTAGAATTGCATGAGGTGAGCATCAAGAAAGGTTATTCCCTCTCGATAACGAGAACAGTCACCTTTAACGAGGTGGCTCACAGTCACAGATCCAGACGGGAGCCGTGGCAAGGCTCTGAGCTACACTTGGCACCCCGTCCAAGGGACGCCGAACCTTCATCCTGACCCATCTATCAAGCCATTCCTCCCTCCCCTCATCTCCCTCCCGGCACAGCCTTCCCGGCAGCTGGGGTCGCTCAGCTCTCCTTGTTTTAAAGCTGACCCTAACAAAGCTCACCCTGTACTGGTGCTCTGGACTTGAGTCCAGCATTACAGGGACTCTGGTGCCTTAAACTAAGCTACATGGAGTGACTCTGGGTAGAGGTCCACCCATGTCATTGTACAACGTGGAAAGCTACACAGACAGGTTCTTGTGTCAGAGACTAGATGAACAGGGTAGCCTGGCCTTGATGCTGCTGAAAGTTCTTGCTTTGTCTTATTTTGTGCGACCTCGTTGATGCTCTGGAGACGCTTAATGCCTTACTTCGAGGCACACCTTGAAACACATCGGTACCTGGGAAAATGGTTATTTCTGTAGACAGAACCACGTACTACTTTGTAAGTCTTCATTTATAACACCAATGCTTTCCCACACAGGTCTGAAACTTTCACACAAGGAGAGAAAGCCAGTCATCAAGGTCAGTGGGGTATCCCTCCCTTCTAGCCGCACTGGTGACTTTGCAGACTTCATAAGAGACCCTTGGGAGAATTTAAGCTGCAGCCCCTTAAAGGCCCTCCAATTTTATCTCTTACCTTGTAACTTGGGTTCTCATTCCAAAATCCAGTGACCTCATTGATTGCAGCACTTCAATGCAGCCCATGTACTAGGAAATAAAAAAAAAGCAGGTCACAGACACAGAAGCAGCAACTCTGAGCTGCACGGTGGCCTCCTGGATAACGCCCACAGTTGGCACCAGAGAGCAGCTCCGTGTATGCACACCACCTGTGTCAGTATCTCTGACCACCAATATGCACACACATCCCTTTGGCTATAAAACACACTAAATACAAACTCAAGTGTTGAAAATGCAGATGACAGGAATGACCCTGGGCTCGGAGGCGGGTGTGTGTGTGTGTGTGTGTGTGTGTGTGTGTGTATCTGAGGGCTTCACACTGTGCGTGGTGCAGACTCGCATTCTGGCCTTGCCACATCTTCATGTCCAAGCCCCAGCTAGCAACCCAACTTTTCCACATTGTTTTTGTCCTTGGTGAACATGAAAAGTCAATTAGAATTGTTGTGAGAGCTAAACAATGTCACATATGGAAAGCTTTCGGGACAGTGCTTAGTAGGCAAAAGTGCACAAATGTCAGAGGAAGCAACAGTAAACAGGAGACAAGGAACACGGGACTCTCCAGTCTCCCGGGACAGGCATATGACCGCACTAGACAGAATTTAGGAACATTAAGAAGGTCTTGCCATCTTTTGTAAGATCACTGTAGTTAAGAAAGAAAGAAAGAGGGCTGGAGAAATGGCTCAGTGGTTAAGAGCACTGACTACTCCTCCTGAGTTCAATTCCTGAGTTCAATTCCCAGCAACCACATAGTGACTCACAACCATCCGTAATGGGATCTGATGCCCTGTGCTGGTGTGTCTGGAGAGAGCAATGGTGTACTCATATACATAAAATAAATTAATCTTTTAAAAAAAGAAAAAGACAAAAGAAAAAAAGAAAGAAAGGAAGGAAGGAAGGAAGGAAAGAAGGAAGGAAGGGAGGGAGAGAGAGAGAGAGAGAGAAAGAAAGAAAGAAAGAGAGAGAGAGGAAGAAAGGAAGGAAGGAAGGAAGGAAGGAAGGAAAGAAGGGAGGGAGGGAGAGAGAGAAAGAAAGAAAGAAAGAAAGAAAGAAAGAAAGAAAGAAAGAAAGAAAGAAAGAAAAAAAGGAAGGAAGGGAGAGAGAGAGAAAGAAAGGAAGGAAGGAAGGAAGGAAGGAAGGAAGGAAGGAAGGAAGGAAGGAAGAAGCATGCCCCCAGCCAGGGCTCGGTAGGCTCAGCTTGGACATGGAGTATTGGAGAAGGAGTTGTGACTTGTAAAGCAAAGGGAGCCAAATCAGGGGTGAGGGTGAGGAGGCTGAGAAGTGTGAAGGCAGCAACAGGGGGGGTGTGGTAGGATGTGTGAAGGCGGCAACAGGGGGGTGGTAGGATGCTCACGGAGAGAGGGAGCCCACTCGGAGGAGGGATGGTACCACTGAGGAGGAGACAGATTCGAATAACATCACGGAAAGACCTAGACAGGACTCAGCGGTTTAATTTGCCACAGAGTACATAGTAGAGTGAGTCAAGGGTAACTCAGCCGCTTCCAGCCAGGGCACAGAGGAGCCAGGAGTGTCATTATCACGACCAGGAGGGCCAGGAAAAGAAGGTTAGGAGTGGCCTTGGCGCCCATCGACTGCAAGACACCTACACCGCCCGGTTGGAGAGCCAGGAAGGAACAGGCTGACAGCTGACAATGGAACTCAGTGTCCCCAAGAGGGTACAGCTGGACAAAGCAAGGGGGAGGACGAAGGGAGGGACACAGTCACGGCTTTTTAAGCATCTCCGCAGGTGAGGCTGTGGGATCCTCAGAGCAGCCATTGACTCTGGAGCGCTCCACTGAAATTGTCTTGGACCGGTCTGAGCGCCCTGTGATGGGGATGAAAGGGCTCTCAGGTCTGCAGAAATGAGACGCTTCCTGTTTTGCTGTCCTTTGGAAGCCATCCAGCCTCCCTTGGTGATGGGAAGAGGAGGAGCACTCCTCATTTTTGTAGTATTTCTGAGTGGAGTCTGTAGATGCCACAGCCCCCCAGTTGGCTTTGTGTTCAGTTGCTGCCGTAAGTCTGGTGTGGGAGAGACATTTTCAGCCAGACCCCACTAGTCAGACTCCTCATAGGGTGTCTGAGACTGACACAAAATACATCCTGTATACTTCGTTCTTAACCCTTAAGGCTCGGGCACTGTGGGGAAGTGAAATGTCTAGAGACGGGGACTGACGGAAACTTCTAGACTGACTAGAAACAGGAAGATGGGTGGGGAATGCTGGGGTCCACACTCCACAATGAGGCCGGCGGAAAGGCCTGCCTGAGAGTCCTTATTGGCTGCTCTGACTACATGGCCCTCTCTCTCCTCCTCACCCTAGAGCCTGCTTCAGTCACCCCATCTCCTAACACCAGTCTGAGAAAGAATGGAGTCTATACACAAGTCAAGGAGCAGGTCTGAGCCACACTTCCAATTCTCCAGGATGCCTACTTGGTACTGAGGTGAATTCTTTCCCTGATAGTTATAAATCACTAAGTCAAGATGATATGATACACTGATGTACCTGTACATGCCTAAAAATGTGACAGATGCTACACTTTTATGCTCTAGCACAGGGATTTATAAAAAGTAAAAATATATTAAGAACTTACCCTCACCACTTAAATCTCTTCACATCTATTACCAAAACAGAATCACTACTATCAACGCCTAGGCCTTGCCTTTGGCTTGCCTTTGCTCACCTTACTAAGTGCCCCATCCCCATACTTTGATATAATGTTGGCCCGCCATCCTTGTCCTCAACTCTTCCCAATGGCAGGGTTTCCCACTGGCCCTTCTCCTTGACTAACTCATCTCTCCACTCTACAGGTCTGATTCCTGCAGGCTTTAATTAACATACAATGTCCTTAGGTCATCACATGTTGCTTATGAGCACAACTCTCATTTGCCTCTTTCATGGCACCATGAATCAGATTTGTCTGTCCATTTGCTTGTTTATAAGCACTGTACAAAGGGCCTAGGACTGTGTCCAGAAAAGAAAGAAAGAAAGAAAGAAAGAAAGAAAGAAAGAGAGAGAAAGAAAGAGAAAGAGAGAGAAAGAGAGAAAGAAAGAGAGAAAGAGAAAGAAAGAGAGAGAGAGAAAGAAAGAGAAATAGAGAGAAAGAGAGAAAGAAAGAGAGAAAGAGAAAGAAAGAAAGAAAGAAAGAAAGAGAGAGAGAGAAAGAAAGAGAAATAGAGAGAAAGAGAGAAAGAAAGAGAGAAAGAGAAAGAAAGAGAGAGAGAGAAAGAAAGAGAAATAGAGAGAAAGAGAGAAAGAAAGAGAGAAAGAGAAAGAAAGAAAGAAAGAAAGAAAGAAAGAAAGAAAGAAAGGAAGGAAGAAAGAAGGAAGGAAGGAAGGAAGGAAGGAAGGAAGGAAGGAAGGAACAAGACATCTGTTACTCTACAGTAAGCATCTAGTACTCTACTATATACACCTTTATTCGTTTTATTTTGATTTTTTCTATTGTGCCTTTAAAATGTAGAGAGAGGTAGCAAAGGGAGATGGAGGTTTGGCCAAGTCTCTCTACCCTGTGCCAAAGGAAAACAGGAACACCAACGTCTCATAAAAAAAGACTTGGGTGCTGCCTTAGTTCCTTCTGTTGCTGTGATAAAGTACCCTGGCCAAGGCAACTTAAGGGAGAAAGGTTCTGTTTTGGCTCTCAGGTCAAGGTTACAGTCCATCATGGTGGGGAAGTCAAGGCAGCGGGAGAACCTGATCACAGAACAGTCGTACGCTAAAGAACGATAAGCAATTGTGCTCAGCTTCCTCTGTCCAGCTTACACAACCCAGGATCCCGGCTAGGAGATGGGACCACCCACAATAGGCAGCTCTTCCTACCTCAATACAATCAAGATAACTGCATCTGCTACCAACACACACCCAAAGGCCCATCTCCCAAGTGGTTCTAGATTCTATGATTTTTGTCAACACTAATCATCACAAGTAGAAAAGGTCATAGTTGGGATGCTACCACTGCAGGTGTCGGGATCTCTTGGTCATATGCTCATGGGTATATTTGTTGCACTTCCGTGAACCTCCATGCCAATACACACAGTTAGTCACCAGTATTGGGGCGAAGACGTTGTCTCACTCTGATAAGACACAAGGTTCTAAAGAAAAAGAAGTTATGCAGATATGGCCATCAGTGAGGACAATTCCCCTTCCAAGGCTGGGGCACATGTGGAAGAAGCCACAATGGATTTTTGCCACGTCTAAAGCCCCAGTGGAGTTGGGGAGAGAGCAGTGCCTAAAAACAACCTGTCCAACTCTTTGTTTAGGAACTTCTCAACCTCAGAAGTAAAGAGTTGCTGAACGGCAAAGCCCGTGGAAGAGGTTTGTTAAGATGAACCAGAGATGACAAGGCCTCCCTTTGGTTTAGTAAATGCAGATCCACATAAGACCTACTTTCTATTCCTAAAACAAGGGCAGCCTCCAAAAGACTGGGTTGTCTCTCTTTCTAGAGGTGAATCATCATTACCTCCACTGGAACAGACAAGAAAACTGAAGCCTGTTCAGGACAAGAGCTTGGCTTTCTCTCATTGGTTCACCGAGGCTGAACCACAGTTTACTCCAGAGCAGTGGTTCTCAACCTGTGGGTCGAGACTCCTTCGGGGGTTGCATTTCAGATATCCTACATATCAGATATTTACATTACAACTCATAGCAGTAGCAACATTACAGTTATGAAGTAGCAACAAACTAATTGCATGGTTGTGGGCCACCACAACATGAGGAACTGAATTCAAGGGTTGCAGCGTCAGGAAGGGTGAGAAGCATTGCTTTAGGGTCTCTGTAGCCTTCTTTCTGGGACCTGGTATGACCACTTTTGAGTCCTATTCCTTTCCTTTCCTATCCTCCAGATAGGTAACAGTGATGAACCAGGGACCGTGATGGTGACTGCAGACACTGGGGGATGCTTGGCCAATGAAGAGAAAGTGAAGGTGATCCCATATTCTCTTGTATTGCCCCTTTTTTTCAAAGTTCTGGAGATGTGGTCCCTTTGCTGGAACCTGGGAATCACTGAAACATTAAGACTGGCTTTTTTTTTTAAAAAAAATAAATCTATAGTATTAGAATAAAAATACAAATAAACACACAACACTTCACGGGTAGGGACCACAGCTTATTAACCAGAGTTGAAGACCTTTGAACCAACGGAAAGATCCCTTCCGCGATGGTTAGTGCTTGTCAACTTGACACAAACTGGTGTCTCTTGGGAAAGGGAAGCCTCGATTGAGAAATTGCCTCCATCACATTAGCCCACGGGCATGTTGGGGGAACGTTTTCTTATAAGTGATTGACATGGGAGGGCCCAGGAAGGCGGGCCAGGGTTATACAAGAGAGCAGGCTGAGGAAGTGTCAGAAGCAAGTCAGTAAGTCGTGTTCCTCTCTGGTTTCTAATTTAGTTCCTGCCTCCACATTCTTGCCTTGAGTTCTTGCCCTGGATTTCCTCAACAATAGACTCTCACCTGGAAGCTAAAACAACCCCTTTCCTACTCAGGTTGGTTTTGGCCATGGTGTTGAATCACAGCAACAAATAATGTACAAGGACACCATCTTTCCCATAAGCCGCCCTTGGGCTCAGGGTAGGGAAGACTACTGTGCACATGTGAGAGAGATGTAGGCGGTAGGTCTGCAGTCGGTAAGTTAAAACCAGGCTGAGAAGAAGATACTTCGGAAAGAAACACTAAGGTTTGTCATCAAGTACCACACCATGAGGCTGCATTTGCAAGCAAGCATGCTCAACCACGGTAGAGGCCACCACACCACCAGGAAGACGCTGAAGGATTAACCTGCCACCTTTAAACAATTTCTAGTCCTCCTTGGTTTTTTTTTTTTTTTTTTTTTTTTAAAAAAAAGCATAGCTAAAGGAGAGACATTCTTCCCTTCATGACCATGAGGCTGTCTGTCTGTCTGTGCTTCCAGCCCTAAGCCTATGTGGAGGAGTGGGCGTACTAAAGGCCTTTAGACTTGTGCAGAGTTGGGGAGAGAGCTCAGGTGCCCTCTGCACTGCACTGAAACCGTCTGAGCCGTCAACTGCTTCCTCCCCACTCACGTCCCCACCCCTTGCATCCCCTTGAACCCTCTCACCTCGGCTTTTGTGAGGACATGTTCCTCTGCATAGCATCTCTCTTTGGGCTGCCTTCTCTCAGTCTCCCGTGTTGGTTTCGTCCCGTGCCATCTGTATTTTCTCTAAACAATGACTCTCGCTCTTCTCAGCCTTCACAAATGTGTTCCGACCCCATTAGACTCACTAGGGAAATGTTTCAAAGTGTCTGAGCTGAGCTGGTGACATAGCTAAGTGGTTAGCGCCCCTGCCAGCAAGCCTGACAGTCTGGGCTCAAATTTACTCCAGAGAAGATATTTAGGTGACCACTGTAAGTTGGTCCATCAGTTAGAAAAATGCAAACCAAATCACTTCATACCTTCAGGGAGGCATGATTAGAAAACAAAAACAAAAACAAAAACAAAACCAGAAAGTACAGATGTGTAGAAATTACAACTGCCGCACACTACTGAAAATGTAAAATGATGTAGCCATGAGGAGACACAGCTAAGCACTGCTTCAAGAAGAGTAGAAAGAATTATTGTATGAACCAGTGTTCTTGCCCCTAGAGGAGACCCAGAAAAAACAAAAATACACAGCAGCATAAAAAAACACACACAACCATTCATCAAAGTTGTATACTCAAGGGCACCCAACTAGAAGGGTGCCACTGCCCATCAACTGGTGTGTGGGGAAAGTGCTTACGGCCAAACCCCCAAGTGGTGCCTGACAGTGAAAACCATGAGGTGCAAAAGCATGCCATAACCGAAATAAACTCTGAAGTCACTAATCAGAGGGGGGGAAGGCGAGAATCTATGTTGTATGATTTCATTTGTACAAAGTAACCCCAGACTGCTGCGCCCCCTCCCTCCCTCCTCTACCTGCTTCTCTTTCTCTTCGTGCACCCATCACTGAAAATCCCACACGTTGGTCCGCTTTCTGCCTCCTGCACGAGAAGGTTAGCAGCTAGGACATCGAGTTGGGAAGGCTAGGGCACAGGTGTGTTTTCCCTCTGAGCTGATAACAATGTTTTCCATTTCGTAATGGTTGTTCAACTCTAAGAATCTACAAAAATAAAGCCCAATGAAATGCAGGCTTTGAGTAAGTCATCTGTATGGTGTGTGAACTACATCCTAGTAAAGCAATCACCCAGAGGCTATGACATTAAAAAGTGAATCAAGCAGTACCTGCAGGCAGTACATGATCCCAGAATAAACCGCTCAGGTATGAGTGGCTGACTCATGAATAAATGAACCCAGAATCACAAGTTATTATAGCCTGAAACCTTATCTGATACCCTGGAGGCAGAGTTCTCTGCTAGCCCTTTGAGGTCCCCCGAGAATGTTGGTCATACCTGTAGGCGGCCCTGACCTAAGGAGGCTGCACTTTGTTTCAATGTCTAAGCCCCAGCTGCCCTACAGGCTTCTCAAGGACGGGCTGTAGGGGGGTGAGGCAGGGGAGTGTGTCTTAGTCATCATTTGCCTTGCACCTCTGACAGTGCAATACATGATTTATTTCAAGAAATGATGTTCAGGAAGTCTCAAAATAGCCTGTATCCTGGCTGGACCACCTAAAATGTGCTCATTCTTAAAGGAGTATGGAGACTGTTAAGGGAACCCTGGAGCTGGGTTGCCTGAAGCTCTCCTGCCGGCTTGGCTTTGAAAGGCGGGTCTTCTGGAGATACGTGGGGAGGCCCTTCTTCTAGACGGGGAAGAAGTGTCACTCAGTATAAACCCTGAAAGACACCTGGCATTGACAAGCACTGCCTCTCTTCAGAGTGATGTCTTGTCTAGGAAAGCAGGAAGCCACCATCGTCCCTCCATTCTCTGCCCTCTCCTAAGCTTCTCTTCACATCCCTACGCCTGAAAACACTGCATTTGCCCATTTTGTCTCTCTCACTGGAAGATTAGTGGAAAAAAAATCCTGAAAAAATAAATCCTGAAAAACAGGAGGATTGCTCTGTTGACAGCATCTGATGTACTGCCTAGCCCCCCCCCCCGGCTGGAATCCCTCTCTCTCTCTCTCTCTCTCTCTCTCTCAGCATGAACTGAAAACTCCTTTTTCTATACCAAGGTCAAAGCTTAAAGACCTGGACTTATTCGCTTGTTTACAAACAGGGACTTGGCATACCAGGAATTTCAACCATCTGGAGTTCTTGGTGCTTACAAAAATGGAGCCTTCTAAAAGCAGTTGTACCTTCTGCTTATTCTACAAAGAAGGAGCTCTCATGCTCAGGGAGAGAGCCCAGGCCGAGTGGGAGCATTATTATTCTGGGACCAGATCATTGTTGGTTTGCCTCCCAACTGAGCAGACTCCTTCACTCAGAGACTATGGCGGGAACTGTCTCCACTATGCTTCCATTGCTGATTTAGCTAAAGTAAGGCTGGGGACATCTAAAGTACAATTTCCGGAAGATTTTTTTTAGATATAAGTGAGGCTTTAAGTTGATTCAAAAGAGTTCCTCTTTGACAGAGGGAAACCCAAGATCTTGAAATAAAATAACTTTGGAGAAAAAAAAAAAGACAGACTATTCAATAAAAATCATGGTCTTTTGGTCATCTTAAAACAACTAATATCCTGGGAAGTGAGTTGCCTCTGACTGTGCATAGAAGCCTTCTAATTTGAAAAAGGCACTGGTCGTCAGTGGGCAAGGCAAGTATGCTGATCATTTCTTCCCTCATTCCAACCAGCCTACTCCTATTGAAAATCCCTTACACAGGAGAAATGTTTTGAACGGAGGGAGGTTTCATCTCTGCCTACAGACCTGAACACAGACAAAATCATCCAGACAGAGGCCATCCCTGAGGCAAATACTGCCAGGGGAGCACTTTCAGGGCTGTGACCTCCTCTAGGGACAACACTGAAGCCACAAGGCGTTCTTTCTGTTGCGGTATGTCCACCAGACAATCGTCACCCTGTGCTTTGGCACAAACAGGGATGTGCTCCATCGAGTCTCAAGAGTCCGATGCTCGGGATGAGCCTGGGGCGGGACCTACAGAAGTGGACAGCCGCAAAAACTTACTGTCAGAAGCTTGGTGTTCTGCTCAGGGGCCACGGGGATTGCTAACGTAGAGCTTAGATCCTCTAATGGTTGAAGCTCTCTATATCCTGGTACCACCAGCACCAAAGAAGTTTGCCATAAAGGAGAGCTGCTACCCTAGATTTATGAAAAAGTACAAGACAGATACATGCAACTATGTGCTGGACACTACTTTAAACTCAAGATTATGACAACTTATCCATAAGACATCTATTAGTAACGGTTCATTTTGGGGTCCTGGATTAGATAGAGGCTTCCCCATCATGACTACCCTACTTAAAGTCTGTCATATACCAAAGTAGATATAATACAGGGACATATTTAAAATGAGAGTCCGTGAACCAAAACATCTATAGATTAAAGATGCTGCATCACGTTCTACTCCACCTGTTCATCCAATAGACCCCAAACTAGAACATTAACTCCATGCCACCATGCCATCCTCTTTACCGAATTATGGTGGGGCAAGATGGCGCTGGCCAGGTGCTGATGTGAGCTGATGCATGAGAGCGGATATTGGCACCACGTTCTCGGACGCCCCAGACTCCAGAAGCACACACCACACCACACACACACACACACACACACACACACACACACACACACACAATTTTCTTTTTTCTTTATAAACTGTCCCATCTTGAGTATTATGTTACAGTGTGACAGTCCTGTCAGGAATGAAGCTATTCTGAAACACTTGTCCTCCTCTCTTTGGTGATCAGATAATTGAATCAATGAACCCCGAGAAGTAGACTTTTCTCAAGAGTCTCATGCTGTGAGAAGGACACACTGAAGCTTGGCGTCAACCAGAAGAGGACCTCGTCTCCCAGGAGAAGATTCCCCGCAGTTCCAGCAAGTTCTCAGAGCACTTTACAAGACAGTGCTGGACTGGAGGTGGGTCGAGCGGTAGGCAGGGCCACGCCCACCCCGGTCTGCTCGGCTGTATAGACTTCTTGCCATCCACCTACGTATACACGAGACTCTGAAGACAGACTCTGGACTTTCATTCATACCTTTACCAGTGGGGCCAAACTGAACACATCCACTTGCCGAGTTTTCCACCATTGCTTGGTCTCCTTAGTTGGGCAATGGAGGACAGGCTACAGCTAGGTCGAGGCCCGTTGCTGCTCCCCAGGTTCTGACTCTTAACAATTCCAGTAACAACATTATTGGAATACAAATGTAGCCACCAAAGACGGTAAATATGCCTTCTATTCCACCTTATCCAGTTATCCTTTGTGTTCCAAGAAAGCAGGGATTGGAACAAACGAAGGTGAATTCTCTGACAAAAATTCTCCTGCAGTCTCAGCAGAGTCGCCAGGCCTTCTAGCTTTTATTCAATGGTTTTGATTTTGTGATTACAATTCAAAAGTTGCAACTAATACCCTAAAGCAAGTCTCTGTGGCATTGTGCCCAAGCCCAGCTATTAAGAGATTTTTATCAATGTGTAAAGGCCTAATCCAAGGAGACCACAGGTGCTGTCTCGCGTTCTGGGAGAAAGTCTTCAGCCTTCTGGGACCCAATGCTCCTAATGCAAATGTGAACTGAGATCCTGGCTTGCAAAGCCTGCCCTACTTAGGTTTGCTTTTGCCATATCAGTTGACTGCTTTCTCCTGGCTCTCTCCTGACAGAGGCAGGGAATCCCCGGGTGTGTCTAAGAATTGATACATTCAGGGGAAAAAAGGCTTTAAAATTGCTAATTTAAGGGGGCCTGGTTACAACTGAATAATTGATGCCAGAAGCTGCTAAAACAGGCCTGTGGTTAGAAGGGCGGGTCTTTTTACTCCCCTAAGTAACTAAGACTCTCCTTCCTCTAGACATAGGCTGTGCTCTGCCTCCATTTTCATGTTTCCTTCCTCCTCTGCTCTCTTTTTTTTATTGAAAAAGTAAATAAAAACATTTTATGATAAAATTAAAAACTTACATGGAAAATATTTCTGACAAAATTGAAAAAATATAAAGAAAAACACGTTAAAATGACAATTTTCATAGAAAATTAAAGAGTAAAATGGTAGACATAAAGAACATTGTTAAATTAATTGAAAAGGGAAGTAGAAGCATTTTATGATAGAATTGAAGACTTGCGTGGAAAATATCTCTGATAAAATTGTAGAAAAATATAGAATGTTAAAATTGAAGATTATCATGGAAAGTTTCACAGATAAAATGGTAGGCATAAAAATATTTCTAAGCTGATTGAAAGTGGAATTAGAAATATTTTCTGATAAAATTGAAGAAATATATAGAAAAACATGTTAAAACTGAAGATTATCGTGGAAAATTATAAGGTTAAAATGGTAGGCATAAAAATATTTCTAAGTTGATTGAAAGTGTTATTATAAACATTTTCTGATAAAATTGGAGATTTACATAGAAAATATCTCTGATAAAATTGAAGAAATATGTAAAAAACATGTTAAAATTGACTATTTCATAGAAAATTATACAGATAAAATGGTAGTCATAAAAATATTTCTAAGTTGATCGAAAGTGGAATTATAGACATTTTCTGATAAAACTGAAAATTTACATGGAAAATATTTCTAATAAAATTGAAGAATATATAGAAAAACATGTTAAAATTGAAGATTATCATGGAAAATAATACAGATAAAATGGTAGACATAAAAACATTACTAAATGAATAAATTAAATATATAAATAGAGGAATAACAAACATTTTTTGATAAAATTGAAGATTTACATGAAAAATACTTCTGTTAGTCTATGTCTTTTTATTGGGGAGTTGAGTTCATTGATGTTAAGAGATATTAATTTTGGTGCTATTTTTATGTTTGTGTGGTTACTTTCTTTTGGGTTTGTTGGAAGATTACTTTCTTGTTTTTTCTAGGGTGTGGTTTCCCTCCTTATGTTGGCGTCTTCTATTATCCTTTGTAGGGCTGGATTTGTGGAAAGATTTTGTGTAAATTTGGTTTTATCATGGAATGTCTTGGTTTCTCCATCTGTGGTGATTGAGAGTTTTGCTGGGTTTGGTAGTCTGGGCTGGCATTTGTGTTCTCTTAGTGTCTATATGAGATCTGCCCAGGATCTTCTAGCTCTCATTGTCTCCTATGAGAAGTCTGGTGTAATTCTGATAGGTCTGGCTTTATAAGTTACTTGGCCTTTTTCCCTTATTGCTTTTAATATTTTCTTTGTTTAGTGCATTTGGTGTTTTGATTATTACGTGCTGGGAGGAGTTTCTGTTCTGGTCCAGTCTGTTTGGAGTTCTGTAGACTTCTTGTATGTTCATGGGCATCTCTTTCTTTAGTTTAGGGAAGTGTTCTTGTATAATTTTGTTGAAGATATTTACTGGCCCCTTAAGTTGTAAATCCTTTTTTTTTTTTTTTTTTTTTTTTTTGGTTTTTTGAGACAGGGTTTCTCTGTGTAGCCCTGACTGTCCTGGAACTCACTCTGTAGACCAGGCTGGCCCGGAACTCAGAAATCCACCTGCCTCTGCCTCCTAGAGTGCTGGGATTACAGGCGTGCGCCACCACTGCCCAGCTGCAAATCTTTGCTCTCTTCTATACCTACAATCCTTAGGTTTGATCTTCTCATTGTGTCCTGGATTTCCTGGATGTTTTGGGTTACAAGCCTTTTTTATTTTGCATTTTCTTTGTTGAGTCAATGCTTTCTATGGTATCTTCAGCACCTGAGATTCTTTCTTCTATCTTTTGTAGTCTGTTGTTGATGTTTGCATCTGACTCTTGAAATCTTTCCAAGGTTTTCTGTCTCCAGAGTTGTCTCCCTTTGTGACTTCATTGTTTCTACTTCCATTTTTAGATCCTGAATGGTTTTGTTCAGTTCCTTCACTTGTTTGTTTGTGTTTTTCTATAATTCTTTAAGGGATTTTTGTGTTTCCTCTTTAAAGGCTTCTACCTGTTGACCCATGTTCTCCTGTATTTCTTTAAGGGAGTTATTTATGTCCTTCTTTAAGTCCTCTATCAATATCATAAGATATTATTTTAAATCCAACTCTTGCTTTTTCCAGTGTGTTGGAGTATCTGGGACTTGCTATGGTGGGAGAACTAGATTCTGATATTGCCAAGTAGCCTTGGTTTCTGATGGTAGGGTTCTTGTGCCTGCCTTTCACCATCTGGTTATCTCTGGTGTTAATTGGTATTTCTGCCTCTGGCTGGAGCTTATCCCTCCTGTGGGCCTGTAAGCCTGTGTCTGTACTCCTGGGAGACCAACTCTTTTCTGGCAGGGTCTGTGTACAGAAGGCTGTGGAGTCTCCTGGCTCCATGGTGCAAATGGCGACCAGAAGACTCCTGTCCCAGCAGCTCCTAGCTGAGGACTGATCTATGACTTGTGCGCTCCTAGCTGAGGGTGGAGATCTCACCTCTGTGCTCAGAAGCTGCTGCGAGATCCCTCTCTCCTGGTGGGCCATGCACTAAAGGCTGTGGAGCCATATTGCTCCCTGGTACAAATGGTGGCCAGAAGACTCCTGTCCCAGCCACTCCACTAAACATGTGCCCTGTGTGCTCCTACCTCTACTTTCTTTTGAATACATGGGAGTCATTAGTGCCAACCCAAAAGCATCTCCACCCTTCCCCTTCCCCGGCATGAAATTTTACTGTTAGCCTCTTCAAAGTTGGACACATCTCCTCATTTGGTGGATGACATCACACAACAGTGACCTGTCCAGTTTCCTTCCTCTTAAAATGTCAATGAGTGAGAATAGTACAAAATGGAGACTCAGCCAATGTGCTACAGATACACAGCAGGAGAAAAAAATACTGAGACAATACCCACTGTCCTGTTAATGTAGAATAGGCCATGATTGGCCCTACCAGGGTTAGCCCAAAAAGGAAGTGAGAATGCCACACAGAGTCATAAGAGTATGTGCTTCAAGACAGTCTTGGAGCTGATCTGAGCTTTGCATGTACTAGCTATTCATTTTGTGACTCACGTATTTGCCCTATGGAGTGATCACTGTGTTGGGATGACAGTGTTCTTCTTGGACATCTTCAATCCACCTGCTTAGCTTGGAGAGCGGATGAAAAAGCCCAATTACTTTGAAGGAACCTCAAGCAAGAGCTCTTTCTATGAGGGCATTATAACAGCAGGATTAGCTAATCTTGGAGAGCCAGGGAAGATTTCTCAGAGAAAGGAAAGTTGGGAATGGGGTGTGGGGTGGGATATTGTCAGGAAACGCAAGCCCTGAAGGTTGTAAGCAGAGTTCCCAGACAGTGGGTACAGCTAGGGGCAAAAGAAAGGGTGCACCACAATACCAAGTACTGCAGTAAAAGGCTAAAGTCTTCAGATATGTCAGGGAGTATCTGCAGATATTATAATACCCTCATTTCCTGATGAGCTGTGCAGATATGTCAGGGAGTATCAACAGAGATTATAATACCCTCATTTCCTGATGGACTGTGCATATATGTCAGGGAGTATCAACAGAGATTATAACACCCTCATTTCCTGATGAGCTGTGCAGATATGTCAGGGAGTATCAGCAGAGATTATAATACCTTCATTTCCTGATGAGCTGTGCAGATATGTCAGGGAGTATCAGCAGAGATTATAATACCCTCATTTCCTGATGAGCTGTGCAGATATGTCAGGGACTATCCACAGAGATTATAATACCCTCATTTCCTGATGAGCTGTGCATATATGTAAGGGAGTATCAGCAGAGATTATAATACCCTCATTTCCCGATGAACTGTGCAGATATGTCAGGGAGTATCAGCAGAGATTTTAATACCCTCATTTCCTGATGAGCTGTGCAGATATGTCAGGGAGTATCAGCAGAGATTATAATACCCTCATTTCCTGATGAACTGTGCAGATATGTCAGGGAGTATCAGCAGAGATTATAATACCCTCATTTCCTGATGAACTGTCTGAGGCAGTCCTGAAGTGTGGAAGGTGAGAGTCTTCTGAAGTCTTTTATTCTCAGAACCCAGAACAGTGTGGAACCAACAGTGGACTTTCTGAACATATGCTGAAGGTTTGATTATATCTGCTAAATTTCAGCCAACCCGAGCATAAATGTGATACCAATTTCTCCTCATCCTTCTGTGAGATTCCAAACTCCATTTCCTTCCAACCCACTTCTTAGACCCAAATAAATAAAAGCTAAAAATACAGCAAAGGTCATGAATCGTAAATGAGATGGAAAGGCAGTGACTCACAGAAGTTAATCTGCTCCTCAGGAGAGTCTTGCTGCATGTCCTTTGCTCTGAAAGGTTAGGCAAGAAGCCAGCACCATGCTCTTCAGATACCCAGCGCTATTCTCGGGCCTGCTACCAGGGCTCGAAGCTTGCCAGGCCCAGATGCAAAGGGCCGGCACCTCGTGTGGCCCACGATAGAGGCAGGCCCGGAGGCAGGTGCCACCGAGGATGCTAAAGGAAGCAGACAAAGAACTGGGGTGACTGTTGTCCTGGTGGTCCAGCATGTCCATCGTGTTAATTTCCCTTTTTGTTGCTCTTGGCCATGGCCTCAGTGCTGTTGTTTCTGTAGCCAAGGCAACCCCATAACTCAGTTAATCATTCCAATGGCTTAATGAACGACCTAGCAATTATATTCTGTATACTTGTTTAATTAAATTGGGGTGTAATAAATCTAATTATGATGTATGTGCATGATCTCTCCTGACAACCTATAATCCACTTAAAGTGGAACATCTTTTTATATGACATTATTTCTCAATTCTGAGTCCTTGAAAAAATTAGTTATGCCCTCTATCCACAAATCTGACTCAGCCTTGATAAGTGAGGGCCTAGAGTGTGTTTTATAGCATTGAACAATGCTGTAAAAAACAAAAACAAAAACAAAACAACAACAGCAACAAAACCTGTGTGCTCACAAAGGAACATCTGGTAGTGCTCGCTCCAGGTAAAGAGGCCTCTGGAGCGCCAGCGACTCCTCTGTCTCCTCCACTCTTTCCTACTGAGAAGCGTCTGCACCCTTGGCCTTGGAGAGCCTCCCGCCTGTGAAATATTCCCCCTGCCCATGCAGTCACATTGAACCCTGCTATCAGTAAAAGTCTGAAGCCTTGGCTCTCAGTAGATACGACTATCCGCCTGTGAAATATTCCTCCTGCCCATGCAGTCACATTGAACCCTGCTATCAGTAAAAGTCTGAAGCCTTGGCTCTCAGTAGATACGACTAAATTACACTGTTGCCTGGCTGTGTATGCTTCTAATCTCAGCAATCAAGAGGTCCAGGTCAGCCTTCTTCACTGAGATAGCGACCCTATCTCAAAACAAAACAAAACAAAACAAAACAAAAAGCAAAAAATAAAAAATAAAAAATGAACAACAACAAAATCACATCAAAACAACAACAAAAACCTGGGGCTGCCATATAGTTTAGTGTCACAAAGGGGAGAGTTGGGAAAAGCCAAATCGTTTAACTGTTGCTGGGTTTAGTGAGATGTGGTGTCTCCAGCAGAGCATGAGGACCCTGCTGCTTCACTGTTCCCGCACCCCGTGAGCTTCAGGGACCCAAGCTCTACCCTCCAAGTTCAAGCCCTGAAGCCCAGCCCAGGTGGCAGGGCCTCACAATGCTGAGACCACGCCTTGTGCTAATAGGCCTACCGGGCCCCAGGACTTCAGGGCCCCCACCTGCTTAATGACACTCCCTTTTCGGTGACACTTCAGTATGTGGCAGCCACAGCTTTTTCGTTTTGATTTGATTTTGTTTTTGTTATTGTTGATGTTTTTTGGTTTTGTTTTGAGACAGAGTCTCTGTGTCTTCCAGCATAGATGATTTCTCTGAAAAAGCAGCAGCCAACAGGGCCCTCACAGAGCTGCAGGCCAGAGGCTCACCATCCGCCAGTGTGTTTCTTAGTGACATCTGATTCTGGCAGTAGGCTGAAGGGGAAGCCCAGGCTTGGAGGAAGCTCAGAGATCATCCGTTCCGACTCGTTCACAAAATAATCACGGCGCATGTAAGCAAAGTGGGAGCAGAGAAAAGCTCCCTAAGACATGTGGATTTTGTTTTGTTTTGTTTATTGTAGGAATCTGTATTTCAGTGAAATAAAAGATAAGCTAAAGAGAAGAGTGATTTTAAGGGTAGTATATAGACTGGAGCATGCGCAGTGGCAACATTGACGGTAACATTGACAGAGAGACCAAGGTACTCTCACATGGCGGGCGGGGGGAGGGGGGTGGTGGGGGGACGACATTCACAAGACTTGCAAGTCTGAATTCAGAGAAATCATCTTTAATAATGAGTCATATCTAAGTTCCTGGATCAAACAGTTTTCAGAGTGGGAAATGACATCTCCTGTTTCTGTATGTCTGGGTAGCATTAGGGGAATCTTACAACTTCTTATAAACAGAACTGAGCCTCTGGGTGTGTGAGTCCCAAGGCTGCTTTGGAGTACGGCACCAGGCCTGCAACAGCCACAGAGCTGCTTCGGGATTAGACCAAAGGCTCCCTGTGATTGCACTTCCGAAAGGGCATTCTTGCTAGTCAGTATGTAAAAGTAGACAGTCTCGTGCCTGAGACTGCTCAGCACATAAAGAAGCTAGAAGCCAGCTTTGCTAACCTGAGTTCAGTCTCCAGGAGGATCCATTTGATAGAAGGAGAAAGCTGATTCTCCTCTAACCCCAACACACAGGCAAGCGTGCACAGACACACACGTACACACATGTACACGCACTCACACTAAATAAATAAACAAATGTGATTTAAAATAAATAAACAAAAACCCCACTTCAAGTCATGAAGTTTTTGTGCTTTGGAAGCAGGAAGTGACCTGAACAACATCACCATCCTTTGGCTCTAACTAGGCATGGAATTGTACAGAATTTGTCATGGACGCAGAGAGTTCCCAACAGGTCTACCCTACAACTGTGATTGAGACTTAAATGATGCCCTCTATTAGATCGGTACCTTCAGAATGAATCTCAAATAGGACCTTAGATTCAACTGTACATTTTTTGGTTTGTACTCCTTAGAGGGGAAAAAATAGCTTTTTTTTTTTTTTTTTTTTAAGCTGAGGAGAAAGAAAAGCTACAAGGAAGTTCTCTTTCTCTTTTTGGTTGGTTGGTTATAATTGTTTTTGCTTGTTTGTTGGTTGGTTGGTTGGTTAGTGGTTTCTGTTTGTGTTTTGTTTTGGTCTTACTGTCCTTTTTGAGACAGAATCACTATATAGCTAAAGTTGACCTGGAGCTTCCTAGGTAGGCCAGGCTAGCCTTGAACTCACAAAGATCCACCTGCCTCTGCCTTCCAAGTGCTAGGATTAAAGTGGTGCCACTTCCCATCTCCTTTAAAGCCCTGCCAGTGTTACTCATTACGATACTGAGGAACACATTTGTAGAAACGTAATTCAATGTAAGTAATCAATAGCACAGATGCGTGATAGCTGATCTTCAGCGGTACTTTGGGATATCTCCCAGGAGATATGTTCTGGGCTTGTCTGTGCAGCTGTTCACAAAGAGCTTAACTGTGAGGGAGCGCACCTGCCACTCAGGCAGCAGCTCCAGGGGCTGGGGTCCAGGACACACCACAAAGGGAGAAGAAGAAACTGCGCCCATCTGCTTCCTAACCTGGGACGCAGTATGACCAGCTGCTTCATGCCCCCGCCCTCTGCCTCCGGCCACGATGGACTATACTCCCTTTTTAATGGTAGGCTCAAGCAAACCCTGCTTCTCTTAAGTCACTTAAGTGGTATTTTGTCATAGCAATGAAAAGAATGAGCACAACAAAGGATGGTCGTATTCAACCCCAGGCCCCAAGCAAGGCAGTCAGGGAGGAAACTTGGCTCCCGTAACCCCTGAAGATGGCTCCTTCACAGACTCATTTCCTCCAACATTCTTCTCAAATATCCTGTCTTCCAGAAAGTCCTCTGATTCTCTGACTGAAGAATTGAGCCAGACAATTCAGCATGACTAAAAGATGACCCTCGTTGGCAATCTTTCTGCGTGTTTGGTAAGAGCATCTGAAATCTCTCTGCTTAGCAAATTTTCAGCATCCAATAGGAAATTACTAACTTTAGCCCTGTGCTGACTGCTAGAGCTTTAGACCTAGCCATCATGCTGACCCCAAGTCTGTATCCTTTGACATATATCTCCCCATCTCCATCCTTCCTCACCCAGGTACCCACTGCTCTACTTCTCATCTCTCTCTCTTTCTCTCTCTGTCTCTGTCTCTCTCTCATCTCTCTGTCTCTGTCTCTGTCTCTGTCTCTCTGTCTCTCTGTCTCTCTGTCTCTCTCTCTCTGTGTGTGTGTGTGTGTGTGTGTGTGTGTGTGTGTGTGTGTGTGATGCTGGTGATCAGACCTAGGGCTTGGTGCATACTAAGCAAGCACTACTCCATTGCACAGCATGCACAGCCCTATAGTCAACATTTTTTGAATTCCACATAAGAAGTGTGTCCCCCAGTGTACCCCATATGTATCCAGCTGTGGACAGTCTGATATCACCACACCTGGGATTAAAACAAAAGCACATTCTTTATAATATTTCTATTATTTTAAAGAAACCAAAATTGCAGAATTCTTACTACAGTTGAGAACAAATTACACCTTAGCCAAATGTTGTAATGGTCACCAAATTCTATGGAGATGTAAAGGGTATCCAGGACACACGGCTATCATTCAGAAAAGCAAAAATCACACTGTGGTGGTGGTGAACGCTTTTAATCCCAGCGCTCATAAGGCAGAGGCAGAAGGATCCCTGAGTTCAGGACCAGCCTGGTCCACAGTGCGCATTCCAGAACAGCTAGGGCTACACAGAGAAACCCTGTCTCAGAAAAAAGCAAAAACAAAATAAATAAAATATTATGGTTATAATAAAGAAAAACATAATCATTGCCCTCGCTGATAAGGTGTTCATGTTGGATTTAATTTTTTTAAAGTCACTCTATGAAAATCGGTCAAGAGGCTGGAGAAACTGTCTAAGCAGTTAAGATCACTGACTGCTCTTTCAGAGATCCTGAGTTCAATTCCCAGCAACCCCATGGTGACTCACAACGCTCTGTAATAGGATCTGATGTCCTTTTCTGATGTGTCTGAAGAAAGCAACGGTGTACTCATATAAATAAAATAGACATAGTTTTGAAAAAGAAAATGGTCAAAAAAGCTTGGTAAAAACTACTTTGTGGTGGCAAGTTGTCTTTAAAAATGATGTTAAGTTGGGGGCAGCTAAGACTATTCCAGAATATCATCAACTATGGAGTGGGCTCTGCCCTCATCTGCCTTGAAGGCGTCTGCATGAGCTTCTTCACATTAGAGAAATAAGAAGTACCATGAAGACGCATCGCCGAGGGCAGAATCTGCTCAAAAGAGAAAGAAGAGCACTGTGAACCACTGCGCCCCACGGGTATCAAAGAAGAGGCCTCCTATCATGCAGCATGAAGAGACACTGGTCCATTACCACTTTGAAATCACCTACAGCCCTTCCACTTAACAGGCCAGTTGTCAGGGAAAGATGGCTGACCAACAAGCCTGATCTGCAAAGCACGTCACAGGCAGATGTTCACCCTTCTGCCGGCTACTGGTCACCTCCATCCCAGCTGGGCAACTCTGCCGCTCCCAGTTCAACTTGTCGGAAACGGAGCCTCCCTCCTGATGCTTCTTCTCCTGCTGGGGTTCCCATGTCTTTCATCTCCTCCACCCCAGTGTATGGACTGTGCCTTATTTACAGGTATGATTCTGTACCAAAAGACTCCAGCAGGAGACTCTTAGCTAAACACTGCTCAGCATAGTAGCAGAATATGTAGTTACTAACAACGCTCGCAGCCTCCCCTACGCAACAATTTCAAAACCACTCTTCACAGAAACAGAAAAAAAAAATCTTAACATTCTTGTGGAACCAAGAGGTGTCTGGGACAACCGGAGCAATTCTGAACAAAAAGAACATAAAGAATGATGCAGGGGCCGGGGCTGAGGTGGCGCACACCTTTGATCCCCACACTAGAGAGGCAGAGGCAGGCAGATTTCTGAGTTCAAGGCCAGCCTGGTCTACAGGGTAAGTTCTAGGACAGCCAAGGCTATACAGAAAAACCCTGTCTCGGAAGAAAAAAAATGATGCTGGAGGTGTCACCATAGTTGACTTCAAGGTGTGTGTGTGTGTGTGTGTGTGTGTGTGTGTGTGTGTATCAGAACTATTAGAATAAAAATAGCTCAGTAATGGCACAAAAGCAACCATGTAAATCCATGGGATGGAAGCTCCAGATATAAACCCCCACAGCTACAGCCATCTAATTTTGACAAAGATGCCAAAAATATACATTGGAGAAAGGACGGGTTCTTCAGCAAACAGATCCGTATCTCTCACTCCACACAAGGCAAAGACCTTCACGCAAGACCCAAACCTCTGGATCTGTCAGCCAGGAAAACATTTCCAGATGTAGGCATAGGCAGGGCCTTTCTGACCAGGCCTCCTTTGCTGACATTTGACAGACGGGACCCCATGAGATGCAAAAGCTTTGGCTCAGCAGAGCAAACAGTTAACTGAAGGAAGAGACAGCGCACAGGATGAAAGAAAGCCTTTGTCATATGCAAATGTTCCCGGAGGCTAATATCTGGAGCAAGGACAAGAACCAAGCAAGCTAAACAAGAGCTCAACACTAAGAGCTGACGATCTAGGTCTCAAAGATGGAACCCAACCGGCCCGTGAACGCACGAAGAGAGAAAATTAAACCTCACTGGCCTTCAGAGAAAACGCAGACTACGTTTAGAGCCCAGCGCACCCCAGTCCGAATGGCAGTCATGAAGAAAACAACAAACACTGGCGAAGATGCAAAAGAAAGGGGGCCTTTATACACTGGGATTCTAAATTTGTCCAGCCTCTGTGGAGATCAACATGGAACCTCTGCCAAAAACTAAATTTAGATCTTACATATGACCCCGGGGGGACACCACTCCTGGGTTTTCACCGAAGGACTCCACCCCAAGTCGGCGCATCATAGAGATGCTTGCAGTTCATGTTCCCTGTCACACAGAGCACAACAGCTAACTTAGGGAGCCAACCTAGGGACCCATCGGCACAGGTACGGGCAGTGCGCTGTGTCCACCGGTGTGCATGCGGGTCTGTGAAGACCAAGGGCAAGGGCAAGGGCAAGGTCCAGGGTCCTCCTCTCGTGTTCTCCGCCTTACTTTTTGAGACAGTTTCTTTCACTGAACCTAAAAGGCACTGATTGGCTAGGATGGCTGACCAAATAGCTTGAGGAATTTACCTGTTTCCCTGCTCCCCAACACACACACACACACACACACACACACACACACACACACAGGGGTTATAGACGTGTACTACCACACCCAGCGTTTTGCAGAAACTCTAGTGGTCCTCATGCTTACAAGGACTTCACTGCCTGAGCCGTCTTCTGGCCTCCCTCCAACTAAGTCTGAGTTCTACAGTTAATCATTATCCAATAAATAGCTCAAACAAACTCCTTGCTAATGTTGCTGTGACCATTTTATGTTAACTTGACACAAGGTCAAGTCATCTGAAAAATATGTGTCCGTAAGATCCAGCTGTAGGGCTTTTTTTTTAACTAGTTACAGATGTGAGAGGGCCCAACCCATGGTGGGTGGTGCTATCTTTGGGCTGGTGGCTCTGGGTTCTATAAGAAAGCAGGCTGAGCAAGCCATGGGAAGCAAGTCAGAAAAGCAGCGCCCCTCCATGGCCTCTGCATCAGCTCCTGCCTCCAGGTCCCTGTCCTGTTTAAGTTCCTGTCCTAACTACAGTGTAAAAGTGTAAACCAAATAAAGTATTTCCTCTGCAGCTTGCTTTTGGTCTTAGTGTTTCATCGCAGCAATAGTAACCCTGACTAAGACAGTTGCTGAGGAGAAAGATCCGATTTCTAATGTTATCTTTACAGCACATGATCTTCAAGGTTTTTGCTCTATGCGCTGTCTTCCCCTTAGCAAGAGGCAATCTCCAACCACAGAGTAGGTTTGTGGCCCATAAGTTGTCAAAGCTCCGACTACATTTCCCAGTGAAAATGCCTGTCCCGATAGTGGCAGGACATGAGACTTAGCATACTGTCTTAGTCGCTGTTCTATTTCTGTAAAGAGTTGCCATGATCCAGGCAACTCAGGGTTAGTCTGTTATCACCATGGTGGGGGCACAGTGGGAGCATGGCAGCACTCATGGCCCTGGAGTAACAGCTCCATCCTGATCCAGAGACAGAGAGAAAAAGGAAAGAGAGTGGGTCTGGGAAGGGCTTAGCAAGGCCATGCCTATAGGAGCCATTCATAGTCCAACAAACCACCACATACACACCAGCCTGGCCTCTCAATGCCAGTTAGCCCAGAGCGTGCCTGGCCTATGGTAAAATCTGCTGCTAGTGTGAGCATACTTGATCTTGCTGAAAGTGCGCTTGACCCCCCGAGAGTCTCGGGGTAGGAGGCAGTGTGGGAAAGGATGTGGGTCAGAACATGTGTGTGTTCGAGAGAGGAGAAGGAAGAACACAAGACACAACGTAGGCTGCAGCTCCCCGGAATCCCTAGGCTATTCCTTCCTCACTCTTAGCTCCTGACCCACACCCAGGCTCCTCTTCTTTCTGTGACTCAGTGCTGTTGGCAGGTTAGGCCTCCCAGTGCTCGTCATGGGCGCTGTCTGTACACTGAGAGATGTTTGACGGCGGCTAAACTAAAGCCAGAAGCACTCGCTCCCTCTCGCTTATAACCAAAAACATCTCCACCTATTGCCAATGTCCTGAGAGGCAAAATCACCCTGACTGTGACCCACAACACTCAATTCAGTCATTTTCCAGTTTTAGGTGTGTAAGAATCCTGCAGAGGGCTTAACAAAATGTGGTTTTCTGGGCCCCGCCTCGGATTTTCTGGTCCAGGATGTAGGCTAGAAATCTGCATGTTTAATAGATGTAGAAGCTCCTTGGAAAACTTCTAGAAACAAAACAATAAAGAATCATTAAGATAAAGACGGGAGGTGGTGGCTCACACTTGTAATCCCAGCACTCTGGGAGGCAGAGGCAGGAGGATTTCTGAGTTTGAGGTCAGCCTGGTCTACAGAGTGAGTTCCAGAATAGCTAGGGCTATACAGAGAAACCTTGTCTCAAAAAAAAAAAAAAAAGCCAAATCCAAAAAAAAAAAAAAAATTAAAATAAATAAATGTCTTTACAGTGCAGAAGGTTTTTACTCTATTGCTCTAAGGGATCAGGGCAGAAAGCAGAGACTTGAAGAGAAGATTCCACTAGGGCTAAGGGAATGGACATGGTCATGTGCCAAGGTCAAATGTAGTCTCTCTCTCTCTCTCTCTCTCTCTCTCTCTCTCTCTCTCTCTCTCTCACACACACACACACACACACACACACACACACACCCCTAGCCTCTAATTTACCTACATATACCTAGATCTTTGAATGTCCATCCATCCCCATGACAAGTTGTGTACAAAGCTGTTTCACAATCTTTTCTCATCTCAGCCCGTCCCTAACCACATGAGAAAGTTTATCAAGTTTAAGCAAAATGTATTTGATAAGCTTATTGCTCCCCGAACAACTGATGTACAAAGTAACTTCTGGCAGTCAACTCCTTTGTGAATATGGACAGCCTGTTCCAGAATACTGCCACATCTATGAGAGAAAAGGCCTCCTCCCACAGAGGAGGAGGAAGGATCCCTCCCTCAGGTCTGTGCTGAGGACTCTTTGTCTCCCTACATAAAAGAAAGAAACCCCATGGCGTTCACTCCAAAAGACACCTGAGCTTGTCTATCAGGTTTTCTCATTTGGGAAATGAATGATAAAGGGGTTGGAGATTTCTTCACACAGCCACAGGCAGATGTATAAACCTAGCCACCTTTGGGTACAGGCAGCCAATGGGGGTGAGTGGAGCTGGATGGAAGGGGTGTAGAGCCATCTTGACCCATAAGTGACGTGCAATATGCAGGTATTCTCCTGGTGACTGAACTGTGTTTGGGGAACCACAGTTGGTTCGTCCTTGAGCATTGTCTTGAGTGGAAGTCGTGCACAAGAGGGGTTCAGGGTCATAAACGGTGGCGAGGATCTCAGCACACTGTGTTAGTCTGCTCCAACATGGACACATGCCACCCCCAAAATGCTCCTTAGACAGAGTACAATGAGCAGAGCCAGTGTTCTTTGGGGCCTGCTAAGGTTTGGATGTGGTTTGGGTATGTCCTCAAAGATGGAGGTGCTGAAGCCTGATCGGAGTGTGGCACAGTCAGGAGGTGATGCAGCCTTTGACAACTAGATCCTGGTGGGAGGAGGAGACAGGGAATTTGGTCTGTGGGTGCCTTCCCTTGGAAAGTTTTCGTAGCACCCCCAGTTAGTTCCCACAAAAGTGAATTGTTATAAAAGAGAAAGCCTGGACCGTAAATCATCCTGGCTTTTTATCTCTCCAATAACCTCTCTCTCACATGTTTCCACCAGGATGCCATCTACCACCTTACAACAAAGTCGAGGGGCCCTCTCCTGAGACTAAACAGATGTGGTGTCTAGTCCTGGACTTGAGCCTCCAAGGGTATGAGTTGAGTCAACCTCTTTTTTTTTTTCATGAACTATCCTGCCATTGGACAATGATTACAGCAACAGCTAGCACACTAATACAGGCTCCCTGCCACTCTTCCGTGCTCCCTTTTACTACCTTACTACTATTTTAAGACAAATCTCCTATAAAAGTTTTCGTGTTGATCTTTCAAAAGTACACCCACCACCTTAACCAGGCAGGGCCACCTAACGGGGCACATGTAACAGAAGGTGTGAACTGGGAGACGTGAGCTGAGGTTAGGAAACTAGAGCATTACCCAGGCATATGGACTCCAGAACTAAGGCGATGTGTGCTTTGTGGCAAGATGTTACTCACAGCTGAGCCTCCGTTTGCTCAGGGTCAGGGCTTAGGCTGACTGAGCCCTGTAACTGCTTTGTCCTACTGTCCAGTAGTGTGAAAGAACTGGGAAAGTCAAGGGGGGTGTGAGCATCTAAAGAGAAACCACTTCACATGCAATGTCCTGCTCCCCCTACCCCACGCCCTCCACCCCAGCCCCACCCTTATACCCACCAGCTCCATCAGGCGTAATAAACCTTTCCTGCCTCTAAGGGCCACACAGCAAGAGACAAGGATCACCCAGTGTGTCCCTGAGGCCGTTCCTTCTACTGGCCACCAAGGAGCTACAAATAATGTCCTTCGGGAAGATCTAATAACAGAGATCCTGATAAGAGAGATGTGTGGAAAGGGAGCCCTGGACTCAAGCTCTAAGACCGAATTTGGTTCCAACTTCTGGTTTTAAACAGGGGCAAATAAAGCTCCTTAGTGTGTGTGTGTGTGTGTGTGTGTGTGTGTGTGTGTGTGTGTGTGTGTGTGAAGGTCACCCAAGGTCATGTAGTCAGTTAATATCAGAGCTGCTGCTTCTAGAGCCACTAAGCATAGGTCCTGGGAGATGGGAGCACCGCCTTTGTATAACTCCTAGTCCTAGGCTCTCCCACAAATACAGAATCGTAAGCTCACATGGAGTATGGCAGACCATATCCAGTTCAGACAAAGAAGATCCAGAGTGCAAGCTTATCGGCTAATGAACCAGATACATCCTTAGACAGGGTACATAGCGGGGAAGGAACAGGTTGTACTCCTTGTGTGTATGTTGCAGGAGGAAATTATATTTACAAAGGACAGGAAGAAACCCCTCAACCCATGCGCAGCTGCTGAGCACAAGAAGACCGGTGTGAGCAGATATAAAATTAGGATGAGGTCCTCCGATTGGAGCAGGCTTTAAGCCAGCTATCCCCGTCCATGCAGGAGGCGGTTTGGCATGGGCACCAGGCAGAATGCCGTACAAACAGTGGCAGCAGAAGACACCAAGGACGACTGGCAACCGTCAGAAGCTGTAAGAGGCGAGGAAGGGTTGCTCTCAGTGACCTTTGGTAGAGAGCTGGCCCTTCTAATCTTTTCCCTTGGGGCTTTTTGACTTCTTCTTTTTTAAAAAAAAAATTATTTGCTTTTATTCTATATGTATTTGTGTTTTGTCTGTATGTGTGTCTATGTAAGGGCGTTGGATCCTTGGCGTCACAGACAGTTGTGAGCTGCTTCGTGAGTGCTGGAAATTGAACACAACTCCTCTGGAAGAGCAGTCTCTGTCCTTAACCTCTGAACCATCTCTCCAGCCCCCTTCAAGATCCTTTAACTCCAGTAAAGTCCTGTTGCATAAGCCACCCAGTTTGTGGCACTTGCCCTGGGATGCCAGTCTGGGGCAATACTTAGGAGAGGCTGGGGAAAGTGAGTAGTCTGTAATTGTGCAGATGTGCAGCCTGGCCAGATGTATGAGCTGTTCCTGGGAGAGAGATCTCCTGCATCGCGTGGCCCTTGTCTACCTTGCTCCGTCAGGAAGCTTCTATGTCTTGTGGTGGGGAACTAATGGGACGAGAAGGAGATGTGAGTGAGACAAGCCTGGGTGGGGCCCTTGGATCGTTCTGGGCACCTTGAAGACCAACATGAGTGTCTGTTGACAAGTAAAGTACCTTGCAAAGGACTCAGAGTCATGAGATTTTGACTTACAGCCAAGACAAAAGTCATTGTTTCACACCTCACCCCCTCCATTACTTTACCCATTCCTAGTTTGGGATCTCACAAAGAATAGGTTGTTAGTAGACCACCTCCCTTGAGAAGCTTCGGAGAGAATCAAAATTTGAATGTAAACAAATGTTCCTTAAAAAACAATAAGCATTTAGGAACCATAGAAAAATTTTGATAACATTACTAATTCTATATCGTAAGACCACAAGAAGAATCACTTTTTACAAAGGTTGCTTAACCCAAAACCAACTCTAACAGGGTGGATGGAAAATGGAGTCCCTGTCAATGACTGGAGACGTGATCACAGTGTTGATTCTGACCCCAAGGATCCAACCCTCTCCGCCCAAGTGACTGCCTCTCCACTGACTCTGCACTCACATCCCCAGGGCACCACTAACATTTGAAACAGGACACTGACTTCCACGGGGACAAGATAATTTCTGATGCTTAGGGTTAGTCTATTTCGTTGACCAATGTCCAGCTTCAACAACAGATCCTGCATGTGATTGGTTCACGGTATGTGTGGGTCAGACACATGAGTGACTGGGAATAGACAGCAATAGTCACATATGTGGAAAAGAGGTGGGACACGGGGACTCCTTGACTGACAGCTGTTGCACCTAAGTCCTCAGTGGCCCATACCCCCTTGTCATTAGGACATGGCTTGACCCCACCTACCTGATCTATCACCCCACTCAAGCACCACATCTCCATGTGGTTGTTACTATAGACAAGAGCACAACACAACCATGCTGGGTCTTTCTCAGTACAATATTTTTCAATGAAAATTAAGAGGCTGGTTCTTTGTTTTTAAAAATTGGTTCACAAAATAAATAAATAAATAAATAAATAAATAAATAAAAATAAAAATAAAAATAAAAATTAGGCCGGGTGGTGGTGGCACACGCCTGTAATCCCAGCACTCTGGGAGGCAGAGGCAGGCGGATTTCTGAGTTCGAGGCCAGCCTGGTCTACAGAGTGAGTTCCAGGATAGCCAGGGCTACACAGAGAAACCCTGTCTCGAAAAAAAAAAATCCAAAAAAAAAAAAAATTGGTTCACATCCCAATAGAATTCTCAAGGACAGAATGGCAGCCAGGGTGGGATCCTGTGGGAAGAGAGCTAAGAATGGGATATAGAAGTCAGGAGTCCAGATCTCGCTCTGCCTTTTGAGTTGAAAAATTACTCCTCTGGGATTCCTCCAGGACATTTTAACTTGATAAGGTGACAAATGAAACCCTTCTGTCTTTCAGGTTAGGATCTATATATTGAGATATTTTAGGTTCTGTGAGAAAAGCAGCTAAAACCAGAGATGCGCATCACAATATCATAGCAAAATTCTGAGTTCATTTGGGTTATGGGGTCAGCATTTCTCCTGGAGTAAGTTATTACCACTGTGAGAAGACAGCTGGTGTCCTCATTAAAAACCCAGAAACACTGGTAAGGGTACCTCCCAGGGAAAATGGGCATCACCCAGCAATGCTTTTCACACTTAAAATTATACAACGTGTGTGAGCGTGGGGAGCCGGCAGGGGTACGGGACAGAAGGAAAGGTGGGGCTGAACATAGGAATCTGAAGGCGATAGGCAGGTGCCAAGAACCCAGGTTTGGGAGTCGCTCCAAACCGTAAAGGGTTGGCTCCCTACAGCGTGATAAGTGTGCCACACTCCCGGACTTTCCACAAACACACGCAAGCCCGGCCACAGTGCCGCGCTCCCTGTGGAGGGTGGGAACTGGGTTCCACATGCTTATCCTCCTCAGGGGTGGTAGGCACCGATTTACCAAGTCTGCTCCAGGCCTGTTCTCTCTGCAGCCCCTCCAGCACCCTGAGCCTGGTGCTGTCAGCGGGCAGCGCAGTCACCCGCTCTTCTGCCTCCAGTTCTGACTTTTTAAGCTCAGTCAATGCTGGGCTGCTGAGAGCTGTAGGCCAGCCCCTCTAGGCAGCATTGTTATCTGAGAAGTCAAGGGCAAACTTATGAGTCCCCTTCCCAATTGACCCTGCTGACTCTGGCATCCCGAGTGTCATCCAGGACTTAACTTTGGAAGTTATTCCTCACTCTCCAGTCTTTGCCCTAACTCATCTACACCCTCCATGGAGAACAGCAAGCATTCTCACTGGCCTCGGGGATTTCTTCCGGCTTCAGCACAAGTTAAATAAAGCGTCAGATAAATATTTTAAAGCCTACATTCACGACACGCCTGTGACCCTCTGAGGACCTTGCTCCCCGGTGTTGACAGCCTCTTCATTTGGCCCTTGGAGAGCTTTGACGACCTCCCTGTCTTCCCTCTTCTAACTTGCTCAGTCCCTGAGGACTGTGCCAGCCACCTCCCTGCCCCCTCTCCAGGACAAACCCCAAGCTCCCCCAAGACCCCGCAGAGACTTTGATCCTACTCTTGCACCTGTCCCAAATCAACCTTTCTACCATGGACACACCTCCTCATAAATCCCAGAGCCCATCCTCATGCCCCCTCCCCGCTCTCGGGTCCCCGAGTATTCTCACGGTATGCATCCATTGCTGACCATTGCTCTAGTGTAACCTATCACGCATGCGTGAGTCGAGATCTGGGCTCTAAGTGATAGACTCTGAGAAGCTGCAGCTCTAGTTACTCAGATGGACAGACAACATGGAGGCTGGCTTTAGACCCGGCACGTGGATCATGCCTTCCTCCCACTGTGTGGGTGAGAGAGCGCTAAGGCCAGCTCCAGCTGTAACACGCAGGACTTTGCTAAACTTTCAGAAGGACTTGTTAAATGTCAAAAATAAAATAAAATAAAATAAAATAAAATAAAATAAAATAAAATAAAATAAAATAAAATAAAATAAAATAAAATAAAATAAAATAAAATAAAATAAAAAATAAAAAAAATAAAATAAAATAAAATAACCCAAGTCAAATCCCTTTTATACCACATGTCCCAGCTGCCAGAGCTTGCCATCTTATCTGTCTCTATGAGAAGCTATGTCTGTACTAACTAGCAACAGCTCACACCCTTGGAACAAAGTGGATCCGACTCTGGTATGTGCCAGATCCCTGTAGGAAATCTCTAAGGCCAACTCTCCCTTCGGTTGATCCAACGGTATGTCTTGTAATCTAGAGCCCAGCCAGGTTACAGCGAACCTCCCCACCCCCTTCTCCCACAGAGAGAGCTGTTGCCCTTCCTGTGAGCACTCAGGGAGCGGGCCTCAAGGAACTTACCCTCACACAGTAGTTCAGACCGTTCCCCAACAGGTGCTGCAGAGGGGGCCCGTCCTGCTTGCTCCTGGGGGTTGGTTCTCCAGGGCCAGGCAGTGGGCTAGTATCAGGACGCAAGGAGGTGGGCCTGCGTCCCACCTGGTCCGGATCTGGTGCAGGTGCAGACCCAGTCCCCAGACTGGCTTCTGGGGGCGCTGGACTGCTTGGAGTCTGATCCTGGTTCTCTTGGAGCTTCAACCGGGGTACCTCTTTCGTACCCAAGCAGAAGGTTTTCAGACTCAGAAAAGTGATGGGGTTGGCCAGCTTCATGCTTGCCATCCGGGGAATCAAGGTGCACAGCGCGGTGGGGCTCTCCTGGCTGGGCGCAGTGGCATCTTCAGTCGGCAGGTGAGGGGCCAGGGCTGGGTAGGGAGGCGGCGATGAGCCCTTGTTTCCAACGGAGTCTCCGGAGCTCCCTTCGTCCAAAGACGTGATGGACTCGTTCCGAAAGCGGCTGTACTTGGTCCGGTGAAGCATCCCCAGGTGCCCAAAGAGTCCTACATACAGCGTGAGTCCTGCCTGGCTGTCCTGGCTGCGTTCTCGCATAGCCTTGGCAGTGCTGAAACGGGGCACCGCAGCCTAAAGTGCCTCGCAGTCCGGTAGACCCACACCAGTCACCTCTCACTTCTGCTCTGGCGGTCACCCGCCCGGGTCCCAGGCTGCTCAAGGATGACAGTCCAGGAGGACGCCTCCCCAAGCTCTGTTTGCAAGGCCCTTCCAGAGGTCCCCAGAGCGCGGGGGGTGGGGGGTGGGGGGTGGGGGCGGGGGTGTCCTCGCCCCCGGAGTCCCGTCCCCCAGGCTGGGGCAGCGGGTGCCACCACGCCTCTAGCCTTAGCAGAAATATTTACCCCCTTTCCCTCTGCGCACAGGAACTTTCAAACCTGCTTCCCTCCAGCTCCCACGGGGCGGGGCAGGGACTAGCACATTAACCCTTTATTTGTTCCCGTGACTGTTCATTTCAAAGGGAAAAATTTAAAGGAAAAAAAAAAGCACACAAGAGTCAAAAGCCCTTCTGTATGGGTTGGGGTTATGACGGCTGCCCTCTCTCGGAGGATCTCGGTTCTGGGCCACCAGCCAGGAGTCCTAGCGACGACGGGCGCTGGTCCGCATTGTTCCTCCAGCTTCAGGTCCCGGCATCCTCGGTGCAGCTCGGGTCCGATCCGGGCCGGGCCACCCCTTTCTCGGGGCGCCCTTCCCTCCCCGACCCTCCCGCAGTCTTTTTCAGGAGGAGCCTGTGTGCAGCAGCCTCAGGATGAGTTGAGCCGATGATACCCAGGCTGTTGAAATTTTTATGAATGAACTTTGCGGAATGAATTTCCCTCCTCGTGTGAGAGCTAATAAATCTGTGAATGGAGCCGAGAATAGCTGTAATTGACTGACCCGTTTGAGGCGCGGAGGGGGTGGGGGGTGAACTTGGTTTTCATCCAATCAGGCCGCAGCTTCATGAGTCACGCACGGTGAATACACTAACTAGTAGCCGGGAGAAACGAAGCCGGGCAGAGGAAAGGGAGGGTAATATCTGACGAACGGGTTAAAAGTAAAGGCTGTCTTTGCTCCTTGGTCGTCAGTGTGCTGGGAATCAGAAGGTTAAAAATCGATTTCCTTTCTTGTTAAGATGGGGAGGGGCGAGAAAGGAGCTAGAAATTAGATATATTGTTCCATGGACATTAGGGCATATGCTACACAAAAACAAGTCTTGTGCGAAGCCTAGATTTATTATTCTTAGAAACGTGTTTTTTTTTTTTTTTTAATTGATTGCCGCCCCATCTTCCGTCTGGTGCAATTTCCTGAGCCCATCAAATGCCCCGGGAAGACGACCGGAAAGGCTGAGCACCCTGGAACCAGAGCCCCAGCTGGGCAGAGGAAATGCAGGTTCATTCAGGAGCCGAGAAGAGGGAACCGGAGACTTCGGGCTGGGGGTGGGGTGAGGCTCTCGGGGAGGAAGCAGCTGAGGTTGCGTTTCTCTGTGAGCCTTGGCTCTGGTACCTGAGACGATTCATGATTTCGAATACTAAGGCCGCGGCCAAGAGAATCTGGGAAGAAGGCCACCTCACCTTCCCGTTGACCACGGGCTGCCTTAGCTCTCGGGCGCTCAGTCAGGACTTAGCCTGCACTCCGGTCCGTCCAAACACGGGTTTGAACAGAACCAGTGCAGGTGACCGGGAGACAAAGGCGCCTCACCTCAGAGCTTCCTTTGTGCTTAGGCTCAGAAAGGCTTTTCGGTATCCTGCCTGACAACTTTGAGAGCTTTTTCTTTCCACTGGGAAAGCCTGTTGTGGGATCCTATGCCTTCCTTTCTAGAGTGAGTTCCAGGACAGCCAGGGCTATACAGGGAAACCCTGTCTCGAAAAACAAACAAAAACAAAAAAACAAAAACAAAAACAAAAACAAAAAACCACATTTGGCAAACACGAAGGGAACGGCTAAATCAGAACTCATATGCCCAGGACCTGGGGAGACAGCATGGGGGTAAGACTGAAAGGATCCTCCAGGAACTTCTGACTGCTGCGTGCCTCTCTCGTCTCTGCCTTCTCCTCTGGGTCCCTCCTTATGTATTCCAGGCCACAGTAACATCCCACTACCTTGGAAGGAGTTCCTGTGAGTAGTCATGGCCTTGTCTATGAGTAGCAGCTAATGAATGGCGTGAGGAGGCTTATAAATAAGCTACAATTCCTTTAAAGCCTCGGCACGACGGTCGATGGTCGAGAGAGCACCTGCCTTCTGAAGCATGCTGGACAGCAGTTTTTTTAAAGGTTCAGCAGCTAAAAACACAGTACTGCTTTTGCAGAGGACCCGAGAGGGTTTGTGTCAGGCACCTCACAGTACTTCTAGCTCCTGAGGATCTGATAGCCTCTTCTGGACTCCATGGCCTCCTGCAAACATACACACACATGCACACACACACACACAAACACAGAGAGAGGCACACACAGTGTTTTTTAAAGATCTATTTACTTTATGTATGTGAGTACACTGTCGCTATTTTCAGACACACCAGAAGAGGGCGTCAGATCCCATCACAGATGGTTGTGAGCCACCGTGTGGTTGCTGGGAATTGAACTCAGGACCTCTGGAAGAGCAGGTGGTGCTCTGAACCGCTGAGCCATCTCTCCAGCCCCCAACACATGCACATTTAAAGACAGCACATACCTATACTTTAAAAATAATAAGATAAATCATTATAAGAAATAAAAGGCCATTGGAACCAGAGTGTCTCCATTGAAGTAGGGTTCCCAACTGCTAGAGTACACTATGTCATCTTAGGCAATCAAAAAAAAAAAAAAAAAAAGTACACAAAGTAAGGAATGCCAAGGATGGAACACTGCCTCGGGAAACTATTCCCAATGTTCATCTGTGCCTGGGAAAGGTGGTGATGATGACGGGCGTGGCCTCAGGATGCTGTCCTGCCTGTAGGCCTGGGTGACCCGGAAGGCCCTCTTCCCCAGCTCTGCACTGGGTGGACCAGACCAGCATAATAGGGCCTTCTGGAGGCTGCAGGCAGAGCTAGGTGGACCAGATAGACGAGAAAGCAAACATGACGCGATGAGCCACTTCTCTGCCCTGGGAGCCTGGAAGACATTCACCTGCACCCGCTGAAAAGCTGTCCATCTCTCCAGCAGCCCTGGAGATGGCTGGCTAAGAAGGTAAATGGGTGGACAAAAGGGCCAATATATAGTCTCCCACTAGAAACAGAACCAAATACAACACTAAGTAATGGCCACTGGCGCTAGCCCACCAGCTAGTCCCTGTGTGCCCAGTAGTATTAACAACTGTCTGTACCCTGGCTGTCTTACTCGTGTACAGACGGAAAGTGTTAAGGTCTGGTCTGCTGCTGTGCATTGTAATGCTAAATTCTGTACCTGCACCCGAAGGTCTAGTCCAATAAGTGAATTCTCGCTTTTACAAGCTTTTGTTGTGCAAACCTTATTCCTTGCTTTAAAACTGATTGGTTAAATAAAAATGGCTTCAGCCGATTACTGGAGGGGCTAGAGGTAGGCGGGTTTTCAGTTACCTGGTTGAGGATGGAGAAGAGCGACCAGGAAGAGAAGGAGAAAGAATGAGAGGAGAGGAGGAGGCCTCCATGAGGGGAGATGGACCGTGAGCACGTGACCAGGAGAAACAGCAAGTGTCTGGGGTACACCACTGGGGAGGCGGCCAGGCCAGCAGTTACAAGAGTATATTAGGGGTTACCACCTAGTTGTTGTCAAAGCCAAATAAAATAACCATAATCCGAGTCTCACTCCCTCATAAGCCAGTTGGGGGTGAGTTTGAATTGGCTGCCCTAGAGTGAAGGAAAGCACCTTCCGCAGCCTGACCCCAGCTGGTGAGCACTGATGCTGCCAGACAGACGGCTGCCCTGCCGGACCCACTGCCTCCTGAGGACCAGAAAACCCACATCTAGATTCTGGCCCTTGTTGAGACTGCAGGCTGGTTGCTGCCCGGTGCTCCAGCAAACGGTTGGGTGGGAAGCAGAGGTGGGGATTCCTTCTTACGGGTTCCAGGATTGCGGAGATGCCTGCGTCCGCCATCACAGGGCAGCCAGAGAGTGGCGGCTCTGCCACCCATTGCTGTCCTGCCTCGGAAGTGTCTGCAGCTCGCTGGAGACTTCTTAGAAGCAGAGATGATGCCAGACTAGAGCTCATAAGAAGCCTTGGCGGCTTGCCCACTGCCCACACGCACTGTGTATTTGGCAGCTCCGTGTAGGAAAAGGACCCTTCGCTGGGCTGGCTTGGTGGAACTGGCCTGTGATCCCAGCTATGCAGGAGACTGGGGAAGGAGGACACAAGCTCAAACACAGCCTGGACTAGCGTGAGTTCAAAGCCAATTACTCAATAACTTAAGAAGAGATACATGATGTTTGCCTAGCATGCATGAGGCCGTGGGTTCAGTACCTACTACCCTTGGGGAGGGGGGCATTAATGTGGGAGTTAGGGAGCCGGGGGTTGGGGGAAGGGGAAACTGTTCCATTTTTTAAATTATTTTATTTTATTTTATTTTATTTTATTTTATTTTATTTTATTTTATTTTATTTTATTGGTTTTTTTTCGAGACAGGGTTTCTCTGTGTAGCTCTGGCTGTCCTGGAACTCACTTTGTAGACCAGGCTGGCCTCCAACTCAGAAATCCGCCTGCCTCTGCCTCCCAAGTGCTGGGATTAAAGGCATGCGCCACCACCGCCCGGCGCTGTTCCATTTTCTTATCTATAAGATGGGCACCGTAGGGCTTGGGGACATAGGTGTAACAATAGTATGTGTCAGGATTGTACTCCGGATCAGGTTCTAGGGTAAGTGCTGCACAACTGCACCCCTGAACAGTGTTAGGGTGCCTTGTCTAAGCCACTATATCAATGAGGGGCAGGGCCGGTGTGACGGGACAGGCCTTCGATCACCACGACGTAATCCAGTAGACACAGAAACCTAACTCCATATTCCCTAAGTGCTCACTCATTCCCCCCCTCTTGTCTTCCCTGGAGATCAAATGTAGGAACAACTACTGTCCCTCAGAAGAAGGTGTATGACTACTGGATAAGAAAAGCCATGTTATCAAGAAACGGTTCAGCCCATCAACGCCATCTGAAGAGTCATGCTTTGACCCTTGCAGGCCACCTCCCTTGCTCTGCAGCACCCCTCCCTGACTGCCTTCTCTGGGGACAGCCTGATGAATGCCTGACAGCTCCTAAAAAAAGCAAGACATAGAGAATGAGGGAGACTGAACATATAGAGAGTGGACCCAGCTGAGGGGTCCCGGCACAGATTTCCTGAAGCTCACCATCACCAGCGCGTCTCACAAAGCCGGCCTGTTCCTGAAGACACAGGTAAATGGGTCGTTGGGTAAGGGTCGGATACAGGGGTCCCTGTGGGTCACAGCAGGTAGGAAACGGATCCGAGAAGGGGTAAGGATGAAAACTGGACTCAGCCTGACTTAGACTGGATCAAACGGTTACGCATAATCAGAAAAAGACAAAAGATTCTCAGCCTAAGAAAGACATGCTGGGCTGGAGAGATGGCTCAGTGGTTAAGAGCACTGACTGCTCTTCCAGAGGTCCCGAGTTCAAATCCCAGCAGCCACATGGTGGCTCATAACCATCTGCAATGGGGTCTGATGCCCTATTGTGGAGTGTCTGAAGAGAGCAATGGTGGTGTACTACCTAAAATAAATAAATCTGAGAGGAAGAAAGAAAGGAAGAAAGGAAGGAAGGAAGGAAGGAAGGAAGGAAGAAAGAAAGAAAGAAAGAAAGAAAGAAAGAAAGAAAGAAAAAGAAAGAAAGAACGAACTTTGGAAATCACATCTGGACCTAGTTGCCAGTATTACAATGAGCGTTCTTTAAGGTTACTTCTAAAAGAAAACCCTTATATCCCACATTTATGATGGCAAGAATTTTTTCCTATTGTAACTTGATTTCACCAGTGAATAAGACTAGTTTCATTGAAATTTCTGTTTCCCTTTTTTATATTGTGAGTCAAGACATTTAAAAATGATTCACTTTTATTATCTTTAACTAAAATAATTTAATTGTGTATGTCTGTGCTGGGGTGTGGGGCTGTGCTCCTCTGAGGTTAGAAGGAGATGGTGGGTCCCTGGAGCAGGGACTACAGAGATTGTGTATATGGGTGCTGGAAGCAAAGCTCAGATCTTCTAGAAGAGCAGCAAGTACTCTTACTTGCTGAGCCATCACTCTAGATTTATGTATTTAATATATGTGAGTACACTGTCGCTGTCTTCAGACACACCAGAAAAGGGCATCAGATCCCATCACAGATGGTTGTGAGCCACCATGTGGTTGCTGGGATTTGAACTCAGGACCTCTGGAAGAGCAGTTGGTGCTCTTAACAGCTGAGCCATCTCTCCAGCCCTAATACCTTTTTATTTATGTGTATGTGTGTGTACTGACATTTTCTGTGCCAACTTGACACCAGCTAGAGTTATCACAGAGAAAGGAGCTTCATTTGAGGAAATGCCTCCATGAGATCCAGCTGTGGTGCATTTTTCTCAATTAACTATCAAAGAGGGAGGGCCCATTGTGGGTGGTGCCATCCCTGGGCTGGTATTCTTGGGTTCTATAAGACAGCAAGCTGAGCAAGCCAGTAAGAAACATCCCTCCATGGCCTCTGCATCAGCTTCTGCTTCCTGACCTGCTTGAGTTCCAGTCCTGACTTCCTTTGGTGATGAACAGCAATGTGGAAAGTGTAAGCTGGATAAACTCTTTCCTCCCCACCTTGCTTCTTGGTCATGATGTTTGTGCAGGAATAGAAACCCTGACTAAGACAGTGTGTATGTCTGTGTGAGTGAATGCCAAAAATGTGCAAGTACCCACAGAGTCCAGAAAAGGACATCTGATACCACGGGACTGGGATTACAATTGTAAGCCACCCAGCATAGGTGCTGGAAACTGAACACTGGTCCTCTGAAAGAGCAGCTAGCGCTCTTAACCACTGAGCCATCTCTCCAGCCTCTGAGTCAAGATTATTTTGAAAAAGAAGGTTTAAAAGGCTAAGTAGTGGAAGGCTATGGTACAAATGTGACCAAGAATTGCCTGGGCAGAGGGAGGGCTTGGGACTGGAAGAATCTAGCTCAGCTCTGGCCCTTCCTGTCACAACCTGAAGGACATTACATTACACATTTGCAGACAGCACATCAGACGTGGTTGCCAGCAGCAGGGGGATCTGCTGACAGGAGAGCACTAGAGAAGAGATACCTTTCAGAGTCAAGTTGAACCCCAGTTCAGGGAGTCCTGAGGGTGGCTAGGAACTTCGTCCCCTACATTAATCTTGTGACTTTCTTCAAAACTCACAAGTGTGCAGTTCTGGGGATGAATGCTAACCGAATCCACGGTGCATGTGGCCAGCTGCTGGCAGTGATGACTCCTCAATGATACTGGACACAAACGTCACTTTGCAATGCCCCCCCCCCCTTGCTCCAGTGTGGCCCATGGGGCTCAGTGGGTGAGTATGAGCTCCCTGCTAGGTCTCTACCTCAAGAGAAAGCAGGTGAGGGAGGAGACGGAGCGGGGTGTAGGGGGTGGAGAGGGGGGCTGGAACCTTCTGCAGTGTGTCTACACTCTACTGAAAAGAGCTTGCTGGTTCCTTTAACTAAAAAAAGCTAAACCAGGGTGCTGGGGGTAAAACAGAACTCAGGGGAAAAGTTGCTTTCTGATCCTCTTCATGCCTGGGCACAAGGCAAATATCTCTTCTTGAGAATCACTTTAAAGCACTGAAAGGTGAGCTGCTAGCTTTGGTGTGATGGGGAAAAATATGGCCGCCTCTTCCTTTCTTTTTTGCAAAGACACAGCACAGTCAGATGGGATGAGATTCTGGACTGTAGAGATACCAGACCCAGGACCACAATAATGGGACCTGCCAGCTCTGGCTTCTCTCATCATTTCCAGTCAGAGATATTCCCACAGGGACTTTGCAAAAATAACCATCAAGGCTAGTGGGCCGGAAGGGTAGCATTCAAAGTGTAGCACTGTTTCGTTTCAGTTCTTTCCTAAAGTGATTCTGGTTTCCCCATAGTGTGTAAAAGGCACAGTGGAAGGAAGCCAGACAACCCCTGGGCTCCTCTCACGTACACACGGATACAGGAGATGCCACAAGGCACAGGCAATGGCTGCTGCTGGTCATGTGAATTTTGAGCTAGTGAAGAGCCAGCCCAGGCCATCCCCACTGGTGACACATGTGGCCCAAGTGTGCCACCTTCTCTGGTGAAGGGAGTGTCAGCCAAGTGTATCTGCTGTGCGCAGAGCCTTCGGAAGATCCTGCTTTCTGGGTTCACCTGCTAACTCTGGTTAGCTTTGAATCCGCCCTCTGTTGTTACTGTTACTGCTCTGAAATGACCTCTTTTTTTATTTTTTATTTTTTTATTTTATTTTATTTTATTTTATTTTATTTTATTTTATTTTATTTTATTTATTTTTGGTTTTTTGAGACAGGGTTTCTCTGTGTAGTCCTGGCTGTCCTGGAACTCACTCTGTAGACCAGGCTGGCCTTGAACTCAGAAATCTGCCTGCCTCTGCCTCCCAAGTGCTGGGATTACAGGCATGCGCCACCACGCCCAGCTTGAAATGACCTCTTAAAGGTCTAATTTTTGTCCTGACCCACCAGCGTTCCAGAGTGTGAAGCTGCTATTTCACTCCCCTTTGGTCTCCACAACCAACCTGTCACAGGATGGTCGCCAACATCTTCCCAACATCCACTTGTACAAGACGGTGGTTTGAGGTTGTGTAACCTACCATGAGAATCCGCATCTCCTTTTCCCCAGACAGGTTTTTTAAGCAGCTTTTCAAAAATGTTTCTCGTGGCAGCTGAATTTTGAAACCTGCCATTGCTGAGAAAGACTCCACAAGGATGGTTACCCGTGCCCCCCCCCCCAAAGCCGTCATCTTCTTTCTGTCTCAAGACACAGACCTCCAACAACTACTCCCGGACTGCTGAACCTGCCGTTTGCCTGGCCATATTTGTAAACTGCTTGAAACACAATGATGCCTTTTGCTTTTAACTTTCTTCTCAAAGCTGGATTGTCGCTAGCTGCTCTCACAGGCCTACTCCTCTGTGATAGTTTATGAGCAGGCAATTTGTTTTTTTCACTTTCTCAGGTCCACAAATAGAGAATTCTTTGTCCCAGGGTAGCTCCTTCTTAGCCATTCCTAATTTAGATGGCTTGATGAGATTTGGGATAACTGAGCAGATGAATTAGACGAGACTCTAGATGTTGACTCAGCGGAATAATAAGCAGGGAATTTTAAGGACCTTGGGATGAGGTGAGTGGAAGCTGCACATGAACTATGAGAATCTACAATGGACAGAGAGCAGGCTAATCCACCTAGGAAAACTGATAAATCGTGTTAGCTAAGCTGTTAAATGTGTGATACGTTTTTTGTTTTGATTTTTAATGCCAACATGATGGATTTTTGTGTTGTATCAGAAAGAAAGGAACATTTTGCATCTGATATTAAAAGAAGAAAGAAGAGGAAGGAAGAAGAGGAAGAGGAGGAGGTGGGCCCAGCCTGGGTTGAAAATTTGGTTCCCTTCTTATTCTCCAGCAAATCAGGTCAAGGTGAAGAGACAACCCCACATGGGAACTTCCCTCTACCAGCTTCTGCCTTGAATTCACACGGGGAGCCTGAAGGCAGATTGTCCTGAAGCCCAGGTGTTAGGACTAGGCCAGACCCTTGTGTTTCCCAAAGCCACCTACATTCTCAGGTCCTTCAGCATTGGAGAAAATGAAAAGATCCTGGACCCAGGTCTGAAGGCATGCAACTATGGAGTTCCGAGGAAATAAATTCCAGACGGTGGGAGGGTTAGCTTGGACCCAGGGAGGCGGGCACCTGCGTGCCAAATGTGACCTGAGGCGCAGGACCAGCCTATGCTGGGTAGGAAGTTCACAGCATTGTAAACAGAAAGCTCATGCTGCGCGTCCCTGACTGAGGCCAGACACGAATCAGCAGTGGAACAGCCATGGCCCGTTTGGCAGACGTCTTATGGAATCCTCCTGGCAAATACACTAGTCAAAAGCCAGTCAAATGTTCTCAGTGGAATATTGGAAGACATGGGTGGCAATTGCAGTCACGGTCATAGCATCTGGCATAGATGTACATGTCTAGAACCCCAGCTAAGTGGAAAGGCCGGAACAGCAAGATCATGAGTTCAAGTCCTGCCTGGCCTACAGACAGAATTCAAAACCAGCCTTCACAACTTTGCAAGAGCCTGTTACTAAATGAAAAGTAAGAAAGGGGCCATGTTGTAGAAATATTTAATCCCGACCAGAGTTCTCTACCCTGCCTTTGACCTTTTAGGTCCAGGATGAAAGACACACGCACAGCCTTTGTATTTACAGTAAGCCTTATGCAGTAACAAAAGCTGGGCAGATACTGCCCTCTCTGCTGTTCGAATCTGCTTCCGGTGGATAACCCTGAGTTACTATGTTTCATCTGGACTGCTCTTAACTCTCATTGGCCAGCCTTCAGAGCCGTGTTCTCTTGACTCCTAAGCCGTGGCGGCTTCTCCTTCCTCCTCTCCTGTACCTTCTTCTCACTCACGGTCGCTCTCTAACCCCCAAGCCCGGGAACCCTAATCCACCCATGCCTCTTCCCTCCCGAGATCGGCTGTTGGGATCCTTATTTACCAATCAGAAATAACTTGGGCCACGGTGTGCTGGTGTGCCGGGTGGACGCTCTGGTCTCTGGGACCCACCTTAGCATTACAATCGATAACAAAAGACCAAACCGCAGTAGGGCCTGTAAGATGGCTTAGCTCAGTGACTAAAACTGCCTGCTGCCTAGCCTGATGGCGCGGCTCAAACTCTGGATCCCACCTGGTGAAAGAACAAAATGACTCCTGCAAATTTTCCTCTGACTTCACACACACACACACACACACACACACACACACACACACACACCACACACACACACACCACACACATACACACCACACACACACACACACACACCACACACACACACACACACACACACACACATACACACACACACACCACACACACACACACACCACACACACACACACACACACACACACACACACACACACCCCAGGACCTGAACTCCATCACCACACCGTGGATCTGCACCTACAACTCCAATTCCATGGAGTTTGGTTTGGTGTTTTACCACAAACTTCGCAGTCACAGGGTGACTTGAAGACTTGTCTGGAATAGAGACAAATCCCCCAAATGTTGGCACTCTATTGCCCCCGTTACCCAGTTCCGTCTCTAACTTGGCAGGCTCACTTCACAGTGACTCTCCTGATAGACTGTGGGAACGTTGTATTTCTTTCGTTTCTGTTTGAAACCTACCATATGGGTAGTTTGCTGACTCTTAGGATTGGGGGGGGGGGCCCGCTGTTCTTTGAGGCGGGTTGTTTTGAAGCTTGCTGCATAGCACCAGCTTGCTGCAGGTGACAAAGCTGGTGTGCAGGCAGATTCCTGTCATCTCAGCACTCAAGAGGCTGAGACAGGAGAATTTTGAGTTCATCCAACTAATGCTAAGTGTTGCCAAATGGCCTTCCCTGAAGTGAGGGCTCCGGTGAGAGAATTAAAAAGGCCCCTAGTGCTGCCTCCTGGTAAGTCAGAGAGCTTCAGGGGAAGGGGTCGAGCCCACAAGGCCTTTTCTGTGTTCTCCACTTCCTCCACTCAGCAGAGGCCTGGGATGAGATGTGGCTGGAGGAGCCTCAGAAGAGGTGACAGGGGCGGGGCCTGCAGCTTGCCGGGGTAGTGCAGAGCCCAGAGAAAAAGGCAGACACGGTGGAAGTGCAAATGGCCAGGCATGGTGACTCAGCTGCGTGTAAGAACTGTAGAAGAGGCTGACCTCCACCAGCCGTAGTTAGAATCCCATGAGCCCTTTCGGCTCTCTGACGTCACATTGTAAGCCCCCTTTTCATTTATATACAAGTACCTTATTGATGGGGATGAAAACAACACAGATGAAAATTAAATTCATCCACATGCCAATTTAGACACAGTCCTTGATGGCATTTTAGTCTCACGAAAAGCACATCCACACATTCTCCCTCACACATAACCATGGTTTTTTTCTTTCCCTAATAACAAAAAACCATAATAATAGTAATAATAATGATAATAATAATTATTATAATAATGTCACACCCAGTTTTCTACCCATTTCGTTTGGTGAAATCCCCACATTTCTTTCTGCACTTACAGCCGGGTTATTTTAATGGCTATCTGCTGCCACTGAGCAAATGCCCCATAATTTACCAAATTTACCACAGAGGTTCACACGGAGGTTGACTGCAATATCCAAAATGCTAGTCAAAGGTTCTAGATAACCCTTTACGAGTGTCTCCCTGACTTCCGTCGTTTCTGCCATGTCTAGATGTTTTTACAATAAGATTTGGATGATATCCCTCTTAATATTCTCGCGTCAATCCCTGTTTCTTTCATCCTGGACCTAAAAGGTCAAAGGCATAACTTCTGGGAAGTTATCCCAATAACTTCCTAGAAGCCGGCTGCTTGCTAAGGCGCTCGAGCCTCCTCCTGGTGCATCGCTGCGACCCCTGGGGACGGCGGCGGGAACTGCGGTTCTGGGCTGCCATGGGCCTCGGCTCGGGCAGAAGCTGGGGCTGGAAGGGGAGGAGTGGTCCTGCGCTTTTGCACGGATTGAGTCGGCGGGCCAGGCGACCAGGCGCGCTGCACCGAAGCTGCCGGAGCCCGAGAAGAAAGAGCCAGTGTGCGCCGAACAAGTCCAAAGGCTTCTCCAGGCACAGCGACTGGCGAGGAAGGGACCGGGGAGGGAGGCCACAGTCCCCCGTCAGGACAAAGGGGCCTCAGTGCTGGTGAGCAGGCGGCTCCCGGGGCCTGGTGGTAGCATAAAGGGAAGCTGTGTCTCCTCAGCACTCAAGATCACCTTTGTCTTCTGAGTCCAAGTCAAAGAAAGGTTACAGAAGGAGCCTGCAGGCTCTCCTCCCTCCACAGGGGTCTGGTCCAGAGAAATAGCCAAGTTCTTTCCCAAGATGCTGGGAATTGAGATGAAAATAGCAATGTGCTTGCCTGGTTGCTGCGACAGTGGTCAGTTGTGTAGAAGGCACGTCCTTTGGCCAGGGCTCCCTGTGAGGGGAAGCCAGATCAAAGGATGGGAACCCATGGTCCGGAAGGGGCCCAAGCACACGAGATACACACGCAGCAATAAGAATTCACCCTCGTTGGGAGGCAGCGGAGATCCGGAGATGGGCTCGTTTATTCCCTGCAGACGCTAATCTAGCCAGCCATTCACTGTGTCCACTGTCTCTTCCTACTACAGCAGCAGCTTTATGCCGGCCCACTGGCTGCACCCCTTTGGCGAGTAGGGAGGGGCCGGTGGGACAAAGGTAAAGGTCTCCATGCTTACATCTGGTCTTTGCTCAGCCTGGAGCTGACACAAGATGAGATGTTTTGGACCAGACCTCTGTTGCCACTTAAGGCCAACTGGGGCAAAATACTCCTGGCTGAATGCGCTAAGTCACCCCAGTAGCTTGTAGCAGAATGCAAGGCTGGCATGAGTAATATGAACCCTCCCCCAACACACACACACACACACACACACACACACACACACACACACACACCGCATCCATTTTCTAACCCTACAACGGGGCACCTCTCCACATTCACTAATCCATCCTCTCAGCAGCCAACAATGACTGCCTGACTTGGGAGAGCCAACGCCTGACACTATTAATGATACCCTGCTATGCTTGCAGACAGGAACCCAGCATCACTGTCTCCCGAGACAGGCATCATCCAGCAGCGGACTGGGGCAGAGACCCACAGCCAAATAGCAAGCAGAGCTTAGAAAGTCCTGTGGAAAAGTAGGGGATAGAACTGAACAAGCTGGAGGGGTCCAGATCACCACAGAAGCCCTCCAGAGCCAACGAACCAGGCACCATGAAGGCTCCCAGAGAGAGGACCACCAGCCAAGGAGCACGCAGGGGCTGGACCTAGGCCCCTACGCATTTGTAGATGTGCAGCGTGGTCTTCACGTGAGAAGTGGACAGGGGCTGTCTCCATCCCTGTTGCCTTCCAGTCTGCGCTTTTAACTGCTGAGCCATCTCTCCAGCCCAACTCGCAATTCTAAACAGCGGGAAGACTTAGGCGAGTGTGCGGATGTTGGCTCACTGGGACTAAGGAACGCTGCTGTCCCTGTGGCATGCATGGGCAAGGTGAAATGGCTCTTGGGGTAGGAGCTGTGTCAAGCTGGGGGGGTATGGCAGCCGGAGGGGTCTGGAAAGCCACTGTGCAGGAAGTGGAGGCAACTTAGGAAGGTGTCTCAGAACAAACCAGGGTGACAAGAACCAAAGCCACTTCCTCTTTATATACAGCCAGTATTAAATATTTTTTTTTTTATGATAACGGAGAGCTGACTAATACATCTCCGGAAAGGCTATAGCTGCTGCAGTGATTCCTCTGATGGGTATTGGTGAAAAAAATTTTAAAACCCTCTGGAAATAACCACTCCAGAGGTCACCAGGAAGTCACTGGCTGGAGATGTGCCTCAGAGACAGCGCTTGCCTAGTGTGTGTAGGAAGTTGGGTTCAATTCCCAGCACCACATTTAAAAAAAAAAAAAAAAATGTGATTCTTGGTGAAGTGTCGGCATCAATTCCGGCTCTCGTAGATGACGACGAGGGGTTTGGTAGAGAATTACCTATGGAGAAGCAGATCTGGGGTGTGGTGGGGAACCATCTCTCACACACAACTTTAGCACTGAGTCACTTCTCACACGTGAACAAGAGCAGGGCTTTCCTGAGGTGGAGTCTACGCCTGGCAGAGAAGCTACAGGCTCTGCTGTCATGGGAACAAAGCAGAATAATCAGAATCGGTTGAAAAAGCAGCAACGGAAGGATCCGCTCTAAGTTGTCATGTTTCACATTCAAACGCCACTGAGCCACGCTGTGGCCTAGTGCGAGGCCCGCCTAGCACCCGGGAGAGCACAGGCTTCGTCCTAGCTGCCACAGCAGCAGCATGCCCTACCAGAGAAAGCTCTTGTAAGAGGAAGGACCAAAGGATGCAGTGGCTTGCCCGTGTGAGCAACTGCGGTAGGTACAACATCAGAACCAACACTGCCACGGGCAACCCGACATCAGAACATACACTCTGATGTCACCAGCCACCAACATCAAGGTTTCATTCTTCAGTTACAACTCACTGGAGGTGTCTTTTAATAATAAAATATTCTGAAATGACATCACATGCATTGTTCAAACACAATTCTATCATATACCCAATAAACTACAACATAATGTAAACATACTTCCAAATGCACAGAAAAACCAAATTTGTCATGTGACTTGTTTTGTTTGTATTGGTATCTGCTTTCTCGGGTGACCTGGAACTGAGCTTATGATAGCCCTAGAGTTTCAGGGCATTAACTACTCAACAGATGTTTCAGATGCCCTCTTAAAATAAACCACCACCTGTGAACGTGGCTTCCAAGTAATGGTGTTCCAGACTCAGAAAAAAGCACACAGAGCAGATCTGTTGTTGACTCTACTTCCCTTCACATCAGAGAAACAGCACCTCACTGCAGCTTCCAGCTGTCTTCTGGAACTACGCACGCCTTCTTCTGGTCAACGTGACCAAAAACTGAACGGCAGGTTTCTATAGCTTCTCTGCATTCTGGTGGGAAAGTGACCAACAGGTGAGGCAGCATCCGATGCTCGCTGCCCACGATGTCCCGGAAACCGTGTGCACCTGGGCACTCTGCCCCAAGACGCAGTAAAGCCATGGTTGGGCCTTGAATTCCAGATCTGCCACTTACTGGCTGTGGGATCCCAGTTTCTCCACCACTGCATCATCTGAAAGGGACAGGAGTCCCAGACATTACGGGGCTTCTGTGAGCCCTGAGGGTCAATCACAGGGAAAGGAGGGATCTACAGGACCTACGGGAGTCTGCACCACAGTCTGCGCACAAGGCATCACCCTGACCACTCCAGAGATTGCTATTAGCTCCTGTGGAGGATCTTGGCAAAGCCGGGTGAGTGCAAGGACCACAGAACTGCAAATCCTCCTGCACGGGGGTAGGGGTGCGGGGGTGGGGGGTGGGGGGAGTGGAGGGGGTGTCAGGGAGCTGGGATGATATCAGAATGCATTTCAAAAATCATTTAATTAGCAGAGGACCCCACTGTGAAAAAGGGCTGTTATTAACCTCTGAATGTGAGATAACTTTTATCCTTCATACAGAAAAACACAGAAATTCTCTCTTGGTGTAATCCATTAGTTTTGCTAGTTTTTATTAGAGCACTACAATTAAGACATTAAATTATAAATTCAGGTGATATATTTAGAAATTAAATTACAAAACAATACAAATACTTTTAAGGTGTGATGTGCCAACAAAGTTTAAATGCTATTGATAACCAGGGGTCAGTTTTAGATTCTACAGAATCTGTGGTGTATACAAAGATTGAAAGGAACAAGGGAGATGGAGATGTTTGCAAATAAAATATTCCACAGAAAAAATTTAAATAAAAAGATAAGCTTTCAGCAAATTAAATTAATGTTCTAATTTGTTGGCACAATGTACAGAAAATACTTACATGATAATTTCTTAAGCAAACAGCAGCTTCACAAACAGTAATACTTTATACATACATTAAAGTAACAATGTGTTACGATTTAGCAGTTTTGTATTAAGAGTTGAAAATGAATGCAAAGATCGCTCTTTATTTGCACATTGTAATTCCCACCCCACCCCCACTTCCCCCAGGTTATTAAAAAATCACATAAGTATGTTATTTGGATATTAATTTGTCAATATTTAAATTATTTGAATTCCTTTTGACTAATTCTTTTCCAAACGCTGGAAACATATAAAATACCGTCTCTTCAAAAATGATTCCAGTCAAAGCCTGTAAAAACTTTTCAATGTATAACACACGTTATTTTTCCATGTTTAGTCAAAAGAAATTATATTACATCATTTACAAAGATTAAAACCAAAAAATTAAGCTCTTATGAACACCTGTCTTCGAGGAGAAATCTCTACAATGAACAAGCTTACCAGAGAGAGGCTAAACCGGGGAGTGTGATTTACACTGTAATTCCTGTGCAGATAGAAATCTAATGCTAGTTATTGCCAATAAAACTACATCTACACACTTAAAAAAATCAGTTTTTACTTCTTGTTTATTGAGATTCTTATTCTTACCATTATATTTATTTCTATGACTCCAGAGAATCATACCTGCTTCCAAAAATAAACCTTTCCTATTTCTCGTACCTCCTCTAAGGCCTGGAACTCAATATACACAAATGCCCCCCTCCCCCGCCCAAATTTACCCAAAGGAAACAAATCATAGCCATACTGATGCGTGGTTAGGGTGCTCTCAGCATGGTGGCGCTCCCTTTGATAAATTCTGGGCTGTCCTCTAGAAGTGACCAGTTCCCGTATAAAGTCTGTGGTCCCTTGGATTTGTGGCTGGAAAGCCACTGCCTGTGAGCAGGCACCCACTGAACTTCTAAAACTACGGCAAAATTAAGTTACTGGTGTTTTCAAGAATTCCTCAACTTCTCTTTTGGTACAAGCGTCAAAAATCTAAAATGACACACCCAAAAGAGAATAAAATACAAGAAACTTTGCAAAGCCACTAACTCAAGATCAAGAGCTATCTGAACCACTGACATCAAGCAGGAAATAAAATCATGAAAAGTAGGAAAAGTTTTCAAATCTACTTTCAAGACTGTCAGTCATTCAAGACCTCCATCATTTCTTTAAACACGTTAAGGCTTCCAAATATGCAGACAGTAAGAATCAGCCCGTGTAAATCCACCTCACTGTTGGCTTCATTCCTTACGTCTAACTGAAGTATCAGATACTTAGTGCCTAAAGTCTATACTGGATAACAGTTTAGACTGGACGGTATACTACTGTCCCCTTTAGCACACTAATAAAGTTGACAGATTGACATTTTTTTATAGAGCAATGCTCCTAAACTTTCACAATTCACAAAAACTAAAACATCAGTCAAGACTCTTATCTCTCCAGCATTAAATGCCAGCATTATAAAACTTGGAACGATCACAGTGGGTCCCAATCATTTCAGTAAAGACTATCTCTAACTTCTCTCCTCTGCCTCTGGGAGGCAGAGTCCTGCCCCTCTGAGCAGGGAAGGAGAGCACCCTTTGCAGACGCCTGCTCCCGGGAGGGGATAGGTAGGAAGCTCGTGTGTCCATCTGTGTACTGGGCTGGAGGAGGGGATGGAAGACAAAAGATGGGTGAGGTATGCTGTGAAGACAATGGAATCCCATGATTCTCCCGTCTCACAGACACTGGTGAAGACAACACAATCCACGTGATGGCTGAACAGCAAACAAAACAGCTCATTAAGATTCTTCCAAGCAAACACACACATTCCTAAAGAAGGATAAATAATTATGAATACAATTAATGTCTGCATATATTTGTATGTGATAAATCATCTGAAGGATCAGCACAATTAGAAAAACCTCTTTTCTTCTATAGCTTCCTCCAAGCCTTCCCTGAATACGTCACAGACTGCAAAATTCCTTTCCCTGACTTCCTGTAACTGTGGCTCTTGCTCTGAGGAAGGTGCAGAAATGTACGATTTTAAAAAAGGTGAAATGACTTCCAATGTGGATACGTTTGAATATGCAAACAGATCCATACCTCAAACAAGAGGGTCCTAATGCAAACGCCGGCAGCAGGGCACAGTAGGACAGCCTTGCTTCTGGGTGCCTGCAGGAAAGTGCGGCGCTGGTATAAACCTGTCCACTATTCACCTGTCAGAGCTTGCCTAACTTTACATACTATGTACAAGAGCATTCCTGAGGTAAGAGGCAAGTGTTAGACAGAGCTCGGCAAGCCCCACATGGCGACTGTTAGCTCTTACCGACATCTACCCCTTCCCACAAACAACATCAGCGTGTTGACCTCCAGTGCTTGCCTAACTCCTGCAAGCTGTTTCAGTCCATCCCAACTTTCATGGATTACAATGACCAGTACTTCTGAAATAAACGTTGTGGACCAAATAAAATCTGCATCCATTTGTAAAGCACAGCACTGGGCAGTCTTGCTGCCATGGCTTTTTAGTCCCCGATGCTCCCTCCAGCTCTTTTCACAAGTAGCTTCTCTACTCGAACAGATTACCCTGAAGGAGCTGGGTACGCAAGCAACACTGGTCCTTAGAACCTCCATCTTTAATTTGTAAAAACAAAAAACAAAAAAACAAAAAAAAACATAAACAGCCATTAGTTGGTTTTTTGTTTGTTTTTCTTTAGAATTTGGTCTTCTTTCTTTAGTCATTATTTTTCATTACAAAGTAAGATGAAACAAGTCTGAATTTTCTAAACAATTCTTAGAAATAGATTTGGACACTGTTAAAAGCGAAGCCAGAGATCGTAACAAAATAGGTAGGAGCTACAAAAAGTCTGTTGGAATTAAAAACACAGTAAGTGACTGGACAGTGGAAGATGCTGAGATGGAGGTCAGGTACATGGCTGCAGCTGGACACAGCTGGACACAGCTAGCACTTCCTGAGTTATGTGTTTTGGGGAGTGGAGCTGGAATCGGGGTGCTCCTTGCTTGTGTTACTGCTGGGCTTCAGTGGCTGCTCGGGAGTCCAGGTCTCGCTGTCGGCCCCCGACTCCAGCCCCTCGGGCTCCGCCGCGTCCTCTCCACTTTGCTCTGCACTGTCCTCCTCAGAGCCAGGCAGGGCTTTGCTAAGCTGCAGGCTCTCCATAGTCCTCTGGGTCTCTGAGACCCAGGACTCGATTCTACTATTGAGCTGCACTTCTTCTGATGTGGGTTCATGAGTATAATCCTCCTCTTCCTCCTCCTCCTCGTCCTCCTCTTCTTCAAGCATGCCAGGTACGAGCGTGCTGGCGGTGCTGGTGATGGAGGAGTTCAGAAGGTCCCCGCAGCTGCCGTCCAGGGAGCCCGTCTCTGTGCTCTGCTGGGAGGCCCACTCCAGGTCGTCCGGCTTCAGCTCCTCCTTGTCACCCGTGGGTCTCCCCTGGCTTGGTGCTGAGGTAATGCTGCCTGTAGCCAGTGGCAGCTGCTTACCCACAAGGGTGGTGTCGAGGGTGAGTCTGCTGGGCTTCTCAGGAGGGCCATGAGTAGAGGAAACCGCCTTCTCACTTTCTGACGTTTCCAAGCCGTCCGAGGTCTCCACCATGCTCCTCCAATTAGTTTCTACAAGCAGGACACACATTGTTGAGAACCAGAAACAGGGTTTCAGAGTCATGGAACTTATTTAAGACACTAAATTAAGGGCAGGAACAGAATATAGAAATTTGTTGGCTCATAAACTGCGTAAAAAAATTAAACATTTAATTTGCTTTAAAATGAGTTTAAAATGTAATAAAGTTCCAAAATAAGAGGCAGGAACAGAATATAGAAATTTGTTGGCTCATAAGCTGAGAAAATTAAACATTTAGTTTGTTCTAAAATGAGTTTAAAATGTAATAAAGGGAGAGTAATGTTCGAAACAATGTGTACTTTGGCTGGAGCATGGCTCAGTGGTTAAGAGCACTGACTGTTCGAGAAGTCCTGAGTTCAATTCCCAGCAACTACATGGTGGCTCACAACCATCTGTAAAGGATCTGATGCCCTCTTCTAGTGTGTCTGAAACAGAACACTTTATATATATCTAAATATATATATTTAAAACACTAAATTATTAAAATATATGAGAACACTTATATATATTATATATATAAAATAATGGCTATTTTAAAAGAACAATGTATATTCAAATGAAGAATTAAGAGATAAGATGTGCCATTATGCCGACGCTCATGTATACACCCACTATAGAAATCAATGCACTGTCTCTGTGGATTGTGTCCCCTACATCTATGCTGACCTCAAAGGACCCTAATTCACAGACAGTAAGCCATGATGTCCAGCACAAACAGTTCTAATGTCAAGGATCTGGAAGAGCACAACACTTAGGCTTTGTGTCATACGTCGATTTCACACAACCAACAGGACCACACATTTCTAGTGTTTGGGAAAGTCTGATTTATACTACACGGAACTTGATTTACACAGTATGTGTTATATAACACAAGTGTTGATAAAATCATCTTTAAGGACTAGGACTCCAGGATGAGTGTAGCTCTCCCACTCCCCTGGGCTTATTATTAAAATAAAAAGATCCAATTATCTTACAATAATTTACCATAGTGTAGGAGTAATATTATTAACACGTTGTAGTGAGCTACACACCTTCTATTTAACTTGCAGACGGTATTGGGGCACCTCAGTTGGGACTCAGTTTAGACAGAAAGGGAGCACGAACAAGAAGCCTTTGTTCCCTCAGCCGCTTCGGCGTGGGACAGGAGCTCCCATGCTCACTCTGCCTCGCGGATGCACCCTACGCCTCCTACGCGCAGTCAAACAATCATTCAGTGTCAAAGCACCAGAAACCAGTTGGTGACCCACGTCCTGTCTTTCTTCCTTATTCTATGCCTCTAGCTCATGAAACCTGTTATTGTCCTATGTCACTTCTAGTTCAGAAACTACAATTGGTCACTGCTGTTTTAACTCATCTTAATTTTTCTGTCTGTTATGTTCTGCTGTATGAGCCTAGTTTATTTTATAAGTTGGTTTTAAATCTGTCCTAACTGGCTTTTCGCGACCTTAAGACAAGATTTAAACTCCTTAAATTGTACCTGTAAGCTTGTCATGACATGATTCATCCTTATCTGCCTTTCTTGTCCCTCTGCACCCTGCCCTGACAGTCACTAAAGACTCACTGCCCATGCAGTCACAGTATAGGCGAGACCTGGCACATGCTGCTCCGTGCAGGCTGTAGACGCCCACTGTCCCTGACGACCTCTCCTCAGAGCGCCTTCCTGATTTTCCCAGGAAGGCCACAGCCCCTTTACGGAACTATTCAGAACCACTGACCCTGCTAGTCTGCCCTCACACCCGTCACTCCCACGACATTTTTAAAACAGATATTAAAGACTTGGTAGGAAAAGGCATTTTCAACACAAGCCTAGAAATTGAGTTCAATCCTTGGAAACCATGGAGAAGTGACACCACAAAGCTGTCCTCTGATCACCACAGAACATGCTGTGACACAGGTGTGCCACAGCCTATCATCAGCATGCAGATATGACAAATATAATTTTAAAATAAGTTTTTATTACATATATATTTAATTATAATATATTTATATATTTAATTATAAAAATAAAGCCTTAGAGCTCGTTTACATTTCCTCCCATCAGCTTTTCTTTTTCTTAAAGAGAGGTTCAGCAGTTAGTGCTTCTTGGGTACAGTGTTAAAAATGGCTTCCTCCCATCTTTGCCTTAAATGTGGTGCTCAGACTCTGAGAAGTCTTTGGGCTATTTCCCTGTGTGTCCGTGTGGAGAGCATGTGTCAACCCTTTATCCAAGCCTTATGGACTTTTTTCTGTAGTGTGCTTTTAAAACTGGCATTTCACACAGGCACTGACTTGATCTGTTATATACTTAATCTTTTGTCTTCATGTCGAACTAGTTATCCAGCACAAGCATGTCTACCTCTATTTAGGCAGTAACACCCACAAACTACAGTTTCTTGAGCAGACAATTTAGCTCCACCAAAAGCAATCCTAAACACTTAGCTACAGCAGAGCCATGGAGAATAGTTTAACTTCAGGAGGCGACAATGTATCTAATAAGTTCAGTTCACAGGTAAGATTTAAATGAGATAAAATGAAAAAGGAACCAATACAGCAGGTGACTGTATGTAATGGGTGATACCGATTCTCAACTGACACAGAAATCCTTGGGTCTTACCTTCAATTAGGGTAACTGAAGTGGGGAAACATGACCCTAATTATGGGTGGCACTATTCCTAGACTGGGGTCCTGGTCTAAACAAGGAGGAACCCAAATGACCACCAGCATTCACGGTTTCTGACTGTGGGTGCAGTGTGACCAGCCACCCAATGCTCCTGCTGCCTTGCCCACCATACAGACTGTACTCCCCTTGATCTGTAAGCAAAGTCAGTCCTTCCTCCTATAATTCTTGTTATTTTATTATAGCATTGTAAAAAGTAACTAACACACTACCCTAAAAAAGATAGGAGAAATACCACTAGTTCAAAAATGAGTTAGAGTTCAAACCATTATAGAATCAAGGCAGGGAATGCCAATGCAGGTATGACAAATGACGCTGTGCCTTAGTCAGGACTTACCCTGACTAGAATTACATAGAACTCAGAGTAGTATCAGTTCTCTACATTTGTAAGATCAGATTGGGTAGTACAATAAAGTAGCTTAATAATCTTACAGTTTTAATTACCAATTATAAATTATTAGAATAAAATTCCTATTATTTAGCCCACAGGGGTCAGAAGTACGACGTATTCTGCTCTTCAGACGCGTATGACGCTCTTAGACATTCCCTTAGGCTGTCAGAACTGTAAGGTGGTGAGAATAAGAACGGCCCCAGAGGCTCACAGATCTGAGTCTGACTCACCAGGGAGCAGCAGTGTTTGGGGAAGGATTCGGAGGAGGCCTTGCTGGCGGAAGTATGTCACTGGAGATGGGCTTTGAAGTTGTAATAGCCCACATCAGGCCAGCAATCCTGTCTGTCTGTCTGTCTGTCTGTCTCTCTATCTGCCTAGAGATCAGGGTATAGCTCTCAGCTACTGCTCTAGTGCCCGTTCCCCACCATGATGGCAAAAAGACTAAACCTCTGAAATGGCAAAGTCCCTGGTTAAATGCTTTCTTTTGTAAGAGTTGCCGTGGTCACGGTGTCACTCCACAGTGATGGGACAATGACTAGAACAAATGTGATTCTAGTCCAGGGGCTAAAAGAATGGTCTTGGTTCCAAATAGGATTTTTGGGTTGGTTTTGGTTTTGTTTTTTTGTTTTTGTTTTTGTTTTTAGAGACATTCTCTATGTAGCCCTAGTTGTCCTGGAACTCTACGTAGATCAGGCTGCTGCTGGAATTCAGAGATCCACTTGTCTCTGTCCCCAAAGTGCAAGGATTAAAAGTGTACACTACCACTGCTGGCTGAAATATTCTATTAATAATAATAATAATAATAATGATAATGATAATAATAATAATAATAATAATAATAATAATGTTTAAACTAATTTTTAAGGCAAAAGGGGTCATGGGCTTGCTTCCTTGGTGTCATATAAATTGTGTGTGGTAGCACATAGCAGTAATCTTAGCACTTGAAGGATAAAGACAGGGATAGCTAAAATTCAAGGTCTTCCTTGTCTAGTTCCTTATTACAGTATTCAACAGTGAGCTGAAGGCCAGACTTTGAAGGAAAAAAAGAATAAAAACACTCGAGAACCTTTCTGGCGGTGACGACCTCCCTACGAGAACATGCCTCGCGCAAAGGATCTCCTTCATCCCTCCCCAGAAGAGGAGAAGAAGAAACACAAGAAAAAGCGCCTGGTGCAGAGCCCCAGTTCCTACTTATGGATGTGAGATGCCCAAGATGCTATACAATCACCGCGGTCTTTAGCCATGAGCAAACGGCGGTCTTGTGTGCTGGCTGCCCCACTGTCCTCTCAGCTGACAGGTGGAAGAGCACGGCTGACAGAAGGCGCTCCCTCAGGAGGAAGCAGCGCTGAGAGCCCCTGGTCCAAGATGAGCGGGAACCTTCCCAATCAACACATTTTGGATTAAGAAAAAAAAAAAAAAAACAACAACACTCGAGAAGTAGATTAGAAGGTTATTTACCAAATAGTTTTAATCACTTGAATTCTTTCATCTAAGATGGTACGGGACAACTTACCATACTCCTTCTCATTTACTTCGGAAATGGGCTCAGAAATAACACTACAGAAGGAGACGGCGCTCGCTGCGGAGGGGTTCCGTGAGTGGCCCATGTGGTGTGGCACAGTCTTCACGCTCCGCAAGGCTTCCTCCGCTTGCTCCTGCTCTGTTGCTGCGACCATGTCTTTATACGCCTTCCTGGCTTCCTCCGTGAGCTCCACTAACCTGTTAAACAGGCTCTAAAAAGAAAGATTCTTCTGTGACTAGTCATTGTTTTTTAATTATTAAGCTTCTTACATTTTTTATCTTTTTTTTTTTTTCTTTGAGACAGGGTTTCTCTGTGTAGTCCTGGCTGTCCTGGAACTCACTCTGTAGACCAGGCTGGCCTCGAACTCAGAAATCTACCTGCCTCTGCCTCCCAAGTGCTGAGATTACAGGCGTGCACCACCACGCCCAGCACTAGCTTCTTACATTTTTAGTCCAGATGAAATTTGGGCAGTACATAAACCACAGAACCTTACAAAATGTACTCAACACAGGTGGGTCCTAACCCTCACAGGGTTGAGGCAACGGATTCTAACACTATTTGTGATACACGTGGAAGGTTCAACAAATGCACTCCCCTTTAGTCTGGCACTACAGAGAAAAAGGAGATCGACCCTTCTGCAAAAGCAATGCTTGACTGCGTGCAGAGGCAGGAACAGCTACATTATAGTAGCTTAGAAGCTGCAGAGGGTTTGGGTCTTTTACTTATTATTTTAAAAACAAAGCAAACAACAACAATTAACAATACTAGCTTTTAAAGTAGGCATTACATATGATGGCGGATGTCACTGAGGAGTTCAAGGAAGCTAACATCTGGTACAGAAGGGAGAAGGAAGGAGAGGACAGCCTTGACTAGGTAGACATGTGAAATCCTAAGTTAAGGGAGGCAGGAGAGGCATAAAGCTAGTCTGCGGGCAGCAACGGTCTTCCGTGGGGTGGAACACGAGGGAACACGCATGTGTGGGGAGGGGGTCAGCAGTAAAGATGGGAGTTTCTAAAGGAATTAAAAGTCCTTTAGCCAGATGTGGGACATTCTCATGTTTAATAAAAATGCCAATATTTACACAGCACGTAAGCCACATTTCAACAGCTGTATCTCATGACTTCCTCAGGCACCAAAAAGACAACCCATATGACAAAAAAGCCTGGTGCTTCCCAGATCATCACTCAAAGACTTCACTCCTGGTAAATGCTTTTGCTGGTGGTTTCTGTCAAGACAGGGATTCACTGTATAGCTCCAGTTGTCCTGGAACTCACCATGTAGACCTGGCTGGAACTCACAGAGATCTCCCGACTTCTGCCTCACACGCACTGGGATTAAAGGTATGCAGCACTATGCCCAGCACTCCTGGTAAATGTTCTAATGTCCTAGTGTCGCACTGCTGCTTAGAGGAGCAGGAACAATAAAGAATGTTGCCCAGCGTGCTGGCCGCCGAGGCGGTAAGTGCTGTGACCAGCTCTCAAACACTTGTTTTTACAGAGGAAGAAGAATGGTGAAAAGTGGCCCCATCATGGACCACTAATAATACAAATTTTATTTCTAAAAAGGATTTATATTTAATTGTAGTATATAAGAAATCATGCATTTAAATGAAACCGGTAAAAAGAAAACAAGTATGTAGATTTGTGATTCTGAGATTAACACAGGTATAATAAGCAAACCAGACAGAAACAGAAGCTAAAGGCCATAAGGGAAGAGGAGAAAATATTCAACAGAGAAGCCCTGCTCCACTCCTTTGAGTCGCTAACTCCCTCCTGGCATGTGTTAACAGAAAGAAGCAAGACCATATACTTCTTAAGTTATTCTCGTGTGTGTGTGTGTCTGTGTGTGTGTGTGTGTGTGTGTGTGTGTGTGAGAGAGAGAGAGAGAGAGAGATTGTGTGTGTGTGTACATGCAGGTGCACCATAGGTCAGCGGCAGGAGCTGTTCCTCGGGGGGCCAGTTAGTGTGTTTATTAGATAGGATCTCTCACTGGTTCTCAGAGACCCAGCTGTCTGCAGCCCCCCAGTGCTGTGAGTACAGTCATACAGCACCTTGCCTGGCCTGAGAGACAGATGGGTTCCAGGGGTCAGACTGAAGGTTGGTTACTGACTGGGTCACATCCTCAGCCTTGTCTCCTAAGTTCTTACCTCAGCACCGAAATAATTGAAGATTCCTACAACACTAACAGGAACCAGCTTGTTCACACAGCGTCCCAGAGCCTTCCTTCCGAGGGCAAACACAAAAGGAATCTCTTGCTCCCGGGCCATGGCTATGACATTGTAGAGGGCTTCATCGAGGCCACCTAAGGAAGGAAATCAATGCACGGGGAGGCCGCCAGTCAGCGACCTACATGTTGGAGCTAAGGTGGCTAAAAGACAGAATACTGCAACAAAAGAATGTCTTACTTGATTTGTAACTAACACACACACACACACACACACACACACACATTGTCTCTCCACAATTAGATCCCAAATTCCTTCAAACCCAATACTTTAGTTTCTCTGTAGGCATTAGCATAGGAGAATGAAGTTTCAATGTAACAAATGTTTATTATGAAGAAGTTAGGTGAATTTGTTAACAGTAGCTAATTCTTTTTTTTTTCCACAACCTTTAAGCTCCAAGAACAACTGACCATATTTACTGAGACAGATTAACACAGTGGCTTACAGGTATTTTCTCTGTGCAAGTGTCCACTATGCTACCTGACACCTAGATCTGTCTGCTCTACCAACATGGTCAAACAAGCCTGCACAGCATAGAATGTACTCATGCGTTAGCTTACCTAGGAGCCTCTCTATGTGTGCTGGCTAGGTTGTGTCAACTTGACACAAGCTAGAGTCATTTAGCAAGAGGGAATCTAAATTAAGAAAATGTCTCGGGGCTGGAGAGATGGCTCAGCAGTTAAGAGCACTAACTGCTCTTTCGAAGGTCCTGAGTTCAAATCTCAGCAAACACATGGTGGCTCACAACCATCTGTAATGAGAGCTGACGCCCTCTTCTGGAGTGTCTGAAAATAGCTACAGTGTACTTACATATAATAATAAATAAACCTTTAAAAAAAAAAAGAAAGAAAATGTCTCTACCACCTGGACTGTGGGCAAGCCTATGGCATACTTTCTTAGTGATTGAGAGCGCCCAGCCCATGGTGGTTGAGGACACCATCGGGCTGATGGGCCTTAATTCTCTAAGAAAGCGGACTGAGCAAGGCATGGGGAGCGAGCCAGGACAGCATCCCTCTGTGGCCTCTGCACCCCCTCCTGCCTCCAGCTTGCCGTCTTGAGTTCTTGTCCTGAATTCCCTAAATGATGAACTATAAGATGTTAGGTGAAATAAACCCTTTCCTTCTCAAGTTTTTTTTATTATAGTAATTTATCACAGCAATAAAAACTCTAAGATACTATATAATTGCTGGTTTCTGGGAGACAGATCTTCACCCTAAGCAGAGTTGAGATCTTTCCTTTTTTTCTAATTGTTTTTAAAGTGGGAAAAGTTATTAAAGGAAGATTATGTAAAGTTTTCAGAGTAGAATATACAGATGCAAAGCAATGCATACCCTGACTGGTTCTAGTCTGATCACAGTAAAGAGCAGCCTGGTGAGCCAAGAGTATTTCACTTTCTCATACTCAGTATGTGGTTCATAACTACACTGCAGATAAAGATATGGTTCCCGGCTGCCACACACACACACACACACACACACACACACACACACACAGTGGTGAGCCTTTCTGAAGCAAGCGTGCATACCCTTTGACTGGATCTTCTCGCAGTTTGGGGAAATGATGACGCACTTGATTCTGCTCAGCTTCATGTGCTTGGTCACCTCCCGCAGCCCCATGACCAGCCGCCGTCTGGCTTTGGCTCTCACAGGGTCCTTCTGGTAGATGCGTTCCTGGAAACTGACAAGCTCTTGCAGAAGGAGGGTTACACACTCATCAATTTCTTTGGAAAGAACCTGGTTACAATATCTGTAAAAGAAGCAAAGAACTAGGTAATTCCATCCTAATTTATTGTCCTGTAATTATAGACTTACATTAGGCAAAATATCTTTGAGAGTAAATACATCCAACAAGGCATTTTTATAACAAGTCACCAGTCTCTACAATCTCTAAATACGCCAATCAGAAAAACAGCAATACCAATCCTCTTTGCTGGTGAGTTTCAGTGAAGTAGCTTTTAATCCAGGACATGCTACCTGGGGAAGTTGTACTGAACTCCTTATTATAACTGTTCTAAAGATATAAACCAAATGCTGGCTTACCAAGAGATTATAGTTCTATATGTTATTGTGATACATATTACAAGAGGTACTTCTAGTAAGAGAGAAATCCAAGTTTTCTTAATTTCTTAGTAACAGTTCATCCTCTGACCGAGGAGAGAAGCGCCTGACCCTGCTGATGATGCAAACTGATGCAGTCACCAAGGAAATCTCAAGTCCACAGGACTCAGCTACATAACCCCTGGGCATAAACCCGAGGAACTCTTAAGTTAATAGGCCAAAGAGCTCAAGTACCCGTGTTTACTGCTATACAACCCACAGTAGCTAAAAATGGAACCAACCGAGATGGTCTCCGACATGAATGGCTAAATGAAACTGATGAAAATTTATTAATACATACTGGAGTTTTATTCAGACATTTGCAAGAAAACAGATCTGGGGACCATTTGTGTGTATGTGCATGCAACATCATAAAAGTAGATAGGCTCACGGGAGAACAGGAGAGAGAGATCCTAGGAGAGGAAGAAGAAAATGGAAGATAAGGAAATGTTTTTGTTTTGTTTTGTTTTTGAAGACTGAGTCTCACTGTGTAGCCCTGGCTGTCCTGGAACTCACTTAGTAGACCAGGCTGGCCTCAAACTCAGAGATCTGCCTGCCTCTGCCTCCTGAGTGTTGGGGTCAAAGACGTGAGATTTTGATCTCACCACACCCAGTAATGGAAGGAAGTGACCTGAGAGGACTATTGGGGACAGGAAGTGAAGCAGTGTAAGGTGGGCAGTGGGGGAGGGGAGGCAGCGGGAGAAGGGCATGAGTGAGCACCAAGCAGAGCGAGACAGACGTATAAAATGCCATAATGAAACCAACTTCTCTCTGTGCTAAATTAAAGAAAAAAAATCAAGGCGGTGGACAGTATTTCTTACTGCACAGCCCACCAATCCAATAAGTCTGCTTTATTCTGCTAAAAAAAAAAAAAAAAAAAAAAAAAAAAAGAGGTTATAAAATATGCCAAAAAACCTAAAAATACTTAATCCTTTGAGCCTGCATAAGTCTCAGCCATGAAAGCATTTCCAACCACAAAATTAGTTTGGTTAGATGTTCTCCAAACCTATGGTTATGGAAGATGATCTCAATAGGCAAACTGAAGCCCTGAGGTAAAAGTCAGGCTTTCACACCAAACAAGGCAACTGACTGAAACAGTCAGCCTGAAAACAAAAGAAGTGTATGGTCAGCTATACTTAGCTCCTGGGCAGGGCAGTAAGCAGTCTACCTGTGAACTAGCCACCATCCTAGATCTGCAGTCACTGCATCAGAAGCAAGCAGTCTACCTCAGACAATGAGACACGAGCCTGAAAACATGTCCAGGAAATCTCATGTCTTATGTGCAAACATTTAAGCAAGTATGACATAATTCTTCAGAAGATAGAAATGGGTAGATTAAGGAAAGATTAAATGTCATAAACACTCAAAATTTAAAAATTCAACATCAAAGTACATTTTTCTTCTTTCCTGTCTCAAGCTGTTCGTTGCATGCATATGTCATTTATTTTCCATGCGTTTCATTGCTCCACATGTGCTATCTGACATATAATTAGCTGCTCAGAGCCTGGAGAGAGGCTTCTGCTCAGCTAGAGCTGAGGAGAGAGCAGAGCAGCAGTGGCTGTGGGAAGCACAGGGCTCTTGCCCTAGAGCTCCTTTATAAGTCATTTTCAAAGGCAAAATCTCTTTGTCTACACAAATATTAAAATATGTCACAGCTGCTTTGCGACTCATTAGTTATTCAACCTTACACGTAGACATGTTCTCTTAAAGCAGGTGCACGGCTTAACTGTAGCTCAGTGCTCAGAGCTGAACCAGGAAGCTGGCAGCCATGAAGTCCATCTCCAGCACGACAAAAATGCACAACAAACAAGAACAAACTGGCTTTATGGGATGGATCCGGGTCTTAGGTGGAGAAGCCTATTACATGTTATTAACTGATTATTAAGTTTTATAAAATGCCTATATTATATGCAAAAATGTAAGTATTTGGAGAGCAAAACCCATAGAACATTACATCCTATATGCATACATATGTAACATACATATACACATATATACAATATACATATAATGTAAAAGGCCGGAATGCTGGGAGAGAAGCACCACATGTGATAAAGAAAAGGTCTCACTGTGGAATCCCATTCCAAGGGATCGGACAGTAGGGACTGTTTGAACAGACCCATACCGGGCCAGGAAGCAAGTGGAGGGAGGGAGCGCAGCCCAACCTCCACACTCCCTTGTTGGGTTTAGGTAACAAGGGCACAAATTCAGAACCACCAAGATCCTTCAACTGTTTCACCTCAATATTGAGAAAATAACTTACTCTCGAAATCTTTTGCTGTGGATTTTGGTTATCGTTGACGATGCCATTGGACTGCCTATGCCAGAGCTAGCAGGTGAGCCTTGGGACACAGGTGTCATACAGTATGGAGAGTTCTGGCTTGCCGGAGAAAGGGAAGCATCACTGGGCATGCTCAGTCCAGTATCTGTGGAGAGGCGAGGTGAAAGGGAAGAATCTGGAAACTTCAAACACTAAGAAGCTCCAGATGTGCACACACAATTTAGAGGACAGAATTTTCAGGCTGTACCCTAATTCTCTGGAAGCTAATACATTAGGCATTTTCCTATCATAAATTATTACTTCTTATAAACTAAAGAACAAAGTATTCCTACTACTATTACAGCATACCCAAGAAAAACCTAAGCACAGCTTAGAAGTTTCCACAGAGGAGATGCAGAAGTGAAATTATTTATGACATGTTTGTCCAGTGATCTGCACCTTTCTGTAAAGTATTATTGCACATCTCTACTTAGATATCTACTTCAATTCTACCTGGTACTGGCAATGACAGTCTCTGTCACCCATTCTCTCTTAACTCTCCTTATCCTATACCTGCTCACCCCTTCCAACTCTGTCTAGAGCACTGCTCACCCTCCAGCCAACCCCCAACCCTGTGCAGAGCACCACTCGCCCTCCTGACTCCCCTAGTCCCCACCTATTTCTCTGGCCTTTGCTTCTGTGCTCAGGCAGTCATACTTCTAGATGCAAACTCTCAACTCTACTGCTTCTTACTAAGTTACTGCTTGTCTTCAATGAGTAAATGCATAATAATTATAAAGTTACATTCATCCTGTGTACCTATCATATCAGCCTTTGATCATGAGGTTTTCCAGCCTCTTCTATCACTTACCGAACACACTAGTAGCTATTAAATCAACATCAGAGGGATGAATGGACATACATAAATCTAAGTCGAATCATAGTGAGAAGAAAGGGGAACCCCAAGAAACTATGTCCTAGATAAACAATACCTGGGAATAAATCAACTTTCCTAAAAGCACCGAAAGATTCCTGGTTGAGATCTGCGCAAATCAGATTTACCTTGCTGCCCAATGCTGGGCGGCTACTTGTTGTACCGGTGGGGAACCTATCTGCTGGAGCCCACGAGCTGCATAGGGACAGAGTCTTTGCTCTGCTCTGCAGTTCTCTATTCCTTGTGCCTTATGTATTAATCCCCCAAAACAAGAAATCAATAAAAGTGCTTTTAAAATAGTCCTATGGAAAAAAATAACCAATTTATAGTGTTTTATATGTAAAAGATGATATGCAAGAACTCTTATGGCCACCCTAAGAGTCCTAGACCCTGGGAAGAAAGAGCCTACAGTTGATGGATCTGAGCCTCCAAATTGTCAGAGACCTGCTATGGAACACTATCCACCCTTTCAGCCATCTGCCCTCAAAAGAAACCACATGACGCAACATACATAAAATAGAGTGTGCGACTTCTACTTGAGGCACAGACAGGCATCCTCACCTTCCTGGGAGACAGTCTCCTCAGGTAAGTCATTAGCTAGGTCCAAACGCGCCTCTGTTGGCTCCTCGGCTCCCAAAACACTGTGTTCCACAGTCAGACGTCCCTTCTTCTCCTCTCTTTCTTTCAAAATAACCTGAAAGCCATTACGCCATTCTTTAATTACCACTCTTCAAACAGATTCAACACACTTTTCCAATGTTACACTAAAACACAGGCACAGCCACAAGGCTTGCTCTCAGTTGGCTGTGCTACCTGGTCGCACAGAAGGTGACCTGTAAAAAGGTGACTTATAGGAACTAAGTCGGAGAGAATGCTGTACAGAGAATACAGGGAGAGTGCTAAGAGTCACGGACAAGGGCTAACGAGCAAACATGGCACGCCTTTAAATCTGAGGTGACCAAGTACGGTTTCCAAAACTGACTCATTCAGTTTGTGTGATTTACTCTCTGCAGTTTTCAATTATGCAGGCATGGATTAACTCATTCTGACCCTCTAATACTAAACCAAAGCAGATGCAATCATCAGTTTATAGGTAGGGAAGACAAAGGTGAAAATGTGGGCCTAAAAATGCCCTACTCCACACAGCATACACTGAAGTTACTAAAATTCAGGGCTAGCTGGCTAGCCGGCTAGGAGGCGGAGGGCCTGGCTCAGATGTCTGCGGCCTTGGGAGAGCAGAGTCCAGAGCAACTAAGAACACTGGCTATCACTAGACTGCTCCCTGCAAACCCCATACAAGCAAACACACATGCTTGCACACACATATATATGGGAGAGGAAAAAATACAAAGAAAAGAAAGATCTGAACTTATTCCTAAGAAAGGTATAATACTTTGAATATGAAATGTTTAGGGGTTTATTTTCCAAACATTATTAAAAATTTCACTTTGCAGGACAAGAAGATTGCCATGCAATGCTGGTTTTGAATTTATCAGTCACTTATAGCCATGTGTATAAATATATTACAACATCTATTTCCTAAAACACAATTAATTTTGCAAAGAAATAAAAAAGGTAAACCTTTAATTATCCTATAAAAGAAACAACTCCTGACTGGGGGTTACCTTTTTCAGTGCCGTGGGTCGTTTTAGCTTTGCAATTTCCTTCTCTTTTCCTTTTTTTGCTTTAGACGAAGTCATGTCCAAAGAATTAAAGGATGTCAAACATGGCTGACTTTTGGTTAAGGTCTTTCTGTTAGAGTCTTTAGTGTGAGAAGTGGCTGTGGTGACAACTGAGAACAAACCAAAGCATTAGTGTTACCATCGCGGCCAAATCCCAGGCCACTGTCGACAGCCTCCTAAACAAATCCTCAAAAAGACAAGGTTTCCCTTCCTATGGAGAGACAGAAAATGACAGCTGGGCCGCACCCCTCAGACACGGCTTCCTTCCAGGTCTGTGACCTCCTGAGGAGGAGGAAGGTAAGGCAATGCAGCCAGCCAGCTAGCAGGTCTGAGGTAAGCTGACAGCCGTGCTCTCCTCACCCTTCCTCACACCCTGGGGCTCCTCTCCTCAGCTCGGTGTCAGAAGCAACGCTGAGTCTCCCGTTGCCCAGCAAGCTCATACCCTCATTCCTCAGCCCTGACCCTCGGCCATCTCTAACCACCAAATCTCCAGCCCTCTACTCTAGCAGAATGTTTGTCATTTCCTTGAGAAGACACTGCCCAAATTACAAAAGAAAAAAATCCAAAATGAGAAGACTGCTCCTTCTCCCAGAAAAACCTCTCAGCACCGCTCTGACCCCTTCCTTTCCAAACCACCACCATCTGGCCTTGACCCTACCCACTCTCTCGTAAGTGTACTGTCAAGACCAACAGAACTTTGCAGTTACCAAATACAATTTTCCAATCCTCAAAAAGTCTCCCCAGGCCTCTTCTAACATTATTCATCTATCCGTCTATCCATCCATCCATCCATCCATCCATCCATCCATCCATCCATCCATCCATATTTATTTGTCTGGCTCTTTTTCCTTTTGTTCCTGAAATCTGGTCACTCCAAGGTCTCCTCCCTCATTTTAACAGGACCAACTTCTCACCTGAACTACACATGTATAAACATGTGCCAGATGGGCCCACCAGGCCTCCACCGCTGCATTTCAAGTTCAAGGCCACTGTCAACTCTCCTTATGTCACTGTGGTGTACTCAGCACTCTTCAGGAAGCCAGAGAGTGCAGGTATGGTATGTGTGTGAGGGTGTGGCTGCATATGTGTGCACAGCCATGTGAAGCCATGTTGGTTCTGTGTGTCTTCCCAATCACTGTCAATTCTAGCTTTAAGACATGTTCTCTCATCAATTCAGCTACACTAGCTGGATAATGAGCTGAAGGATCTGCTGGTCTCTGCATCTCTACCACTGGGTTTACAGATGTGTACTGCTGTTCATGCCTGGCTATTACACAGTACTAGAGATCCACACTCAGGTCCTCATGCTCACGTGGAAAGCACTTCACTGGTGGCGCCATCTCTCCACCACCCCGGCCTGTCTTCGAACTACTCCTACAGCCTGCTACTCCACACTCCATCAGTCCTTGCAAATGTTCACTCCCATTCTTTTCCTACGTTTCCTAACAGCTTTCTTTCTGTTCAATACTTTCAAATAAAGACTGGGAACAGCAGGGAGTCTCATTTCTATCTGCCAGGAATCCAACTCATTCTTCAAAGTCCAGTCAAACACTGCCTTTCATAAAGTCACCTGTAACTTTATTTCTCTTCATCTACTGCCATAAAGCACTCCCTTCTACAGAACTTGATGTATCTCCCCTAAGACACCACTGTTGATCAAGTATGTATACATGTCTATTCTACAAGATTACCAATGACTGGCCCAACTTGAGACCCATCTATGTGAGAGAGCCAACCCCTGACACTACTAATGATACTATGCTATGTTTGCAGACAGGAACCTAGCATAACTGTCTCCTGAGGGGCAGTTCACCCAGCAGTGGACAGAGGCAGATGCAGAGGCCCACAGCCAAACATCAGGCGGAGCTCGGGGAGCCTTGTTGAAATGCTCCAGTAGAACTGAACAAGCTGGAGGTCAAGAACATCATAAAAAGACCCACAGAGTCAATTAACCTGGTACTATGGGGTCTCACAGAGACTGAACCACCAACCAAAGAGCATGCAGGAGCTGGACTAGGCCCCCTCCACATTTGTAGCTACTCGGTCTTCATGTGAGTCCCCTAACGAGTAGAGCGGGGAGCTGTCTTGGTCTCTGTTCTCTGTCACTGGGTCTCCTTTCCCCTGTATGGACTGCCTGGTTGGGCCTCAGTGGGAGGGGATATGCCTAGTCCTGCTGGACTAGAAGTCCCAGGGTGGGATGGTACCCAAGGGGGACTTCCCCTTCTCTGAGAAGGGGAGGGGGAATGGGGAGAGGGTTTTATAAACGTAGGACTGGAAGGAGAGGAGGGGGAGAGCTGTACTCTGGATATAAATGAATTCCAAAAAATAAATTATTGAAAAAAATAGATTTATTTTATCTTTATTTTATGTTATGCGTGTGAATGTTTTGCCTGGATGGATGGATGAATGTATACCAGGCGGATGCTTGTCGCGCTTGTTGCAGGGCATCAGATCCCCTGGAACAGAAGTTCTGAATGGTTGTGAGCTGCCACGTGAGTGCTAGAAACTAAACCTAGTTCTTCTGCAAGAGGAAGCTCTTACGGGCGAGTCAGCTCAAAGCTGAGCCAGTTACATGTTTTGTGAGTGGGTCTGTCTTCACCAACTCCATAATCCCAACACTCCAGACAGCATGTTTTATACACTGGTACTCAGGTTTACTTAACGTCATTTCTATTGACTCCATCACAGCTGTAGTCCTGGGGATGTAGTTCAGTGGCAGAGTTTGCCTCCTCTGCAGAACTCCTTAGGTTCAAGGCCCAGCACTGGAAAAGGCTGGAGATTTAGTTCAATGATAAAGTGTTTGCCTAGCCAAGCACAAGGCCCTGGGTTTAGTTCCCTGCAACTAAAGAAAATAAATTGCTAAAATAACAGATAGCAGGGCATGGTGGCTCACCAGTAGTTTCCGAGTTTGGGAAACTAAGGCAGGGGGATTTCTTCAGCCCTGTCTCACAAAACAAAAGCAGCAATAACAGTAACAAAAACCCCACTCAAGTTGTGACGGTCACAGATTAACAAAAGTGTCTTTGTGACAACGCTCACCACTTTGCTGAGTGACTATCGCCCAGTTTCCGAGCACTCTATGCCTATCATCTCACTCCCTAACAACCGTGAAGAAGGTACCAGCACTACTCCAATTTAACATAAGAAATTACAGGACAGGAAGATAAGTATCTCCCTATAGAAACACATCCAAGAGCGGGCTTCCACTCCCGGCAGCCTGGCTGCAGCCCCAGCTTGGGAGCTGCGGGGCCACGCCTCCACTGCAGGAGCTTGTGCTCTGCATTCACTATCACCCCCACCAAGTGCCTCACAGCAAAGGCTTCCACGAAATGAGGAACAGCCACAGGTTTCTGCATCTTGCAACAGATGCTGTCATACATTCCTATCTTTCTACCAATCCACAGTCCTGGGATTGGGACAATCTGGGAACAGAACACAGAGGAAAGTCTGGTTCTCAGCATTAGTTCTTTTAAATGGTGCCCTCCCTCTGTTGTGCTGTACCCAGTCCTCTAAAACAAAAGGTGGGGGATCAAACGCTGAGCTTTAAATCTTGCTTAAATAGGGGAAAGCCAAACAGAGTCTCACTCACACATATAAAGCTATCAGCACTTGTCATTCATACCCTGTGACTTCCTTTTTTACTTTAACCCTTGAAGAAGAAAAACAGGCCAAACCAAACAGGGCTCAGCAGCTAAGTGTCTATACTACGGGTCTGATGACCTGAGTTCGGCTGATCCACAGAGCCCAGACTCCTGGAAGCTGCTCTCTGACATCAACGTGCTTGGCACGGCACGGCACTCACGCTCTCTCTTGTTCTCTCTTGGAGGGTGGGGGTAAAGTACAGAGTAGGGAGGAAGAGTGTCGCTAATTCCCAAAGGCTGCAGCAAACTGCTCAGACTAAGGCATCACCTGGATGTGCCAGTGGCCTGGTGTTGGTGATCTGGCGTGCTTTCATGGCCTGCTGTTGCTTCTCCAGGGCGGCTAGCATGTCCCCTAAGTCCAGCTGCACAGGGGTTTTATTCTTTTTTCCAGCTGCTTTTGATAGAGCTTCCTAAAAGATGGATAAGAAAGGATTTGTTTTTTATGGCTGGGAAAGTCTGACAAGTTATAAATACACTTGGTTCTCCAATCCATCCCACCAAAGCCAGCAGACAGTCACAACTGGGCAGAACATTAGTTATACCTGCAACTTTTTTTGCTCCATACTTATTTCTGAATATTCCTGTGCTGTGGCAAGGGCTGCAGCTAACGCTTTTTTCTTCTGACTCTTGGCTCTTTTAGGAACTGAGGTGGTAATGGGAATCGGAGTCTGAACTATATTGATGGGTGAGTTCTCAGGTAGGTCATTCAACTATCAAACAGGAGAAACACATCGGTTAGTCATTTCATGGAAGTCAAACCGTAAAAAAAGACAATGCAGACTGAATTGGGTTCTGCAGGACAAAAGTAGACTCAGAGGACTCGGGGTCATAAAGAACAGGGTAAGCAGGAGGACCATTCTAGAACAGGAGACAAAGGGACAAAAGCTGAATATAACAGGCGATCCTTGTCTAGGGAAAGTTTCCATATAGAACTCATGTTGCTAACAGTACTCAAGGTTTTCTCAGCTAATAATAGAACTGCGGACTTCTCAAAACTACTTTTGTTTAGAAAAAGAAACATTAAGGCCCAAAAGGTATGAAAGTCTACTGCCAAGACTGAACCATGGGTTCTCTTCACAGAGAGAGCCAATTCCTGAAAGTTGTCCTCCATCCTCCTCACACACTCTGTGCACCCACCCATAGACACATACAATACAACTTCGGTAAGAATTTAACATACTGTCCCAACACACCATGTTGCCCTATGTCATTTATACTGACCCCAAGACTTCTTTCCACATAACTCAAGTTGAAAAGGTGTTCTGTTTTTCTTATAATCTTGAAAGGAGTTACTTACTACTTTTGAAGAAAGTTTCTGTTGAATATTCTCATCTTTACAATTTCCATTCTCACTTAGTTCTTGAAACCCATCTTCATCCTGAAATAGTTTCACTCTGTCAGTGAAAATGTTCAGTGCTAACCCTACAAAGGTGTGTGTAAAGATGTGTTCATGCCTTCATGTCTGTGTGGGGTGCGTATGGGGTGTGTGTGTGTGTGTGTGTGTGTGTGTGTGTGTGTGTCTACATACCCATGTGGGTGAGTATATGTATGAACATTTGTGTGTGTATGCTCATATACATGTACACATAACATGTTTGCTGGGATAAAACCCAGGGCCTTACTTAGGCTAGGTAACCACTCTATCAATGAGCAACGTCCCCAGCATAGAAACTTTCTATACTGTTACATGACAGTTCTGAAAAGTAGAGAGATAATGTATATTTGTATCCTACTGCTGAGCTATTTTAAATTATCCTTAAAAAGGACATTTTACTTTTCCCATGCTAAACCTATTTTTTAATTCAAGCATGAAGTCATGTCCACATCTACCCATCCATCCTTTAGATTTCTGTAACCACTTTTTCATTTTTTATTTTTTATTTTTTTAAAGATTTTATTTATTTATTACATGTAAGTACATTGTAGCTGTTTTCAGACAAACCAGAAGAGGGTATCAGATCCCATTACAGATGATTGTAAGACACCATGTGGTTGCTGGGATTTGAACTCAAGACCTTTGGAAGAGCAGCCTGTGCTCTTAACCACTGAGCCATCTCCCCAGCCCCCACTTTTTCATTTTTATACTAATTCTATCCTAAGATAAGTAACTGCAAAAAATTTAAATGGATTTTATCACGTTCAGATAATTTGGAGATTTTAAACAGTTTAGTAGTCGTTTTTAAATTGATTTCATTCCATATTATATGCAATCTTAAGAATAATGTTTAAAATGTTTTTATTCAAATTAACTTCTTAGTCAATATCCTTCTGATTGAATAGAAACAATCATACAAGTGACCTATATTTAAACTATTTTTCTGAGACTAAAATTAACTTTTGTTGAAAGAAAGAATGAAAGTAACATTCTATCCATCAAAAAAAAAAAAATGTTCAGCTTGCATAAAATCTGCAAGTAAAAACGAAGAGCAGTGAATCGAGGACCGTGGAACCCTGCCCAAAGCCTCGTATCTGAGAACAGAGAAAAGACTGTTTAAACATCCTGAGAGGCGGACGACACCTTGCTCGGGGAGGTGCTCCCTTTGGAAGCATGAGGAGCTGCTTCCATTCCAGAAGCTAAGGAACAGCAGCTGCACAGTGGCCAGCACGGAGATCCCAGTGCTGCGAAGTAAAGACAGGCAGACAGATCCACACGGCTCACAGGCCAGCCTGCTTCACTTTATCACTGACCTCCAGGCCAATGGGGGACCTTTGTTCAAAAAAATCAAGATGGGCAAGACCCAAGATTGTCCCCTGGCTTCCATATGCAAATAAACAGGAACCGTGGTAAACAAAGAAATGCGGTCTTAGAGGTGGCCAGCTGACTAGCTTAGTTACCTCCCAGGCCCAGATCCAGGGCTCCGAGTGGCTGCCCTATCATTGGAGCTCACGAAAGGGTTGGTCCAACAGATCCAAAGCTGCAGGACCTCCATGACTCAGGGCAACATCAGGCTACCTGAGAGGAGTCTGGGTGAGGATCCAGTATTGAGAGTGTAGCAGAAGCCAGAGGCCTCTGACTGGACCAATGACTTACTGCGAAGAACATTTGCAGCTGAAGAAGTACAGACAAAAGGGTGTACCTGCATGACACTGCGACACAACCGCTGCCATGACAAGATGGAATTTTTCCTATCTTATTTTATTTTGGGGGCAGGCTGCAAAGGCAGAGGATAAACGTGAAGGGATGGGGAGATGAGTGGGATTGAGAGCACATGATGTGAAATTCACCAAGAATCAGTAAAAAGTTGAACAATGAGTTAGTCTATCACATCACTTATAATCTAACAGGGTAACCTGTTAACACATGAAAATACAGCATTTATAGCATGATAACATACCAAATTCATTTCTTAATGAAGACCTTTTTTTAAATAATAATTTATAAATAAATTTGAAAAATTACCTCAAAATATAAAGACTCGGAATTTGGGTCACTTCTGTGAGACTGAGTAGCGTTTAAGTGCTTATTGTCTTGTCTCTTTTGTAAATTCTGTCTTCTTTCTGAGGAAGTACTGTGTCCTCGGCATCTGAATGCAACCTGAGAAAGAAAGTATTATTTCCTAGTACCTGTTTCACAGAAATAGAGCAAATGTGCAGAGAGGCTCATGGGACTTTTACAAGGTGCACAGTTTATCTCCAACAGCGCAAGCGCTGCGGACAATGGGTGACATTCTTCCCCAGAAGCGGAATCTTTCCCAGCTTTATTCATAGGAGCCAAAGCCTGACAAGCCTAGGGTCCTCCAGGGGTGAACAGTCCTGCTAACGGGTTATGTCCACCACAAGGCAGAGGCGTGCATGGCTGGTAATTCTAATCACCTGAAAACATCTCCAGCTGTTGGGAAGAGCCAACAGTGAAAAGCCTATATAAACAAGCAGAGGTAGAAGGAACAAAAACTCAAGGTTATCCTTGGCCAGCCTGGGCTAAAAAACATCCGTAGAGAAAATTATTCATTAAGAACCTTGCCTTCAAGGAAATGGGCTGAAGAAGTGACGTGGCAGAGCCTATAACCCCAACACTAGAGCAGGAGAGGCGGGATGTGCACAGGGCCAACCAGGGCTACGATTTAAAGAGTGGCACAGTCGCTGAAGTACAGTGCAAGAGCCTCACTCAGAAACTAAATATAAACCCGCCCAACGTGCGCACATGCGCAAAGAGAGGAGGAGGAGGAATACAGAGTGAGTTCATGCCAGTCAAGGCTACACAGAAACACTCAATCACCAAAAGGGAGAGGGGGTAGAGAAGGGGTGAGGGAAAGGGAAAGGGAGAGGGAGAGGGAGAGAGAGAAGCACCTTAAAACTTAAAGCTTACCGGGCGTGGTGGCACACGCCTGTAATCCCAGCACTTGGGAGGCAGAGGCAGGCAGATTTCTGAGTTCAAGGCCAGCCTGGTCTACAGAGTGAGCTCCAGGACAGCCAGGACTATACAGAGAAACCCTGTCTTGGAAAAACAAAAACAAAAACAAAAACAAAAAACAAACAAAAAAACCCCAAACAAACAAACAAAAAAAAAACTTAAAGCTTCTGAACTAACAGTTCCGACGAGGTTCCTGAGAACCAAATTTTCCAGCAGCCTCTGAGCAACCAATAACCTCATAACTGAGTGCTTCTGTCAGTTCTAAGTCAGTTTGTTGCTGAAAAGGCACATGAGCCAGACATAGTAGTAGTCTTAGAATTCAAGAAGCAGAGGTAGGATCACCAAATTCAAAGATAGCCTGGTCTACACAGGTAGTTCCAACCTAGACACGGCTACAGGACAGGACTCTACTTCAAAATAAACAAGCAGGTATAAGGAATAAAACAGAAGGATAAACAGAGACAGAGGGCAGGGGGTGAGGAGAAAATGAAATCAAGATTCAGTGACGGCACACTTGTATCCCCAGTTCTGGGAGGCCAAGGAAGAGACTAAAGGTGCACTGAGACCTGACCTCGAAATAAAACAAGGTAAAAAGAAACAGACCAAGCATCAGAGTAAGCAAAGACATGATGAGACAAGGTTCACAGGAAAGGAAACAGAAGGAACTCAAAACACTATGAGGCCCAAGTACATTAAAACCTGTTTGAAAATCTAACTATGTTAATGGTTCAGGATACTGTCTCCCTCAAAAGATCCTGTTGAAAACTTTATTCCTGGAGGATTTGGTACTAATAAGAGGTGTGGACTTTCCAAGAGGCATGGGGCCTGGGGCTGTGGGAAGGGCTCTGGCAGTAAAGTACTTGCCTGTCTTTGAGGACCTGGGTTTGATTACCAGAATCCATTTTGAAAGGCCAGGTGTGGTGGAACTGACTTCTAATCCCACTGCGGGGCAGGGGGCAGCAGAACAGGATGTCCAGGACATGCTGTCCAGCCAGTCTGGACGGGTAAGACCTAAGCTGAATGTGATCCCTACATCTCCTTCTTTCTGTAAGTGGCTTCCTTTTACTTTTGGTACTTTTAAATGATGAGCCTGTGTGTAGTATATGCACACATTTGTTTGTATAGATGCATGTGTCTCTGTGTGCACACAGGTCAGAAAGTGCTTGGGTGTTCGGCTCTGTCATGCTCACTTTTATACAGGGTCTCTCAGCAAACCAGGAGCTAGGATGGTAGCCAGCAAGCAGTAGCAATTCTCTTGTCTCTATCTCCACAGTGTCAGGATTATAGACATATACATCCATGACTAACATTTTTTTGTTGTTGTTTTTTTCGAAACAGGGTTTCTCTGTGTAGCCCTGGCTGTCCTGGAACTCACTCTGTAGACCAGGCTGGTCTCGAACTCAGAAATCCACCTGCCTCTGCCTCTGCCTCCCAAGTGCTGGGATTAAAGGCATGCACCACCACCGCCCGGCTCATGACTAACATTATACATAGGTGCTGGGACTTACAGGTTCTCAGGCCGGCACAGCAGGCACTATTACCCACTCAACCATCTCTCTAGTTCCATAATCAGTGAGTAAAAGTACTTGCTATTTTAAGAATGTAGACAACCATGTGTTTCCATTCATCAAAATTAAGTCTTTGATAAAAATATCTCAAAAGGATGTACTATAAAAAGTAGCACAAGGACAGGTGAGCCCACGAAGGAGGTAGGGTGCCTATTTGCTGGGAAGCCTGACTACCTGTGCTTGAGCCCTGTGGCCCACTCGAGGTTGAAGGACGGCTTCCAAAGTTATTTGCTGAACACACGTGCATACACTCACACATGTATGTGCCAGCGCCTGGGAGACTAAGGCAGGGAGGTCGGAAGTTCAGAGCCATCTGGGCCACAGAGCAAGTCCCAGACCAGCCTCAGTGCTAGAGCAAGACCCTCCTCAAACCAACAAGTATGCTCAGTGCTCAGCTTCTTTTCCCCCACCAACCATCAGCAGAGATAAAGCACTTAAAATGTTTTTCACCTCAGGGTGATTTCGTTTAAGGGACACAGATACAAAATGAACAAACGACCACAAAACCAGGGACCGTGGCAAAGCAGGCAGTTTCAATTCCAACAGAAGGAAGGCGGTAAACACTGCACATTTTGTTTAATCTTTATCATCAAATAAAGCTAAAGCTAAATTGCCTCCTAAGCCTGGAACAAAAATGGCCTGACTGCAAGAATCACAGGGAAGAACCATTACTCCTGTTTCCTGGCAGCCTACGGGATCTGCCAGGGGACTGTCTGAAGTACTAGTCTCAGGGAGGCCGAGATCAGCAGCAGGGGTACACAGTCCCATTAGCCTGCTCTGACCTGGTCCATTTGTATTTCTATGACAGTTCTAGTTCCTTAGCTAGAATAAGGACTCCAAGAAGCCTATCTAAAATGAAAAAGAGAAATAATGACCAATAAACAACTCCCTGGTTTGACAGCCAAGCAACAGTGAAGACAGAGTCTCTGTAGATGCCTAACTGTGGACAGCCCACTCTGCATGACGGACAGGGGACTGCCCGGGCTGGCCACACTGTGGCACCAAGTAACCGTCAATGTGACAATGGCACTAGTATATAAGAGTGTTAACAAGCCACATCAAAGTCTCCATGGCTGAAGAGATGGTTCAACAGGCAGAGGTGTGTGCTATCGAGCCTGGTGAGCAGAGGCTGGCCCTATACTACAAGCTGTCCAGCCTCACAGCCACTGCGCCGTGAGAACCTAAAGACTAGACTGAAGTCCTCACTCAGCCACTCACTTTTTTGTTTGATTTTTTTGAGACAGGGTTTCTCTGTGTAGCCCTGGATGTCCTGGACCTCGCTTTGTAAACCAGGGTGTCCTGGAGGTAACAGAGCTCCGCTGCCTCTGCCCCCCCACCCCTCCCACCCCACCCCTACCCCCGAGTGCTGGAATTAAAGGCATATGCCACCATTGGCTCACTCAGCCATTCTTAAAGAGGGTCTCAGTTTTGAAATGGAAGGAAACAGCACTGCAAGTGACAGATAGGTGGGGTTTCCTTTTCTAAACGTCAGGACATATTTACCCAGACACAGTAGAAACACGGTACCACTCACATCCACAGCACCACCTTCACTCACACATTACCACTCATTATTTGTGCATTTAAAGTTATAGATATGGGAGCTTCCTGTGTATGTGTGTGACATACATGCATGTGTTCATGTGTGCACATGTGCACACATTTGTGTTCTCAGACAAAAACCTCGGGTGTTCTTCATCAGAAAACAACCACATTTGTTTCTTTAAGACAGGCTCTCCGTGGCCTGGGGCCCGCCAACTGCAGTCCTGTGCACACTCGTGCCTTCCTCTCTATCTCCCACAGGCTCTCTCACCGCGCCTGGAGTCACCGAGGCAGCTGAGGCGGCCGCCTCCCCGGTGTGCCTACTGCTGTGCACTGCTACATGAGGGTGCAGAGGAGGTGCTGGGGAGCACCCTCAGATCCTCCTGCTTATCAACAGCCCACAACAGTTCACATTTAGATAACGGTTTACATCTTTAGAACTGAAGGATACCATGATTCCTTCCGGACTGCTGAGTCCTAAATCTACACCAGTATTATGATAAATTTAATTTATTCAGTTCACACCTAATCAAATTTCCAATATCACTCAAAGTACCTGTGAATTATTTCGCTGTTCAGTTTGCCTTCCGCCTCTAGAAAACGCTTGGGTTTTTTCCATCCAAGGCCTTTTCTGAGTTGCCTGGCAAGTTACTTTGGGCCAGTTTGCACCACCTGCATTAAATATGTGAAGATATTAAAGATAAGATTTGCTGATAAAGGAAGCTAAAATCTAAACAGCTGAGTCACTGCGGACATGGAAGTTTCTGTAAGTTTGAAACGGCATGTGTGTTCGTAGTAACGCACGTGTCACCCTGTGGAACAGTCTACAGCACATCTTCTCAATGTGTTTAGGAAAACTATATACTTTTCAATTAACTTGAATCACTGGAGACTTAACAGTTTTTGTTATAACACTGGTAAGCTCCACACTTAAAGGAAAATGTGAATGGACAAAGAATAAAATATAAAATATATACAAAAAGGAAAAAAAACTGCAAAAAATAAGTACCTGTACAGCCCGATGAGTCCAAATGCTAAAAAAAATAGGAAACAGAGATTACTTTCTAATTAAGAGTCAATATGACATACTTTGCTAATATTTCAAAATTTAACCTAGTGTTAAATATATTATTACTCAGAATGAGTGCTTTGTATTTTCAGAAATAGTAAAGTACTATGATTACTAAGAATTGCTCAAAAAAAAAAAAAAAAAGAATGCTTCTGTGTCTGCAAAGGACAAAGTACCAACAGCAGGACTAACAAAAAGCATGCACACACACACACACACACACACACTCTAGAAACACTGAGGGATTGCTCACGTTCACGGTCCCAGAGGCAGGGTCGCGCAGAGCCCCTGGCGCAGGCTGGTTGTTGTGCTTGGGACTGCAGTAGCCACTGTCGCTGTCGATGTCAGCTTCACTGGCCCCCTGCTCACTGGAGGACTCCGCAGCAGGGTGGGACGCTCTTCTCCTCCTGCCCTTGGCTTTCCAGAGCATCGTGGCTGTGCTCTCAGAGAGAGACTTATTAGCGATGTCCGATGGGAAATCTACAACGCAAGGCAAGTGGACAATTCTCCATGAGGACCAAGTTCATACATTCTTATAAAATTATTAATTAAAATGTGGACAATTCTCCACAAGGACCAAGTTCATACATTCTTGTAAAATTATTAATTAAAATGTGGACAATTCTCCATGAGGACCAAGTTTATACATTCTTATAAAATTATTAATTAAAATGTGGACAATTCTCCATGAGGACCAAGTTTATACATTCTTGTAAAATTATTAATTAAAATGACAGTTTGTAAATGGAGAAATATGTGACTCTTTAAAAAAAATCATTTAAAAGTGCTCCTAATAACTTGTAACAGTGTTGTTATAAAAACAAAATACTTGTATCCTAATACTAACATCATCAGCTGTTTAAGGGAGAATGTGACCAACGTGACCAACCTTGCGCGGCCAGCACGCTCCCAGCAGTCTCCCTCCTGCCCTCACCACTAAGCTGCTCAGTCCTCACTCACTTTTGCTCATGGACTTTCCATGGATTTCCATATTTCTAAAACAGAAAGCACACACGCTTACAGCTTTGACTGCATCACTAAACTACCAGCTCTGTCTTCTTGTCCCCAGCTCCCTCCACATTATTTCTAACCTTCGGCTGTACAGAGCTGTTTAATAAATGCCACTGTAGACCAGCAAATACCAATGCATTTACCCTTTCTACCACTCACAGTGCGCTCTGGATGCTTTGCTATGAAAAACAACCCTGTTGGCTGGGCATGGTGGCATACAATTTTAATCCCAGTACTTAGGAGGCAGAGGCAGACGCAGAGGCAGGAAGATCTCTGTTGAGTTCAAGCCTGGTCTGCAGAGCTGAGTTACAGGCCAGTTAGTGCTACACTGAGTGACTATCTCAAAACAAACACACAGCCTACAGTTGGAGACAGGGGGCATAATAATCAAAATGTGTGCATGGAACTGTCAAAAAAGGAATTCAATGAAAGCTAACAGTCTGGGTCTCCTGACTACAGATGTGTGCACTTGGAAGTTTCTGTAAGGCAAATATGAACGGGTCTTACAGGACACACAGATTCAAATTTGGTAATGCTAAATCAATAGTGGGGGTGGTTGAAACAATCTACATTCCGAAAGTAGCAAATAGGTCTGCCCAGTGACTCACACATACACACCAGTGCTTGATACCGCCTCTCTAACTGCACCGCACAGGAACGCAGCCAATGCTTGCACGTTACCTTACATCTGGACAGCTGTTTTTTACATTTTATCCATTTATTTTATGTGTGTACTTGTGGTACGAGTGCCACGATGCAAGTGGAGGGCTGAGGACACCTTGTGGGAGTGTGTCCCCTCGATCCGCCATGTAGGTGCTACATATCAAACGCAGGCCGTCCAGTGTGACAGCAAACACCTTCCCTCGCTGAGCCATCTTGCAGCTCCTTTTTTTTGACTCTAGCTACCTTAAATTCTTATTACACAATAACACAAGCTTGGCTGTTGGGGCACACTGTGTGAAGCTGTGTCTCTGTCCTTCCTCACCTACCTAAGGCATTCTCTGATCGGCTTTAGGAGAAATCTGATGGCCAATCAGCTGGGCAGGAAATGAAGGGCAGAACTTCCTGGGAGACACAAAGGAACTCTGGGAAGAAGAAAGAGGAAGTGCTTTTTGCCAGGATACATGCGAGGAGATGGACATGGCTATGGTCCTGGAAGGTACAGCTAACTGTGTGGCCGATGGCGCTAGGTGTCGCTCAGGCTAACAGATGAGCTAGTTGGAGTGGCCAGGGACGTCCTAAGCTGGGTGTGGTTATGGGGAAACCAGCTGGCTGAGGAGTAACTGCTGCCACATTAATCTCCAGCACTAACTAATATAGACAGACTATTAATAACCATTTTACACTATTCAAAAGTAAAACAAACATCTACAAAGCGAAGTAATTTTTATCTCTTATGCCAGGCAGTCCTTAGAAGTTAAAAACAGACAGACAGTCTACTCAATCATGCCTTCAGTCTGAGCTTTCTGGAGGCTGAACAAAGAATACAAAGGCCCTCTCCTTCCCTCCCCTCCCCTCTCCTCTCTCTCCTCTCCTCTCCTCTTCTCTCTCTCTCTCCTTCCCTCCCTCTCTCTCTCTCTGGAGACAGGGTCTCTACATAGCCCTGGCTATCCTGGAACTGGCTTTGTAGACCAGGCTAGGCTCAAACTCGAGATCCACATGCCTCTCTCTGCCTCCCAAGTGCTGGAATTAAAAATATGTATCCCACCCCCCCCACCCCCAAAAAATACAAAGCCAGGCATGATGGCACTTGCCTTTAACACTGGCTCTTAGAGGCAGAGGCGGACAGATCTCTGAGTTCAAGGCTAGCCTTGTCTATAGTGATTCCCAGGACGGCCAAGACTACAAAGAAAAATCCTGTCTCAACAAACAAAAGAGCAGTGTCACCACGTCCCGCTCAGACAGTACTTTTAAGAATCTTGCCAGGGTTTACAAACAGATGTAGAAATGGGTCACTATGAAGAAGGACAGCTCTGGGACACATGACTTTCCCCGTAAACACTGTAGGCATGGCAGCCAAATAAACACACAAACCACATAGCAAGATGATGGCTTTTAACTAATTCCCAGATCTTTTTTCTGCTTATAGAAAAGGTCATATGACTAAATATCCACCAGAAAAGACTGCATAATGAAAAGCAGCGAGCTACTTCATTCACATCAATCTAGGCCTAGTTTGGGGGATTCTCTTGTATGTGACAGTATTTTTTAATGTTTTTGTGAACACATATCACTTAGAGGTAATAATGAGTTTCATTATGACATTTACAAAATTTTAAAATTTATTTCTAAGAGGAGTTGTCATTACAGGCCGTTGGGAGGCATATGACATGCCTGTTGGGAGCCAATCACCTGTCCCCTGGAAGAGCAGTAAGTGTTTTTAAGCGCTGAGCCATCTCTGCAGTCCTTACAATAGTTCTCTGAGATGGGGATCTCAGCATATAGCTGAGCTGGTCTGAAGCTCACAAGGCAGAGGCAGAATCCCAAACACCAGCCAGCTAGACACACTAGCAAAGGCATCGCGGTCCAGGCTCAGTGAGAGCCCTGCCTCAGTATGAAGGAAGGCAAGCGACAGAGGACACTCAGCCTCACGCTGCCCTACATCAGAGGTCACACATCTACCCGCACGTGTGAGAGTGAACAAGCAGCAGACAGACAGCACTGCCTTACCCGTCTGTTGGGAAGCGTCTACCAGAAGCACGATTTTAGATCGGCTGTCAGGACCCGCTGCACTTGTCTCTTTCTGCGTAGCCACGTTCTTCACCTGTGGTCGCTTGTTTTTTATGTGTTGTAAAAGCTGTGGCTGCGTTCAGTTTAAAAGACCAAAAGAAAAGAAGAAGTCAATGAATGCGTGAATGTACTAAACATAAAGTACACATCCATTACAGAAAGACCTAAATGTGTACCACAGATCAGTGGCTCTCTGCTGGTTTTGTGGAATTATCCACTAAGAAGCTTCAGAGGCTAAATAATGTACCATAAGCACATTCACACATAGTTTTAGATAGCCATTAACACTCTGATTAGTTTGGGATTCTGTCTCTGCCTTGTGAGCTCAAGACCAGCTCAGCCACATACTGAGACCCTGTCTCAAAAGACTATTGTACGGACTGCAGAGGTGGCTGGAAACTGTTTCCTGCAGAGGCCAGGTGAACAGCTCCCCACTGCTATGCCGAGTGCTTCACTAAAATGAGCCTGACTTCATTTTAGTTTTTATCTGAATATGTATCTTTTAAATCAATTATTAACAATTAGCAAGGTTTTAATAGTGCCATATGAAGGGTTATACATTTTTATTTTAAGAGGTAATAAAAGTGTGAAAAGTTACTCTGTCACTAAATTTCTGCCTTGGAATCCAAACAGAAAATACAGAAAAGCTGATCTCTTTCTTCAGATTTTTTTAAACAGGAATAATTGTTCCTCAAGAGCAATCTACACAGCAGAACTCTGAACCAAACTTCACATTTCTGAAGGGAACTGCTAAGAAGGCATTCTGATACACCCCACTCTTCCAACGCCCAGAAATTAGACACTGCTATCTTGCTTTTCTACCTGTTTCCTCTCATTCGTGGTGGTTCCAGAAAGTTCCCTTGACTCACAACGTAACTATGAACCAAGGTAAATATGTTCAAGATAATCTCTGCGGTTTCTTTTTCATTTTTAAAAATTATGCCAAAATGCAATAAAGACTTTACTGAAAGCCGGGCAGTGGTGGCGCACGCCTTTAATCCCAGCATTTGGGAGGCAGAGGCAGGCAGATCTCTGAGTTCGAGGCCAGCCTGGTCTACAGAGTGAGTTCCAGGACAGCCGGGGCTACACAGAGAAACCCTGTCTTGAAAAACCACAAAAAAAAAAAAAAAAAAAAAAAAAAAAAGACTTTACTGAGGAACTAACTAATGGAGTCTGAAGAGAGCAACAGTTCTGGTAGTGACAGAAATGTCTTCTTGTGAGCAGTGTTGATTATAAACAGACTTTTCCTATAGCTTCTATAGTAAACCCTAATGGGATTAATGGAAAAGGAAGCATTGCATGGCATCTTACACACACACGCACACTTGCGTCAGCTCCTGGCCTTGAATGGTAGTGGCTCCATCCCTTTCTTGTTTTTTACTCTCCTAAATGAAAAGGTGCTATTCCCACTAACAGCTCAGAACACGGATGCTGTGGTCCAGGACTCTGAGGGTCCACTAACATTTTTTTCCTTCTTGTGCTGATTTAAGAAACAGCTTGAGGTACAGTAGCATTCAACCACATGATCTGTTTAGTGTTGGCATTGTCACTGTACAATTTTAGCACTAAATCAAAATAATTTAGAAATAATTGTGAATTATGTTTATGTAAAACTCTCTGAATGATCATGAAGTTGACTTGAAATAATACTTTCAATCAAAAAAAGAAAATTTTAAATAATATGCCTATAATACTTTCTATTAGTGATAAATACTTTGTAGCAAATTAAGCATTAAAGGCCAGTGGTACAGGTAGTAAATTACCTATACTAATATTAACAACAGAAATGTCATATTTAAAAACTACACAGTGTGTGGCCACTCACTTTTGGCACTGCTGGCCCTCGGCTACCATTCCTGCTCCGATGACTGGACAACGGGAAGGCCTGCCCCAGCTGAGTCGGACGCTCCGTGCATTCTGCGGTTACAGTGTTGACAGTGTTTGCAGCCTGGAAAGTGCTGGAGTAAGGTGTAGGAAAAGGATGGTAGAAGCCCATAACTTGGGCACAGGGTGCTGGCATCAGCTGGTAATATGTATACTCTGTGGAAACAGGTGGCTGAGCAGATATAATGGGGTAGGCGAGGTAGGGTCCAGTCGGGCTTGGGCTGGGCTGCTGCCATCGGATATCATTATATAAAGGAAATTGTCTGCAAAACCAAACAGGAAAGAAAAAAAATCTATTGACATCCAAGAGTAATGCCAAAGCAAAACAAGCAATAAGACACAAAGAAGAGTGCCTTCACGGTATTTCTAGGGGAGAGGCACCGCTGAGACCATCAGCTTTCCTGGCTGTCAGGAGATAGCCTGCGGGTGTAATACCCACGAGCACGGCAGCATAAGGGAACCCAGCCCGAGAGCCACACTCCACATCCATTTATGGTTTCCCAGCCTGCCCTCAAACTCCTCAAGATGTCTGCCGAAAAGTGAAACACCTGGCTCAGGCCCACATGCCAGAGCTCGGTCTGTGCACAATGCCCACACCGTAACGGCCAACCCCTCCACAGAGCCTCCAACACCCGCTCTTTCCCCAATCATTTAGCCAACTCAGGTCTTGCCCTGGCTCCTCACCTTGGCAACCTAAGATCCATGCCCAAGGAAGTCAGGAAGACTTCCCTGACACCTTTATCCTGCAGTCAGTTCCTACACAGCCCCTGTGATGCTGTCCTGTCCCAACACTGCCCTGGATAACAGTTGCTATGGAGAAACGAGGGGTCCTTTCCTCACTTTTGCAATGACAAAGCAAAACAGAAGGAAAAGTTTACTACCAAAATCCAGCAATCCTTAGATACTCCGAAGGATGGCTTGCTCATGAATTCCTAACAATTACCTCACATTAAGAAAACAAATTTCTCATACTGAGCTCATACTACAGAGAAAACTAGTATTATTACGTTTAGTCTATATAATATTCTCTACATTATTTGATACTGCAATGTTTAAACAAAAAAATCAAACAATCTCATGAAGCAAAGGCGCCTTGAATTCATGATCGCCTCTGCCTCTGCCTCTCCAGTGTCGCCAGCACACCCAGCTGAATTCAAAGATTGTTAATGAAGCCCAAGCTCAGCTGAGGATTCTGGCGTTGCCACTGTTTGTACCATGAAAAGTCTGCAGTAAGAAACTCAGACTATTCACTGGGGCATTTCTATTTCACAGAGTAGTCTGGTGGCCTCAGAAATCACACACCAAGAATTACCAGTGAGCCACAGTGGGCTGCGAACACACAGACGTGCACCCGCAGACACTGTGCAGAGCTGCCGGGCCACAGAGCCATTCATCCCACAGTTCCTGTATGCCGCATAACTTGACAGAGGCTGAACGTACGTCTATATGTCAATACAATGAACTGCGACGTTCCCATCAGCCTGGAAGAGTCCGCAAGCAGATCACAACTCCCACAAGCCCGACCTAGATGCTACCTGCCCCGTGCGGTCTGAGCTGAGGGCAGTTGCTAGTGTACAGAACCCGCCAGACGGGCACTCAGCAGCCATGGCACCTCAACACCTGGCCTAGTGTTTTCTTCTTGTGCCAGACACTGTCCTGGCCATCATGAGAGTAAGCACCTAAATTCAAAAAAAGGTTTCTTGTATTACACATATCCCCTGGGTCACTATACTAGAATATATTTCAATGACATGTTCAGAAAAATGCATTTCCTCTTAGAAAGAATAAGAAAATAATACATGTTGACAGCTTTCAAATTTCTGCATAGTTTTACTTCCTCTTAAAAAATACAAATAAATGATGAAAGTTTGAAAGTTGCAAAGGAAAAAGACTAATGTACTTCGCCAAGTTCTATCTACCTACCAATAAAGAATATCGAAATTACCTATTGGACTGGTTTTCCTGAACAAACGGGTAACAAGTAATCAGATAACTGGGGATCGGAGTTGGCTCGACCCCAGAAACACTTCCGTTATCACTTGGGAGAGCCATGGGGAGCACAAACGCATCCAGATTCTTCTTCTGGGGAATAAACGGCTCGACTTCAGCGGAGAGCTTCACATTCTTTAGAGAGAAAAACAGAAAGCAAGGGTTATAACTGACCAACCGATGCAAACCCGGCACTCTAAAGTCTCTACAAACAATATCCACAGAACGTGTGGAAGTGACAAAGTCAGCTTAAAGCACGTGTGGAACCAACAGGACAGGGAAGAACCTATCACAGGCACAGCACAGCCGTGAAATCAGTTCTTAATGGAATCCAAGGAGGCAGATCGCAGGTCTAAAATACAGAGCAGTAGAAATCTAGCTCTTTGTGGACAAAGCTGTATTTCTTGTTAATTCTGAAGGGGAGAAAAGTTATTCAGCTCAAGTTTTGAGGAATAATTTCATTTCTTTGAATAATTGAAAAAGTGGTCTATTTCTGTCCATTGCCGGAAATTAAGTTTTTATATAATTAAATTACAATGAAGGAAAATGTCTAAGATGAATCAAAAACATAAGGAAAAATTCTGTTTCATACTTAAACTTAGAGAGTACCTTTCCTATTAGACGTCTGTGCACACTACTGCCACCCTAAGGGCTGCTGTGTCAGTCCCCTGGTTCTTGTGCATCGTTCCTAGATTACAGCTCCAGACAGATAAAAGCCACAGAAAACTCTACTCTGGGAAATACACACATGTCAAAGTATTAAGAAAATGACTAAAAAAAAAAAAAAAAAAAGCTGGTGGTGTCACAGCACTCTGGGAAGCAGAGGCAGGCAGATTTCTGAGTTCTAGGCCAGCCTGGTCTACAGAGTGAGTTCCAGGACAGCCAGGACTATACAGAGAAACCCTGTCTCGAAAAACAAAAAACAAAAAAAAACAAACAAAGAAAAAGAAAATGATCTAACAATTTGGACAGGAACACACTCTTAGGAAGTAAGAAAACAGCAGTTAGGTAGAGCTTGGGGTCCCTGGCAAGTTCTGTAGTTTAACAGAGGAATTTACAAACCACTGAACTTACGGAGTAGCGACAGGATGTGGTAGTGTGGCTCCTCAGCTCTTACCAGGCTGACCAGAAGGACTGCTAGGAGCCTGAGGCCAGCCTGGGCAGAGCGAGTTCCAATCAGCTCTGGATATAGCAAGACCGTCTCTCAAAAAGGAGGCTGGGGGCTGGAGGTCTAATTCACTTGGTGGAGCACGTGCCTAGCATGCTGGGCTCCGCTCCTAGCACCACGTGAGTTGGTCACGGTGGTACATGATTGGAATCCCAGCACTTGAGAGGTAAAAAATCAGGAGGATTATGAGTTCAAAACTCCTGTGTAATAGAGGACAGATGAGTTTTAAACTCATAATCCTCCTGATGTTGAAATAATCCTTTGTTTTTAGCAAAGAGAAAGAGAAGCCACTAGTCAAAGAACGGACTGACAAGCTTTCTCCTACAGTTTCACCTTTACATGTTTTCCAAAGTTGTTCACTGTGACTCTGAAGCCTTCGATTATCTACCATACATCTAACAGCCCAAAAAGCAACGCTGAAGGCAAACTAATTCTTTAAAAGCCAAATGTCAACATGTAAATCTTGGCAACTTTTAATATTAGTACAGAAATCAAATTAAAATGTCTAAAAATATTGAAAAATTAGATACTCTATATAATATTATTCCTCAGTTTGAATTCACTAGTTTTCATTGGCACTTTTTAAGTGTCTCATCATTCTCAGGCTAGCCTTGAACTCATGACCCCTGGCCTCACCTTCTCAGAAGTATGCACAAGCATGTGTAGCTCATGAGCTACATATTTACATATACATATATTTAAAGGTCTCTTCCATTTGTAAGTATGTCTGTATGTACAACTGTCTGTGGTTGTGTGCAGGGAAGGGGCGTGAGTGGGTACGTGCAGCTAGAGGGTAGAGCTCTATGGAGCCGCAGTCACAGGTGACTGCATGCTACCCTCTGTGGGTGCTGGGACGTGAACTTGGGTCCTTTGATGAGTCCTATGCTCTCTTAACCACTAAGCCATCTCGCCCAAACCCTTAATCTATATTTTGAGAAATTAAATTTTAAAGAAGTGAACTGTTACCTTACTGTTAAGCAAATATAAATGTGGGCTAGAGAGGTGGCTCAGCAGTTAGGAGCATTGACTGCTCTTCCAAGGGACCCAGATTCAATTCCCAGCACCTATATGGAGGCTCATAACCTGTCTGTAACTCCAGTTCTGGAGTATCTGTTGCCCTCTTCTGATCCCCACAGGCGCAAGGCATGCACCTGTACACAGACAAACTTGCAGTCAAAACACTTACATACATAAACTAATATAATAAGAAATATATTCGAGGCCAGCCTAGTCTACAGAGTGAGTTCCAGGACAGCCAGGACTACACAGAGAAACCCTGTCTCGAAGAAACTAAACAAAACAAAACAAAAAACAAAACAAGAAATATAAAGTAGGCGGGAGCTCCAATGACAATATAACCAATTCTTTTGTTTGTTTTATTTTGTTTTGTTTGTTTTGTTTTGTTTCGAGACAGGGTTTCTCTTTGTAGTCCTGGCTGTCCTGGAACTCACTCTGTAGACCAGGCTGGCCTCCAACTCAGAAATCCGCCTGCCTCTGCCTCCCAAGTGCTGGGATTACAGGCGTGCGCCACCACGCCCAGCTTAATCAATTCTTATATTTACTGTCTGCTTCAAACACCCCACTCAGTGCTAAAGAGGTAGCCTTCACAAGTTTATTTCAGAACCCCCTAAGTTAATGAAAAATCTGAATAATTCTGTCTATGAAAACATTCATGCATTTCACTTATTTTTAATTTTGTACATATTAAAACAAATGTCAATAATAAAATACCATTTATACAAATAATGGAGAAAACCAAAGATGTTATCAGACTATAAAAGAATAAAATGCCTCCCTCGGAGAGTTCATTAGCCAAGCACTGGGATCACGGAGAGCCTCGATGCCAGCCATCCTGGCTCAGCTCCGGAAGGCGCTACACCAGGCTGAGTGGAACAGGCAGAGAGCAGTCAAAAGCACAGTGCAGCAGAGAACCCACACTGCACTCCTCAGGAAGCCTCACGGGGAGGCAAATAATCTCCCAGATTAGGCGACAGGAAAGTGACACCCACCTAAAGTCAGAACTAAAGTAGAACATGATGAAACACTCCCCCACAGTGAAAACTCAAGAGTGTGTCCCACACAACCACAGGGAGAGACCATGAAACCTCCACATCCTATGTTAAAGTGAAAAAGCATCAAAGGTTAAGATGCTTTTCGCGCCGCCCGGTGGTACTGATAAAGTGCCTTCCAGAGGGGATGAAGGAGCCGAGCCCTGAGCTACCTGCTGGCTCACTGGCTCAGTGATGTTGTTTAAGGCTTCAGAGCCCAGTGAGGACAAACAGCAGGGGATCTGCAGCGACCCCTCACTCCCACAGGACTATTAAAGCCTGTTAAGACTTGATGGTGTTTTCAAAAATAAAACCACCCTTTTACATGTAATAATAATTTTCATAGTCTCTAACTTGTTAATTTCTGCTTTTACACTTATTTTCTTGCTTGCTTTATATGAAGTTTCTCCCCTGACCTCTTGCCTTGATGGGTAATTTTATTTTCCTTTTAAACTATGGAACAGAGAGTATTCCTGACTACACATCTGTGAGCACAACCTAAGTCATATTCCACAGGTTACAGTAACACAGGGAGTGCTCATGACTACATCTGTGTCAAAGCTTGTCAGTTTACATGTGATATGTAGTTATATTTTTCTAATAATCTACCATTCTATTTTTTGTCTTTGACCTTTGATATTTAGTTAATATTTTTGTAATGTCATTGATTTTTATTTTGTTTTAGATGTAAAGGCTTAAAAATACCTTCTTTTTTTTGGGGGGGGTTATTTTTTATTTTTTCGAGACAGGGTTTCTCTGTGTAGCCCTGGCTGTCCTGGAACTCACTCTGTAGACCAAGCTGGCCTCAAACTCAGAAATCCGCCTGCCTCTGCCTCCCAAGTGCTGGGATTAAAGGCGTGCGCCACCACCGCCCGGCAAAAATATCTTCTTAAATTTCCGAATGTTTTCTCTAAATGAATGCACTCTAAGAGCATTATATTAAAAATACAGTATGTTTGTTAACATCCCATAAAAAAATCAATTGTTACTGGATAATAAAGGTTTTATAGTAACACAATACAGTTGTGTAATTGTGCAAGATGAGTACTGGACCTTCACTACAGATATGATAGTCCACAGATGTGATATTTACACACAGGCCATGCACGCCCTCCGCTGTACTGTTTACCTAACTCTCCACTAATTACAACAGCTAACAAATTCGAGAGCTATGTAAGTATCTCTAATACTATGTTGTTTGGGGCATAGGCCTGCACACGTTTAGTACAGACTCACTTTTTTCTTCAATGTATTTGTGATCCAGCTGGTTGCTTCAGGGTCGTGGGACCTCCACGTGTGAAAAACTGACTACCGACTTCACTTTGGAGTGCTGCTATAAAGAGTTCAAACAATTTTCTATTTTTATCATATTATTTGATGTTCATGTGTATGTGATGCATATATGGACTGTGGTGAGGAGGCTTTCGGGAACTGAGTCCTTCCTTTCTCCGTGGGTTCCAGATCAAACTTGGTAGCAAGTACTTTTACCAAGCAAGCCATTTCACTGGCCAATCTTACATTCTTATTTGCGACAAAACTACACAAAGCCCCAGGCATTCACTGAGTTTGTTTTTCTACAAATGAAAAGAAGAGAATAATCCGTGATTTTGTAGGTCCTTCTAGAAGTCTGACCTGAATGTTCTAAAGTTAAGATGACTTTAGAGTACTGAAACACTATACAACAAACAGCCTGTAAACCTCAGTGTCCCGTCACTCCAACGCTCATTATTTATTTAAAAACTCCAAAACACGCCAGATTTCCTAAACACAACTCATACCTCACATCCCTTCACACAGGCTTTATCATCGCCATCATTATTACTGAGAAAAGGGAGGCCGTGGAAAAGCACCTGGAAAGCACCTGTTGTGTGAGAGTGAAGTCTGGAATTCAATTTAGCTCCCTAGGACCCAGGCAAAAAGCTAGATCAGTAGTATATAGTATAATCAGTATATTATATAAGTATAATCAGTAGATTATAGTAGGGGCCTATAATCCCAGCTCTGGGAGGCAGAGAGGAAGATCCCTGAGATCTGCTGGCCACCCAGGCTGGCTGCATCAGTGAGCCCTGGCTTCGGTGAGACACCGTGCCTCAAAAAGTAGGCAAAGAGCAACCGAGGAGGAGATCTGCCCAACCTCGACCTCTGACCTCTATATTCACACTCTGCACATGTACCTCCCCATGCCTACCCCCACACACACACACAAATATCATACCAAGTAATACCTTTTTACAACAGTTAATTTTGACAGTTAGAACTTGTTTTGACGTATAGTCTTGGTAAAGAGAATTCTCGAGAGGTTCTTCCAGTTGAGCCGATGTCAGTAGTTATTACACATAGGATTATCCATCTAACACTGTATCACCAGTGAACTGCTTCTTTTTTTTTTTTTTTTTTTTTTTGGTTTTTTTGAGACAGGGTTTCTCTGTGTAGCTCCGGCTGTCCTGGAACTCACTCTGTAGACCAGGCTGACCTCGAACTCAGAAATCCGCCTGCCTCTGTCTCCCAAGTGCTGGGATTAAAGGCGTGCGCCACCACCACCCGGCTAATGAACTGCTTCTTATAAACATACATAAGGTTTATCTTTTTATAAAAAGGGCTTATGTAAACAGTGGTTTATAAAGCCTATGGCATGGATGCCTTCAGACACATTTTTTTTTCTTTTTTTTTGGTTTTTTTGTTTTTTGTTTTGTTTTTTTGTTTGTTTGTTTTTTCGAGACAGGGTTTCTCTGTGTAGCCCTGGCTGTCCTGGAACTCACTTTGTAGACCAGGCTGGCCTCGAACTCAGAAATCCGCCTGCCTCTGCCTCCCAAAGGCTGGGATTAAAAGCGTGCGCCACCACCGCCTAACCAGTCACAAATGTTTAAAGTCACTCTGGTATAGTCCTCCAAGGATTTACTAAAGTTAACTTGAAATGCAGCAAGTCTGTGTGGAGTACAAGTATAAAAACCTAACTTATGCAAACTGCTAAGCATGGCAACAGTTAACGCTGGAGGCATTCTCAGAAATTCTGAATATAAGCCAACAATGGTTTAAATGGAAAAACCAAAACACTTGGGAGGGGAAGGGAATTTGGCACATATCACAAATATTTCTTGAGGGCCTTTACCTAACTAAAGCGGTCTGTACTTCACCCACAGCGGGCCAGGCCGAGGCAAGAGGTTTTTTTTTTTAAAAAAAAAAAAAAAAAAAAAAAAAAAAAAAAAAGGCCTTCACTATAAAATACTCTGCATAGCCTTTTTTCTAGTGCTCAGATTTCTGAGGGTTTAAGTCCATGGTGGGTTTGTGGGATGACAGAGGAGGTGCTCTCTAAATAGTCGGGCATGCTTGCTCTTAGGATAATCACCCGCGGAGAGCTCTGCTAAGTGTTACCGTCTAACCAGGTAATTACATTTCCGGAGATGAAAGGAGCGGTGTGTGAGTATACATATGCATTAGTGCGTCCTGAGTGCCCAGGAAGGACAAAAATGTCCCACCCTTTCATTAGAGACACACATGCAAGAAAATTTTCTTTTCCTTTGTCAAGGGGCAGTGGTGGCCCACGCCTTTAATCCCAGCACTTGGGAGACAGAGGCAGGCGGATTTCTGAGTTTGAGGCCAGCCTGGTCTACAGAGCGAGTTTCAGGACAGCCAGGGCTATAGAGAGAAACCCTGTCTCAAAAAAACAAACAAACAAAGGAAAAACAAAAAACAAAGGAAAGGAAAGAAAAAAGAAATCTAGGATTCCTTTTCCAAAATTACTCTTAAAAAAAACAATGTTTTAATTAAATTTACTACAAGCATAATACTCTGGGCCACAGTGAAGTGTGTATTTACCAAGTGGTCCCACATCAATTTTCTCTTGGTAATTTGTGTTAACACAAACAAACTTCTATTCTCTCAAAGCTTTGTTTTCCTTTTGAAATCTGTGTGGTAAGGTTCTGTGGAAAGTGCTGAGATAGGGGAGATCTTCCATAAGAGATCTAGGACGGAATGGACAATATGACAAGAATCAACAACAGAAACGATGAAGTGTTCAAAATTAGAAAGCTGTGTTTTGGCTTGAAAAGAGTGCGACTCAAACCCAAAACTGTCGTTAACTACCTATGAACACATACAGAAACTTGGGAGATGGCATCTCGTTTACTCGAGTTAATTAACTATTTGCAAAACTAACAGGCAAGTCACCAGTGTTCTCCTTTCAACTATGTGACTAACTGTCCAAGGCCCTGGAAGAGGGGAATTGACAGCGAACAAAAATCACAATCAAATTAAGTCGTTTCCAGGGAAGCTGTAAAATATTGGGGTGGAGGAGAAAGGGTGACACTATTCTTTGAAGTTATTTTTCACAGTGCCATTAGCTCTTCCTCCCAACACTTCCAGCAAAAGAAAAAATTTTTGATACGATCAAAACACAAAACAGACCACTAATGGAACTACTACTGTGCGAATACGAATATGGGCTCAACATGAACTCTTGCTCCATTTTAAAAGAATAATTATTTGCAAAGTAACTAGACAGGAAAACAAGGGGAAGCCACGGTAGTCTCTTCATAAAAGGAATACACTCCAGACTGCTGCGAGGGCACTGCTGTTGCCGCCGAGCTCAGACGGTCCACCTCCCCCGGCCTTCCAGTTTAGGCGGCCTGCCGGCCCGGAGGCCCGAAAGCAGCCCGGGCGCTCGCGTACCTGCTCGGCCGGCGCTCGGTCCATGGCGCCGGCGGTGGGCGCCGGCTCGGCTCTAGTCGGTGTGCGCAGCGCCGCGGGCCGCTTTCTCCATGGCCCCCCGCTCGGTCCTGTCGGGCTTCGTCCGCTCCGCTCCGCACCGCCGGCCGGACGCCCGATTCGGCTACGCCACTGGCCGGGGAGGCGGCTCCAGCTCAAGGCGGTGGAGGCAGCGGCCGCCCCGGGGAGGGATCATCTGGGACGGAAGCCGAGCGGGGCCGAAAGGGCGGAGGCGCAGTAGGAAATGGAGATGCGCAGAGGCGGGGATGGCGGAGGAGCAACCCAAGTGAGGGTGGCTGGCAGACAGCCAAAGCCAGGGGCACTGCCTGGTTGGGTGCCTGGAGCCCCACTCCTCCTAAGACGATTTACCTAGGAGGGTTGGGCTGCCTCGAACTCGGGACGCCTATGTTCACTTTGCCGGGACCTCAGAGACTTCCGGAGCCAAAACCTACTACTAGGATATTGGCTGCTCACTATTCCTGTGATCCTGTCAAGACTCTAAAAGAATGATAAGAACGAACAACTTTGCCCTCAGAAAAGTGCGCAAATAAATTGCACACAGAGAGTAGCCATGGGAAAGAAGCCCTGTTTAAAAAAAAAGATTAAAAAAAAAAAAAAAAACTCCACAAATAATGATTAACTAATGTTATTGTCCAGGTTCCAGACCCACATCTAGCCTAATTCCAGGTTGATTTTGCCTATTTGGAACCCTATTTGTACCCAAAAGCTGCATAACTACCCAAGAAGGGATTATCTTCTCCTCTGCTTTCCCCTTATAGTTAAGAATTGTTCCTTTAAATCTTCAGATCATCAGCTCCTTAAAGACAAGTCAGCCTTGAAACTAGACCCTACTGGTAGATTCCCTCTGGGGAGTTAGACAGCCTCCAACACACACAAGCTCTCCACAAGCTCTCTGGCTTGATAACGCCAGTCAGCTGAATTATATATACTTCAGTTTAGAAAGAGAGAAGAGTTCGCTGCTGTTTGGGTCACTGGTCAGGGGATCCATGTCTGGAAAAGGGAAAGAGACATCTAAGAAATTCGCTTTGTCATCATGCTTCAGGAGATGTTAGTAAAGCCCTTTTGGTTGTCCAGGTCTGAGAGGAGAGGGTGGTCTGTGAAGGTACTGACTATGCTACTGTGGCAGCTGGATTTCTGCCAGTTTAAAAGAATGCATTATGTCAACAGGACCTAAGACGGCTGGGCTGCAAGCATGATAGAGAGACATCTATGCCTGCCTGTACATGGAGAGTTCCATGTATTTGGTTTTGTTCCTCCACTATGTGCACACTTTTATTTCAAATGCACACGCATTTGTGCTGAAAATGTGCAGGCTTGCTCAGGATTCAATGACTGCAAAGGAACTTAAGGTTGTTCCACAAAACGAAGCTATTTATACAGGGTGGTTACATAAGCCAGCAGATGCTCAGCCTCCTTTCTGACAGGAAGATGAAATGTATTGTGTCCCTTCTGGTGGTCTTTGGCTGCAAGATACACAACCTAAGGAAAAAGTCATAAATGCAGTACAGTATTTTTTCCCCTTCTTTGAAGGATCCGTAAGAGGAAATTTAAACACAGAATCTCTAAATATCGTTCCATATTGTGTGGTTTTTGTGACTGAAATTGTTCTTGTTGAGAATATTCTAAGTCCAATATTTAGGCGAAGTGTAAGAATTGGAGAAACAAGAAGTGTCACAGTGCTACATTAATTTAATGTAATCCTATAAAGGATGCCTTTGGCTACTAGAAGAAAATAATACATCTATGGATAAGACAAAGATATTTAAAGAACTATTTTACAGGTGCTACAAATGACTTCTTTCCTTTAGCAACAAATGTTAATGCGTGCCAGGTGCCAAGTCCAAGGCTAGTCACTGGAAGGGAGTTCAGCAGTAATGAGACATGGTGAGGGCAAAGGCCACATCTGCCCTCTGGGCAAGACACACGCGGCACGCAGTTCCAAAGGAGAGGCGCTGTAGGTTCAGTAGGAATGGGGACTGAAGGCAGAGAAGGCAGACCTGCAAGAACAAGCTCTAAACAGATCAAGCAAATGGCGATCTGTCATGGAGATCCAGTCATGGAGGAGGGCACTGCTCCCGCTGCGTGGTAGGAAGAATGAGAGCCGCCTGGGCTAGAGGAAAGGCTAACCTGGAACTGACCTTCTAGCTTAAAGTCAAGGACAAAAAGGGGGCAGGTGGTTAGGCGTAGAGTTCAGCAGTTGGGGTCATGAGTTCAAATCCCAGCAACCACATGGTGACTCACAACCATCCATAATAAGAAATAAATAAAGAACCTATGGGCTGGAGCGAGCAGGGCCAGAGCAAGAGGGAGAAAGGGAAGGTGGAAAATAAATAAATAAATAAATAAATAATAAATAAATAAATTAATATATTTTAAAATGATGTGTGCATGCCATCAGAAATAAATTTTACAACAAAAGAAATGAAGTTGTAGCCGGGCGGTGGTGGCGCACACCTGTAATCCCAGTACTTGGGAGGCAGAGGCAGGTGGATTTCTTAGTTCGAGGCCAGCCTGGTCTACAGAGTGAGTTCCAGGACAGCCAGGGCTACACAGAGAAACCCTGTCTCAAAAAAAAAAAAAAAAAAAGAAAGGAAGGAAGGAAGAAAGGAAGGAAGGAAGAAAGATGTAAGAAAGAAAGAAAAGAAATGAGGTTGTAGCCAAATCTAGTTCTACCGTGCACACAGCCTTGTAACCCGGTCTTCATGAAGGCATAAAATGCTATCATTGTCTCCAATGATTACTGAAACTTCTCTTTTTCTACCAAGTATTTCCCTTACAAGTGGTAGTGTCCTCCCTGTCCATACTGACACCCAGCACATTACAAGTGCTCGGTAAGTATTTAGGAAGTCAGAAGTCACAAGCTTCTGGGGGACTGGCACTCTCAATTTGATACCCTGGAGGCTCAGGCAGGCAACCTTTTAAGAATTCCCTCTCATCAAACTCTAGGACATTATTTTTATTCTTATTCAATGGCTGTCCATCCAGCTTCTCCTCTGTCTATCCATTAAACTGTCTTATTTTTTATCTATATCAAAGCAAATGGTAGATTTCAGGATATCTTTTCTCTGGGGAAAATGGGTACATCTACAAACCTACAATTAGAAAAAGCAAGGCTTATCTGCACTGGTTTTGTTTGTTTGTTTGTTTTTTGCTTTTTGAGACAGGGTTTCTCTGTGTAGCCCTGGCTGTCCTGGAACTCACTCTGTAGACCAGAGTGGCCTCAAACTCAGAAATCCGCCTGTCTCTGCCTCCCAAGTGCCGGGATTAAGCACTGGTTTTTGTTTTTTGTTTTTTGTTTTTTTAATACCCACAAAGCTTTTCCTGGGAACTTGGATGTGTCAGTAAAGTCCCTGTATTCTCTTACTTAGACTCTGGGAGATGCTGTCAAAGTCGCTAAGTATTTCCTCCACAGCTCTCCCATGGCTGGAGGTTAGGAGAAGCATCTCTTCTGTTCTGGGGTGAAGGTGGAAGCTAGCAGAGTAACAGACCTCTCCAAAGCAGTACTTGTGAGAGTCATCATGTCCAGCACAACGCCACCACCATCACCATGGCCTATGGCGAGTGGTGGGATAACGGAGTCACAGCTCCAGGAATGTCGGAGCTGCTCTTGCATGCAGACAAGCACTCGTGTTAAGGTAGAAACCCCTGCTACCCTAGGTGTTGTCTTCCATATAACAGTGTATGGTGAATTAGTTAGCTAGATCTGCAAACAGTTAATGATGTGGGAGGCACTGGACAAGGTATGAGAATGCCAGCCAGAGTAAATGTGACACTGTTTCTGCTCTGGTGCAATTTACCAGCTCTTCTGGGAGTCAGACAATGAGCATGTTTTTAAAGGGTTACACTGATGAAGAAGATACTGTGAAGGAAATAAAGCCTTATTTATGGCAACTGCAGCTGGAGAGGGAGATGGAACCTTCTAGAAGAGATGATATCGGACCTGACACACACTCAAAGAAAGAAAGAAAGAAAGAAAGAAAGAAAGAAAAGAAAGAAAGAAAGAAAAAAGAAAAGAAAAGAGGAGAAGATGAAGGAACCAAAAAGAAGAAAAAATGCTGGAGAATCTGAAAGGAAATGGATGCAAATATAGAATGAATGAAGGGAAGAGAGGAATGCCTAGGGGGCCAGAGCTCAGACCAAGCCAGATCTGTGTGGTCTATGGGAAAGTATCTGAACTTAAAATCAAACACACACACACACACACACACACACACACACACATACACACACACACACACACAAAACATATGTGGAGGATTTTGGAAAGGTTTGTTAAACTTATATGCGTCATAAAGTTGAAAGGCTAATATCAGAATACTTCAGTCCTAAAAACAAATCTAATGTTTGTTCAAGAACTGGTTTATCCAATCACAAGTGTCTTGTTAAAATCTTTAAGTCTGATGAGATGGCCCAGAAGCAGCCCCAGAACCCACAGTAGGAGACCTGACTCTGGAAGTTGTTCACACAGGCATAAGCACAGAAATGATAAACTAGAGTTTAAAAAGTTTTGCGAGTTGAACCCAAGGCCCTGGTCATGTGGGTCAGGCGCACCAACACCCTCAGTCCTCTCAGTCCTTTGGGAGGCATTTTACAACCAGGAGACAACCTCTGGGGCAAAGGAGCCGGAGATCAGACAGAATAAGCCGTGGAAATCTCAAATCAGACCCGGCGTCTCTAAAAAGGCTACACCATACCTCTGGCCCATTTCAACTCCTCCCCTCGCCCTCTTTTCCCCCTCCCCCTCCCCTCCCCCTTTTACTCCCCCTCGTTTGGCTCAGCCGACTGGCCTCCAGTCTAGTTCCCAGACATTCCGGGACACACTCAACTTCTTAGTCTCCACTCTGCCTTGCTGCTTCTGTTGCCTGGAGCACTCATGCCGCTCTGCTCTTAACAGCGGGTTCCAGCCTTTGCTTGAGGCTCCTGCAGGAACATGCCTTTTGAATGAGGCTCTCTCTGGTCGCCTTTAATCTGGGCGGTAATCCCAGCTACTTGGGCTACAGACGCAAAGAGGATCTCAGGTTCAAGTCTGCGAGGGACAGGGTTGAAGCCGAGCATGAGCAGTTCAGCGAGACCCCGTTTCAAGATAAACAGTCAAGAGAGGGCCTTGATGGGAGAACACATGCACGGGTTCTGGGTTCAAGCCCCAGTGTCATAAAACACACCACAAAACGGCATTGCCTCTTGGCTCCTGGCCTTTTCTTTATGGGTCTTAACACTCTTTGTCCAGCTAGGCATTTGGTGTAGTGGCCATCAGTTTCCATAGAAGTACCATGAAAACAAAGGTTTTGTGTTTTGTTTGCTGGGTGTTTGGGTTTTGTCCACTGCTGGGTATTTCCTGTGTTTAAATCACCACCAAGCACACAGTAGGCCTTCAGCATATACTCACAGAGTCTACTATAAATAGAAGCTCTGGGCATGTGTCTTAATCAATCTAAAACCCTCTGGGACAGCCTTGTTAAATAAGCACTCTTATCTCCTTCACTTTAGACTCTGCTTCCTACTGAGCTGGCCCCTCCCAGACTGAAAATCATTTCATCTATTTCCTGGATTCAGGAAGTTCAGGATTTCATCTATTTCCCCCAGCTTGGGCCAATTCTGAAATTCCGCCTTAAAATTCCCCTCGTTTGTGCCACAGCCTGCCTTAAGCTGTTTGTGTACTGTGGACAATTATCTATGCAATGGACTTTTTTTTTTTTTTTTCTGTGGGTGTAGATTCCTTGGTAACAGTGTTAGGTAATAATGTTTGTTGATTGAATGCACGAGCTTGCATTTATAGATGACTCAGAGTCCCCAGAAGTAAAGAAGAGTGGTAACTAAACGGTAGGTTTTAATTTATAGCTTAAATCCTTTGAGCTATACGCTGTGTGACTAAACTAAAAGCAGACGATAATAAAACCCCCAAATGATGTGTGGATGATAAGGTCAACTTACAAAGACCAACCACAACAACATCCAAACCCTGGAGCATAGGGAACAGCAAGTTGAAAAGGAAATCGCTTGCCACGTAAGCGGACTCCAGAATAAGATTTTTAAACAGTTAGTCATAGCATTCATTTTATGGCAGTGAGTTCTTCGGGTCAGCCTGGCTAGAAGCAGGAAACAGCTTCCAAGGTTTACGAGAGTCTGAATGAGAATGGCTCCCGTGGGCTCACATGTTTGAATCCTCTGTTGGTGGAACTGTGTGGGAAGGCGTCATAGTTAGGGTCACTATGCCTGGGATGAAAGCACACAACCAAAAGCAAGTCGAGGAGGCAAGGGTTTATCTGGCTTATGATTTCAGTCCCCGAAGGAAGCCAGAACAGGAACTCAAACAGGGCAGGAACCTGGAGACAGGAGCTGATGCAGAGGCCATGGAGAGGTACTGCTCACTGACTTTCTCCTCCTGGCTTGCTCAGCCTGCTTGCTTATAGAACCCAGGACCACCAGCCCAGGGATGGGACCACCCACGGGCTGAGGGGTGGGGGGGAGCAGTCAATCACTAATTAATAAAATGCCCTACAGGCTTGCCTACTTACAGCCCAATCTTCTGAAAGCAATTTCTCAACTAAAGATCCCTCCTCTCAGATGACTCTAGCTTATGTCAAGCTGTCATAAAAGTAGCCAGCACAGAGGACTTAGGGGGTGTGGCCTTGTTGGAGGAGGTGTGTCACTGGAGGTGGGCTTTGAAGTTTCAAAAGACAATTCTAGCTCTCTCCCTCCCTCTCCTTCCTGCTACCCCTTCCGTCCCACCTTCCGGCCACCCTCCCTCCTGGTGGTTGAGTCTCCAGATGTGAGTCCTCAGTTATCGGTCCAGTGTTATGCTGCCGTGCTCTCCGCCGTGATCACCGTGACTCCAGCCCTCAGAAACCAGGGTCCCCAGATTAAATGCTTTCTTGGATAGGTTATCTTGGACCCGGTGTCTCACTTTAGATTATTTTCATAACCCATTGCAAGACTCAGTGCTTCTTCAGAAGACATCCCTGTGACAGTGAGGACATCTCTGATGGCTTCTGTTCCTTTGGAAGTGTTTTGTGACCTGACTGGAAAAATCTCTCTCAACTCAGTACTTCTTTGCCTTTATAAATGAATACGTGACCTAGAATTTTCGAGTCAGTGGCTCGTGACGGCAGCTCCTCAAACCTATGTTCTTTCTGGGATGTCTTTTCTAAACCGGCAGGAACTCGGATCTATGGTGATCCATTTTTGCGTGTACCCTCTTGCCAGCCTTGGTATATCATTAGGTTTCCTTGAAGCTTCTAAGCAGTGTTACTGAGCACCGCGACCACCATCCACAGAGGAAACATAGGAAATGTCACTGAAATAGCCAAAAGTGGTGGAGATAACCCTCATAGGGAAAAATTTCTTGCTCCAAATGACAGAATTCGGGGTTTCCTTTTCTTGAGTTTTAAGTGGTTTTGTATAAATTGACCAAAGCAATAAAAAACAAACAAACAAACAAACAAACAAACAAACCAAAACCAGAATAAAAAGAAAAATATCAACCACATCTCGTCTTTCTAACACATGGAGGAATTTTTTTTTTTTTTTGGTTTTTCAAGACAGGGTTTCTCTGTATAGCCCTGGCTGTCCTGGAACTCACTCTGTAGACCAGGCTGGCCTCGAACTCAGAGATCCACCTGCCTCTGCCTCCCAAGTGCTGGGATTACAGGCGTGTGCCACCACCGCCCAGCATGGAGGAATTTTTATAGTTTCCGTTTTTCTGAATGCATAGACAGTAACATGACCAGTTTGCAGGCACTTAGACCTATTACACAATACCACTGTCTAGAAATACGGTAGAAAGAAACCATTACTCTGGGTGCTAGAACTTGACTGAACATCTGGGAACTTCAGAAGAGCCTGGAACAGACTAGAAGGATCTAGTCTCATGACTGATTCCAAAGGGTGCTATCCACTTAGCCCCTCAGGCCCAGCACACCACCACTGACCCCAACAGAATAGGGCTTCTTCTGTCTAATTCAGGAGCAGTTGGAGTCTTAATGGGGACAGTTGTGGCTAGTCCCCCTCATTCGCCAAAGTCCTGAAGCCCTGTCTTTTTATCTGGATCAGGGGGTACAAAGTATGTGTGTGTTTGAAGAAAAAAGTAGCAATCATACAAATTCCAAAACTGTTTTAGAAATACACAGATTATGTCAAAACTCCCCATCGTGGTTTCATCCAATTCCACTCTGCAACAAAAGTCAACAAGGAACGCCAGCTACCTCGGAAGCCTCAGGTTCTCCCCCACCTTCCGCCGTCAGCAGGCAGACGCTTACGGAAGACATCTAGAGCAATCCTCACTTGCTGCTTCTGGCTGCCCTGTTGCTTCACTTTAACTGGTAGCGAAGGAGTCATTCTCTCATCCAGCTGGCCCAGAGGCCTCGAGCTTTGTAGCTGGGCCAAGTTCTAGCAGGTTCCACATCGCAGGCTCTGAACTGGTCAGGATTTCCAGAGAAGCAAGAAGAGCCGCAGCCCCTGGCGGTCGACAAACAATCCCATCTTACCAGTCTTGTTCAGGACTGAGGCCTTTGCAGAAAGCGTCTCATTTAGCCTTGACCACACTTCCTGGGGTGGCTATCGTTGCCTGGTCTTGTTTGTTTGTTTGTGTTTATTTTTCCCTCAGAAGGGGGTGGCTGTATATCTTAATTAGCTTGCACAAACTCCTTCCCCAGTGGATAGGTGGCAAGGCTGAACTGTGAAAACCAACAAATGAGTTTGCATACTACTGACGAGACCTCCCGTTCCCGAAGGTGAGACTACAACCTCTGACGATTGTTTGCCTCAGACTCAGGAAATAGACGGGCCTCCTAAAGGGTATTCTTCTCACTTCCTCTGCTTGGAACGGAATGACTCGCACCCAACACTCACAGTCTAGGGCAAGCTATCTACTCCCCCGTGTTAACCAGAACTGCCTTAGCATGAAAAATAACCTCAAATCAATGTCATGACCAGACTCAGACAAAAAGAGGAAGCAAGGCTTGTGGGGGGGAGGAGGGGAGGTGGGGGGGAGAGGTCCTTCCAGCGTTCCTCAAGCCCCTCTGTGGCAGGAGGAAATGGCTTTGGATGGCCGGTTAACTGGAGGCCGAGAGGAACACAGCAGGGTCTGCAAAGCCGCTTGAGGCAAAATCCGGAGATCTGGGCCTAAGCCTATCTATGTCCTGGTTGGACAAGGAGACTGGGCCACGTAGTTCTGAGAACTAAGGCAAGAGCAGCACAGAGTTTGAAGCTAGCCTGAACGACAGAGCGTGAGATCCTGCCTCAAGTTACTCTATCAAGGGGGCGGGGGTTGGTGGTTGGGGGGGGGGGAGACTATGTAGGCCCCTTTGGGGACAATAGATCAGGAACTGCTCTGTTCTAAATGAAGGAGGAAGGAGAGGCCGGAGGAGGAAAGTTGAAGGGTTAGGGGTGGGCAGAAAGGAAAACAAACGAAAAGGAGAAATGAGTGTCCAGTGCAACGGAGAAAAAAAAAAAAAGGCCGTAGGCGCCCCGGCTGGGTAGGAGGCTGTCTGCTTGGTAGGCAGTGTGCTAGTTCCCAGCCTGCAGCACCCAGGGCACCTGAGCCTTTACAGGAATGGAGTGGGTGGGGGAAGGGCTTCCTGGCAGAACCTCCCGCACACAGGTCTTCCTGCAGATCCGGCATCCTGGTCTCCCTCTCGTCTTCTCTTCCAGTCAGCCACTCTTCCAACCACGAGCCACCTTCACGCCCTCCTACTCAATTTTCCCACTCATCGGAGGCAGCCTCGCCCTAGAGCCTGAGTGTTTGCTTTGCTTGGTGCTAGGAATGGGACAAAATGGTCACAGCATGCTCACTGAGGTCAGAGCTTAGAGGCCAAAACCTGAGGGCATTGCAGCTAGCACTCCCATGGCGCAATCGCCCCAAGCTCTTGTTCCGGTTCCCAAGACCCTGCGGCGATGAACCCGACGGGATGGGGTCCGGGCTACCACTCGCTTTCTTCTTAGGTCCAAATTGGTTGTTTTGTTTAACTTTTGTGTTCCTGGCATGGTGTGTTGGTGTGTTTTGTGTGGATTTGGTTACAGGAGTAGGAAAGCTGGGAGTGGGGATACGTCTGGACGGGGAAACCCAGATGAAAACATACAGTGCCATTCCACAGTGTGACTTCGGGACGAGGAAAGGCCACTTTGAGAGAGCATGTTGATCAAATGCTGCTGGACGGGCGCCCAGAGCTCATGCTGTCAGGTCACGCCACCTGACACGCGATGATGTGGATGACTCACGGCTCACCAGGATCCAAACGTTGCATCATCACACTCGCGAGCTGACGACGTGTGTGTCTCAGGATACTAAGAGGATACACAAGAAGGCGAAGTCGGAAATGGAGCGGCACAGAAGGACATTTCCACGACCAATTAGCCCAGACTCCTCAACACGGCAGTCAGTATCCACGCGGCTGACTTTGCTAAAAAAAAAAACCTTCTTTGTGGAAAGGCTTCTGGGAAGGAGGTATAGGGCCTGGGTGCAGAGCGACTGTCACAGCTAACAGAAAAAGGTGCAGGCGGATTTTCAAAGTAATTTTTACAGTCCGGAGCATGGACGGCTTACTTTGCTTTGGCTTTGGTCTCTCGAACTGGGGTCTCATCTGTGTGGCCTCTCCGACCACATGCTGCTCACCAGCTGGAGCCCCATCGTTCCCCTCATTCATCTAACAAATAGACAGGTCCTTTTTTTATTCCCAACTAGAAGCACATAGAGAATTTGGTGATTTTATCAAAGTGTTCCTAGACCTGTTGTACACTACCATGAACTGTATCTGCAGGTCATTGACAACAGGCTTAGGTTTAGAATGAGCCAGATTGGAGGCTTTGAGGCTTGTCACACCAAGGTCAGGTGGAGAAACTTGGCCCTATGTACAATGGAAATAATAACTGTACTAGCTTCTCAGGCTAACTGTGAGAAATGGGCGAGTCGATTTCCTCAGAGAGATGAGGGGGGAATACGTGAAGGAGCACCCACCAGACAGGAGGAGCACTGCTGACGGCTTATAACATCATTAATTTAGAGTTCGTTGGTAAAGAAGGTTTAGGAATTACAGACTTGAAACAGATAAAACACATGAAGATATGACCCTTGAAGGTTCTACTCACTTTGGTGAAGATCTCCATGGAGTGCAAGGGTACCAGTGGCTTTTCTAAGGCCGTGCTTGGTTGATGTAAAATAAGCAGTGCCTTTAGGACATTCAGAGTATTCCCCAATAAGCGCCTCTTCCTACTTCTAGAAATGTCTCCCTTCATCCAAAGTGAAGCCCACGCACTCAGCTTTGCTCTCCATCTCTGCCCCCACAGCCCCTGGAAAACACTGGGCTGCTGCTCCTCTCTGGGGAGTCACCCTCTGGGGATACTTCATGCAAGCCCGATCCTGTGATACCTGACCTAAAGTTCTGTTTTCTCTCACACAGAGTCATCTGTTATTGAAGGTGACACGACAGCTTTTCCCAAAGAATCCCATGATGTTATCCCAACATTTCTGACAGCCTTGGAATTTTCCAGTGCTTGCTGGGAGAATTTGGTCACCAAGATATCACATTCTGCCCTATGTTAATGGTTTGCTTAAATCATTAACAAATTTAAGTGAACTTAAATTCTTGAGAAAACTGAAGGAAGTCCTAAATCAGCTCAACAGTATCAAATATCAGCTTCTGGCTCAGCAATCTTGCCCTATTATTTTATAAAGAAAGACTCTGACATCCAGTACTGACTGTTTTCTTTGGCTAGTAAAACACATACAAGCTTTGACACTTTTGGGGTGGGGGGCGGAGACAGGGTTTCTCTGTATAGCCCTGGCTGACCTAGAACTTACTCTGTAGACCAGGCTGGCCTCAAACTCAGAAATCTGCCTGCCTCTGTCTCCCAAGTGCTGGGATTAAAGGCATGCACCACCACAGCCCAGCTGACACTTTTTTTTTTGGGGGGGGGGGGAGTTCGAGGCAGGGTTTCTCTGTGTAGCCCTGACTGTCCTAGAACTGATTCTGTAGACCAGACTGGCCTCGAACTCAGAAATCCTACTGCCTCTGACTCCCAAGTGCTGGGATTAAAGGCGTGTGCCACCACCACCTGGCTGACACTTATTTTTAATAATTCTTCTTATGAAGATATGTAATATTCTACTACCTAATAAGAGACACAAGGTAAAGAGACAAATGAACAGATTTATTTTTTAAGATTTATTTATTTATTATATATACACTGTAGCTGTCTTCAGACACTCCAGAAGAGGGCATCAGATTTCATTACGGATGGTTGTGAGCCACCATGTGGTTGCTGGGATTTGAACTCAGGACCTTTGGAAGAGCAGTGAGTGCTCTTAACCGCTGAGTCATCTCTCCAGCCCAAATGAACAGATTTTTAAAGCAACAAGCAAAGTGTCAGGTGATGGAGGCAGAGGCAGGGCATGCCTTTAATCTCAGTACTTGGGAGGCAAAGGCAAGTGGATCTCTGGGAGTTCGAGGCCAGGCGGTCTACAGAGTCTGCTGAAGCTCGCTTGAGTCTACTCTGTCCCTTGGCAAGTTGAGGAGGGGACATTTGCAACCCATTTTCCACAAAAGGCTAAGTCAGTGTATTTTTATTGGAAATCAAATAGTATTCAGACAGTTGAACATTTGTTGTCTTGGCTGATTTGTTATCATAAAAGAGAGAGCATTGAGACCAGTCCTGAGACTGAAGACTCCTTTGTACATGAGGTGTTCTGTTCGCCACTGGTTGTCACTTGGCACCAAGGTCCAGACTGTACCTAGGGATGATTCTTCCTCCCGCTCCCTCCCTCTCGCCCTCTTGCCCTCCCTCCCTCCTTCCGTTAAAATTTTCTTTTTATCATTTTGTGTATATAAGTGTTTGCCTCTCTCTCTCTCTCTCTCTCTCTCTCTCTCTCTCTCTCTCTCTCTCTGTGTGTGTGTGTGTGTGTGTGTGTGTGTGTGTGTCCTATATAGGTGCCAGGAATCAAATCTGTACGACTCCTCTGAGAGAGCAGCAGTGTTCTTACCTATTGTGCCGGCCCTTCAGTCCCTGCTTCCTCCTTTGAAACAAACTCTCCTCCCTGACTGTCCTGACTGTCCTGACTGTCCTGACTGTCCTGACTGTCCTGACTGTCCTGACTGACTGGCATACACACCAGACTGGCCTCGGGCTTGTAGACATCTTCCTGCCTCTGCCCCTTTGACTCCTGAATGCTGGGGCTTCATGCACTAGCCCTGGCTGGAATACTAGAACAACATATTTTTTCTCTTTCCTTCCCTATCTATCTATCTATCTATCTATCTATCTATCCATCCATCTATCTATATATCATCTAGCTAGCTAGCTAGCTAGCTAGCATCTATCTATCTAGCATCTATCTGTCATCTATCTATCATCTATCATCTATCTATTATCTATCTCATCTATCTACCATCTATCACCTATCCATCACCTATCATCTATCTATCTATCTATCCATCCATCCATCCATCCATCCATCCATCCATCCATCTATCCATCCATCCATCCATCTAGCTATCATTTCCTTGGTTTCTGGCTATCTAAACTCTAGTCTTCATGCTTTCATGACAAGTGCTTTATCCACTAAGCCATCTCCCTCCCCCCACCTCATTTAATTTTTTATTACATGCAGAATTTTATTTTTTTATTTTATGTGTGTGGATGTTTTGCCTGGATGCATGTGTATATACCATGCATGTATCTGGTGCCTCAGAGGCCAAAAAAAAAAAAAAAATAGAGGGTGTTGGCTCCCTGGGACAGGAGCTTCAGATAGCTGTGAACAATTATGTGCTCTTAACCGCTAGGCCGTCTCTCTAGTGCCATAGGATAATGTTTCTTATCATGGGGAACCATACATTTGTTGACCAGAATATCCTTGCAGGTAGCATTTTCCACTCATTTCCCTTAGCCAAGTGTTAGCAATTTAAACTCATCAGAGTGGGTATAGTGGCTGAGGCCTGGAGTCTCAGTGTTTGGAAGGCAGAGACAGGAGGATCAAGAGTTCAAGGCTAACCCAAGCTACATAGAACACTGGTTATCCTAATTAAAACTGGGGTGGGAGGGACAGCCTCACCACAGGTGTTGAGGGAATCCCATTCTTATCATTCCATTAACTCCTTCCCATCTCAGTCTCTGCCCCAATCAGTCCTCTGCCTCCAGCAGCTGCAACTCACAAGTGTGGTCGCCAGAATCCGTGCTGGCTGAGGATGTGCTGACAGCTAATGGTGGCACCAAGGTCTCCAGCGTTATGGGCCATCATCCATCCTCACAAACATACAAAGACAAGGCTCTGAGACCTCTCTCTAACCCTCCTCCTCGGGGATGCTCAGCTTTCCTTTCTCTTGGTCACTTGTGATTCTGACACTGACTCCTGCCAGATTATTCATTCCACTTGCCCGGAATCTCACCTTCTATAGTTCCTTTACTCTTTCACATCACCTCAGATAGACACAGGTGTTCCTATGTCTTCCTCAAGGAAATGTCAAAATATTTGGACACAACAGCAAAGATTCTGTTGTCACACAGTAAAGCAAAGAGCACACATCAGTTTGTCCCCTCTTATTCTTCTTATTTCTTCTTTCTTCTTATTTTGGCCCCAGCCCCTTCTTTCTCTTCCCTAACACCCTCAGAAAGCAAACATTCTCCCTTTTTATTAATATGCAGAGCTCAGTATCATCTGTTTCTACATCGAACTCACATCCTGATGCACTTTTTTTTTTTTTTTCCGAGACAGGGTTTCTCTGTGTAGCCCTGGCTGTTCTGGAACTCACTCTGTAGACCAGTCTGGCCTCGAACTCAGAAATCCTCCTGCCTCTGCCTCCCAGTAATCCCCTTTACTGGGATTAAAGGCGTGCGCCACCACCGCCCAGCCCTGATGCACTTTTTATTTGTTGTAATAGCTTCCTAAACAGTGGCCATTGGCTTCAGACGCACCGCACATTTGCAGAGATAGTAAACTGGCTTTTACAGGCTGGGAGGCACATAACACTATAATAGACTTCTTGCTTAGCATGTTAGCATGTTATTCCTGGGTTCTAACAAAAACCAACCATCTAGTCAACCAACCAACCAACCAACTAGCCAACTAACCAACCAACCAACTAGCCAACCAACTAACTAACCAACCAACCAACCAACCAACCAACCAACCAACCAACCAACCAATCAACTACCAAAAGTATATGTTAAAAAGGATCAAATGACCAGGCAGTCAGAGTACAATCCCCCATCTTGTAGGATTAGTATCACCTGGAACTCAGTGGACCTGGATCTCAGATCTCACCACAGACTTCTTGTTTACAAAGCCATGTGGTAATCGCTCTAGATGCTCGGTGTATAATTAGTGGGTGAATAGTTTAGTGGAGTGCCGCTGAGGCTGCAGCTCTGTCTGGATTTGCCAAAGGCTCTGGGACTCAAGCTTTTGACCACACCTTCTCCCCTGTCTATGGCTGTGGCCCTACTCCATTCCCAAGACGCATCTCTTTGGAGGATGCTTGGGCAGCACTTTGTGGGAATTTCAGGATCAACCTTTTTGCTTGGTCCTTTCTTCTAGAAGGTGCTCACTGGTTAAACTGTTGACTGATCTGAGCACTGGAAGACAGCTGTGCTGCTTTATAGGGTCCTCTCCCCTCTCCCCTCTCCCCTCTCCCCTCTCCCCTCTCCCCTCTCCCCTCTCCCCTCTCCCCTCTCCCCTCTCCCCTCTCCCCTCTCCCCTCTCCCCTCTCCCCTCTCCCCTCTCCCTGTACTGGCTCTCTAGTTATTGCCCTTCCCCCATTCTGTTTGCATCTTACATGCACTTCTCCTATTGCGGTAGATTTTTAGTGTTTTGCCCATGTAACATACATGCATAAAAGTTAGCAGATAGGATCTACATGTATTGAGAAGAGGCAGTGCTTGCTTTTCTGAGCCTGGGTTACCTCATTTAACTTAGTATTTTTCCACTTCCATCTGTTCTCTTGAAATTTTTACTTTTCTTTACAGATGAATAAAATTCCATTGTGCACATGTTATCCACCTTTTGATTGAATCTAAGTTGGCTTCAGTTCCTAGCTATTGTGAGTCCATCAGCAGTAAGCATGGATATGTAAGTATCTCTATGGTGGGATATAGAGTCCTTTGGATACAGGGTGGTGTGGCTGGGTCATATGGTAGTTCTATTTCTCTTAGTTACTGTTCTATTGCTGTGAAGAGACACCAGGGCCAAGGCAACCCTTATAAAAGCAAGCATTTAACTGGGGGGTTGTTTACTGAGAGCAAGCATCCAAACAAATGAGCTCTTGAGGGCCATTCTCATTCAGACCACCACACTATTTTTAGGTGTTTGAGAGATCTGCATTGGTCTCCATAGTGACCACAGCAATTTAACATACTAACAGAAGCCGGGCGGTGGTGGCGCACACCTGTAATCCCAGCACTCTGGGAGGCAGAGGCAGGCAGATTTCTGAGTTCAAGGCCAGCCTGGTCTACAGAGTGAGTTCCAGGACAGCCAGGGCTATACAGAGAAACCCTGTCTCAAAAAACAAAAAACAAAACAAAACAAAACAAAACAAAAAACCCAAGCATACTAACAGCCTATAAGGTCCTTTCCCCCGACATTCTTGCTAGCATGCATTGTTTATTTTATTGATGATAGTCATTCTGAATATGGTGAGATGGAATCTCAAAGTAGTTTTAACTTAACTAATAGTGGAGGGTGTTGAACATGTGTTAGCCATCGTGTTTCTTCTTCTGAGAACTTTTTGTCCCCTTTATTGGCCTGTTTATTGAGTATGTCTAAAAGAGAGCAGGGTCAAATTTAGAGATCTGTCTGCCTCTGTCTCCTGAGGCAAGGACTAAAGGCTTGCACCACCCCCCCACCCCACCCCCACCCCCGCCCAGCTTTTGTTTCAATTCTTCTTATGAAAGGACATGTGCTACACGTCCATTGTGCCTGGCTTCTTCTACTTGCATTGTATCCTCCACTTTTGTTGAGTGTAGACACAGGTTTTCTTCTTTTTATGGCTGAACAATGCTCCGCTGTATAAATACACCACATTTCCTTCACCCACTTAGTCATGGCTGGGTGCCTCAGCTGAGTCCACGCTTTGGTTTCTGCGACTAGTGTTTCAGAGAATGTGTGAGTGCGTTTTGTTTTGTTTTGTTTTGTTTCTCGGTTTCTAGCACTTCACATGAACTGAACCATACGGTGTGTACCCGTTTGTAGGTCTGGCTTCTTTCTCGTCCACGTCGATGTGTGTACTACCATTTCATTCTTTTTCAGCACAGGAGAGCGTCCTGCTGAACGGACTCAACTGTAATATGCTTCTTCACTCGCGGCTGTTGGATTGTTTAGAGCTATCATAATAAGGTTATCCTTTTATACAAGCCTTTGTACGGACAGCTGCTTTGGTTCCTTTGTTAAAATATTTTTTGGTAGGAAAATGTCTGTGTACTTTGGTAGGTATGCTTATATACATTAATTCAGAAAGACATTTCTAGACTCGGTTCTTGATTTTCTGTAGAAATTTCAGTTGCTGGCTGTTCCCACAGAAGTTGGATTGTCCAACCCCCTCTTCTTCATTTCCGTTTCTGTGCGGCTCAACTGGAATAATTACTTTTCCAATACCCTCTGCATCTGGGGCCAGTACATGTGGCTCCGACTGTCTTGAGGACTTGGAAAGAATTCATTTGGGAATGAGAAGTTAACGTGGGGATTCTGAAGATGTAAGAAAAGGATTCCTTGGTTTCCCCTGATGATGCCTCTTCCTGTGGATGAAGCCCAGGAAGACAAGGAGCACCCCTACCTTCAGTCTGACTGCTCCTTCTCCTCCACAGTCGGGCTGTCTAGCACACTAAAGTCCTTGAATGTTCTTTTGTTCTTTGCCCAGAATAGAGAGTGTCTTTCCCCAAAGATCCCCTGTCAGGTCCTCTTTCCTGAAGCCCATGGGTGGCTGGCTGAGGGAGTTGTGGAGGAAGACGCTGTGAGGCTTGCGCTGCCATGTTTGGGGTCACTGTCAATACGGTGGCGGATCCAGGTCATGAGGATTAGGGGCCTTTTCTTTAGTCTTGTCTAGAGAAGGCTACAGGCAAAAATGTAGATCTTCTGAGACACCAGAGAGGTTCAGCAGACATTTTAAGAGGAGGAGTCATCACAGCGGAGTGCTGAGAATGTAGGGGAAGGGTGCTAAGGGGCCCCGGTTCCAGTCATTCAGTTTGCCTGTGAGCACGAACAATGCGACGCACTATCAAGATACCGAACACACCCTACACGGTGACCCAGTTTGGCGCCCCTTTGCCTCCGAGTGTTAGGTTTGAAGAAACGTGGCGGTGAAGAAATCATTCTCATCCTTGTGGAAGCAGCCATTAAGCAGGTAACTGTACACTAATAGAAATAAGTATTGCTATCACTTAGTCTCCGTTCAACATGGGCTATTGGACACGGGGTCTGCCTTGAGCAAACGAAGCTTGAAGTGGTGCCCTATAACAGAACGTACTCAGTCCCCAAAACAGACCCTTAAAAGATTCGCTAGATCAAAGAGAACAGTGTGCTCCAGAACCCTGAGGCGGAGTAGGTACAGGTTGGCCAGCCAGTTGCAGCACAATGAGCTGAGATAAGCCCCGGGGCGGTAAGTGGAGAGCAGGTTGGCCAGTGCTGGAAGCCCAGGTCAGGGCTGGAGGCTGGATCCTCACAGTGCGAGCCACTGAAGGACTTAAGTAGGACACATTTGAAATTAAAAAAAAAAAAAAAATCTCTCTGGTTGCTATGTGAGAGAATGGATCGGAAGGGTAGATCTGAAGGGAAGATCGGAAACCGCCTTGAAGGTAAAGGAAGGCAGAGAAATAGGCCAGGCAAAGCGAAGAGTGAATGTGAAGTACTTAGCTATGCCAACGACCTTGAGCCGTGTAGTTAGGAGGTGAAGAGGGGACTGGGGGGCGGGGGTTGGGGGTGGGGACAGAGTGGGAGATGTGAGCAGACAACCAAGACAGATTAGCATTACATAATGCCTCTTCAGCCATATCATTTTCATAATGACAAGAGCGATACAACCCCAATAGTAAACGATTAGGCGCACTCGGCGCTGGTGAGGCAACCATTATCTGCTCTTTCTGTGGATGATTTCATGTCATCTTTCTTTCCGCTGTTTCATAATAAACTGCCCTAGAATATAGTGCTTAAAACAACCAGAGCACGCACTCAGCCTGCTCCAGAAGCTGCTGCTTAATTGAGGCTGGGAGTGGCACGGGGTGTGCGACGTTCCATTTGCTGTCAGCTAGGGCACCTCGAGGTCTGAGCGCTCTGGCACAGGTTGGCGTTGGCGGTGCCCTCTCTTCTGTTATTGTGCCGCACGTCTTCTAATGCAGTGCATCTGCTCAGTGCCCAACTCTCCGCTGTGCTGAGCTCCTGCTGAATTTGTCGTCCCACCAGCAACGTTGGGAAGGACAATCTGCCCAGCAGGTTCTCCATAAATGTTCACAGAATGATGAACAGAGAAATGAATTCGGAGGGTTGAGTCCATGGTAGTGCAAGTCTAATCCCAGCACTTGGGAGGCAGAGGCAGGAGGATTGCTGGTGCTCTAAGTTCAAGTTGAGCCTGGGTGTTTCTACATAGAGTGCTCCAGCACAGACAGGGCTATATTACAAGACCCCGCTTAACCAAAACAAAACAGAAATGAATTCTGATCCTCACAAGTAGAATATTTTCTTTCATCAAATAATAAAGTTTTTCTTCTGTTCCAGTCCTCCTAATGATTGGAATTTTGTGATTATTTTATTAGGAACTTTTTGGATCTCTCTCTCTCTCTCTCTCTCTCTCTCTCTCTCTCTCTCTCTCTCTCTCTCTCTCTCTCTCTCTCTGTGTGTGTGTGTGTGTGTGTGAGAGAGAGAGAGAGAGAGAGAGAAGAGAGACAGAAAGAGAGAGAGTGAGAGTGTGAGAGTTTTGCTCAGTTTCCCTACTTAGAACTCAAAGAACTACCCAGAACGAGTCTAAGCTAATATCCCTAGAAGTGCTCCCCGTGATAATTATCATAACACATTCTTGAGGTAAACACTCAGTTCCTATTATTGTCACATGTGATGGAGTTCCCATGGTTACTAGACTCTGGGTGCATTCTTAGATTGCTATTGTGGTTTACAGAGGTTCAGGACAAAATATTGGGTGGGAAAATAGTGGTGAGCCTATAGACAAAGGAATGACATGGTCTGTGAGTGGTTCTGAAGCCAGCTGTAGCAAGTACATGTGACATGGGAGTACAAGGTGCAGATTCAGGGTGGGAGTAGAGGCTACCCCCTACCACAGGCCCCCCCCTTTTTTTTACATAAGCCGGTCTGGGTAAAAAGAGGGGGAGAATGGGAAAGCAGTCTGAGTCATTGGCTACATAGAAACAGAGATGGAAAAACAGGAAAAGGAAAGACAGTTTTAACACCCCCCCCCAGGCCAGGCATACACCTTCATCCCCAGCACTTGGATGCAGAGGCAGGTGGATCTCTGTGAGTTCAAGGCCAGCCTGATCCACAGAGAGGGTTCTAGGACAGCCAGGACAGAGAGCCACCTTGTCTCAACAAACAAACAAACAAACAAACAAACAACAAAAGAATAAAACAAAACTCAGCTACCCTTTTCTCTTTTAAAATGTAATCTCCTGATTACCTTCCTGAGTCTGTTAGTCTGCTGACCAACGTGCAGTGCCTGAACTCAGCCCAGGCCCATTAAATGTCTGTCACCACAGGCTGCAAGGTCATTTCTGAGTGCACAGCCTTGCTCTAAGGCCAGGGGAGGGATAGACACCACTCAGGTTCAGAGTCAAAGGTGTTTGTCAAACTGCATTTGAGCATAGTGCAAGAATCTCATTCACAGCCGGGCGGTGGTGGCACACGCGTGTAATTCCAGCACTCTGGGAGGCAGAGGCAGGCAGATTTCTGAGTTTGAGGCCAGCCTGGTCTACAGAGTGAGTTCCAGGACAGCCAGAGCTATACAGAGAAACCCTGTCTCGGAAAAAAAAAAAAAAAAAAAAAAAAACAAAGCCAAAGCCAAAAAAAAAAAAGAATCTCATTCACGTGTTTTAGCCCGTTGGGTCTATAGTCCACGAAGGCCAGGAAAAGAATCAAAAGAACTGCCCTTGTCAAAGATACCATCACAGGCTAGAGGGAGGGCTCCTCGGGTAAAGACACTTCCCAGAAAACCTGATGACCTGTGTGCAGTCTTTGGATACGATCCCAGAACCCACGGAGGAAGGAGAGAAGATGCTTCCAGAAGCTGCTCTCCGACTGCCACACATGTAGTGTGTGCACTCGCACAAATAATAGTTTCTATTAGACTTAATATATGTTGTATGTGAGTGCTTTGCTTGTGTGTAGTATGTGCACCATGTGCACGCTGGGTGCCTGTGGAGGTGATGAGGGGAGCAGGTGCCCTGGAACTGGCGTTCCGGATAGTTCTGAGCTAACGTGTGGGAGCTGGGAACTCAGCTCTGCCCCTCTGCAAGAGCAGCACGTGCCTTTGGCCGCGCAGCCATCTTCTCAGCCCTGTGCTCAGTTGTTTTTTCTTGAGACAGGATCTCACTATGCAGACACCGCCGGCCTCAGGCCTCAGCAGCTGTGGTTGTCTATACCAGGTCAAGCCAGTTACCGCCCAGCATGGAGGGGGAGGGGCTCATTAGCCTCCACTCACTAAGGGGGGGAATTACTGACAGTTGGTGTCTTCTGAGAGAGGGAGGACCTGGTTTCTTTTTCTTTTATTTAAGATTTGAAAATATTATTTATTTGTGTGTGTAAGGGGGTAGGTGCATGTGAGCGACGGTGCCCACAGAGACCCAGGGAGGAAGGCAGTCATCTGACCTAGAGTTACCGGGCGTTCGGTGCTAGGGATTGAACCAGGGTCTTCAGAAAGGGCAGCCGATGTTCTTAACCACTGAGCTCTTTCTCCAGTCCTGAAGGTTAGTTTTATTTAAGGATAAGGCCCCTAGTAGGTGCCAATTAATGGGCTCCACCACACCCATGATTATATCAGCAGTGGGAATCTCTGGGCTTTTTTATTTTTTCAAAGAAGGCAGGAAGCTGAGAGGGAGTGAATCCGGGAAGAGTGAGAGGAGGAGTAGGGATGAACATAATAAATACATATGACACTCTCAAAGGGGTAACAGAAAGCACAGGGGCTGGTGAGATGGTTCAGTGGTTAGAGCACTGGCCACTCCTCTCTAGGACCCAGGTTTGATTTCCCCAGCGCCCACACGGTGACTCACAACTGGCTATAACTCTAGTTCTAGGGGATCTGATGCTCTCTTGTGGCTTCTGTGGCAGGAGGCAGGTGTGTGTTGCACTGACCTTTAGGCAGGCCAAATCCCCTCATGTGTAAAATAAAAAATAAAAAACAAAAACAAAAGCCGGGCAGCTTGGTAAGTAGTCTCTTTCTGTCCGCCTGTCTTTCCTTCCTCCCTCCCTCCCTCCCTCCCTCCCTCTCTCTCTCTCTCTCTCTCTCTCTCTCTTTCTTTCTTTCTTTCTTTCCTTCCTCCCTCCTCCCTCCCTCCTTCTTTCCCTCCCTTCACAGAGGGTAAATTTCCTAAGCGGCAGCTCCCTATTGTCCGGTGTCTGGCCCAGGGTAGATCGCTAAGACCCATCTGTTGAGGGGCCAATCGCTATGGAGAGAGGTCTGGGATGCGGTTGCAAGAGTTTCCATGTTCAATCACATTAGGGCAGTGGAAGGCCTGTGATTGGACAGGAAAG